>CM060968.1:86239962-87439962 GCA_030765045.1 Tenodera sinensis | reverse complement strand
TGCAGCATGTTCAGATGCAAAATGCCTGTGGTTGTAGGTTATGCAAGGAAGAATAGCCCATAGATTTTAGACTTGCTCATCCCTAACCACACATTGACTTTTGGGGTGTTCTGTTCCCACTCGAAGATCTCATTAAGCAGTTCATCTGCCCACACCGTGGTTGTGTCAATTGACCATGCCATATATATCGAGGGTGGTTTCATCACTGATAAGAACATTTTGTATCATTCCCTTCAACTGCCTGCAACAGATCATAACATTTTCAAGCTTATGACAGACAGATTTGGAGGTGGTATGATCAGTTTTTCAAACTGTAGTGAAAAACTACAGTTGGGTACACCCAACTCCTGACTTTTCCTCATTGATGCTTTCGATCTTCTGGTAATTGCATCCTCTACCTGTTACACAGTTTCAGCCAGCACAGTGGGCCTACTGGAACATTTCTCATTCTGCATATTACCATAGTCTTAAATGTTTGAACTGGTGATCTGATATTACCCTAGTAGGAGCGGTTTTATGAAATTTTCTTCCTAAATCTGCCTGAACCTGCATTATAATGATAATCTTTATTATAGAGGAAGCAACTTACTGGAATACCCCAAGAAACAACTGTGACATTTCTCTTCCATTACAATGTGGTGTGGTTTTATATCCCATGTGTTAGGTTGCATTAATACCACCAGCTGTTGATAAAACTATGGCCTTGGTTGGTGTTACTGCATCCATTATGTTGCCACAGAAGCCCTTGTTTTTAACCCATTGCAGAGAAGCCAATAGATAGATTTTAAAACAAGATTCTGTTTAGGCACCTAATTAATTAATCTGTGGATGCCATTGTATTGCTTGTGTGATTTTGTCTTGAATTGTTTGAGCATTATATGCTGTTATAGTTAGTTATTTTTGTATTTGCAACACAGTAGTACATTAAATATATAGGTATTAACAATATTTAACATGAAGTGATATCCAAAAGTGTTACTGCAGAACATGATTTGCCTTAGGTGAGTAGGTTCATGTGTTGTGTGATAACGATGTTCAAGTATTATCGTTTGTAAGGATGTTACTTTAACCCTGCGAAATTTGAGGTTAGAAATAATGCTTTTATTGTGTAGGTTGGCAGTACTGTCATCTGCAGTTTAGTGTAATGTCGGTCATATTGAGTTCTCTGGAACTGCCAATAAGCTTTTCCCCTGTAGCTTATAGACTACGTGCTTTTCAAATGGGAAGGAGTTTGTCCTTGAGCGTCTCCAGGCTGGTAACCAATCGGAGTCCTGCTGTGTTGTCATATTGCTTTCCCCTTAAGTGGGGCTTGACACGTACCAACAAATATGAACAGTGGGGGTAATGAGCTTGCAACTCTGTGCATGTAAACATATCTCATTGACTGTAGATCAGAACTCTTCCCATTTGAAAAGCACAATAAGTTACAAGTTTCAGGCCTCATCAAAAAAGAGAACAAAAATTAGTTTTATTTACAGTTCATCCATTCTATACAAGCACTTATCATTAATCGTTTTAGATTAATTTGGAAATCATTACCACTCCATATTTTTAGTTCCTTAGGTAGCGTATATAGAATTTTGCCCATTGTGAGGGAAGGTTCTCTCTTACCGAAACTACAGCTATTATTCCTTTAGTATATTGTATCTTTCAGATTACCTGTAAAAGAAACATGTCAACCATTTCCACAGAAATGGATTGGTACTTCATATTCACTTTGTAATTTGAGTAGACTTTGGTTAATAACACATTCAATTACTCTCTGTACTACTGGGGCTATTGGTATAGGCTACCAATATTTCAAAACACTTCTTGCCATTAGGGAACTATTATATTTGTAGTTTCCTCAGGTTTAAAGGAAATTTGGTGTGTTCTTGAGTACCAACATTTTTTTGTACAGTTACTTAGTACCTTAATGTTTTCATACTGGGTGTCCTTGTAAATATAGTAACGAATATATTTTTTGTCTTTAGTTGTGCTGTTCTAAAATATGTGTATAGGAATGTAATGGGAGTGACAATGGAGAACAGTTTGAAAATAAACATCCACATGTTATAGGTAAGCCTGCCGAGAAAAAAACTGAGAAGAAAACGGAAAAGAAGCCTGAAAAGAAATCAGCTTCTGCACCTTCAGTAGTAGCTCCTGCAGCTTCTACTTCCAAAACAAGTAAACCTGCATCTAAACCAGTGACACCCAAGGCTTCTGCAACAAAACCACCATCCAAGGCTGCATCCGCAACAAAAGCAGGAGGTAAGCCTGCAGCAAAGTCAACAGCTAAGGCCCCTTCTAAAACTGGAGTGAAGCCTGCAGCTAAGGGTGCAGCCAAACCAGGTGCTAAACCTGCAGGCAAACCTGGTTCCAAGCCTGGATCAAAACTTTCAGCCAAAGGTGTAGTAAAGAAGGTTGAGAAGCCAAAGCGAGATGTTGCACCCAAGTCACAGAAAGGAGGGAAAGTTGTCAAGGAGGCTGTCCATAAGGCTCTCAAGATTCAAAAGAAGGTAAGCATGTTGATTGTTTCCTCATAGTGTCTTCCAATATTTTGGAACTTAAAATGCATAAATATTCACTTTCTTATATAGAGGTTCCAACCAGTGGTAGCTGGATGTGAAGGAATCTAGGGTGGTGCTTTCCCAATCATTACAAACAGAAAAGGATGTTCATAAAAGTCGGAGCAAAATGTGTTCCTATGCTTCCCCCATATGGTTTGCATACTGTGTTCGAAATGGTTTATAAATGAATATACACTTGAATATAGCTTTATTTGTATTCTAGAGTGTGTTTTATGCCATGTTAATAAAGTACTTTCAGTGGTGAATTCTCAGGCCACTTTGTAATAAAATTTTAACTCCAGTGAGTCTTATACATAAATGTCAGTTGCGATACTTTGACTTGATTTCATTACCAAGTTCCAATGTTAAATATCCAAACAGTGCTTATATCATGAACCGCAGCTGTCTGTAGTAATAAAAATCAATACATTTAGATCTAAAATCAACTCAGAATTGCATTCTTTCTTACAGCTGCCTTCGTAATCTTGCAGCATTGCCCTGCATGTGTTTATTGGTAAAACTATTAGTTCTTACTATTCCATTGATGGTCTTAAAGGCTAAAAGACCAAAGAAACCACTACTTTCGAAAGTACCATTTTTAAGACCAAAATACAGATATAAAGGACATAGCATAAATAGTACATTATGAAGACCTAAAACCAAATGGATCATTTCAAAGAAAGAAATTCACTTCAAAATAATCATATAGCTGTTTATGTAACAAAATCTTAATGATACATTAAGTACTGACCACCAGGGGTGGGCTTCAAGTGTTAAATTCATTTAACAATTGAATACCTTGGCAGTGCAGCTACACCATGTCCCTTCAAATAAGCACCAACTGTGTTTATATTATATATTTCACTAAAGTAGTAAATTCTTATTATTAATGCTAAAATCAAATGTTCAAAATGTAATATTATTTGTTTTAAATTCCAGCAACACATACTGCATATACACATAATATTTTTATTTCATTTTAAGATAACTCCTCTTGTATATTATTTATTTGTTCACCTCTTTTTATTGCTTAAGTTGCATAATTTTAAAGGAAAGGCCATATTGATTAGCTGTGTCATTTGGACTTTGATACTGTACGTGTCCAATTGTAATTTCTCAGTAGGGATATAAAAGAACAGTAATATAATAAGTTCTAAAGACACTTGCATTGTGTGTGCCAATACAATGATTTGCATATCCTGGAAAGTGAACAGCAGGGAAGTGACAAGAACACATTATTTCAGAATCTTCTCGAGATGAAATTGTAGCAGATTTCAGGTTGTTTTTGTGCCACCAGGATGTTGCAATGAATAGATCTCATTGTTCTGTATGTGAACTTTTGAATGCTTTAAACAATAACTTGAGATTCACTTAACTTTAAGTGTGGAACTTGTTTGAGAAGCTGTTGGTTCCATCCTCAGCCTAGATCCGACTACTTCAATCAATACCATGTAAAAAAATAGGGATATAAGGAAGATAGTGCATTTTCAACCAACTAATCAACCACAGTTGTTTTAAATAAATAAGTTTCTTTTAAGAGGTAGAACTGGAACTTAAAAATTCAATGCCACAACTGGGATTTGAATTTTTAAGTTCCAGTTCTACCTCTTAAACTTTGCCCACACACGGCTTGTGTGTTTAAAAACACCAACCGTAAGTTTGTTGGCATAAATAAATAAGTTTCTTTTGTTTAATTTCAGGTTATAAAGGGAGCACATGGCACAAGAGTGAGGAAAGTAAGAACCTCAGTTCACTTTCATCGGCCAAAGACCTTTAGGCCTCCAAGGAATCCAAAATACCCAAGAAAATCTGTTCCTAAAAGGAATCGGTATGTACATATCTTATGATTTTCATGTACACATTATTTGAATTTGTTTTGCAATTCTTAAGAGCTAATATTAAACAGACAGTATGATTCACTTAATGAGAGTACAGGAGTGCTATCTACTCGTTATATTTTGTAGGTCAGAAGAGAATTAAAATACATATGTTGTCTTTTAGCACTCTAATCTTTGGCTACATCTTATATCTCATGTAATGACCTGTAGAAGGTAATATATTTCTCTTGAAAATGTGGATTTTGTATGAAAAGGTTTATTATTTTCGTTTAAAAAAGCTCTATGCATAAAATCACCAATATGCACCTTGAGCAGGCATTTTAGCGAAGAAATAACTTCGGCAATGTTTCTTGTGCTCAAGATCAGTAGCTACACATCGAGCATATACATCAAAGTGGCCATAATAAAAGGTGAGGTGTTTGGTCAATGGTGAGGCCTAATCAATTGAAATACTTTACAGACAATGAATTCCATTCTGAGTAGGAAAAACTGTAGTTCCAAAAATTGCCACAGCAGATACAATGGCATTGTATGGGGAGTGAAAGAATGCAAAATTTTACAGGTGACTTAATTCACATATTTAGGACAAATGACAATTACAAAGGGGATGAATATGCTGCCCTAGAACATGTTCCAGAAACAGCTGTCTCTGAGTTGTATTGTTCACTGCAGAATGTAGCACATCCATATCTAATCCAACTGATACAGATGACTTGTTAAGCACTCCTTTATTTGAGAGGTAGAACTGGAACTTAAAAATTCAATGCCACAACTGGGATTTGAACCACAGACCTTCCACTTACCTCTCAAACTTTGCCCACACACGGCTTGTGTGTTTAAAAACACCAACAGTAAGTTTGTTGGCATAAATAAATAATAATTACTCCTTTATTGTTTATGAACTATCCACGTTTGTGGTACGCCTTACTCTTAAATGACTCCACAATCAAACATCATTAAGGGGTGAGATCTGGCAGGTGGGGAGGCCATTTCATAGGGGATAAACAACTCATGGTGTAATCATTAGTGAAATGTTTGAAGACAGTTGTGCTACAGATCCAGTGTGAGTGGGTGCCTACATAAATACAGTAATTTAGAGACATCCACATTGTTAAGCCTCTGGAATAACAAAATTGGACTGTGTTTGCTGGTATACCCTGCATTGACAGTACGAGTCATTATTCCAGCTGGTATGCATTCTTAAAAAAATATGTAGTTTCAAATTATGAACAACACAGTAAAGCCACACCATACTGTCACTTAGCGAGTGTAAGGGAATCTCAAATGCATGTGGGTCAAGAGAAGCCCAAACATGACAATTGTGCCATTCAGGTGTCTTGTCACATCAAAGTTGTTCCAAGGCCATGCCTCTTCCTGTTCATTTGAGCTTGGAAGAGCAGTGAAAACTCCAAGCTCGCATCTGCATCCTGAGCATGCATTTGTTGAACAGGGGTACTCGTGTTGGGGGAGGGGGGTAAATGTGTTGCTTGACTGTTTTGTATTACGCATTAAATGCGCCAGTTTTTTGTTACATTTGGTTCTGTCCAATCAAAACTACACAGGAAGTATTTTGTGTTAACATTCTCAGCAGTGATGTTAGGCAAACATGAAATCCTTAAAGAAATTAACAGAAGTAAGATGCACAAAGGCATAGCTGCAAAATAAATTAACAAAACAAAATATAAAATGTATGTTGGCAAAGAGTGGTAGAAATTATTCAGCCAAAAATAAAACAATTGTTATAAATTAAAAAGTGAGCTGCTGGGTGAATATTTAGATCCAGCTGTTTCTAGAATCCTACGGATCCTAAGTTCACGGGTTTCAAACTCAGCCCAGACTGATGGTTTTTATTAGTGCTTAAAAATGATGGCTCCAGGTCATAGATGTACTGGAGTATAAAAACTTCTGCTGGAAGAAATTCCTGTATACCAGCAATGCTAAGGTGTTACATAGTAAGCTTAATAAATATGTCTGACTTTGGGAGATACTTCTAGGTTGTTTCCATGAAGCAATAGAGAATGTTTAAACTGCTTGAATACTCTTACCAAAATAATAAACAAAATGAAAGGCAAGTACATTTTATCAATAAATTGGTTAAAAAGGCCTAATTGCAAATCCATTAACCTCTTGAGGGATATCAACGTGAAATCACGTCCATTTAAAATGGCGGATGAGCGATATGGGCGTCCTGTGCGTTTAAGCATTTAACCCTTATTTATCCCTTATCCAACTCAACTTATTATAATTTTCCCTTTATGAAACATTTTAGTAAGGTCTATATACTTTATTGGCTTATCTTAATATGTTCATTCTGCAGTGGTTTACCTCAAAACAGGGATAAACACACAAGGGTACGTACATCTCCACATTCGCAAATTCCCTTCTTGCAGCACACGAAACACTTTCGAAATGGGCGGGACTTCTTTGCTGTTGGTGGTATCCTTTTAGGATAATGTTTTCCTTGAAGTCTGAGGGGTGCAGGGGTTTTGGATTTTCAACCCCCAACGTGGTATTGTTCAATTAGGCTGCGAGTTATTTATAGTCGGTAGTCAAGGTCAGTCATTGTCCTGTGTGGGTTTAGAGAGCTGTCCAAATCCCCAAACAATTGTATATGGTTATATCCAGTTGGTGCAAAAACACCTTTTTATACCACTTCTCCCTTCAGCTACAAGCAGGAAAGAATACGTATGTATTTCAACAAAGAAAGACACGGACACTACTCAGTTATGAAACTCGTGTAAGCAAAAGTTGTAATTATTATTTATTTATGCCAACAAACTTACTGTTTGTTTACCAGGAAAAAATATGAACTGACTTGAGAATTTAATGCCATTCTGGCAGTTTGTCACAATAGCTCAGTGGTAGAGCGTCCGCCCGGCAAGCGGAAGGTCTGTGGTTCAAATCCCAGTTGTGGCATTGAATTTTTAAGTTCCAGTTCTACCTCTTAAAAGTTGTAATGTTGATCTATTCTGATGACTCAAGAGACCACGCATGCAGTAGCGCTTTATTACACAGTATGCTGACGCATTAGCCACACATACAATGGGTGTTTCTTTACTGAATCTTTCCGAGAACTTATATTAGATGCGTTCAACAGAGCAAAGTTGACTTTTCACCACAGTGAAACAAAATTGTGCCATTTCAACGTTTTGTAAATACAGCTCAACTTTGCTGATGACGTACATTTATACTGCAAATAACGAGTTTTATACCAGTTTTTGTTTCATTAAAATAACTTAATATTTACACAAAATACAGCTGTGTATATACAAAGTGCATTTAACAATTTAAATGCTAGCAGTTCTCACATTTAAATGGCCATCGCTCAAGAGGTTAATGGGGGTCCTGGATGAAGATTCATACCAACTGTTTGTAGAATTTCATGTTCTGTACATAAAGTAGGTTTTCTTACTAACAAGTAAGACAAATAGTAAGACATCTGAATTTTGAGTTATTTATTTATTAGTCCTTTAAAATCAGATACTATACATGGTAACATTTTGTTAACATTTTATGGCAAGGTTAATTAATAAACTTGACCCTATCTGTAGTTATAGGTAATGTTTTGTGAAGCAATGGAGGATTTTGAAACTTCATATTAAAGTAAATATTTTATTTGTTATTGAAGCTGTCAATTACCATGGTCATATCAGCACTGCCTGTGTGCTGGAATTTCGTCCCACAAAAGTTCTTTTCAATGCCAGTAAATCTATTCACATGGGGCACAGTTAGAAACCATATGTCTGGGCTGGTTTTGAATTTACAACCTTGGAATGAGTTGATACGCTTAATCAACTAAGCCATCCAGAGTTTCATTGAAACTTCTTGAAAGCCCATGATCAGGTTTGTTTTTCCATGCATGCTATTTAGCTGATAAATTCAACAATCTGTTCAGATTTACTTCTAAGTAAAAAGAATTCCACTTATACTACTTATAAGTGATTAAACATGTCAAGGGAATGAACTTCTTAAAACTGAGAATTTTCTGGCATTTATTAAGATCAGTAATGAGTATATTAGTCTTTATAAGATGGATGCTGTAGCATATTCTTTTTTGCTTCCGTTACTTGAGAAAGTTCTTGAAATTAAGTAGGTACTCAAAAATATTATTCTTACCAAGTCAAGTATTTATTGAAAAAGTGAAGTATGTCAATACGTAACTCATTTTTGTGTGGTCCATGGTATTGTAACTGCTTGTTGGTTAGCTTCACATTTTCTCCTCGCTTTTTTAATGTATAATGCTTTATTAAGGTTGCCAGGGTGTAAAGAAGTAATAAAAACAGAAGTTTGCCACAGTAAATTAATATCAAATGGTATTTATTAAGAAAAATCTTTAGGTAGAAGTGTGTGTGTTTTTACTTTTTCCTACAAAGGAAGTACTACAAAATGTTTGCTTTCCTTTTATTTCAGTATGGATGCATTTAATATAATCAAGTATCCACTGACAACTGAAGCTGCAATGAAAAAGATTGAGGATAACAACACTCTGGTTTTCATTGTTCACACACGTGCCAATAAACATCATGTAAAAGCCGCAGTGAAAAAGTTGTATGACATCGATGTTGCAAAAGTCAATACACTGATTAGGTAAGTATACTACCCGTGTGCTGAGTAGTAATATTAATATACCGAATCTGGTTTAAATAGACAAATTTCATTACTGAATGATTAAATGAAGTGATGAATAGTAATATTAATATGTTGAGTCTGGTTTAAGTACACACATTTCACTTGCAGAAATAAAAGAAGATTCACCAAAGATGCTCTAAGTTAAACTTGTAGAACAAGAAGTAAACTTGATGTTGGAAACAGAAATTGGTTGATGCTTTATGTTTCTGAACTTGAATTTATTGAACCACAATGTGAAAATTGAATTTGGGATGTACAGACTACTTTATCTAGATAAATGCTGTAATTCAACTCCCCATAAACCTGCAATGATCGGTACTAACACAATACACTTGTAAATGATACCTAAATAAACGTGATAATTTAGAGCAGGGGAAGACAACTTCAGGCCATGTGACGTATTTAAACGAAGAGCCAGCTTGTACGCTCGTGTGACATCAGGCGAGAGTGGTGTATTGCTGTGCTGTATAGATCAGCGGCGCTACTTGCACAGAACTGAATGAATATGAAAAATGTTATTTGGGCATGTTTACAACTTGCCCGGGCTGTTTACGGAGAACTCTCTTCAGCCTAGTCTGAGGGTTTTTATTTGTTGTGTGAGGGATCTTAACGGCGTCAGTGCGAATTTTGTTTTGTGTTTTTGTTGACGTGTAGTGTGGTGTGTAGTGGTTTTGTGTTCCTCGTGTTTCACACTAGTTTGAGACCAGGCTTCAAGATGTAGAAAAATTGCAAACTACGTTTCAGATCTTTGCGACCCCGTATTCACTGGATGTTAACAATGTTTCTAGCAGATAGCAAATTGAATTGATAAATTTACAGTGCGATGATTTGCTGAAGGACAAATATAAACACAAGGAAGACTTGGCTGATTTTATAAGAATGTTCCTCAAACCAGATTTCTGAGGTTGTATGCCCTTGTTGCATGGATATTATGTATGTTTGGTTCTACGTATGTGTGCGAACAATTCTTTTCTATTATGAACCATTCTAAGTCAAAATTCCGAAGCATATTGTCAGATCACAATCTAACATGCAGTTTTCGGTTACAAATGTGCCGTACATTACGCCTTAACATTGACAAACTAGTTAAAGAAAAGTGAAATGGCAAATGTTGGAAAATATCCACCTAATTGTTCTGTATAGCTCTCCTCTAGCTCAGGCAAAATAGTTATAATTTCTATTCTATTTGCGGTATAACATGACTGTTCACATAAACTAGAATTTATATATATGGCATAAAGCCGAAATGTAATTATTTATAATCTGTGACTGTTCCATAATTGAAACAGTCAGCATTAAAATTGTGATGTCGCGCACACCTTTCCTCTTCCCTGCTGTGACGTCACATCAGCGATACTGGTCTTCCCCTGATTTAGAGTGTTAAAAAATAATGCAAATGGCAATGATCAATGGATTTAAGGGAGATTTGATATATTAAAAGTAGCTAAATTCTGTACACAAAAAGAATCCAAATAAGCCAGCACTTTCGATGGGGCTTAGGAAGAGAAAACCTTTTAAATAATCATATCCATGAAAATAGTAGGCAATTTCAGATGATTTTCAATAAATTCACCCTCACACTAGCACCATAAAATGTATTCTCCATTAAGGACATGCTGAAATCAAACTAAGAGAAATTCCTCCTGGAAATAGAGTGGATTGTAAAGCTTATATAGGAAAAACAACACAGAATTTAAAAACCAGGTTAAGAGCACCTTACAAATATTAAATATTAACAAGTGGACAAGTAACATTTTTGGGGTAGTGGCCACAGCGTTCAAAGTAATATCATTTTGGTAAAAGCTATGATGAACTGTTTGGGAGTAGATTTTGACATGAAAAAAACACTTGGTAATGAATTTTCATAGTCCTAAGAAGAATCATTTAAATAGTGGTTCTTCTGACACAGAAAGTAACCTGGCAGCAGGAGATGATAGAACTGCAATATATCCATCACTGTGTTAACCATTTGGCTCAATCATTTTTCTCTCCCCCTGCTTCTTGCCCCCTTTTCCTTTCATTCTTGTGTATTTACATTTTACAAAAGTTATTAATGTAATAAACAATTACATAGATATGTATTTGTAGGTACAGAGAGATCCAAACACATGGAAACCACTGTGCAAATGGAAACACGATAACAGCATCTGATATACACAAGGTTACGATGATTACTTGTTTTTCTCTGCTCTGCTTACAATCAGTATTGAGCTGACAGGATATCCTGCAGCTGCATTTAGTCCTTTACTTAGTCACAAAGTGTATTATGGCTCAGAATTGGTTTTCTACTGCACAGCATATATTTATGATTCACATATGTTAACTCAGTCAACTCGATGGATACAAGTGCGATTTGCAGAAAGAGTTCCAGGCTGTACAACAATCTGTAAACTTTACAATAAGGCCACAGGAAGTGTTCAGGCTCAGAAATCTAAAAGATGGCATATGGTTCTTACCGAAGAAACATTAGACATTGGTTATCGTTTGGAGAATTCCCCCAAAGAATTGCTTACAAATCTTTCACGACAGGCAGGCATTTCTTAGGGCTCTTTGCAAAGAGCTACTAAATTGCTGAAGTTGAAACCATATAAAATAACTGTGGCACATGCTCTTCAACCAGATGATCCAGTAATTAGGCGCACATTTTGTGAGTGGACTCCTCAATAGTGTATACAATGGTGAAATTTACCCACATTTAATATTTTTCACGGATAAGGCTTGGTTCCACCTTCGTGGATATGTGTGCATAAAATAATTGTTATTGGAGCTCTGAGAAACGTAATATTGTGTATGTAATACCACTTCATGACAAAAAAAAATAGATGTATGGTGTGCCAATAGTGGAGAAAGAGTTATAGGCCCCCCCCCCCCCTCCTCCCTTTTTTTTTTTTTTAAGTCAACAGTTGATGCCCGTAAGTACATGAATACAATTTTGCCACTGCCATACACTCCCCCCCTTATTTTTTTAATAGAATTAACCAACAGGGAATGTGATTTTGCCTTTTTTCAACAAGACTGCAACACCTCATACAGCCAATCTTTCAATGAGAACAATAGAAAGTGTGTTTCAGGACAGAATTATTAGTAGAAATTTGTGACCACCTTGGTACCCTGACCTAACCCCCTGCAATTTCTATTTGTGGGGTAACTTAAAGCATAAGGTGTACAAGAGAAACCCATACACTGGAAGAATTAAAACAAAATGTCCATCAGGAAATTGCCAGCATTTCTCATCATGAACTATGGTGAGTGTTAATTCCCTTTAGAGGTGCCAAAATATATGGACAACGATGGCCACTGTCAGCATCTGCTTTAATTATATTGGTAAGTAAAGCCTTTAAAAATAGTTTTTAAAAATGTTGTATGGTTTTATCTGTGCTGTTCTATGACAGCAGCAGTTGGCAATGAGCGCAGAGGACCTGTACAGACAACACACAGCTCAGCCAGTTCACAGTCTTTTGGATCACCCGTTAGATGTGATATACAGATGTCTTCAGTACTCCAAAAATTCTAAAGCAAGGTGCACAGAAATAATGGAACAAAAGTCTGTTACAGGCTTCCAATGTGAGCACAGTAACATGTTCCAAGTTGAGGACAGAATGAACATTTAGTCAGCCTTCAGTGTGAATTTTTAAGTAAAAGTTTCAAATCTGGAAATATTATGCAGTAGTAAACATCTTGTGCTCTTGTTGCATATTATTGCACCTATAAAATTGACTGAAAAATGGATGTGAGTAAGCGTGTGCACTTGCATTAGTTTTGAGAAAGACATGGACAACAATCACCTTTATAGCCATTTTTCTAATTATACAAGAAATGTGATAGGTATTTCATCATTTTTTATTTTCTGTACATGTAACGAGAGATCCAATCACCTTTATAGCCATTTTTCTAATTATACAAGAAATGTGATAGGTATTTCATGATTTTTTATTTTCTGTACATGTAACGAGAGATCCAAAATACTCAAACCAGCTGTGCTGTGTTTTGCCTGTACATGTCTTTGGCACTTGTCACCGACTGCCACTGTCAGAACAGCATGGATGAAACCATACAACATTTTTAAAACTACTTTTAAATGCTTTACTTACCAATGTCATTAAAGGAGATGCAGAAACTGGCTACCATCATCCATAAATTTTTGGCACCTCTTTAGGAAACTATCCATCACTTGCTGTAGTTCACATTGAAAAATGCTGGCCATTTCCTAGCAGATATTTTTCTTTAATTCTTCCAGGGTGTGTGAGTTTGTCTTATACACTTTAGGCTTTGTTACCCAAGATAGAATTTGCAGATCACCTGGAAAATCTTTTTGCAAATCGCACTTTCGCTTGGCGAGCTCACTGTTAACACGTACAAATCATAAATGAATACATGCAGTGCAGTAGAAAACAAATGCTGAGCCATAATGCAATTTGTGACTAAGTACAGAACAAAATAATAAAGCATACTGGTAATTATACATTATCACATCAGCTCGATACTGTACTTTCAGAGCAGAGAAAAGTCAACCGCATGACCTTGTACAGCAGCTGCATTATCATGTTTTCGTGTGCACAGTGGAGAAACTGTGCAGCGGTTCAGATGTTTATGGCTTTCTCCATTGTAAATAGGGAAAGCATTGCATTTTGCTCAAAAGTTCAACATCGAGATGTCACCTGAAATACATGTTTTGGGACCCCCTGAACGTGAAAATAAGAGTATTTTTAGAAAAAGGTCCGTGCGTGTCTGTGAAAAGCATAACTCAACAGCGAATGTTAAGTACCAAATTTGGTATTAAGGATGCAATACAAAGATTTTCAAGAAAATCTTCCCCGCCCCAGACTACCCTTAACATGGAATATTTTTTGAAATTTTGGTTTTTTCAAAAATGGCACTTAAAGATTTTGATTAAAATGTTTCGGATAATTTAATGGCAAATGAAATATATACTGTAGAAGCTCAAAAAACAGTGGATTCAGATTTATGGCAGGGGAAAACATTTCCCCTGAAAATATATCATAGTTTTCATTTACTTTTTATTTTTGAAAGTCGCACATTTTCTATAGAGAGCAATACTGGAATACACTTTTTGCTACCCCTACCATGGACCTTGGGGCTGCTGCATTCTTAGCATTGACTGTGGCTACTGCATTGCTAAGAATTTTCCAAAGTAACAAGACGTGCACACGGAAGAAGATATTCTGCATATTAATAAAGTGATGCGCACTGCAAACAAGATGATTGTATGTATGGAGGAGCAGAATGAGTCAAACAGTATTCATTGCTACAATCAAACAAGATGCATCTGGTGCCTGTCTGTTCCACCTGTGGTGTTCAACTTTCTGTGGTCCATGTCCTCCTTGATCGTCTGCAATATACTCGTGAGTGCCAGTTCTTTGGCCTGAGTTCAACTCTAAAGTCAGTCCTAAGCAACGACCTGGTACCTGTAAATACAGTGCTGTGGTTTGTCGTCAGTATTGGTTTCAGTAAGCAGGTTTAAATTCTTTTATTTTGAATGTTCAGAATGTTTTATCTCGTTTTTCCCCGTTTTAATTGCTTACCTTTTAGATCAGCTTTTACCTTCTAAGTGTTTTAACTTTTCTCTGTTTTAATTTTCCCATTTTAACATCTTAATTCTGTGAGTTAAGTGGTGTAGTTTCCCCATTCATTATCTGTTTCACATGGGGGCCTAATGAATCAGCCGTCGACTGGATCTGAAACCCTACTCACTCACTCAATATGTGGAAGAGAAACCTTGTGAATTACGCCACCACACAACTTACTGATTTCTTTGACAATGCAAAATTAGATTAGTATAACATGGGTAAAGTGTAATTGTATGTACCAGCAGCATAGCTAAGGTTTTGGGGGCCCTACTTACTAATAAAGCTTAAAAATGGAGAAATTAAAATATTACTTATTTTTAATTCTTACATCACTCTAAACATACTCCTTTTTATTAAAAATTACATATTTACTCACATAGAATAAGTGTTAAAATAACACTCCCTGATTATCAACACAAATGGTTATTTTTCCCTAAATAAACAATACACATTCGCTAAACGAATAATGCACATAGGTGGAACAAAATTGTTACCGGTCAATATTCTGGATAACTTGTACTTGTGGTACCTCAGATGTCATTCAGAAGCAATAACAATACATATTGATTAATGTTCATACCTGACCAAATTCTGAAATAATACAATTTATTGGCTAATCAAGCACATTTTCAGACAGGTAATAGTCGTACATACTATTGAGTTCATAACTGCATTGAATAAAATACTGTGCTTTAATGAATTTTTCTATATGATTGTAAATACTTTTGAGAGCATACACCAACACTTGGTAAGCTTGTTTCACACCCTTAACAATAAGGGTAGGAAAATGCTTACATGGTACAGTTATGTTGTCATCAGTGAATTGTGTCTGTTCCAGCGCTTCTTCCTAGCGATTTTCTGTGGTTGAATTGAATATATGTCCTTTTTGAGAAAACTATTAAAGGCAGTCTGGGGGCCCCTAAGATCACCTCCCCCCTGCGCTGTAGGGCCGTTATTTATGCCACAGGCATGTACTGTATAAATTAAGATGTGTTGCAGGATTGGAACAACCTCCTAGCATAACTGGTGTGTAATTGCATTTAAAAGCAGTCAGTCTACTTCACTGTATATTACTTTCCAATGTGCTGTAATTTATTACTGCACAAGTGTTTCCCACCACCACAGGATTAATTTTTGTCGCTTCTAAGCTCACATTTCGATATACACAGGACTAAAGAATTGGGGGGGTTGGAGGGGGGCCAACAACAGCATTATTTTGGGATTCTCTTATATCTTGAATTTTCTGGAAATATCCTCAGAAGTGGGTGACATTTGCATATTGGTAAACTGTAAGAGATTGACAAAACCTTACTACACAAAAAATATAGATGTCGTTAAAACTTTTTTTTCTTTTGAACCACTTTGTTATTAGTCTATTTTGCAACTTTCTCAAATGGGAGGACACTATTCATTTATCTCTTGGTGAAGAGAACAAAATTTAATAACCATTACATAGTGACCAGCTTTAAAATATTCCACTATGACATAAAGCTTATTCTCATATTCCCCTTGCACCTACAAGAAAAGTAGCAATCAGATAATTTCATTACCATTTTTATCTTAACATGAAGTTAGAGAAATAAGTGTGTGTAGGACTAGTTTGTACACGGGTGGCGAAAGTCATGCAAGTGCAACATATCAGATTTTTTTATGGGGAGGGGAGCAAACCTACTGTTGTAAACCTACTGTTACTCTTAAATAAAAAGAAACTTCATTTCCTTAACTGTCAACCCGACCCCTTCCATTAAAATGGTTGAGTTTCTGCTGCATATCAAAAACATAGTGAAGTGTGTATTGAAACCTGAATCAACGTATTGTTCTGTATAACACCAATATATAAATTTAATGTATGATGATGATAATAGTGAGGGAATCTCTTTGAATATTGTTGAAAATACTTTTCACTACTGAATACATATAAATACATTTAATACCATATCTTAATGTCTTCATTTCTGAGTGTGAAAGAATTTATTTTTCTTATTTTCAGGCCCGATGGTAAGAAGAAGGCATACGTCAGATTAGCTCGTGATTATGATGCGCTTGATGTAGCTAATAAAATTGGCATCATATAAATATTGAGTTACATGTCTAACTTAATGTGATGTTTTCCAAATAAAAACTATTATACAGATACCTTTCTTCTCTTGCCTTTTCATTTTAAGAACTTCTCATCTGGCAGCATCTAATTGTTTACAGTTTGAGCATTTGAATATGCTTCTGTTCATAATTCAGAAGCATCAGGGTTGCCAACATTTGGAAGAAAAATTATCGTACCAATCACTCAAAATTATAGACTAGTCAAAATTATCGTACATCTTAAACCAAATGCTACAACAATAAAAATATCAGTATAACACTTATGAGAATGTATTAGTATTGATGTTTATGGTATCCACTTACAAGATTGATGACCTCAACCAGTATTACAACTTTAGTACTTATGTTTCTAGCACTATTCATCTGAAAGTTCATCTTCCTCAATCGTTGCAGCATTATACAAATTTGTCGTTGAGGTAAACTTTAACATCTTTTCGTGGGACAACGAGATCAATGCAAACTCCGCCAGTTCTTTTAAATCAGTATTTCCACCAAGGTGACACATGTGTTTAACAGCACCCAGAAACTGCCAGGTTCAGGCATGTTCATTTCACGCGGATTGAGATTACCAGATCTGCGCACACTGGCAACAAGGGGATAAAGGGTAGAAGGATTAGTAGGGTATGAAATGATTGCCTTAGAGGGATGGAGACAGACCATGAGGGCAAAAGTGGTGTTGGTACTTGTAATTAATTTCATTTCGCTGGTGTGACAAACCAGTGAAAATGATACTTCGCTGGCACCGAAATTATCATACGGGGTGGCAACCATGTGTACAAACATTAAAATTATCGTATGCCCCCATAATTATCGTACGAGTTGGCAACCCTGAGAAGGATTGTGGTGATCATAGTACAAATCACAGCCTAAAAATTCTTTTGTTGCTTTTTTTTTTTCTTCTTCTTCCTAGGTCAACAATGGACATGAGAGCCCCTAATAAATGCTAGGGCACTAAAAATGTGCATCTTATTGTTGAGTGAATGGAAATGTCATTCAGTTTGGTACTTGACTCAAGCAATCCTTTCAATACTCATGTATTTGACCTACTCATTAACCTCTTAAAATACCTGTTTTACAGTGGCATAACCCGACTGTCAGACTCGGGTATGTAATCCAACAAATATTGTATAATTTTTAGTTATTTATGCCAACAAACTTACTGATGGTGTTTTTAAACATACAAGCCATGTGTGGGCAATGTTTGAGAGGTTCCCCTGCCTAGTAAGCGGAGGTCCAGTGGTTGAAATCCCATTTGTGGCATTGAATTTTTCAGTTCCAGTTCTATCTCGTATAATTTGTTAAAATATGACCCAACATAAACACAATTACCCTTTGGAGTTTTCATCTTTTATCACTGCCTGAAAGAATGTTCCATAATACTGTAATCTTGAATCAAAGGAGCATCTGATTTTCTCCCAGTACTGACATCTGTAAATTAACTTCCAACATTTTTATAACAAGCGGTATAGAGTTATTCTTCATTATTAATGTCTGTAGTAGTTTAATATTAATGAAACAAAGAAGGCATCAGAAATTTCTTTAGTTCTATGTCTCATGATGGCACATTAGTCATTCTGAATATCAGGTAAAGTTGCACGAACGAGTCAATTTTTCCAAGTGCTCTTTCGGAGAGGTGTCATATGTTGTTAATGCCTTTAAATATTCAGTATAACTGCATCTGCTTGAAGATCATTCTCATTGTGATCATGAAAAGCAAATGCTTGTTTTCCTAGAAAACACCACCCATGCAAAATGAGAAAGTAAAGCTCTGTTCTTTTTCACTTAATTGTTATACTATTCAACTGAGAGCTTATGATTATTCAATGAAAATTCTCTTTTTGGAGTTATCCTGAAAATTTTAAGCTGTTTTATGCATATTATGCTATTAAAGAATAGTTGTTTTGTGGTGTCATAAATGTTATAATTATTTATCCTCTTTTCAAATTGTTAAAGAAATGGATAACAGATAAATCTGAATTAATAAAGCTAAGTTTATGGGATAACAAAACACATCTACATTTGTACAGTATTTACAATTCTCCCAGGAATGAATCAGATCTCTCACTTATTGACGAATTAAATAAAACGATCATAATTGGGGATTTCAATGCCCTTCCAAAAGATGGGGTTATGAAAAAGTGGATTCTACAGGGAAGATAGTGGAAGAATTTTTTAATACTACTAACTACCTTTGAACTGATTTATAATAAAGATCCCGCAACCTTCATACATTACTCTGGAGCAGGCAGTAACCCAGACTCTCGTTAGCTATAACAGATATTGTTTCAAAGATTAAAAAACAAGTTATCGAAGATCCAAGTTCTGGTCACAGAGCAGTAATTGCCGATAAAAAACTAGATAATACAAATTTCAGTCATCACATGAATCTGCATTGGAACTTCAAAAAAGCAGATTGGAATAAATATAAAACTGAACTGGAAAATAAATTCAAACAAACTCACAGCTGCATGACCAACCAGATCATGTGAACAAAAATTTCTGTAAAGTCATCCTAGAAACTGCAAAAAAAAATCACATTCCTTGTGGAAAAATAAAAAATTTTAAACCCTTTTGGAAGAACCGAAAAAGCAAAGGGATATAGCTAGAAATACAGCTGAACGAACAAAAAACATTGAATACACAAATATGGCAAAAGAAATGTGCGTCACCAAAAACAGAAATTAATACAGCCAAAAAGAATCACCTTAATTTCTTAGAAAAAATGGATTATAAAATATAGTACAAAGTCTATAAGTTCATGAAAAATGTAAAGGGCAGGAAAGAAAAAAATTGCACACCTGTCATACACAACAATAAAATATTAACAAATGATGCAGTCATAGCCAAAATATTCAATAAATATGTTAATTTACATAAATAATAAAAGGAACGTAAACAATTTAAGAAAGATTGAAACAAAAAAGAGAATGTCATCCTAACACTAAACATATCTTTTTTCAAAATTTTAATATGCAAGAACTGAACATTTCAATTAATCTAAAAAGCAAAAAGTCTCCTGGACCAGATCACATACATCCAGAGTTCATAAAAAACCTTGGTAAAACAGCAAAACAACTACTAAAACTATAATCTATCCTGTACCTGCTGAATGGCGAAAAGCAATAATTGTTCCACTCTTGAAGAAAGATAAAACAGCATCAGAAATAAAAATTAAAGACCAATGGCTCTTACTGGCATAATAGCAGAATTGATGGAAACAATAGTGTCAAACAGGTTAAACTGGTTTCTAGAATCACAAAATTTAATTTTCCCATGTCGAGCTGGTTTCAGTGAGCTCCACTCTACAAATGAACATCTTATCAATCAAGAAATCAAAGACTCCTTTAATAGAAAAGAATGTATCAGTTTTTATTTCCAAAGTGCATATAATTCTATACACAGAACAAAACTACTAAGGAAATTAAAAAAAATAGGGACACAAGGTCAAATGTCTTTATGGCTATGTCATTTCCTAACTCAACGCTTTGTTGCTACCAGGTATTGAAGGAATATATCTAAATATAAACAAGTACACCATGGCTTGCCACAAAGCGCAGTGCGCAGCACTACACTTCTTAATATATTATCAATCTGCCACAAGAAATACAAGAATCAGGTGTGAAATCACTATTTGGTGATGATTTAGTGATGTGGACTTCAAAACCAAAAAACAGAAGTACAGAACTAGAAAAATCTGCAACAATCCTTGACCAACCTACCAAAGTGGACCAAACAAAATTTAATGACTTAATACAACAAAATCAAACTACCAAATCTTTTCACTAAGAAAGATATGCAAATGAATGCAAGATTGAAGCTAAGTTGTGAAAAGGTGTTCCTACTACAGCGGAAAACTGGACATGCAGAGTTAATCCATTGTGATAGGTGTGTGATACAAAATAATACACTTTGACTTTTTGTTGTTGCGAACTGTGTTCCTACCATCAATAAGTTGCCTGGTGTGTGAGAAAAGATTAATTTTTCATGAGGAGGAGCTTTGTTTTTAAAAGTAATTTAAGAACTGGGCTTTATATAGAACTGACAAAATGTTTTTATGGTATGTCTCCTTGGTCGGTAACGACCTGTTATTTGTAGCAGCATATGAACCGCCGGATGGGCACTTCCATGAAGCGCACATCACGGCACTCCTGAACCTACACCACAGGGTATGCATTGCAGGCGACTTCAACACCAAACACCCAAGCTGGCACAGCCGCACCCAGAATGTGAAGGGTCGGGGACTGTACCATCTCATTAGCGGGAACCCCACCCTTTTCGCGCATGGACCGAGAGGTCCAACTCACTACTCGGCACGTGGCGTCGCGGACGTCATAGATTTCATTGTCACCAAGAACATTCCATTTCACCTGGATCTCTGGGTGATTAACGCTCTGGATTCCGATCACAACCCTGTTGTGGTCGACTTAATCTTACTGCGCTGGGAGTGCCTGACTGGGTTGAGGAAGTTGACTGGGACGCAGCCGTCCTAGCCCTCCAAGACTCCGTGGAAGCACGGCCCCGAATAGACTCGATAAAGGCTCGAGGAGGGAGCCGCGGGGTTCTCAACCTCTGTCCTAAATGCGGTACGTGCTCACACACACCTCATTCCTACCGACGCACCAAACCATACAGCTATCCCTGTCCCACTAAAACGCCTCATTCAAGCAAAAAATGCTGTAAGAAGGCTATGGCAGAGATTCCGTCATCCTAGGATAGGAGTAATACACCAGAGGTTCAAATCCCTGGTGAGACGACTCCTAAGAAAACAGGCAAGCAGCTTGGGAGAACACGATGCGTCGAATAAACCTCCAGGAGAGGAAACCATGACGCATCATCCGAGGCTTGAGGAAAGATAAGACTGCACACCAGCACCCTGTGCATATCCCTCGAACCGAGGGAAAAAGCAGAGGCGCTAGCAGACTATCTGGAAACTCAGTTCCAGCCCAGGGTAGATCCACAGGACGACGACCATACTAACCTCGTGGAACAAGCGCTAGAAAACTTCTTAGAAGTCGGACCTGCGGACCACGAGGACTTCCTTATCCGAATAGTTACCCCTCGCGAGGTAACTACCACCATCAAAACCCTAAAATCCAGAAAAGCACCTGGACAAGACCGTGTAACAGCGGAAATGCTCCAGCACCTTCCCCTTAGAGCCGTGATTCACTTGACTCGGATCTACAACGCGTGCCTAAGCATGCGCCATTTCCCGGTTGTCTGGAAACAGGCGCGTGTTGAAGCTGAGCAAGAATCCGGTTTTTCCTTCTAGCTACCGATCTATCAGCCTCCTGCCAGTTATCTCGAAAGTGTTCGAGAAACTGTTCCTGTCCCACCTCGAACCTCTTCTGGAGGAAAAAGGCCTCCTACCGGAACATCAATTTGGTTTTCGCTCTGACCATTCCACGACCGGACAACTACTGCGAGTAGCCGAAAAAGCTTCCCTGGCTTACCAGGATAGGGTAAAACGGTGGCAGTGTTGCTTGACGTGGAAAACGCTTTTTCTACCACTTGGCACGAGGGGCTTGTCTACAAGCTCATACAGTATGAAATCCCGCCTCCATACATTTACGTGGTGGCTAGTTTCCTACAGGAACGGTAGCTTCCGGGTAAAAGTGGAGGGTTCATTTTCAAGAGAAAGGCCCATTGGCGCAGGAGTTCCCGAGGGAAGTGTACTGTCACCGGCACTCTTTGCTGCTTATATGGCCGGTCTCCCCACTCATCCAAACACACATGTCAGTATGTGCAGAAATCAATAGTTAATCTACCATTTTATGCAGCTAAAAGATTAGTCAACTCTGAATTCAAAAAAAGTATTGTAAAATATTACTATGAAAAATCAAAGAATAAAAGATGGGAACTACCAAACATTCAAACAGTAATTCCTGAGTATCCTCGAAAAACAGCAGTTGGAACCTTCAGGTTGATTACAGGACATGATTGTCTGGCAAAACATATAAACAGAATTGGGATATATTCTTCACCACTCTGTCCTCTATGTGATCTGCAAGAGGAAATGGATCGAGACCACCTTCAAATATGCCCGGCCACTTCTAGTGTCCCATCCATCAGTGAAAAATATTGGAGAGCAAGAAAATTAATGACTTCATTGTCAGAAATCCAGCATTAGCTAACATGTCAGTATGCGGAAGATCTCATGATCTTCGCTACTGTTCGCTACCAAAAAAACCCGCGCTACAGCTACCGTCAAGTACAAGCCCATCTCTGTGGCATCGGTAGATGGTGCGAGAACTGGCGTATGTCTATAACCCCGAAGAAAAGCTCTGCGATTCTCTTGGCCAACACACTGGCAAACCGGCTCCCGCAGGACCTCGTGCTTCGGCGCCGTCGGATCCCTTGGGTCACTACAGCGAAGTATCTCGGGTCACGTTGGACCGGCGGCTAACGTATAGACATCACATCAGGGGCAAAGTACTACAAGGGCACGCAGCCCTCCGGCAGTTGTATCCTATACTCAGCTCCAAAACCATGCCCCTTGGCCTAAAGCTCTAGCTATATCGTGCGATTATCCCGCCTCTGATCCTGTACGAATATGAGATCTGGGGAGTGGTGGCGAGGTTCACCTTCATCAGACTCCAGACGCTGCAGAATCGGGCATTAAGGACGATCCACGATACTGATTAGAGATTCCCTGCCCACATCCTACATGAACATTCCGGTATCCCGTACATTGTCGACCTGATTAGAACGCGCGCTCGAACAATGTATAATAAACTCCAGAACCACCCTAATCCGCTGGTGAATACCCTGGGAAGATACAACCAGAGATAGCCGCGCCGACTACCATCCAAAAGACTACCAAAGGACATTTTAGATCCACAGGTTTAATTTTTGGAAGATGGGAAAGGCGACAATTTAAATCTGTACTCGAAACAGAGAGAAACACCTAATTTAGTTCACCTCATAGTGAGTGACTAACGGCCAGAACCCTGGTGGGGATTAGCGCGCCACCTGATTGGCTGAAAGTGGCCAACCAGAGAGCGGGCACTTCCCGCTCGTGGACCAATCCCTGCCAACCATCCTTCCCGCCCCTATAAATACCCCTGTTACCTCAAAATTTTTCCCTGTAGATATCACTCTTAAACTTATCACGCAGGTAAAGACACCCGGGCGGGGAATCAGCATCCCCGCTCGACTCGAACTGCCTCTGGAGCCTCTCTAGCAGTTCAGCTTTGGTCTACAGGTTCCCCGCATGGCTTGCGGGCATGTACCATAACCGAGGAGCAATTCCATCAGCAGCTAAAGCCCAGCTCCATTTATAATCCCAACAAAGAGTTGTTTGACTCTCAAAGTTACTCCCCTATGAAAATTCTAAATTAAAAACTTTTAAAAACACCATTTTAAAACTTTTTCCTCCATCAGAATGCAGACCTTACTGTATCCTGTGAGTCATCTGTTAAGGGACATAACAGTTTCCTTCTAAACCAAAACAACTTAAAACTATAAAACATCACCCTTAAATGTCCTTCCAAATATTTTCCTATCTGCGGTTAAACCCTACTGGGGGTAGGTACGCAGCAAAATTCATCAGGTTGAACCTCAGCCTGCCAGCAGCTCATAGCGTAGATGAAAAAATAATAGCAGTTCAGTTGTTTAGTCAGTTTAGAGTTAGAGTCAATTGAGTGAGTGATAGTAGTAGTTTTAGTTAGTGATAGAGCTGAGTTGTTGCTTAAGTCGTCATATACAGTCAGCCAGCTTGTCAGCGAGAACGTCATGTGTCGTAATAGTCAAGTAATAAGAGACAGTGAAAGTGGAGAAATACCTACATTGAAAGACTGGGAAAGATTATCAGAACAATTGTAAGTTGTAATAGTAGAGAAGTCTATGAACTGTGTTAGCAACGAGAAGGAAATTGTGCATTTGTAGTCAAATTTTGAGAACAATAAAGAGATAGAAAAGTAACAGGATTTTGAACCTTACCGTTTTGTAACAGTATTGTACTTCGTGAGCGAGTGGTTTTAGGCATTGGACTATGAATCGCTTGACACATGCAACTCTTCATTACCGGTTGAACACACTAGGAATAGTGAGATTTCAATGTACGGCGAGATGAGGGGTGAGTCACATTCTATGCCCTCTGTATAGTCAATTGCAATCGCCGTATTATAACCCTCACTCCCGCGGTCTAGTGATTACTTTCATTAGTTTAGTATTTTGTGTGCATCCCCTTAGCTTTGATAAGTGACTTGGTTCTGCTGGGCATGCTTTCAATCAATATTTCACATCGATTTTTGAATTCATCATCGTGGAACCATATATTTAGTCGCTTTTCAGTCAAGATCATCTTGGTTATAAATATTTTATCGAGTTTCTTCTTGGTCATTGACCACAAATTCTCAATGGGCTTAATATCAGGACTCACCAGGCCAGTCAAGTAGCTTTACATTATTTTCCCTGAAGAAATACATTACAGTTTTTGCTCTGTGGCATGGATCACTATCTTGCATAAAGATGCGTTCATGTTCAATAAACTATTCTTGCATTTGCGGTAGCATCTGTGTTTATAAAAATTTTTCTTTTAATTCAGGGATTCTCAAAATGTGTATTTTCAGTGAAATCTCGATATGTAACTTTTGGGTGGAATACAATAATTTCCTTACTATATATGGTAGAGAAAGTAAAAGAGGTATGTGTGTATGTGTAACTGTGAACAAGATAACTCTAAAACGAAAGTTCAGTATCTTGCTTCAGCACCTTGTCTTCATGGTTGAATGCTGTTTTCGTACTGGAATCAAGATTACAAATTACCGGTCTTCCAAGTCGGCTCTAACCTTATACGGGTAAGCGAGGTCGTTAATGTACGGTCTAGCGATTACTAGGTCCGCGACTCAAATATTGTCAAGACTATCCTCCCTTGTTCGTATCTTCCTATACATTTGATTTTAGTCATTGAAAACCTTGAAAAAATGATGAAGGGTGGTCTTTATTCTTTGATCTTTCTAAAGCTTTCGATTGCGTTGATCATCCGATACTATTACAAAAACTGGAGGCATATGGAGTAAGAGGCTTGGCGATAGATTTGATCAGATCATATTTGGTAGACAGAAGACAATCAACACTATTGTACGATAAACGGGGCAAATCATTAAGAAAAGTGCAATCAAAATTTAAACGTGTTATGCATGGTGTACCACAAGGATCAGTGTTGGGACCACTATTATTTATTGTATATGTAAATGACATACCAATCTCAAAAAATACAAATATAATAGCTTATGCAGATGATACAACTGCTGTCTGTCAAGGGGCAAATGTTGATATATTAAAGGAGAACTTACTGCAATCCATTGACTCAGTTATTAACTACTTTAAACATAATCACCTCACATGCAACATGACAAAAACAACCTTAATTCATTTCTCATAGAGTAATATAAGCACCACAAGTTTCTCCTTAGCAGTAAATAATAACAGTATGCATGACGTAAGCGAACATAAATTTCTAGGAATAATACTTGGTAGAAAATTAACATGGGCTGGACATATAAATCATATTTGTGACAAAATTAGTAAATCTGTGTATCTCCTACGTCATTTTAAAAATATCTTAGATGAGAAGGGGCTCAAAATGATTTATTATGGAGTTATATACCCATATTTACTGTATGCGATAGAAATTTGGGGCTGTGTTGTTGCAACCCATATGGAAAGGTTATTTAGATTGCAAAAACGGGCAGTCATTGATTTTCAATATGAACTCTCATGAATCATGTAGGGGAATATTTAAGGATAAGCAGATATTAACATTGTATTCTCTGTATGTCTATAAACTTGTAACCTATGCAGTTCAGAAACAAAACCTAAAAAATAGCAATATCCATAGTCACAATGATGATTATTTTCAGCAGAGATTTAGTAAGAATATTTCAAAAAAGGATCCTAATGTCATGGGTTTAATGCTTCATGCAAAACTACCTGCATATTTAAAATGTTCTAAAGGTAAACAATTTGAGAGTGCTCTGAAGAAGTATTTGATAACAAAGACATTGTACAGTATCAATGAACTATAATAATGTCCATATTAAAATTACAGACCCTCTGTGTAAATCACAAATGATAGGTAGATATAGTAATATGTGTAACCATTAGGTTGTCCATCTCTGTAATACAAATTATAAATATAAATGTGTGACAATGTCAAAAACTGTATTGCAGTCTATTGACAATAAATAATTTAATTTAATTTAATCCATGCGCACGTTCCTCACTGATGGTGAATCAGGTGATGAATTACAGCCCTACTAGAGTGTTCTATGATTACAGCCATCTGTGTATAATCTGTGATTACAGCTAGCGTACAACTGTAATGGCAAACTCTAGGTGGCTAAAAACGCTTTTTCAGGGTAGACATAGAGAAAGAGAAGAGAAATTAATTTCTTTCCTCTATGAGTGTTCTGTTTTGGCCTCCCTGATAAACATCAACATTGCGATGCACATACAATGATTTGAAAACTTGAAAAGGGTATGTTAACATTGTGCAGCAATCATGTATTTACGTAATTTTTTTACTATTCTGGGAATATAAGTTATACAAGCATAAGGTGATGTCGTCCTAACCCTGCAGTAAAACTGCGGATTGTGTGTACTTAAGGAGTAAAGAAGTTTTATGGCTGTACATACATATAAGAACATTCATTATACACTAAGAACAAAAGTTTTTGAAAGGTAGAATCGGAACTGAAAAAATAAATGCCATAGCCGGGACTTGAACCACAGACCTTCCGCTTCACGCACGGCTGCACAAACAGTAGGTTTGTTGGATAAATTAATAATTACAAAAGTGCTTATCTCTGTGATACAGAACTTAATACTCAATTTTAACCTAAGTTATTTGTGAAGAGCTTTAACACAGGTTTAAGCATAAAAAACTGGGTGCATGATAAAGGGCCAGGAAACAGAACAATGTATCCAAATAATTTTGGAACTTATGTTGTAACACAAGACTGTGTTTAACTAGGTTAACGTTTAGTATAGTAGGAAAACTTTCAGTCGGTTACCTATATCATTTTTTCATGGAGGTTACCATGGATACTAGAGATCACAGAACACCTAGTAGATTGCCTTACTCCTTATTGGTTTTCCTACTACGTTTTTTTTTTTTTTTTTTTTACTAACATTGATAAAACTTGTTAGATCAGAGATTAGGTTAGCTAGATATAAGGAGTTTTAAGAAAACTGTGGTATTATATACTGTAGCCAAATAACACATTTATTTTTCTTACTAAACTAAACTGCTCTTTAACTACAGTATATAATATTAATATTCATACACAATATCTTTGTATTGAAAAGCCGTTCTATATTTACTGAAATTGTTTAGTTTAGATGACGCGAGCACTTGGGCAGAATTTCGGCTAAAGTCCAACTCGGCAGTGTGTACGAATGGTCACGAAAGTTGCCGAAGTTGCTGTGTTAATTCAGCGCTGCCAACAGCACAATTTCCCCAGGAGTTTGTTGCCAATAGTAAGTTTGAATGTTTTAGCGGGACCCGGCAGTATGCTGGTGACCTTCTTAGAAGCAAGGTGTGAGAGTGCAATGGATCGCTTCATTAGCATAGTAGATTTAGCGCCTCTGTGCTATAATGAGGAGGAATGCATGCAATTTCTTTACGACGAGGGCCTGCTGAGAACTCGAATGCTATGCAGGGAATGTGATGCCGTGTTACACCCTGTGAGGAGGATATTATAATATAAATATAATATATATTATATATAAATAATATATATAATATAAATATAATTAATAAATAATAATAATATAATAAAATAATATAATAATATAAAAATATAAAATAATAAAATAAATAAATAATAAAAGAACGAGCCAGCATTTCATGGACCCAGTAACAAGGCAATAACGATAATGTACACAATAATTTCCACAACAATAGTATGGAGTCGCACTAGCGATATATCTGTGTGAGCAAAATAATGTACACAATATCTGGCCGGCAAGTGCTAAAATAATAATGTACACGGAGTAGTGCTAGCGGTATGTCTGTGGAGGCAACGACGCGAGTGCATTTGTGTTTGTGTTGGCAACGAAAATTAGTGTAGTGTAAAAAGCAATGTTGGCAGATGTGAAAATCGTCTGCTAATGACAGCTAGCTCATGCAGCGAAACCTAGTGGCGATTCTGAAACTACTGTCGGTGCATGCGAGGTTAGTAACTTCGAATTTAGAATCTGGCGGCAAGTGACAAGTAACCTAATCTAAACTTGAGCCAACTTTTGTTTCCTCAGGAACCATACATACATGCTTGATGGACCCAATTCAAATGTATTCCAATGGAAAATATATTTCAAAACCAATCGTATTGTATGAAATAAATGTTAAAATATAACCCCAACTTTTGTGCAACTTTCCTATTCATATAGCAATTAAGAATGCTCACTGCATTGTAAAAAGCTCCAACTGCTGCGGTCACAGTTGTGTATGTGTGTTCTGTCAGTGGCAAATTGGGCAAGGAAAAAGAACTTAGTTCTGAACTTAAGCGGGTGATCATAAATCTGGCACTTAAAGGGACTTCTTCAGAAAAACAGGACAAACAGTTAATAAATTGTACTCCACCATTAAGTACATAGTTAACAAATTTAAGGAGCAAGGTTTTACGAAGAATTTACGAAGAAACCCAAAGAAAACAGACTGAATGCATGTGAGGAATGTTTCATTATAAGCAGAATGTGAGAAAATCCAAAATTAAGTGTTCCTCAGTTATGACCATTAGTAGAAAATGTGTCTGGAAAGATGAATGTCAGACCAAGCGATTCATCATGTGCTATGGAAGTATGGATATGATGGCCAAACACCAAGAAAGAAGCCTTATGTAAGTTCAGCAAACAGGAAGAAACGAGTTGCATTTGCTAAAGAGCACATCCATAAGGAACAGCATGATATGGTCAGACAAGACCAAGACTCTTTGGGTCAGATGGGGTAAACACAGTCTGGAGAAAAGTGAATTCAGACTATGATTCCAGAAACACTCCTCCCATGGTGAAACATGGAACATGGTGGTGGTTCCATCATGTTTTTGGCTTGCATGTCATCCAGCAGTGTTGGTAATATGAACAAGCATGTATACTTCGACATTCTAAAGAACAATGTAAAGCAGATTGCAGAGAAAATGGGCATGGCACCTGGTTATAGGTTTCAGCAGGATAATGACAGTAAACACAAGGCAGGACTAAACATGAAGTGGTTGATATGGAATGTACCCAAACTGCTGCAAACACCTCAGCATCGTGACTTGAATCCCATCAAGCATTTGTGATGAATTTTAAAGAAATGAGTTCGCAAAAGCACAGACATGTCTAAACAAGAGCTTAAACGTATTGTGGAAGAAGAATGGAGTAAAATCAGCCCAGAGGAATGCAAGAAATTGGTTACTCCCATGAAAAAAAGGTGTGAGGCAGTTATCAAAGGCAAGAGGTACCCAACAGAGTATTAGTTTATCAATTCTGTCTTTGTTATACAATTTAATTTAAGTTAATTTGTAGCTTCATAAATTAGTATTTATTTAAATCAGAATATAGCATTGGTTATATTGTTCAACATATACAAAGTATAAATTAAAATGTATCTTCCTGTAAATATTAAAGTATTTTCTTAGAAAATTGAAGTGTATGAATAAGACTGTTATATACTGTACAATTTTAAGAAAATTGCCATAGTTTAAATTATAGTAAGTTGCAAGTATCATTTATAAACTTTATGCTGTTAAGGAATATGCTTTTTGGTAAGCATTGGTCCATATGGTGAAAAAGAAATCTTCAACATTACTACTTGTAATAGGAGCAAATGTTAAAAAGGAAATTCATTTTGGGTAAACTTTCAAATGTGGGCTCCGTAATGAAACTGAAAGAACTAGAATGTGAGTAAAACTTACTGGAAAACTTTAGGAATTGCTTTTAGAATGGTCTGAGCACTTTTAGAGCCTGTGACTCACCCAACAACTACTGTTATGCTCGAGGGCCTTAAGTTACAAGGCATAGTGTAAGATGTATGTATGAAGCTAAACCCCAATAATAAAGGCATTGATAGTGGTAACATCAACTCTTAAGCTATTCTGCTAAGTTTAATTCATATTCTAGTGTTTCTTTTTCAGTTTTAAGACGGCCTCACACTTGGAAGTTTTGCTTTCATTTTCTATTCACAAGTCCTAAATTTGCCCAACTCACATTTTTAAGTTTTCGTAAAATCTTCTCAAGTGCATTAGCTAAAAACTAAATATATCTGAACATTGAAGGAGGTAATTCGTTATTTATGTATATCCAATAAATGCTTGTTTTCACTTGCATTATATATTTTTAATTCTGAATAACTCCACAGAGGAGTTAAGTTTAAAAGTTCATCTGTCCAAAATCCTATTGATTTAAAGATTAAGCATGCCAACCACATGTGTACCATGTTGTGTAGGTAATTAGTGTGTGCATGCATGAAGTGCACCCTCTACATAAGGCAACAATAGAGAATGCAATTTAAAATATGCTTTGGGGTTTTCTATCTTGGTAAGCTTTCTTCTGCAGTTTTGTATTCCACCCAAAACTTTGTTTTCAGGATTTCATTGGAAATGCATGTTTTATTGAGGTTCTTGAATCTAAACCAAGCATTTCTTGTAAAAGGCCCCTATATTTGTGTGTGTGTGTGTGTGTGTGTGTGTGTGTGTGTGGCGCACGCACACGTGTGGCAGTTTGTGATAAGAGTAGAGGACTTGTACAGACAAAACACAGCTCAGCCAGTTCACAGTCTTTTGGATCACCTTGTAGATACTAGTGAAGTTGCAGAAAATGAAGTTCTTGCTGTGTTGAAACTCCCCTATACCATTGCAACTTATACTACATAGAACTGATTCAGCTCCAGAATAAGGCTTTGTGTTAAGAAACAATACAATATTTAAAATGGATGAAATTTGCAGCTGCTTTTATATGCTGTAACCTATGTAATGATCTCAGATTAGCTTAACTGCATGCAATGAAACAGAAATATTTGTTTTGGATTTTGGATGGCGAGAGACAGTATTGTAGATTAGTTCATCATATTGATAGCTGTTCCAATAGCACTTCCTAAGGTGTCGAACTTCAGAACAATTCTACATGTAACAGACTACATTTGCAATATACTTTTCTAAAGAAACCAAAGTCTGACATGGATAAGAGGTATGCAGCTTAAATATTGATCATATCATTCGATAGAGAAAACAGTGAGTATCAAAATGATAAAAAAAAATTGTAAGGTATAACACCAAATGTATATGAAATACGAGTATTTATTCATAAGCATTCCCTAAAAGACTGACTGCTTTGTCAACTTTCTTTAAAGGTCATGTAGGGCAATTCTAAATTTTTCTGAGTGCTTCATCCAGCAGTACTTTTCAAAAAATCCATTTGTAAGGGGGAATTTGAGCTTTATTAGAAGCTTTTAACAATCAAAATATTTGAATTATTGAAGTTAAGATGCAAAATGTGCCCTGTGACAGACTGACCTCTCTTCGTTACAGACAGACATCTGTGAAATTAAGCTTACTGTAAGGCACCAGAACAAAGACATTGTGTAATTTGTTGAAACAAACACGTTATTTAAAGGAAATAAAATATTTGTTACATATTCATTTGGTTCACTGGTACTTAAGTTTCTCTACAATGAATATTAATGTTAATACATAAGGATTTCAAGCAATGGTAGTTTGTGATAAGAATTATTTGTAATAAGGAGTATTTATAAAATCTCTCTCACAGTACAACCAAGTCTGCAAATCATGCATATGCATGTTTCTCCAGATCAAATGCATCAAATAACTTTGCATAAACACATTACGAGAGCTGATTCACATGGTTTATTGTGACACATAATACACATCATATTCATACTGCAGGATCACTTAATGCACTGTACATAATGTTTTGCTAATACGGCTTTGGTACTAAACCGCAAAACTCATGGATCAGTTTGTCTGACTGTTTACATGAAAGCTGAGCATTCTCGATAACATATTCACATGTCATTTTCACACAATGAATCCAATGAGTTGCTGAAACAGATGAAAGTTGTTGAAACCTTTTCTTAAAATATTTGTTCGCTTCTTTAACATCACTCTGGGATATCTCCTGCACACTATGTTTGGTTTTGTTACACATAGTACAAACGAATGTGTGGAATATTACCTTGGAGGTATATATTAACAGGTATAATTGTACAAACTTAGAAAATCTAACACTCATTTCTTCATTATTCCATATAAATAATGCATTTGCCTCTTTATAGCGTAACCACCAAATATTCGATCTGGACCTCTTTGACCTTGCCATCAATGCAGACTTATTTAAATGCATCTCTCCCTGGAGCCTGATGTGATATAGAGTCATCCTCATAGAACTTCAGGGTTGCATTTTTAACGTCTTCTGAAAATCTATGCTTATGCTGTTTTCCCTGGCTTACAAACAGTTAATTCTTCTGTTGCTGCCAGGCCAGCAATCAGCTGTAATCTCTTTCATGAAGACTGGGAACTGCTTCTGCAACACGTTTTCTGCACTTTCCAAAGTGCTGCCTAGATCTAAATGCTGTTGCACGTGTTGTAATTATTATGGCAACATGTCTTGCTTTCTGCTTTCCATGCCTCTTGTCCCTGGTTTGTTTCTTTTAAATGTTGTCTTTTTTAAGGACCTACTTTGCCATACCTATATTATTATGAATCATTGACAATTAATGTTGGTTTGAACTTTGCTCGTGTTGTTTCCATTAAACATGTATACTTTTATCTCGAATCATGTGTCATTGACTGCCCAAATCACAACTCCTCTCTGTTACCATTCTTTTTCTGAACAAGACCAAAGTAGTTTGAGTCAAATAATAGCACAGAAAAGTTTAGTAACTTTAATGGAGAGACAGGTAGCATTTTTACTCTCTCTGCTGCTTGCATGTAATAAGTAGAAGAAATATTGCATTGTGTTAAAAAATTTGTTGCTGAAATGTCACCAGAAATACATGTTATAAGGCCTTCTGAATAAAAAAAAAAAAATTTTTTTTAGAAAAAGATTTGTTTATCCGTCTGTAAACAGCATAACTCTCAAACAAAAAGTCACATAAATAGCAAACTTGGTGTTTAAGTTCAGTATCATGTGATGTGAGCACCAGAGGGTTTGAGTGAATTTGTCAGGAGAAGGATTCAAGGTTTGGAACCTAACATAGGATTGGGGAACAATGATATTCTTATGAAACATTGATAAATAAATAACAAAGTCTGTACAACTTACCATTATCAATTTATTACAATATTATAAGAGGAACAACACATTTATTATAATATATAAAGAAAGATTATGTGTAGATAGAACCTTCTGGTTCCAGGGACCTCTTTATGTGGTGAAAGGTACATATTAATGTCACTTAAAAATTGCTTTGTAGAACTCTGCATGATAAATGGGCATCCATTTCATCATAGATTGGATATCTGTGACCTTTCCTTTTGACAATTTTTTCCCCAGAGATGAAAGCTTTGCTTTTGGTAGTCAGATCTTATGTTCTTTGTTTCTTAAACATTTATTTTTTAAGATACTGATTTTATTTCATTCCTGATGACCATAACTCCTCTTAAAGTAAATGCTGATGACATCCCTTTCAAATTTCAATTGTGACAACTGCATGATTGTCACTTTACTGTATTGAAAAAGTTTACTCTGAGTGTAATCAACCTCTAGCACAACAGCCCTTCGTGGTCCAAGACTTACTGCCTGACCGCTGCATCCCCCACCTCTGCCCACTACAGCATCATGAGAGGTGCAGAACTAGAGGGTGGAATGTGGTCAGTGCCCCAAGCCCTCCCCGCCAGTTATTGGCCTTTGCGATGCTGTCATTTCAATTACCTCATAAGGAGACCTATTACAAGCCAGAAGTATTCTGTTTAAAGAAAATGGAGATATTTGAATGTATGTTGTTAACTTCTTGAATGCAAAAATGCCCTATAATCTTTACAAAAGTTAAAGGCATATGGAGGCGGACCATACTGCAGACTCCAGCGAATCCTAAGCTTGCCCCTCCTACCAGCGCTGCCAAATGTGGTACACGCATCTCACATGTTCTTATGTGCAGAAACTCTGCTGGTACACGCACTACACTTGGCAACAGTGCTCCACTTGAGCATTGGCCAGCATTCACCTGCCTTTAACTTTTGCGAGCAGTATAGTTATGAGTATGTCATTGTAATCTTTCTAAGACAAGAAAGGAAGCTACAGTAAAAGAAATCAAGGGAATTCCTACTTTGAGGAATGCAACTGTCACTCCAAAGACTATATTCAACTACAGGGTACATGGAAGCAATTTTTTTCAGAATTGTAACTACAGAGCAGACAGTATCATTTTTAACTCTACCTCACAATGGTTCCTGCCAAATAGCACCAAAGCCCTTTTTATCCTTTGAAACATGAGCAGCAAGATTATGAACATTTAGTTTTTTTTTACATGTGTATAACATTTGCATGGGGTAAGGAAATTACATTCTGGAGATCAAAACAAACTACCATTACATAATTTTATCCGCCAATACTCCTTTTTTGTTGCATAAAAGAATTCTCTTTTAAATGTGTATCATTCTTTTTGGACAATTCTTCAGTTATACTTTTTTACTTTCTCTACTACGTATAGTAAGTAGAGGAATTATTGTATTCCACCCAAAAATTTGATGTCAAGATTTTTCAGGAAATATGTTTTGAGGCCCCCTAAATACAAAATAAGCATTTTTTGAAAAAGGTTAATGTGTCTTGTAGTCTGTGGACAGCATAACTTAAAAATGAAAAGTGAATTAAAAACCAACGTTGGTATTTAAATTTAATGTCTTTCATGGATGCAACAAGATTTTTAAGAAAATTCCTCCACCCTAAACTACTCTTTACGTGGAACATTTTTCGAAAACTTTGATTTTCTCGAAAATAGCTCTAACAAATTTGATTAAAATGCCATATGTTTGAGATATTTTTATGCCAAGTGAAATGTATATTTTGAATTTTCTGTCTATAGACTATGTCTGTCCTGTTTACTCTTGATGACTTTTGAATAACTCGTAAACCATAAGAGATAGACCAAATCTTACTTTACAAAAAATGTAGATCTCGTTAAAACACACAATTTATGTCCAAATGAATTTTGTTGTAGAGAACCATTTTGGAGATATTCCTTTTTATTTGTGTGAGTTTTGGAAAACAAACTTTCGTCAAATGGAACATTGTTATTCATATTTTATATGTTAGCCGTGCAAAGAGAGCAGAATTTGAAAGCTTTAAAAGAGTTAACCATCACTCAAAGCCTACTGTATTCCCATTTTCTCCTTGCACCTACAAGAAAATAAGTAATAAGAGAATTACTGCAAATGTTTATCTCAACTAACATGAAGAAGATATAGGTATAAGAGTTTGTAAGAATGGTTAGTATAAGAGTAGAGAAAGTCATGTGAATCCAAAACATCAGATTTTCCCCTTTTTTACCACATTAACTCTTTACAAAGATCATATCGATGTAACTTTGGGACCGAAAATTCAAGATTATATTTATTATTAAAAATTGATCTATACATTGACAGTTTCAAACATGCAGAATTATTCAAAATGCACTCCTGTTTATAAATATATGTTCAACTTAGGTTTAAGTTAGGATTTAAATATTCTTTTTGTGACTACGTAGTGGAATGTATTTTGCGCCACTGGTATCACATTTTTGAGGACGTATTTCACTTTCCATCTTGTGTAGCTGTATATAATACAAAAGCAACAATATCCATACAAGAAATGAGAAGGAAATATAAACAATGGCGGAGATGCAGATAGAACTATCTGGTTCTCAGTCCTGACAACATTTGTAGATTTGTAGATGCTCATTACACGCAAATGGTACATGGCATGAACAAACCAGTGATCTATAATGATCTATGGGTACAACCGTGGTATAACCATAAAAAGCCAATGAGAAGCTAGCAAAAAAGAAGCACATCGTGGATCTTAGCAATGTTAACCTTGAAGTAAAATATGTAAAGCCCAGACCAATAATTCCAAACGAACTTCCGGATATTAATGACCTTTTAAAATATGTCCCAACAGTTTATTATACATTCTACAATAGTTTGATTGCTGAAAATGTTACTCAAAACTGTGAAAATGAGATGGACGGTGATAATAATTTTCCATATTTGGATATACCTACCTAAATATTCAGCATTATTTACTCAGGGTCTTCGTCTAGGGGATATGTGAATGGCAACCACAAGGTACCCAAGCTGAGCAGAACATTACTTCTACTTACTGGTGTTTTGCTCCTCACTGTAACTTTTCTGTCTGACCTTACCTTGGTCATCTCTTGTTCTCTTCCGGCCCCGATGCTATTAGGGTTCCTGAGGGCTAGGGAGTCTTTATTTTTCCAACCTCTCCATTTCTCTAATTTCTCTATAAAACCTTAACCCCTAACATGCTGACCTGTCATGACATGTAATACGTCCTCTGATTGGTAATCAGAGTATATGGTCGGTGAATTTATTTTGATAACTCTCCCGGTCAGGTCGGTGAGACCCGTAAACCAACGACAGGTGTGGTCCTCCAGACATTCTGGGGGTTGTGAGAGAGCGATGTGACCGCCAAAACATAAAAATATGGTGCTCTCTAAAAAGCAGTTACATTTACTGCTAAGTCTCTTCAATATTTAAATGGATCGAGACCACCTTCAAATATGCCCGGCCACTTCTAGTGCCTCATTCATCAGTGAAAAATATTGGAGAGCAAGAGGATTAACGACTTCATTGTCAGAAATCCAGCATTTGCTAACAACAACATAATGAAAGAGAACAAGTTCATATTTGTTTTAAAATGAAACAAATTTCTTTCTCTATTTCTTTCTCTCTTTCTCCTTCCTTCCCTCCCTCCCTCCCTCCCTCCCTCCCTCCCTCCTTCCTTTCTTTGTTTCTTTCTAATTCTTTTATTTAAAACTAAATTGAATCTACGTTAGATACTAGAAGTAAAGTTTTACTGCCAATGCATGAAGTTTCTCTGAATGTGTATACCCATGTTCTTATAAACAAATTGGAGTCATTTTAGTGAAAGTTGTTTCATTTTGAAATATACAAAATTTTCAAAATGGAAATTAACTAGTTCAAAATCTGATGGACTCATGGAAATGAAACCGTAAAATATTTGCTTCTTGCACCCTGAATAAGTATGCAAAAAGTCAAACCTATGACTTAAAAGTGTAGAGAATTTTATCTTCATCCCCATTTAGGCATATTCTCGTTATGTTTAATAATGTGGTTATTGCTGTAGAAAGTTATTGAGCTAATTTCCAGCAATTCTTTTGGCTTTGTTAGTTTCACAAACTATAACGACAAATTACATGCATATTTTAGGTCAATGTTAGAGTCCCGTTCTGCAATTTACAAGATGCTTAGGAATGAAGCTTCTAAGGATCGGAGAATTGATGCATTTCCGAGACCTTACCGCTCTGATGCAACACCTTATAAGCAGCTAGACTTCAGTCGTCAAGTGAAAGAAGCCTGTGCTTCAAGCCGTCCAGTTATGGCAGGACTGAAAATATCAAAGGCCATTTTTTTAGGAGATGTCGCTGTGGGAAAAACGTGTCTAGTCAATAGGTAAGAGTGTTTGTTTTTAGGTTTCTCATCTACTCCTATTAAGCCATGTCCTGAATTGTTGCTGATATGGCAGCATGTTATTGGGAAAGGGAAATTGTACTTATGGAATAATGAAACAATTTAAGAGCAAAATAGTACAAAAAGTTAACACCAAAGCATTTCCTCTGTTTATAAATGCACACACTAAGCCAGACTTGATTTAATATTCCTTTCTTGAAAGCTACGATAAGTAAAAGAAATTGAAACTAAGGTTGTGAGAAACAGTTAAGATGACGTAAAAAGAAATCTAAAAATAGTGCTTTATTTGCTTCAACATAGTCTGCAAAGATGTGTGAGTTGCAATGTAAACTTTGATACATCTGTATTTCAGACAGTTGTTACAGTGTTAGTATCTCTTAAAATATTTCCCCAGTATTGTGCACTTCGCCACTTAATGGTACCTATCATCAAAGTATGTCCCCAACATTGTTTTCTTGTTCCAGAGAAAAAGCATACATAATTTCTACATATAGGTACATAGCAAATATTCATGCAGAAAGTTTTCCAAATAGTCTAGCCAGTTCCTGCCTCATAACCTAGCATCCAGCAAGTTCTTTCTATGGTAAGTGACTAGATTAGAGTTTGTTCTATCATTAACTTTTCCATTACCATAAAAACTTGAACCTGAGATGGCTGTTAGTTCTGGGAAGGCAGTATGCATCTCGTTAGCTGATTTGCTCTGTGATTCAACTTAGAGGGTGGAGCTTACTGCTGAGACAAAGCAGTTTCATTCATTTACATGCAAGATGCATCTCAAGGTTTGTGAAATGGAGGAAGCATCTCTTGTTTATTCATACCACCCGATGTGTGCAAATGCATTGTGCAAAAATATGTTAAATTTACTTTGGCTGCATTGCACAGGAAACTGGTGTCTGTTAAAACTTAATTTTGTGAATTTATATCTCAAGTAGTTTGTGACCAGAATGAAGAGATAATGTATGCAGTCAGGCTGTAAAAAAAGTCCACTTCTTTGTAATATAGAAATTACAGATGACCAGACCAATTCAGAATGTCCTGGCATTATGGACAATGCAGAATGGAAGAACTCAAATTGAAGAACAAGAGGGATCTGTTGAGCAAGAAGTTGGCAAACTTTTTAAATCACATTTATGTTATAAGACAGTAAGGAGAGGTTTTTACACTTTCTTCAACAAGACTCATAACCAGCTCATAAGGCCAAACATGTACAACAGTGGCTTATGGACAATGTTCTCAAGCTTATAGCACACTTAGATTGGCCATCTGGAAGTTCAGATGTGAATCTGCTGGACTACCAACTATGGGACATTATTGAGAGTAGATCTTGTTCTACATGACACAGAAATCTGGATTTCTGGATTTTGGAGTCAACAACTTTCTGAAGATGCAGAAGAAGCTCTCTTCAAAAATGGATGACAAATTAGTTATAATTCTTTGGCAGCAAACTAGAAGTATTGAAATCATCCCTGTTGTGCATGGATGTTCTCACTCACTCACTCACTCACTCGCTCACTCACTCACTCACTCACTCACTCACTCATGCACTCACTCACTCACTCTCACTCACTCACTCACTCACTCGCTTTTTCACACAATCTCTTGCAAACTTCTTTGCTCCACTCATATTCGGTCCTTTTCCCTTCAAAATCCCTTCAATCCTTCCCCTCTAGGTTGCCAAGCCTGTTTTGAAATCCTCTCTTCACCCACGTGGCCAAACCATCTCGATTGCTTGTTTTCTATTTGTTGTTATAAAGGTTGAATTTTTAAATTTGTTCTTATTGTCTGATTCATAATTCTATCTCATTTAATTTTACCTTCCACTCTTCTCAAGTATCTCATTTCATTTGTTTGTAGTTTGCTAATTGAGCCTTCCGACTATTGACAAATCACGACTGCTTAGCAAGTCATCTCTACAGAATAGGTATCTCAGCCTCACCAATATGTGTCCTGTGTAACGATCCAGCAGAAATGAATGAAGACCACTTGAAGACCTGTGAAGCATTAAGATCAGAAGAAACTACAGTTCAAAAGTATTGGAAAGCACGAATGCTAATGGCTTCATTGCCAGATGCAAGGCACTAGAAAACAACAACAACAACAGTTTGCTAATTGACTTAGATGTTAATGGCCAAGGTTCACACCCATAAATTAATGTTGGTACATAAATTGCACGGATGTTTATGTTGAAATACTTCTAGCCCGCCTCGATAGCGTGATGGTTAGCGTGTCTGCCTCACGTTCAAGAGGTTGCGAGTTCAAATCTCGCTTAGGGTAAGTTATCCGGGTAAGGTTTTTTCCGAGGTTTTCCCTTATCCTGAGAAGACGAATGTCGGGTAACTTAAAGCTCCATGGACCTCGGGCTCATTTGAGCATCATTTCACCCATTTCATTCGCTCACCGTCCGATATGACGCAATGTTGGAGGACGTTAATTAAAAAAAAAAAAAAAAGAAAAGAAATACTTCTAGTTTGCTGCCAAAGGATTACAATACTCCAAGAATGTTTAGGCAGCACTGATTACCAAATGTAAGGTGTCACAATGCATTTACCTTAAGCAAGCAAACCCAAATGCCTTAATTGTTTGCTCACTATTTTTGATCCTAATTAAACATTTGTATCAACTAGTTTTACTTAGAGAAATAATGAAGTTACCAGATGATTATAAACCATGAAATGGTAAATAATATATTACATTGCATATTAAAAGGTCATTTGAATTGTTAAATATATGCAGAAATGGCATGCAGATTTCTCTGTTTACATTTGCTCATCTGAAAAAAAAATTGCACCTTGCCAATAAAGGTTTATTTCAGGTAAATAGTTACCTCTGATTCTTATGTTAATCCATATGTACTAATTGTGCACATCAGTATAATGCTCTTTTTAGTGTTTAATGCAAATGTATTTAGTTATTTTTGTAAATTTGCATAGGTAAATCTTAACCTTTAGCACAGAAACTTATTCACTGATTTATCTGCCTCTCATTCAATAGTAAGTATAAATAAATAAATAAATTACCTAGAGATCATTTATTCACTGTTGTCTTTCCCAGGTTCTGCCATCAAGTCTTCGACAGTAATTACAAAGCTACAATTGGTGTAGATTTTGAAGTTGAACGCTTTGATATACTTCAGGTTCCTTTTAATTTACAGATGTAAGTGTTTTGATTGGTTTTACTCAATTATAAACATTTTGTATTGCTTATTGCCTCATACAGGAGAGAGAGAGAGAGAGAGAGAGAGAGAGAGAGAGAGAGAGAGAGGGAGGGAGGGAGAGAGAGAGACTGAGAGTGAGTGAGAGAGAATATATGGATGGGTGCAGGCCTGCAGACTGACAAAATAACAGATTCAACTGTAAGCATGTAGGTTGAACAAAATTCAATATCATTCTGAAAATAATAGTGGTATTTATTTATTTATTTATTTATTTATTTATTTATTATTATTATTATTATTATTATTATTATTATTATTATTATTATTATTATTATTATTATTATTAATTATTATTATAATTATTATCGTGATCATCATCATTATTTGAACAGTTGGTTTCTAGCCAGCACACACACTATATACATAAAATACAAATAAAACAAATATACAAAATATTATAATGAAACAAATGTAAATACAACACAATAGTCATATTGTGATCAGAATATTATAAAACAAACACATTAACATTACATTTACTCTAAGTTAATGGTTGATAGATTTAACAGCAATGAGCAGAGGAAGGGAGTAAATAGAGCAGGATAGATTACAGCTGTAACTGTTTGTCTTGTAGGAATTGAATTAAAGCATGATAAACAGGTTTTCAAGGAGTATGTAATAAAGATGTGACACTAACAGGAAAAGGAAGTGCTTTTTAATTGATTAAATCAGGTCATAGAATATGCAGCAAGGTGTCAGAAATTGGCCTTCTTTGATATGTCTTATACAAAGCACTTGCAGTTTAGGTATCAATGAGTTTCTAAACATCCCATCTAAAATATTGTTCAGTAAGTTCACTGTTGATAACATCACTGAGGTGATCCAGGAAACTAAAATAAGAACAATTCTATTGAGAAATGTGCTATAATTTCAGCTTGTTTGACAGCTGTTGATATAACATCAGGAATAGGAGAAAAAGAATGTAAGCAAGACGTTTACTAAATAATGGCAACAAAACTCAAAGGATAATAATGTGGATAAACTGAAAGAGAAGTGGTTTTGCTTCAAAAAAGTCTTGAGAATGTCAGTTTTATTATTATAATTGCTATTTCAAGCAGGGTTGAACAATTTTCAGTAAACCATATCCAGCTTACACCTAAATTTTTACAATATTATTCCCTTTTCCAGCAGCAGAATAATTTTAGCTTAATGTTAAATAAGGATTACTGGTGGTGTGCTTTTCTATAAAAAAAAAAAAAACAAAGAAAAACCAGGAGGAAGAAAAGAAGGAATGTTCTGACTACACCATTCACCCTCACCCATTTTTAAACTTTGGTCAATATACAAGGGTGGATCGGAAAGTTATGCACAATAATTTTAAATGCACAAATGAACTGACATCTTTTAGCTACTGTTCTATATAGTCGCCAACTTTCTCAGCACATTTCTCCACCGTGATACCAGTTTCATTATACTGAGAGTCGTTTCCTATATCTGATAATAAGTTTGACTTCATTCCTACCTTTCAAAAACTATGTCTTCACCATTGATAATGCTCTATTTGTTTTCCCTCCGTGCGAGCAATCACTCTGCACCTCAGTTTCCACCGGAGAAGGCTCTTGCAAGTGCAGTCATTGTCCAGAAGTTCCAACTCCTCTTTAGAGGCTCTCCAAAGATCATCAATTGTTCGAGACCATCTACTTTCCAATGCCATTTTCAGAGTTCAAAGGTGCAAAAATCCATTGCAGAAGCGTCATAAGATTTCACTGGGATGTTGAATGGAATAGTATGTATTCAGTTTCTTGCTTCATCCTTGCAAGAATGTGAGAGTCAAAACGGAAGTGTGACTGGATGCCTTATCTTGGTGCACCCAGACTTTGTTTTATCTTTCTCATAGAGCTGGGATTTTAGTGTGGTAAATTGGGGTAGGAACTTTATCCTGATAATACTTGGAATTGATTTTAGCCTTTTTAGTAAGCCTACAAATTATCAGTATAGCAGTAATATGCCCGGCCACTTCTAGCATCCCATCCATCAGTGAAAAATATTAGAGAACAAGAGGACTAATGACTTAATTGTCAGAAATCCAGCATTAGCCAACAACAACGAATTATTAGTTTCCTACTGTAGCAGTAATTAGCAATGATCATAAATGCCTTTTAGAAACTTTCCATTCTGCATATCATCTTTGAAAATGTTTTCCACTCCTTGGTCGGTAGTAAATTGAATGGGATTTGTTGTAATTACTAAGATACACATGTCTCATCTAATGTGACCAGAAATTTCCATTTTTCTCCTGCCAGGTGCTTCTTGTTGAGCTTCTTCTATTGGTATGATGTTCTGAGATATGATGTGGTAACAACTTATGAACTCGACCTTTGTGGCATTTCTCCATATTTAAATCTTTGTTTATAATGCTGCTAATAGTCTAGAGGGATATTCCTTATTTGTTTGTAATGGTCTGTTGCGTGGCTGGATTTCTGCCAGAGATGAGAGCCTTGACTTTCCTTATTACATATGGAAAATGTGTAGTTGCAGGAGATGGGTTTACCTGTTTTCTTCTTTTTGGAATTAGTCACATGTGACCCTTTCCCTTTTTATTCAACACTGAGCTAATCTTATGCTTTGACCCCAAAAATTTTGCTTGCTTGCATGCTTCAATAATAGCAGAATAACTATACTGTGCTTGGGAAAGGGCAGTAATGTAGTCTTCCCAATATGGTTCAATTTACTTAGGCATAATGAGAGCCACAGATGTCCTACTGCTATGAAGGCAGCATAGTAACTGGTTTGTTTGTCTCACAAACAGTTGATTTTGCTGCATATGCAGAAATGCAGCAATCATATTCGTAATTTGATATCAGAGATCGGAAACAACCCTCTGTACACTGTTGATAGAAGTCTATTTGGAGCATAGGCATCTGTGAATTGCTGTTCACTTCTGCATTTGCCACTAAGTGTTGACTAGGCAGGAATTTCTTCATGGGACTAAAAGATGAGATTTTGAGAGCACAGGGTCTGGATCATAGACTGTGCATGCCTGTAGTTAACTTTCAAAGTTGCATCCTAAATGGCTGTGACACTCAGAGGGATTGCATCTGTTACTGGCCATCCAGAATGTGGCGAATCACAAAGTTTATCATGAAGAATGTACACTACCTGGAGACATTGCTATGTCCATACAGTCATCATCATGCACACCCTGTGTGTTCCTGTGAATTTCACTCAGCTTATGCCCTTTAGTCCACAAAAATAACACTATTTTGCTGCTCTTCGCAGATTGACAGCAGTAACATGTGCGCTATCTTTGTTGCACAGTCCATGCTTCTCTAGCTAGAGCTGCAAATGAAAAACAAATTAAGATTTGTATTGAAAACTTCAAACTATAATATTACTGAGAAGTTGCTCCATAGTTTCGTGTAACCAGAATTCCCCTAGAGACAGGAAACCCAGTGGCAGCACTGGCTGCTGTGAACCTGTGGTTATTTATAACATTCCACGAAATAAAGTATATGATAGATTCATGTATGTAATTCATGAAAGGTAATGTAGATAAACAGGATACCAGGTTATCTTGAGTGGTACACACCAGCACAGTGTGGAGGAACTTGTTGATAACTCTTTATATCTTGATGAAATTTCAACATCCCAGCTGCATTACCAAGACAAAAAAACATTTTTTGTGCATTACTTTCCCATCAACCCTCATATTAAGTCTGGTTCACAACCACCCAAAAATGGAACCGTAACAACAGCAAGTAAGTCAGCAGCACTCTATTTTTGATTCACCACAGTTCTGCAACAAGAATGACAAGATACCAGAAAATGGAAGTCAATATTGCACATTAGAAATTCATTTGTTTCTAACTGACCAGTGATATTTTTTCTAGCTTGCAATTAGAGAGAACTCTAGCAGCTGTTTCATGGCATGGTGCATTGTATGATTTCTACAGTGTAAAATCTAATACACACAATATGAATCTAACATGTCATGCCTGGTAATGGGAAGCAAAAGTTAAAACTTGACCAAGTCTTCTTTCCTGTTCCAGGACCCAGGAAAGTTTCCCATCGGTTATGAACACTTCCATTTGAATACATGTTCTGGTTATCATTACTGTTGTCGGTGGTTGTGAGCCAGCCTTTGTGTGAGTAGTAGTGAATAAATAGTGTTTAAGGGTCCATAGACACCTAGGTCATTAGGGCACTAGCCTTTATAGTCTGTCTCTGTAAGAAAGAACAAGGCTTTCCAATGGTGAAAGAATTATCAAAATGGGTTGAGTTATTTTCGAGATTATCTTGTACAAATACATACCCACATATTTTCTGTTTATAAAATAATTCATATTAATCAAGGTTCTTAGCATACTGAAACATACTTATAGTTGCTGCTTCCTTATTTAAAGTCAGTAGTCCCTCCTTTGACACATCCTTCTTCTAATTGCCTCCCTTATCAGTCAATTATAACAGCCAGCCTGCTCATATTTGGTGATTAATAGTTATCATTGACATCATCTCTTTCAGTTGGGATACGGCAGGTCAAGAGAGATTTAAATGTATTGCTTCATCATACTATCGGGGTGCTCATGGTAAGTAAATATCTTTTAATCATTATAAACTAAACCCCGGTGCAATAGCCCATGAAGGGCCAAGGCCTACCACCCAGCCGCTGCGTCTCCCACTTCTGCCCACTACAGGTGTCATTGTGGGGTGCAGTACTGGAGAGTGGGACGTGGTCAGCACCTCGATCCCCAGTACTAGTGTTGGGATTTTTCACCCACTGAAAGGTCTGACATGGGGTGCACTCAGCCTTGTTAGGTCCCTGACATGCCAATTGAGGAACTACTTGATGGAGAAGTAGCAGTCCCTGGTCAAGAAGACTGCATAACTGGCCGGGAGGAAGTGGGGCACTGACAACATTACACCTCCAGTAATGCACCCCTCTCATGACGCCTGTGATGGGCAGAGGTGGAGGATGCAGCGGTAGGGCAATAGGCTTGGCCCAGATGTTGTTGTGCCACAGGATTACATTTTAGGTTTATCTTAGTTAACATGAAGCAAGTAGATAGAAAATTAAGCTTTTGTAAGAATAGTTTGTGAAAGCTGTATAAAAATAAATTATATGTAGAGAAAGTCATGTGAATGTAACATATTACATGTTTTCAAAAATGTACTAGTTATTTGATTTTATTTGCAGTTGTGGTGATAGTCTTTGACTTAACAAGTCTTATGTCACTATCACATTGTCCACAGTGGCTTGAAGAGGCCCTTAATGCTAACTCTGGAAAGCCTTACATATTTCTTGTTGGAACAAAAAGAGATCTTATGGTAAGTGTAATATGTTAATTCTTGATTTAATATATCATTTCTTCTTTGTTTTGTGATTTGTACTCGTTTCTGAGTCCTAAAATGTCCCAGTACAATTTCCAATACTTACTTTCAAATGTTTTTTTCAGATAGGGAAGTAAAGAGCAGTTCACTTAAGCCTGCTGAGAATGCATGACTATGTTGCACAGTTTAAGTTAAATTGCTTTTTTTGCTTTTTGCTACTCGAGGCCGAAGAATGCAATGAACTTCAAAACAGCATTTGCAAAAATGCAACAACAATCTATCATAGAAACTAACAATAGAGACTATAAACGCAACCTTTCAACGAGCTGTAATAATCTGTCACACAGAATGATATGCTGCTTTCCCACTCATTTCTAATCTAGTCTGTGCAATTCACTCATTTTTGTCATCAACCATCATTTAGAACTGCATTAACAAATTAATTAGGTTGACATAATTTGAACTGGGAGTATTCTTTTTCAGTGAAATCCAATTTGAGTTAGATATAAAAAATTATTTTATAATCATTTGCATTGCTATTTTAAAACACTGCTTTTAACAGTTACTTCCTGTCTGATGAAAGAATGCAGAAGGCAGGCAGGGAAAACTAGTGCAGAAAAATAACAGGTAAGTCGTATTACGTTACCATTCCCGTTGTGTAACATGAGCAGGTCTCATGTTTATCTAGCCAGGGCACAGAAGTGCCCTCACCTGAAAACTGCACTCTTTCGTCAGACAGATAGTAAGTTCCTGTGTTTGTTGTGAATGTTAATAAGACAGGTTACCTGATGATTATGTCAAACAATTCCTCTTTTCCATATTCTCACACAAATAGTGTAATTTCTCCAGAGCACTGCATTTTGCACCACTTAATATAATGCTTTCCACTAATTGTTTATCTATCGGGTTTTGTTTCTTTTGTATGTCCATTTTTAGTTTCACTGGGACTAGGACTTTGTTCCCTTTTCTTCCTTAAAACAAGTTTGTCCATCACTTCTTAAAGAGCACACAGATGCACAAAGAGAAACTGTATATAATGTAATGCATAATATACAAATCAATATTGTTTACTGCAGTGTAGATAAGATATGGAATGAGTAGTTGCAAGCTTTCACGGTCGGAGTCAGAATTATAGCTAGGAATTACTTCCGGGCTTAAAAGCTGTGGTCTGCTGGAGTTTAGAGGTCCAGAACTGAACAAAACTTGGCATCCAATACGTGAGCATAAAAAAGAAGCACAAATCCTGAGAAATCACATAAACCATTTAGCAATCAGAGCGGAGAATCCCTACCCACACAGCACACACCTCCTGCTCAAGCCGAGCCAATCCTCTGTGAGCGGCACAGATATAAATACGGTATCCCCAGCCAGCAATTCTGTTTCCGAGAAGACTAAGACCATGCAACCTATGATGTCCTCCGCAGGTGTGGACAAAACGTCTGGACCTCTAAGCTCTAGCAGACCACAGCTTTTAAGCCTGGAAGTAATTTCTAGCTAAAGATATGGAATTTGTAGAACTTAATTTTAAAAAAAAATTCATTTAGCAGGACACTGTTGGCTTCCATTCAACATGTGTGCACATATATCTTCTTTCTTGGAAGTTTGAAAACAGTGTTGAAATATTCAATATAAACCAAAAAGGTAAGTTGATTAATAACACTGCACAACACTTACTTATAATTAATAGTATATTTGTAAAATTTTCTATTAGCATAACTTTACATAAACTTATATTTTGCAGAAGTGTGAATGTAGATTTGTGCATTTTTGCGACATGTTTTATTTTCTAGCTTAAACTCTGCTATGTAGAGTACTAATATGTGAAATCTGTGAAGGGTATGCTTGTAAGAGTCACCTTCTACATAATAAATTCAAGTGCAATGGGGCTTTACCATTGTGGAAGATTAAGCTTGTTTACCTACCCAACTACAACTTAGCTTTATGCAGTTTGTAACTTATTGATAAATTATAGACACTCATTGCTTATAATAGGACTAATACCGGGAGAGGAAAAAACCTCCGAATGGGCTGTGCTGTGTTTTGCCTACCTGCTTCCTTGGCACTCGTTGCCACCTGCCGCTATCATAGAAAGGTGCAGATGAAACCATAAAACATTTTTAAAACTACCTTTAAAGGCTTTACATACCAATTTTATGAAAGGAGATGCTGAAACTGTCCACCATTGTTGCTGATACATTTTTAGCACCTCTTTAGGAAATTATCCATCACTCACTGTAGTTCATGTTGAGAAATGCTGGTAATTTCCTGGCAGTTTTTTTATTTAAATTCTTCCTGGGTGTGTGGGTTTGTCTTGTACACTTTATGTTTTTAGTTACCCCAGAGATAAAGATTGCCGGTTGGGAGACCGAGGGGGCCACAAATCTCTACTAATAATTTTGTCCTGGAACACACTTTCAGTTGTTCTCATCGAAAGATTGGCCATATGAGCTATTGCAGAGTCTTGTTGAAAAAAGACAAAGTCACACTGCCTGTCGTTAATTCTCAAAAAAAAAAAAAGGGGGTGGTTAAAATTGTATTCACATATGTATGGGTGTCAACTGTTAACTCGAAAAAAAATTTACCCTATAACTCAGAACCTAATATTGATCATGAAGGAACCTTTTATAACCAAAAATTTGGTGTACGGTGCACCATTACCAAGGAAAGGTTTCTCAGAGCTCCAATAAGCAATTTCTATCTCTGGGGTAGTTTAAAACATGAAATGTACAAGGGATAACTTAAAGCATAAAGTGTACAAACCCACACACCCTGGAAGAATTAAAACAAAATATCCGCCAGGAAGTTGCCAGCATTTCTCAACGTAAACTACAATGAATGATGGATAGTTTCCTAAAGAGGTGCCAAAAATGTATGTATGGATGATGATGATGATCAGTTTCAGCATCTTCTTTCTTAAAGTTGGTCAGTAAAGTCTTTAAATGTAGTTTTAAAAATATTATACAGTTTGATCCACACCTTTCTATGATAGTGGCAGACAGCAACAAGGCCAAGAATGTGGACAGGCAAAACACCACACAGTCCATTTGGAGATTGTTTGCTCTTCAGGTAGCTACTGGAGTATCATGTTAATGGGAATGTAACAGATCCAAGACTGCTGCTCTGAGTTATGCTAGGCATAGCATATATGCTCAGCTTGCCATATGGAAGTCTAAGGTTCAATCTTCTCATACTTGAAAATGCTGTAAATCAAACCTATCCCTACAACCTATTTTCTCAGGAATGAATGAGAGAAATAATACAACCATGTGTTTGGTTATTAGTAGATCTTATTCCAGCAAAAGTATGAGTGCAGCTAGCCAAGCAATTATCATTAATAACATGTTTTCTATCTCCTTTCTTGGAAGTTTGAAAAAGTGTTGTAATAATCAATTTAATTTGGTTTAAAAACAGCAGAAATGTTATTTCTGCGGAATGTGAAAGGATGCACAAGAGCAGATAGAATAAGAAATGAGTCAATAAGAGAAGAACTGAATATTTATAAATTAGAAGGCAAAATTAAAACAAATAACAAGAAATGGACAGAACATTTAATGAGGATGAGTGAAAGGTCCTAAGAGGACCTTTCTATATAACCCAAGAGGAGCACAGATGTTGGCCGACCTTGCAGAAGATGGACTCCACTGATGACTTTGCCGGAACGGGCTGCATAGCCTAAACCATGTAGAAGAAGAAGAAATTTGGTTTAAACATGTTTTCTACTTTTTTTTCTATATTTCTAAGTCCTCTCCCATTACCACACTACTTGTAATAATGTTGGTGAGAAGCTAAACTCTTTATAGTCACATGCTATCTACCCCATCCTTCTTCATGCAACTTTTCGTGGATTCAGCATCTGGCTGCTGGGAAATCAGTTGCTTGGAAAAAGTTCCCTTTTTGTATGTAACATCAATTCTTATTGGTACTTTCCTTAGCTTATAGGAGAATTCAATGGTTCATGTCACTGCTGTAATGCTTATAATGACATATTTGCAATTTCTGTATATCTATGTGTCTTTTTTATCAATTCTCGCTCTCATATAATCTGTCAGTTTTTCCAGCTCTCTGTGCTGCTAATGACATCTGGGAATTCCAGTGTATCTCTGTCCCTTTCATTGGCCCTCTCTCTCATACATGATATTACTTTTTCCAGCTTCCTGTGTTGCTGATGTCCAACTTAGTAATTGTTTCAATTGCCCAGTTTTCTTTGCCTGCTCTGACTGGTTAAAAAGCACTTGAGTGAACATCAAAGACATGTTAGACTTATGGAACCAGGAAGAAGATAAGCCTTTATGAAACATACCTTTACAGAAGGAAAGATCAAAATGTGACAAAATGTCCTACAATGTTTTGTCATGTCTAGCATGTTACCAAAACTGTTTTCCCAGTTGGATTTAAATTACATCCATTATCTCTATTTATATTATTCACATGAAGTTATACATTATACTTGTATTCCTTCTCTTGTAATTGAAATATCCTCTAGTTCTCATTAGCACCTTCATTTTGTGAAATTGTAATATTTCCTTCTGTAAAGATATGTTTGACAAAGGCAACAATTCGTCAATAAATTTCACTAGGATGGACATTTTCTGCACAAACCTGAAGCAGATATTATATATATAACAAAATCTTTAAGTAGTACAATTGTTCATAACAGCTCGATTTTGTTAATTGAATGTTTATTATTATTATTTAATCTGTAATAAATTTATGAAAATTATCATTATTGTTGACATTGTTTCAATATTTTGATCATGTTTATGTAATTAGTAATTGTTTTGTGTCATACCATCTACAAGGGGAGGTTTGAAATGTAAATTAATGTTGTTACTTATAGCATGACTGAAATGACCTTCCAGTCACATATGCATGACAAGGATGCATGACATCATTGAAATAATTCTGATTAAATAGGAAAATGTATCTGTTAGAAATCTAGTTAGCAATGGCATGGGCTTAATTATGATTTCACTTGTCATTTGTTTTAAAAAAAGTTGAAAATGTGAACATTTGTTTTATCCATCACGATAATTATTGAACCAAGATTTTAAGTTTAAAAATATATAAAAGAAGTCAGATTTGGTATTTTAAAGTAGATTTATAACTTTTGGTGACCCCAACATGATGGAACCGCAGTATTTCCTATCCTAGAAGAGAAGGAATAATGTATTTGCGAAAGAATAGTGTATTCATGACTCAAATATGCATAATACAGTGTCTGGTTTAATCACTAATCTCTGACGAAAAGAAAAATGGATAAACTGAAGAATGCTAGCATACCCGTGAGATAGTGCTTCACAAAGATCAATGATTTAAAAGGGATTTTTGCAATAGATATGTCTCCTGAGTTTCATGATTCACTTGCTGCAAATTTCAGTCTTTTAGAAGCATTGATGGTAGAACTTAGTGCATTAGGTAGTAAATTAATGGATGCACTTTTGGATAACAGTGATGAAGTGGCAACACTTGTATCAGAGAAAGAAATCACCAAAAAGTAAAACAATGAATTTGAGATTATGTGGGTTATGAGTAAATAATGTATTGACACTGCACATGGTAGGCAGCCCAGAAAGCTCAAACATGAAGGAACAATATGTAGTCAGGATATTAAGCGAAAGACTTCCAAAAATAGAAATTAAGAAATTTAATGGGGATCTACGAGATGGATAGGTTTTTGGTCACAGTTTCATAAGATTCATAAAGGTGATAATTTGCACAGTAGTGACAAATTTCAGCATTTAACGCAAGTGATGAAATCGGAACTGAGCCTCACAAGATCAGTTTAGCTATCCCGAGACATCAGAAAATTATCCAAATGTTATTCAAACTTTACAGGAATCTTTTGGAAGAGAGGATCTTCTATTACAAGTGTATGTAAGGTAAGTATTAACAGTGGTGATCTATAATGCAACACAAGAGGAAAAACTTCTGTTACCCACCTTGTTAATCAAGTTAGAATCTCATCTTAGGTCTCTCAGCAGTTTGAATCTAGCATCAGCAGATCCAAGTACTTGATTGTTTCCATTCAAAATAATGAAGTGACTGCCAGAAGAAACTTTACATGCATGGCAAAGAAGTCAATTCTCTAAAAGAGATGAAAGCAAGGATGGTATAAACTCTTCTCGGCTTGAATGCCTTATGAAATTTTTATATACTGAAGTACAAAATGAACAACAGATCTTGCTGGCTCAATCAGGATTTTCCAGTTTAGTTATGAAAAGTAAAACCGAGAAGAAGTTAAGTTTCTTCAAGACAGAGAACACAAACACTATGTGTGTAAATTCACTCCAACTTTACTATAATAGTTCATCACTGGCATGCATTTTTTGCAGTAAACCTCATGAAAGTGAGGTGCTTTCAGACCAGAAAAATTACCATAGAAGAAAGAGATCGAAGAGAAGGAACAATGTTATTTGCGTACAAGACCCAACCATCTAGCTAAGAACTGCAAATCTCCCATTCAGTGTTTGCTTTGCGGTGAGACAGAATATTGTAAGACCCCAAAAGGAAATCATTTATGTAAATATTTATTGCAAATGTAATTTATTTTTGGTGTTGATACGAATTAGTTGAGTAACGAAAACATGTTGCTATTTTTCATTGTTAAGAAAAGTAAAGTTGTTTAAAAACGTCATAAATGTTAAGTTTCACATTTAAATTTAATATGTATAAATAAAAGAATCATATATATTTAATATTAAAAGTGAAGGGAAAATAGCTAAAGATCACTTCCCTAACAATACAGGAACTATTTAATGAAGGAAAATATAAAATGAAGGCATATGCGGATGTATACAAAAAAAAGATAGCATCATGTATACAAAGTAGTGCTAAAATTGTTAATGGTGTCAGTATGGTATAGATGTGTAGACATATTTTTGCAACGCTAGTGAATACGGATCTAAAAACTGTGTAAAAGTGAAAAGACAATCAAAATAATACAAAAAGGTGTAACAAAAGTCAGTCAAATTATAACAAGTGTAAAAAGAGACGAAAAAGGTGGCAAGTCTAGGTTTAAAAGAATATTGCTCACCTATGTTAATTTGAACATATTCTGAAGATTATTTATTAGTCCTATCCTAAATTAGGATAAGAGTGCCATCTTTCTAAATTATTGCTCCCATTTTTCTTCAAAAATGGAGCCTCATTCTTAGGGTAAGCACATTGATATCATGTAAGTGAAAGAAATATGCTTTAAATTCAGACTTGTCTTTTTTACAGTATATAGCATTTTTGTCAAAAATCGGTTATTTTTAAGAAAAGAGTGTTTACATGTGCACATGTGTTTGTTCTGCAGTCAACAGCTGCTTTCTCTGAGGTTGAGGACCATGCAGTACACTTAGCGGAAACTATAGGAGCAGAATTTTGGGCAGTATCTTCACGAACAGGGGATGGAGTTGCTGAATTGTTCTTTAGAATGGCAGCTCTTGCATTTGATAGCTCTATATGTAGAGAAAAAGAAGCACAAAATGATAAATTAGAAGTTGGATCTGATGTTGTCAGTAAGTATTCATTGAAGTGTTTTGTCAATCCTGAGCATTGGTAATAAAGGGCTTGGACTTTTAGGTAAATACATATTTTGTTTGCGTTCTAATATGAACTTGAAACTGAGTTTAATGTTCTGGATATTCACACCGGAGCAAATACTTTTAAGTTTTATTGCACATAAAAACACATATTTTCTGATTTTTGCATGTAAATAAATATTTTCAGATATTTAAATTAATTACACAAAAATCACAAAGGAAATCTCTTTTGAAAATAATTTTCACATATTTACATAAATGCAGCAGTAGAATTCTGTGTACCAAGTCACCATCCAACTTCTTCAATGCTCAATTAGATAGGCCAGATGTTGCAATATGCTAAATTTATTATTGGAAGAACTGATATGTCAGCTATAGTATCCCTTCAGTTGGAAGAAAATATAAACATCCTGTATTCTCAAGATACATGAGCCCCCAAGATAAGAACAGGGAATTCTTCTACTGCCATGTGCTTAATTAAACATTTGTTATCGCTTCACAGCCTGCTAGGCTATATGCTGGTACTTGTAGGTTGCCGTCAAACTGTATAGTCAACTAGTCACTTTTAAATGCACAAAGTTCCATCTTCTGTTGTATTATGGTGTTGAGAAGTTACGTATCAACAGTTTTGAGTTCACAGTGGATTAAACATCCCTGAATGAAAAGCAGTGCAAGTTACCATATGCAACAATATGCTGCGGAATTTAAGCATATTTTCAGTTGTGATGGTAAAATCCTGTGTTGTCAGCCATGTGGCAAAGCTATAGCGGCAGACCAACATTCACAGGTAACAACCCATTTAAGTAGTAACAAACATTTGAAATTCAAAGTCAGTTCTTCGTGACAATCGTCAATCTTTTGAGATGGGAAATTTAAGGAAGCATGTGGTCATATACTGTAACTCAGTACTTGGTTATCCCTTGCACGAGTAATGCCTGGTGAGTACTATGCACATTTATATTAACTGAGCCATTTACATCTTAAAAATATTTTCTTAGTTTTGAGACTATTTTTCACATTTTCAGCACATAAAAAATAAATATTTCCCAATTTTTTATCACCTAAAAATCCGAGCCCTAGTAATCTTTAATGGCAATAATACCTCATATGTTTCATTGTTAATTTTGAACTTTTACTTGCTTCTACACAGAGTATGTAAAATTTCCTTCGTGCTGTTTGGTTAAATGCTCTTACTTAAAGGTTGCAGGATTGGATTATCTTTATAATTTCCAGAGGTCCATACGAGCTCCTACCTTTGAACATAGAAAATATTGGTCTAAAAAATACATATTTAAATTTATAGTATAAAAAGAATATAGTATTATAAAATTGCCATTTCAAAGCTCCCCATATAATAAATATGGTAAATGACCAGAATACCTTCTTCCGCTAAGCAATAGCTGGACCCATTTATAGGTAGAGGCATCTGAAGGGCGGTGTCCATTACCTCCAATGGTAGATGATGAGGATGGTCAAAAAAATCATACTGTACAGTGTTCTCAATCTTGACAAAGGTCTTGGGAAGGTGGATGCTGCATTTGCTCTCAATAGAGAATAAATGCAATCATGTGATTGATTCCGAGGCTGGTTTGGCACTTTTCCAATGCAATCCTGACGAGTTTCTGCATTGTTACATAACTGTGTAACATGGCTCTGGGAAAACTATTCACGTCTAATGAAGAGGTCATCTCCCAAACAGATCCTATTTTGAGAACCTCGCGAAATGCTGTTTTTTGGAAGACTTAAAACAGTTGGAGAAATGCTGGGAAAAGTGTTTTGAGCTAAAAGGTAAAGTCATTTATACTGACTTGTTAATTAGCTAGACATTATTTGTTTCTGATGAACCTCTACTTATCAACCGTACTTGTATTGGATGTATTTATTCACCATTTAGAAACATTGTTTGGTTCATTAAGTACTTTGCATTTTTGTATGTAAACCACCAAACACCTAAGTCCCAGGTAGGTTTGATTTTAAAAGGAACTAGCAGCTGGCAGAATTCACAGTGGTGGTATTAATTTACTAATTAACTTTTGTCTCTGTTTTCTCACACAGCACTAAAAAGGGTGCCAAGAACTCCAGTAAAGGCAAGGACAAAATGTGGTGCTACCAGCTGCAGCAATTGAATTTTTCCATTCTGTAACAGAAGCCTGCTTTGTGATTCCAAAGAACATTTTACTTCCATTATGCAGAGGAAATGAGGGCTTCTCTCCCTCTACTTAAATCCATGACAGTATTAGGAATAATATGCATACAGAGGAGTATATTTTTATAACTTTATGTCTGCTTTATTAACAAATAGCAAAAATTAATGCTCTATCCTGGCAAGTCATACTAAAAGATATTAAAGGTTGAGAGTATATAATGCCGTCCTAGGTTTGAAAACCTAATGTTTTTTAACAAAGAGTTACCTTGAGTGAAATTTATATAACACTGTCTTCCTAATGCAAAAAAAGGTTATTTCCCATATAAAGAACATTCAGCATGTGGCAGATTTTTATTGATAGTTGGCGATGAGCTCTTTAATTCAGGGTCGTACTTAGCGGGTAACAAATAAAGTTGGCGACAGCTAATGTTATTCCAGTTGAAGTCTGTATTCTCCCAAAATTAATTTTCTTTATATTCAGATAGCATATATTTGCAAATGATCACAATTTTAAAAATATATTTTCTGAAGATAATATCTGAAACTGTTCGGATGTCGCCTTGATAAAGTTTTCTTCTCAATATGACTTCTACGCAAAGTTCAAAAAGGTGTCACTTGTAATTATAAGTATCGGTTATTTCTTTCACTACCTAATCTCTATCATGTATTTTAATACTTCTTTTTAGGATTTTGGATTACCAATTTGTTTCCAATTGGTACATCACATATATGCTATTACTTCTTTACAGCTTGATGTCTATATTGCAACTGTACAGAGGAAGAGATCATTATTTATACTTCTTGGTTACCAACCATTGTCTATCCTTTGTCCTTTTTCACGATTTTTACTCACCATCGATGTTGGTCATGTTCCATTTTACTGAGCAGTTTCTGATACAATAATATATTTTACAAGAATAAAATATGACAGTCACATAATGGGAAATTGACACATTTTTTTGGTTGACACAAGTAAATATAACAAATATCAGCATAAATCATCCTATTATTTCAGATTAAATTTCCTGGGAATATAATTTCTGCTACAAACATTTGAAAATATTGAATATTTGATGAATTATAAACAAATTGGAAAGCCTGTTGGCTGGTTGATGACAGTTATTTTATTCAGGTATTGCTACATTGTTGATGCTTGTTTCTTTCCCAAAACTTGAATACCATAATGTGACTTTTGTTGGTGGGTGTAAAGTAAAGAAGACAGATGTAGTCGAGATAAAGAAACACTTTTATTTCCGTAAACAGTAACTTGTACACTCGTTGCAACAACAAGAAAGTCTTTTCCGATTCTCCAACAGCACAACTCCGAATTCGTAACACAAAGAACTAACTCTTCTCCGTCGGCACAACTCTCCACATCGTCTGTCCGTCTCCGTCGGCACGACTACTCAACCTTCACATACGTCTGACTGACTCTTCTCACACTTTACCGCTATTTATATCTCCCAGGCACTATTCTGGAAGCTTCAGGAACGTTCACTTATTTTGCGGTGAAATACAAAGCAGACATTTCTAGAGGCCTCTATCACTTTCTCTCTTTCGGCAAGCGCCCAACAATGCGGCCATTCTCTGTCTCTTTCCTTCGGCTCCTTTGCGGTAGTGCCGACAATAATGCGATGGGTGACACTGCGGTTGTCGGCAATTAGATACGGCGGGCGCGGTGACACTGCTCCCTCCTCAGAGCTGGTCGTCCCGACCAGCACTATCACTGCGGCAACTCCCTTGCGCCCTGGTGGACTAACCCATCGAACCTCTTCTCCAGGAGGCACGGTCCTAGGTATCGCTGTTGGATAGTGTCCCTTGGTCCGGGTAGGACGATGTATGCCATCCTGCTTCGAAATTCTGCAACAATACCGCCGGTCTTGACGGTCCCTCGTCCAGTTGCCCTTCTTCCTGGTGTGTTGACGGGCCATCCTGCGCACTTGGAAACGGCTCACTGGGTACCATGTCCGCCGACCTCTCTGGCGCACCTTCGCAGCCACCTTGCTTCCGATGGGTCTGGCAACAAACCCCACCACATCCGCGCGAGTCGCGTCCACCGCTGCACTCGTGTTCACTCGTGCTCGGCACGGCCTCTCCTGTATCCTGCCGTCCACGATGATGTCCACCATTCTTCCGTTCACGGCACTATGCGTCAGGTGATTGGATGGCTCCGACGGTCCCCCCATGTCACACGCCAAGTCGGTTCTCGCGTGATGCTCGTTTGCTTGTGCGCTTCCTTGCTGATCGTCCTCTACGTCGTATCCTGGTTGGTTACGTACCCGACACACTCCTCCAGAGGATCCCCGACGACGTCCCTGAACTGCCCCTTTGTCTTCCCCGAGACGTACACTTTCGTTATCTGAAACGGGCGCAACTGTCGCCTCGGCCACTAGGTGCTTCCTCCCCGGGTCCGCGCTATTCCGTCTGCCCCTGGCATCCAGTACTTTGACACTCTCGTCAACTCTTACTACCAGGGCGCCAAGACGTTCCCCGTCGTCCTCCACGACGTCCACATGCTGGCAGAGGTCTTCCACCTTTTCGCCGAGTTCTTCCACGTCTTCCGTCATGCCAATCAGTTCGCCGAGTTGTTCCACGCCTTCCGTCACGCCAATCAGTTCGCCGAGTTGTTCCACGTCTTCCGTCTCGCCAATCAGTTCGCCGAGTTGTTCCACGTCTTCCGTCACGCCAATCAGTTCGCCGAGTTGTTCCACGTCTTCCGTCACGCCAATCAGTTCGCCGAGTTGTTTCACGTCTTCCCTCACATCATCTGAAACGGGCGCAACTATCGCCTCGGCCACTAGGTGCTCCCTCCCCGGCTCCGCGCTATTCCGTCTGCCCCTGGCATCCAGTACTTTGACGCTCTCGTCAACTCTTACTACCAGGGCGCCAAGACGTTCCCCGTCGTCCTCCACGACGTCCACGTGCTGGCAGAGGTCTTCCACCTTTTCGCCGAGTTCTTCCAAATCTTCCGTCACGCCAGTCAATTCGCCGTCAATTTTCACCAATAGCTCCATCTTCACCTCTTTCAGCTCGGCAGCGAGGTTGTCGTTTGCCGTCTTCATTTCTGTAGCGAGGTTGTCGTTTGTCGTCTTCATGTCTTTCAGTTCAGCAGCGAGGTTGTCGTTTGCCGTCTTCATTTCTTCTTTCAGCTCGGCAGCGAGGTTGTTGTTTGTCGTTTCCATTTTGGCAGCGAGGTTGTGGTTTGACGTTTCCATTTTGGCAGTGAGGTTGTCGTTTGCCGTCTTCATTTCAGCCATTTCCGTCTTCATTTCGGCGAATAATTCTTTCATCATTGCTATCATCCTGGTTTCCGAATCTCCCTCCATCTTGGTTCTAACGTTGCAACTTCTGACGATGTAATGAAACTAGAAGCAATTCGACGAATCCCACTTCTGACACCAGTGTGACTTTTGTTGGTGGGTGTAAAGTAAAGAAGACAGATGTAGTCGAGATAAAGAAACACTTTTATTTCCGTAAACAGTAACTTTGTACACTCGTTGCAACAACAAGAAAGTCTTTTCCGATTCTCCAACAGCACGACTCCGAATTCGTAACACAAAGAACTAACTCTTCTCCGTCGGCAGAACTATCCACATCGTCTGTCCGTCTCCGTCGGCACGACTACTCAACCTTCACATTCGTCTGACTGACTCTTCTCACACTTTACCGCTATTTATATCTCCCAGGCACTATTCTGGAAGCTTCAGGAACGTTCACTTATTTTGCGGTGAAATACAAAGCAGACATTTCTAGAGGCCTCTATCACTTTCTCTCTTTCGGCAAGCGCCCAACAATGCGGCCATTCTCTGTCTCTTTCCTTCGGCTCCTTTGCGGTAGTGCCGACAATAATGCGATGGGTGACACTGCGGTTGTCGGCAATTAGATACGGCGGGCGCGGTGACAATAATAATATAAACGATTTCCTGTATTTCTTTTAAGTTTATGTTTCAAGACTAATGGAGGATATTGACCGTTTTAGGTTTGAAAGGAAATGTATTTCATTTTTGTACATTTGATACAACAAATTTTATTTATATTTGCTTTATCAGTGGTTGAGTGCCATTACAGTACTTATATTTAGCTTCTCTTAGACTTACATAAGTGCCTTTATTGTAGATATGTAGGAATGTGTGTTTTAACTGTGTGTCAAGTTGGAGCTCCAGCAAACTTGGATGGGATGGTGGCATGTCTTGGTGGTGTATGCTCATGGGCATCGCAAACAGGGGGCAAGCGCAAGCGGGAGGGGGGGCTGTGGCCCCCCCTTGGAAGTTGGTGAACTTAATGTGCAATCAATTACTGACTATTAAACTATTATTTTAATTAAGAACAGTTGTTATTTAGCACAAATCAATACGGTCATCTGCAACAAATATAAATTTTGACAATAAAATAATGAATTAATAATATCTGATTGCAAACTTCCAACATGTGCCCCCCCCCCGGAAAAAAGTCTGCCGACGCTCATGTGTATGCCAGCAGTAAGTCCAGTTGAGTGGCTCACCTCAGTCATGCGCTGAATTGCTGACAGACTGTGCCACATGGCCTCCAAGTCTGTCAGCAACGGTTTTGTAATGGTTTCGCTGTTGGTCCTGAAAAGAAAGAATTACACATCATCTTAGAAATAGAGATGACGCAACATGAGTTTTGTGAGATTATATTTATAATTTCCAATAATTTAAAGGAAAAAGTAAAGTATACTTTGTTGCAAAAGTTCATCAGTAAAAGCTTGTGTTTTATTTACTATTTTAAGAACTTAACCTTTTGATTCTAAGAATATTTTCTCTCTATACAGTTTCTTGCAGATGGAACATGTCATCTCTCATAAAATCAACCGTATGTGAACTATAGCTCAGTTGTTTTGTATGCAGAATCCATTGTAATGTCATGTTCTTATTATTTTTAAAGTTTAGCATGCCAAAACAAAGTTATCATGTGAAATAATATTGCAAAATAAAATTAGTTTGCTGAAACAGACTATGAGTGCCAGCTCAGGTCATGTGAGATTGTTTAAACGTTTACTGGTACCATTGGAGAAATGCCACCAACTTTTACCATTTTAGTGCAACCCTGTCTTAACATTGAATTTAAGGGCATCTTTTACATTGATGGTGCTATTATTAACTTACACAGAATAGCAAAGTAGTAATTTATTGTAAATTTATTTTTGTTTCACTTTGTTTTAGTTTATATGTTTTATAAATCTCATACAAGGAATTTATCACAATATTATAAAACTATGTAATGGAAAATTAATAAAAATAGTGCAACTAAAGTCCAGTTACTGTTATCACTTTATTTCCTCTAGAACTGTTAGCAGTGTCCTAATTCTATTACAAATCAGTTACAATTTTCAGCTTTCTCTTCTATCGTAATACCATTTACATAAAACTAACAATACCTGCTCTACTATATACAACTCATGACAATTTCCTATGCACTAACAACTGACTCTTAACTTATGCTGGCTCGCTTATCCTCAAGAAATCCTGGCAACTTTTCTAGAAGTTTTGAGAAACTGTGTTGCACAGTATTTTTGTAGGCTGCCTATGTTGAGTGTTGCATAGGAGAATTATCCTATGAAGTAGCTGAGTTTATTCTTCTTTGCTGGAAGCTGATGCAGCAATATGTTTATGTTTTCAAAAGTTAGAATAAGATAAAACCTATATCGAGTGAAAGGGACTTGGAGGTTTATTGCCTGAGACTTGCATGGTACACATAACTAATTGAAAGATTTTCTCTCTCTCTCTCTCTCTCTCTCTCTCTCTCTCTCTCTCTCTCTCTCTCTCTCTCTCTCTCTCTCTCTCTCTCTCTCTGAGCACTAGATTTGCCACAAAAAGTTAGTTTGCATTCTAATTACATCACATCATTAAATAATATAACTTTGAATATCAAAGCTTGCTTGAGGCTATCTATTGACAGTGTAAAAGAAACTGAACTTATTTTCCCTTGATACTTTCTTGTATGATCAATAGATTTTGCACAGTTTGCAAACGCAGTTTCTGCACTATCATCATAGTGGTAGTGTGCTGCCTCTGACAATACTCATAAATAGAGGGTGGATTAGAGTGACTTGGTCCATGATTTCAAGTTACTTAAGCAGAGAGCATACTGTCTTGACACATGCTCCTGGGTACAAATTATGGGGGTCAGTGCAACAGTGGTCTAACCCATCTTTTCTAAAAATGGAGAAAAACTGTGTTAAAGTTAAATACACCTGGTTCTTTTTAGGGTAAGGAAAAGCTCATTTGACCATATTGATTTTTCACTGATGCTTTCTCAGCTTATTAATTCACAATGCACTGATCAGTGCTAAAATATTTTTGATACATAACATGGACACTAATGTATGTCTGCTTTATCTTACTTTTGAGAGGTTAGTATTTACAATACAATATTTAAATAATATTTCATTGGCTATATCATCTTTTATTTCTGAAATAGTGTTAATAAACGTAACTTGTGATAGTCAAATTCTCTAGATAAACGGACAATTATTCGTGGCATTACTTATGAGTAGGCTTCAACCTTTTATACAGCTATCGCAAAATGAGGCAGTTGCAAGTTACCTGCCACATGGGTAGAGTACGTCATTGCCCCGGTACAGTGACAGCACACTGCCATCTGTGCATAATGTCTCGAATATGTTCATTAGTTCCACACAGTAAAACGCCTACAGCACAAAAATCGAAATGTTCACGTATTGCTGAACTTGTACAAGAATTGGGCGTGAATATTTTTACTGTAAATGGTGACAGCATTGAATATAAGTTATGCTATAACGTTCTTGCGTCGACTGTATCTGACCTCCTCTTTGTTGCGATCATTGGCAGACTGACCCTCTCCCACTTGCTATAGTCCAAAATCTGCACTTTTCGTTCTCTGTATGAAGGTTCCTTCCCTACTTGTGACTATTTCACTTATAAGTGACTTGGTTGAAATCAATCATGTGCACAACAATTTCAAATGTCAACCAATGACAGCCTTCATTCACTTTTAATTATCACCTCTGCTTTTCTTATGTTATGATCAGGTTAGAGAATCTGCAGATACACAATACCTTATGTAATTTGACCCAACAAAGCTGCTATTCAAATGTCAAAAATGGTGACTCGTTTTGGTGAAGCATTAATGCTGAAATAGATTAAATAATTCAAAGAGGGAAACCACAGAATACAACAGGAAATATGTTTGGAATCAGTTTGAAAAATGACCCAAATTTGACCCCACAGAGCCGCTATTCAAATGTCAAAAATGGTGACTCGTTTCGGTGAAACATTAATGCTGAAATAGATTAAATAATTCAAAGAGGGAAACCACAGAATAGAACAGGAAATATGTTTGGAATCAGTTTGAAAAATGTTGTATTGAACAAAATTATAAATTAACAGCAGATACTCGACTACTGACATTGTTAATATCTTAAAAGATTGGAGCATCGATATCATAATCTTGCAGGCCGTGCTAATGGATGCTGATATATGTCTGCCAGCTATGTTTCTTTTAAGAGGTTAGTAATTATTCATTTTGCCTGCATTATACATCATCATCCTCTTTCTCACTCTCATACCTGGTGCTTGGCTGACCGCTCGCTTCCAGGTATTCACTTGGTCCATAGGTTCGTCTGCTCCCAGACAGGACTCTGGCCCTAGACACTGGCTTATAAGTCCTAGAGGGTACAAGTTCTACATAAGGGGAGGGTAATCGGATAAAGAAGAAGAAATAGTCTTAATGCAATTTGTGGTAGTGAAATTATCTAGATAAATTGACAATCAATGGTGGCATTACGTATGATAACTAGGTGGTGTTGATGCTTAGCATCTTATAGTTTCAATACACTTGCAATTAGTACTTTATAGTATTTGGAAGGAAAAAAAGAGTATTCAACTGAAAAACAGCCAATGTAATAATTTTACATAACGTTAGCACAAAGGGTTAGTAGTGAAACATAAACACATAAAGTAAATTGCGCATTGTTTTGAAGTTCATTAGGTTAAAGCAACATAGATAAAAATGTAAGTGATATATCCTGAAGCATAATACAGAACAAATAGAAATGTTGATGCAAAATCATAGTAATAAAAACTAAATACACAGAATCAATAAATAGGACAATTAAATTACAGACACTGCGTTTCCTTGGCGAATTCAACATGTATTAAGTATATTCCCATTTCCGCATTTCCATACTGAATTCAATCAGGAAATAAGATCGCTTTGGACATGCAAGCCTCAAACAGAAGTAATTCAAGCTTTAATGTTGGCAAACCTGCAGAAATGTTTTCTGCGTATTTTAACAAAGTTTTGAGGCTAGTGAATGTTTTTTATTATTATTATTATTATTATTATTATTATTATTATTATTATTATTATTATTATTATTATTATTATTAATTATTATCATTATTATTATTGTTATTATTATTAATTATTATCATTATCATGATTATTATTATTATTATGATTATTATCATCATTATGATTATTATTATTTATTATTATTTTTTATTATTGTTATTATTGTTGTTATTATTAATATTATTATGATTATTATTATTATTTTTATTATTGTTATTATTATTATTGTTGTTGTTATTGTTATTATTGTTATTATTATTATTATTAATGTTATTATTATTATTATTATTATTATTATTATTATTATTTATTGATTATTATTATTATTACTATTATTAATTATTATCATTATTATTGTTATTGTTATTATTGTTATTGTTATTATTGTTATTGTTATTATTGTTATTATTGTTGTTATTAATATTATTATTATGATTATTATTTTTATTATTGTTATTGTTATTATTATTATTGTTGTTGTTATTATTGTTATTGCTATTATTGTTATTGCTATTATTGTTATTATTATTATCATCATTATTATTATTATTATTATTATTATCATCATCATCATCATCATCATCATTATTATTATTATTGGCGGTGGTGGTAGCGGCGGCGCTGGCGGTAGCGTTGAGGATGGCGGCGGTGGTGGTATTGTAATGTTTAGCCCAGGAATAGAATGTTAATAGTATCGAGGTTCAATTAAGTAATATAAATGTTGGAGGATGGCAGGTCAGGCTTTCACAAATTGGATCACTACCCATTATTGTCCAATACTACATTCAACCTTGCAGATTACAAATGTTAATTTGTGAACATATTGACGCTGCCTTAGACACTCCCATGCCTCCATAGCGTAATTCAAAACCCTGTTACTGTTCTGCACATCGCTAGCATATAACTACAGTAAAGGTTTTTTTACGGAGGAAGAGGTTATGTGGTACTTGTTCCTGATAATGTTCCTCCCACGCTTTATCTCGTAACCTTAACCCTTGATTGTGAACAGATGACACAAGGGCAATGGAACTTTAAACCTGTCATGGTTGAAACGTGGCGACTGGTGATGCAATCATAATAAAATCCGTGTTTATAGAGTGTAGTTTAACGAAGTGAATATTTCCAGCATTGTTGAACTGTTAGTATTGTTTGTGCATGAGGCAAGGATTATGTTACACATATAAAATGACCGAACAACTCCTTGGGCATCGATGTACCTGCGGAAAGACAAGTTCAAAATAGAATCACTGAAGCCTCTGGTTTTTTATTTACAGTTCTGTTTCCTGGCAGCTTATAAACGTATTTCAGAGACGGTGCCGTGGCCGAGCGGCTAGACCGTTCGCCTATCACCTAGGCGGCCCAAGCTCGATCCCAGGGACCTGCATGTGGTATTTATTTATCTATAATGTGAACATAGGTTTCCCCAAATACAATGTTCGCTTAAAATTTACAATGTAAATCTGTTTGATTACATAATTGGGTGGAAAAAAATAAATACAAAATAAGTAACTAGAACATCATAAAATTAACTACAAAATAAATAATTGCAAAACATAAAACATAACATAAATACAAATAGTAAATTGGTAACATTGATTTACATGTACACTAAATCTATGAATATACCATACTACGGGTAATAAATAATCACAGGATATAGCAAAACTGGTGATATTCATATGAAATGTATCGATGTGTAAGGATGTAATTTATTGTATAGTGATTGCATTCTAAGCGTACGCGAATACTTACGTGAATCACTACTAAGTCTATGGAGGAAAAAAATTACAAAATCTATTTGGTGCAAGATTTTTTTTTTTTTTTTTTTTTTTTTTTTTTTTGTATAGTAAGATTTGGTCTATCTCTTACGTTTACCAGTTATGCAAAAGTCATCCATGGTAAACAGGACTATAACCAGAAAATTCAAAGTATACATTTCATTTGTCATAAAATATCTTAAACACAAGGCATTTTAATCAAAATCGTTAGAGCCATTTTCGAGAAAATCAAAATTTTCGAAAAATGTTCCATGCAAAGGGTAGTTTAGGGTGGAGGGATTTTCTTCAAAATCTTCGTGTCGCATTCTTAAAAGATATTAAACTTAAATACCAACTTTTGTTTTTAAGCGACTTTTCGTTTTTTTTTTTTTTTGTTTTTTTTTTTTTTTTTTTTTTTTTAAGTTATGCTGTCCACAGATACGCGCGGGCGGACCTTTTTCTAATTTTTTTAATTCATGGGGCCTCAAAACATATTTCCGGTGACCTCTCGACATCGAATTTTTGGGTGGAATACAATACTTCCTCTACTTACAATACGTAGTAGAGAAAGTAAAAATGTAAATCTTGCTAAAACACAATTTATGTCCCAATAATTTTTTTTCTTTTCTTTTCTTTTTTTCTTTTTTTGTAGAGTGAACCATTTTAGAGATATCCCTTATTATTTGTGTGAGTTTTGGAATACTAACAACTTTCGTCAAGTGGAACGTCGTTATTCATTTTTATATCTTAATCGTTCAAAGAGAATGGGATCTCAAAGCTTTAAAAGATTTGACTATCGCTCAAAACCTACTGTATTCCCATATTCCTCTTGCACCTGCAAGGAAATAATGAGGTAATTTCTGGAAATGTTTATCTCAACTAACATGAATAAGACATAGGAATAAGGGTTTGTAAGAATGATTAGTACAAGAGTAGAGAAAGTCATGTAAGTGCAACACGTCAAATCTTTTCAAATACTATAAAATTGGCGTCTATAATATTCTAAACTACAGTTTTTTTCTGCGCCTATTTTTAACTGCATTGTTAACACATACCTTAAACAACCCCTTTAAATGCGCTTTGCCCTAAACACTTACGTTGACGTAAACTTATTAGAAGCACAGAACGTCTATAACGTGATTTTAGCTTTTCACGTGCTTCTTTAGTGGGTTGCTCGGTAAGCCGATTTTTCGATAATTAGGCTATTGCAGAAGCGAACTTTAGCATAAACTTGCAGAAATAGGCAAAATTATTCGTCTTCCCCATCCTCAACAAACATTATGTATAATTACAAACCCATAAAATAATACTGATTCTATTGTTAAAATTATAAACCAAAATTCGTTATCGAGAACATTAGAGCACGCGAAGGTTTACACCGTTTGTTAGTTCACCACACATGTATCATTTGGCTTTAAAGTATTTTAAGCTACGAATATGTGTAGTTATAAATCCATTCAAACATTTGAAGATACATAATAACTTTTTAACTGCGTTAATGTTGCCCTGCATTTTAACTGCTTTTCGTACGATTGTATTATTAATTATTTCACAGTCCTGCAAAATTAACGGTAGGAGTAGGACAGACGCGGAGAGGGACTTCCGGCACTTCGACCTCAAAGATCTTTGTATCTGTGCCCCGAAGGGGCGTCCCCGGGAGGGAGGAGTGAGGCGAGAGGAGACAGAGGGCGGCCAGACCACAGGAGCTTAGGCACCAGAGGGTAAGTGTCCCTGCATTTTCCCAGTTGTAAACTCCCCGATACCAGCCAGTACACCAGTCCCCCGCCGGTTCGCGCAGCCTGGAGGGGCCCCTCAGAGGCTCAAGGTCATCATGCTGCACCGAACTCCCGTTGACGCTTTCTGCCCTGAAATTGACCAAGCAGGTAAAAGGGTGAGTGAAGTGAAATGGAGGGAGAAGAAATTCGGAGGATGAAAGCATCCTACCCAGCATTCGCCTGGCGACCCGGGAAAACCCCCTAAAAATCTAAGGGTCAGATAGGCCGGCCGCGGGAATCGAAACCACAACCTCCCGAATGCGAGTCACACGTGCTACCACCTGCGCCACCTCGCTCAGTAAACTTTCCTCAGAATTTCCCGCGATCTCGGGAAGCAAAAGCTAGCAAGTTATCCCCAGACCACAGAGAACGACTAGCAGAGAGATTACTGTATTCTTGAATATTGCAAGGAAATGTGATGGAATAAATAATGGCCTGAGGCAAATGCTGTATGTATGTTTTATGCCAGTAGCATTTCTTCATCATCATAGTCATTCACATGCTGTGTACGATCTTTAATAGCTTATCGCTTTGCTACTGCGTGAGGTTTATGGAATGCCTAGGTGTAGCGCCCAGCTGATCTATGATTTAATTAGCGTTCGACTGTCTTTGGAATTTTCTTTCCACGTCCTTGTAATGAATCATCACTCAGTGAACCAAGTTTTTCAGGGAAAGTGGGTTTCACTGAGAATAACATTCTGATTTTTTGTAGAGAGGGAGGGGTTAACGTCCTGTAGGTCATACCGGACAATGAATAACAATTGGCGAAATAATGCTCAAATGAGCCCGGTGGTCATTGAGCTTAGAGTTATCCGATATTCATCTTTCAAGATAAGGGAAAACCCCGGAAAAATCTTATCCAGGTAACTCAGCCTAACCAAGGTTCGTAGCCGGGATCTCTTGAATGTGAGGCAGACCTGGTACCCCCCACACCACAAGATGACTAACCCCTAACGCAACAGCCCTTGCGGGCCGCTCGGCCGCTGCGTCCCCCACCTTTGTCCACTACAAGCGTCATGAGTGGGGTGCAGTACTGGAGGGTGGGACGTGGTCAGCGCCCTCCCGGCCAGTTATATGGCCTCCAGGACCTAACGAGGCTGAGTGCACCCAGAGCCAGATCTCCCAGTGGGGGAAAACCCACGCCGGTACCGGGGATCGAACCCGGGTCCTCCGCGCCAGAGTCTGACGTGCTACTGCTACGCTATGGATGAGGTCACACCACAACATGGGCACGTTGCAATGGCCTCTACGTAACTGACCTTTATCAGCGGATACGAACACAGTCGTACTTACATAATAATCAGGGGCTGGGAATTACGCGTTACCTAGTCACCTAATAGAGTGTTCTGTGCTAGTCACTCTCTGCGGCTTCCCGTCCACCAGCCCGCGGTTTCCCTCAGAGAAATATCTAGTAGCAAGTCAAACACGCTTTGCCTAGGTACCAAAGTTGATTGGTCGTTTGGCATATGCTCTTTTAGCTTTTAGAGCAGCGATGTCCACCTTCTCTCTTTGGAGACGCTTACGTAACTATTTTAGTTGCTTTTCCCCACCTCCCTCCTTCAGTTGGAGGGTGAATCAGCTCACAATCAGTCAGTATCCAGTGAGGGACACAAACAGGCGATTTCATAGCAGTTTCTATCTTGAATTTTCTGGGAATATCTTCAAAAGACCTCTTTATTCTGGATTTTTTGCATAAATGGTAAATAGTAAGTGACAATAAAAGCTTAAGCCTTGCTTTCCTCTAATCTGAAAACTGAATTGAACTAGAACTTAAGATTTTTCAGTTGAGGGTCACGTGATCATGAATGGGTGCTTTGTTTGTTATGGAAATGCTTTCCTCCGGCCGAGAACTGAACTGAACTGAACTGAGAATTGAATCTCTTCTTATTCGTTTGTCACAACAGTGCCATGACCAGTTGCAATTTTGTCAGTGAAATATGAAAAATAACCTTGTTTTGCTGGCTTTTGTATTGTTATAAGCGGATGTTTCCCAAAGGCAAACTAGATTTTTCAGTTCTCCACCAGAAATCTAGGCGACGAAAATTACGGTGGCAGTCGTTTTGTCAGTTCAGTTGATCTTGAGCGATCTGAATAGGTGTTCCGTGATCAGAAGTGAGGTTACTATTTAAATTTTGGATTGCAAAGGTTTTCCTCGTTTCCCAACATCCGCTTGTAACAATACAAAAGTCAGCAAAACAAGAAAGCTAAATATACCTGGCTATTTTTCATATTTCAGTGACAAAAGTGCAACTGCTCATGACACTGTTATTAATAGAGAGAGACTAGGTAGTGAAGGTTGACTGTGGCAGGGTTGTTTTCAGCACAATGGCCGTCATTAGCGCACCCTTCCCCTACGCCCGTCAGGTAGCAGTAGAAAGGTCATGTTTATAGAGCAGTTTTAATGTTGCTCTTGAATGCGAAACATACGTACTACCTGACAAAGCGACCAGGCGTACTGACCTAGGATGTCGAGCGCTGCAATCATTTGTTATTTTGTTTGCTAGAACAGCGAAATACAACTGGTGTAGTCAGTAATGCAACGCAAATGAATGATCTCTCGCGCCTGCTGATATACGAGACGTTGCTGTCCTGAGGATATAATTGCATCTGAACGGGGTGTACAAGCACTGTCTCGCCGTGTTTGATCGATAAGCTCGCGTAAACTGCCGGGCAGTTTTCCATTCTTTCCGATACGCCTCATGGCTTTGCCAAGTAGTGTTTTACCCTCACCAATCGTCTTTGTTTATAAACCAGAGGTTGACAGTCTGAACATTTACTTTATGATGCTATTCACTTAAATATCATGAGAAATTTCTCATGTACTTCTAAGACAATAATTTATTTTTATTAATAAATTATGAAATTACATTAAGGATGGCATTAATTTAACTTCATAACATCCATTGTAAAGCATGTCGATAAGTTTGCGAAAACACTGCTAAAGCACGCGACTGAGAGCTTCCCAACCTCCGATAGGGAACTCCGGGCACGTGACTTTGTTCCTGGGCAACTGTCTAATCCACGCTGACCATGATGCGTTTTGTGCATGTACAGCCATGGAAAAAATAATTGAACGCATTAGGAGAACTGAATGTTTCGAAGTCCCACTTCGTTTTGCAGCAGTTTAGACAAGTCGATATTTCCAACATGCAGCTGAGTTTACTGATAGTCTCTGTTCTGTTAGTTATCGTCTATCGGACACACAAATAGCCACTAAACCACCATTCGCATTTATATACATACTCACAAACACAAGTGCGAGTGGTGATTCAAGACACAGGCTATTTGTGTGTCCGACAGACGATAACATATGGAACAGGGAGTATCAATAAACTCAGCTGCATATTGGAAATATCGACCTGTGCAAACCGCACTGCAACACGACGTGGGCTTAGAAATATTCTGCTCCCCTAAAGCGCTCAATCATTTTGTTCTATGGCTGTACCTTTATTGGTGTTGAAAACTATATTTTCGTATCACATAGGACCTAAGCAACAACGTTCACATCTTGGTTCGGTGTCGTTTTGAAACGTCCTGTATATTAATAGCGTATATTGTAAACAATTAAAAATAATTTTATTATCCGGAGATTTGTTAGCGCTTTTGCAAATAAATTATCTACCAAAAGTTATATTTTCTTAGAAAATTGATTATTTAAACTACTGTTAGTATTTTACGGATTCAAAGTGAATTTTAAGTGACGTTTCTTCTCTCCGTATGTGCAGCATTTCCTCATACGTATGTAGAGACGAACGCACCTAAAATGCTGAATGCTAATGCGTCATAAACAAATGAATGGTGATAAAGCCAGTCCTGCTAGCTTTAAAATTAGACGCGCAATGCTAATAGAGGTGAAGATGTGTGGTACGATAACTTGCTGTAACGGGGAGGCTAGTGACCAATTGACCTTCTTAGCTTGCATGTGTGGTTTATGCTGTGGAAGTGATAAATTATTCATTCGATAGGTGAATGGCTTTTGTGAAAAGATCAGTATCCTAAAGTACATGTACATGAGCAGGTGAAGAACAAAAGACATGAAAACTTCTTCGTTTAAAACAAATGCAGGAGTATAGCCCAAAAGACGGTACCGCGACTCTGTCTTGAAAATAAGATTCCAGGCATTGGTAATAAATTAATCATATAATTATCACTATAGGTCACGTGTTAGTTCTTGAATGCAATTTTTAAATGAGAGGTTAGATGCGAGTCACTCACCTTTACGGCACACAGAAGCATAGACGACAGTCCCGTGTGTTTACATTGTTCTCATCTTTCTGCGCCGAAGAAGTACAATAACTACAAAGCTAATTATAACACTTCCAGTGACATCAACCATGTGTATCACTTTGTCAGTCTATGTAATACCAATATTTCTCCCTCGTCTGCTTCATCTAAATTGTTGTCATTTTCAATCTCTCGTTAGAACACTGACAATGACATGAACGCATACCACACAAACTTTGGGGTCAACTGTACGATTGTTTTTTTCGAAACATAACACAGGGAAGCTGTCCTGTTGATTAAGCTTAGGCTTAGCTCACTAGATTTTCGTCAATAACTAACGCGCAACATTGTTGCCACCATGATGCAGAGGGTACTTTAATTTCACAAATACTGCAGCTTACGTTGTTAATGTTACTTTGATTTAAATTAAACCAAATTCTAAATAATATACAATTAATAGTTTGCCTACCTTCCCAAGTACCTTGTTCTACCGATTTCACCATTGGAGGTCGGTGGTCCCAAAAGATGAGTGGACCAGCGAGCAGTGTTGGCAATCCCGGAAGTAAGTGATCGATACATATAAACTTGGATTACCTATGTAAGAATATGATCGTCTCAGCGCGGTGGTGGCGCTGCTGCTTACCAAGCGGAGACCCGGGTTCGATTCCCGGTACCGGCGTGGGGATTTTCTCCCGCTGGGAGACCTGGTTCGGGGTGCCTCAGCCTCGTTGGGTTCCCGAGGGGTCAATTGAGGAGCTACTTGATGAGGAAGTAACAACCCCTGGTTGCGAAGATCGCATAACGGCCAGAAGGGCCCGGAGCGCTGACCACGTCCCACCCTCCAGTACTGCACCCCATCCCTGGTGTCTGTAGGGGTGTTAGTTTATATAAGAATATACTGTAAGAAATTAAAAATTAAATATCGAATTAATTCATTCCTGTCTCTGGGGTGGGTGGTACGCAGACACCATCAGAACTCCCGTTCCTCTGAGGTGGACACAGGTGGCCGTGGCTTCTAGGGTTTGAAGTTGAAGGAGCTGGACTGGTTATGAACCACACTTCTCACTCGGCGACCCACGTGGTCCGATCTGAGGCAGTGATAGTCCAGGGGTCGGGATGTGTCAATTTGTCGGAGATGTGCTTCCGACACCAAGATGGGGTCTAAGGCATGCGCTCCGGCAAAATGATGGAGCTCATTTTCCTGACCGGCCAGGCCACACGCGTTCCAAAACGCGTATCTGAACGAGGTAGGAGACTTAGTTTGATCCGCCATCCTGGGCTGTCTGGATGACGGTGGTCAGTAAAGCGTGGCAGTGACTATTTTGGCGGATGGGTCGGTGGAGGAAATGCACTGCACTAGCTGCTCACAGAAACGTGCTTTTGCAGCAGCTGCTGCAGCCACGCTAGCACCTCTGACATCTGCAGTGCAATGGGAAAGGTGGGGGTTTGTTGGGGAGGCGGAAGTACAGGAGGACCGGTTTTTCTTCGGCCACATCATCCCTTGGCTGACGTGCGCGCATGGGAACGCTACGCTCGTTCTGAGCCTCGGAGACGGTGGCAGGCCTCCGATAATGGTGACGCCTCCGCGACCTAGGAGGTAGGGGCGGGGGGGGGGGGGGACTTGGAGGCTCTGGAACTTTTGTTTGTGCTCTGAGAGGTGGTGGTTGTGTATGTACACGCGACCCTGCAGATGTGCTCGCAGCCCCTTTCGTTACTGCGGCGTACGCTGGACCCTGTGTTTGGTGAAGTACTGGTGCAGGACCTGCTTGAGGGTGGCTGACAGGCGCGAAAGGACTGGACTGCAGTTGCGCCTGTAGTGGTTGCCTGGAGGTTATGATAGCCTTGCTGGTCGGGTAGCCTCCGTAGCAAGCTACGTGTGCGCCGTCGCAGTCTGCGCACTTAGGCACATCCATCTTCGACCGCGGGCAAAACTCTTTGGGGTATTCGTCACCGCACCTAAGGCAGTACAGTTTGCAGTGACAGAAGTGACTGGAGTGGTTAAACCCCAGGCAACGATGGCACTGAGGGGGACCGCCAGAACCTTTGGAGGGTTCAATATGTACCCAGGAGTAACAGAGGGCCGTTACACCTAGTTTTGTCTCCGGGTCGTTGGCACGCTCCACCACTACTAAAAAGAGGGGGATTCCTGGGCCCTTGCCCATCTGGAGGGGACGTAGTCAGCTGCTTGATCACTCTGGGGGTGATGCCCTGGCGGGTAAGGTCTGCCACGATGTCGTCGACAGGTGTGTCCACGGGACCCGGCTTACAGGCTATAAATTTACATTTATTTACAATTTGCCGACCGACCCTTTGAAGTCATCTGCGATGATTGGCGGTACATGCCGCTTGTGTGGGATAGGTGTTTGGGGTTGGTCAGACAGGCCTTGTTTTGCCAGTTTGGCTAATTTGGCCAGTCTTACGGATCTTCGTGAGACTACCTCACAAAATTGGTCTTTCTCGTGCTGGAATGTTTTTTCCTCAGCAGAGGAGAGGATAGATACAGCTTCAAATGTTCTCACATTTATCCCGACTACTCCGCAAACGAGCAAAAGTGAAGTGAATTCAGTCCAATAATAAGTTGCTCAGTTTGTATTTCATGCTACTTAAACACTTCATTAGATAGAATTCGATTCCCATAAGAACGTAATTGCCCTCACTTCATTAGGGGTGTTTGTTTTAATTTAAAAACAACTGTGACAGTTTCAACTAGGTTGAAATGCACTTGTACCTCAATGAAGACATTTTCTGTTTAATATATAGGTAATAATTGTTATGACTATGGCTATGACTAGAGCAAGCATCTGGTCTATTTTCCTGTCACCGACCGACACGGCACAACCCCTAAGCCCATCTGAAACATAAAAGGGGAAACAAAATTATAGGAAATAAAATTAGTGATAGAAGAGAGACTGTCCAGTATTCACCTTGACAACCAGGAACAAAACGAAGAACCCATAATTGATTGACTGCATATTGCAGGGGATACAGCACTTACAACGCTCATTCGGATTTTGTACGTCAGACCCCTGAGGAAGGGATGACAGGATAGTATCCAACGGCCGGCTGGTGAGCCCAGGGCGACGCTTACCCTATAGGTGTACACTATAGTTCATCTCGACGCGAGGTTCGCGAACGGAGGCATCTAGGTTTCGACAGGAAGGACCCCTAGGACACGACCGTAACGCCACCTCGAGAACGCAGTCACCAACCTGAAGAGCCGGATGGAAATGACATGGAATGAAGGGAGAGAAAATTCGTGAGATGGGTAAATTATTATTTTTCCCAGCATTCGCTGGATGACCCGGAGAAAAAAAGACCGAAAAAACCCATGGGTCAGGAAGGTCGGCTCCAAGAATCGAACTGTGAGTCTCCCAAATGCGAGCTTCGCACTATACCGCGGAGCTACCTCGCTCAGTGACATCATACGTTTTCTACAAGTAATAGAGAAAGTAACAAGAACAGCGATTTGCAATTGAGACAAGTATGAAGAACTTGTAAATTCAAATTAATAACCAAAAATATCTCAGAAATGTTTAACTCCACGAAAACTTTACTTGGCATACAATTATGCTTTAAGATGACTTTTTTGTTCGTGAGATATTGTTCATTTTTTACGGTTTATCACTTATACAAAAGTCATTTAAAATGAAGACTTCACATACTATTCCAGAAAATAGAAATATAAATTTATGTGCCATGTAAATATCTTAAACATATGTGGTACTGTAATAAAAATCTTTAGTCATTGTTTAGAAAATGAAAAATAACGAACATTATTTCATAAAAAAGTAGTTCGGGGTGAGGGAATTTTCTGAAAAATCTTCGTACCTTGGAGGATGCTGAAAATAACGCAAAATCATCTTGACAGACATATAAACACAGCTTTTTTGTGCAATCGTGGAGTTTCAAAACGTGTATTTCCGTGGAATTCTATATAATTTTTGGGTGGAATACGAATATAAAGGACGGTAGTTCTTCATGTGAATGTAACACAACAGATTTCATTTTTGTTTAATTTTTACTTTCTCTACTGGTAAGTAGGGGAAGTATTGTATTCCACCCAAAAATTCGATGCCGAGATTTCACCGGAAATATATGTTTTGAGGCCCCCTGAATCCAAAAAAAAGCATTTTTAGAAAAAGGTCCGTGTGTGTGTGTGTGTGTGTCAGTCTGTCAGTCTGTCAGTCTGTGGACAGCATAACTAAAAAACGAAAAGTCGGTTAGAAACCAAAGTTGGTATTTAAGTTTAATGTCGTTCAAGGATGTGACACGAAGATTTTGAAGAAAATAGCCCCACCCTAAACTACCCTTTACATGGAAAATTTTTCGAAAATTTTGATTTTCTTGAAAATGGCTCTAACGATTTTTATTAAAATGTCATATGTTTGAGATATTTTGATTACAAATGAAATGAACATATATCTTGAATTTTCTGGCTATAGCCCCTGTAGTCGTATTTACTCTGGACGACTTTTGCATAACTGTTAAACCGTTAGAGATAGACCAAATCATACTATACAAAAAAATGTACATCTTGCTAAAATACACAATTTATGTCTCAATAAATTTTCTTGTACGGTGAACCATTTTGGAGATATTCCTTGTTATGTGTGTGAGTTTCGGAAAACAGAACTTTCGTGAAATGGGTCATCGTTATTCATTTTTTTTATATGTTACGTGTGCAAAGAGAACGGAATCTCAAAGCTTTAAAAGATGTGACTATCGCACAAAGCCTACTGTATTCCAATATTCCCCTTGCACAAACAAGGAAATAAGCAATAAGATATTTTGTACAAATGTTTATTTTAACTAACACGAAGAAGATATAGGAATAAGAGTTTGTTAAGAATGGTTAGTACAAAAGTAGAGAAAGTCATGTGAGTGCAACACATCAGATTTTTATATTTTAGTCGTATATCTATTCTGTGGTGATCATTTCATTTCATTTTTTTTTGGGGGGGGGGGAGGGTGGGCAGACTGACATACGGAAGAGAAAAATCATGGTAATAACAGCTCCGCATAAAAACACTTCGCTATTATTTTGTCCCTGACCTGAGAAACGCATTTCGAGGTTTACAGCACGGGCAACTGCATTTGCAGCTATTGCACGCAGAGTATCACTGTATATGACCATCCACTTTCTTTATGTCCTCACTCACATATGGTTGTCACATCTTTGTCGTGGCAAATTACATGAAACTAGCTGTAGGCTATAATAGTTGACAGGCAGTTGTCTGTTGCGAAGCGACTATGAAGTAACACTCTACTCGCTGTCAGCCTTGTACTTGATACAAGAGGCCGTGACCACTGGTGTAGTAATTTTACGATTTCAATTCCACAAGCCAGCTTTGCTCAGTCAACTGCATTCACCATTCGGAGTGTGACGGGAGGAGCTGTGCACGGTGCTCTTCTTTTTCGTCATGCCAAACACTGTTTAAGTTTTTGAACACCAGTGCGCCTTATAAACTGGCGTAATATAATAAACCGCTAAGCTAATTTTTAGAAGATCCGCCCGCTTGTGATTTATTGTTATCTACATTATTAAGAAGATACAAGAACACTGGTGCTTGTTTTTGGGATTCCACAGATTTGCATAATCATCTATACTAGTTACATCACCTATCTCAGGTAAGATACAAGTGTACCTTCGCTATCAGTTATATCTCTTATCACAGGTTTTCGCACGTGTTTCCACATATTCTACCGCTAAGTTTATTTCTGTTTCTTTGAAGTTTAATATTGCAACGACAGATTAATCTGATGAATTATTTGCATGTGAGGCACTGTGGATTTTAAGGTTAAGCTGTACTACGGTGTGTTCATGTTTAAGAGGAAAAACTCGACAAGAAGTGAACCTTTTTTCTTTCCCCCCCCCCCCCTTCTCGTTTTTTAAGCATATATAAGTTTTCTTAAAATTAATTTTCCCATCGCTTTGAATTTATGTTTATGTTCAATTAGTCATGTTCAAAAATATAGCGTGTGAGAACGCTTGATCAACTGCTCCTTTTTCTAATACAGCCAATAAGTAGATTGCGATCTATGGATCTGTTTCGCAATAAATTGGTAGGGCTTTCATTTCACAGAGTAATTATAAATGGTCTAGCGTAGAGTTTTCCAGAACCCGGCCCATGAACTCCTTTTGTTTGGCTTACCTACAAACATATAAAGAATATTAATAGGAAGCAGCGGTGCGCCTGTTAGATTAATCTATTCACTACTTCCGAAACGATTATATACAATTAGGCGCACAGAATTTTAATTGCTATACATATACAGGATGGCAGGGAAGTCATTACATTTCTTCTAATATGTGAAGTATTACAAACAAAAAAGTCGACAGGCATTTTGTTTTTTTCATCAGCCGTTTTCGAAAAAAGAAATAGTTTTTTTTATCCAAATTGGATACGTAATTCCACAGGAATGTACGAAGATAACAGTTTGTTATTTGTAAGATGCGTAGAGTAACTTATTTCTGACATAACTTCGATAGTAATTATGGGACATCACACAGGGTTACGAAATAATTAATCACTTAAAAGAGTGAAAGAATACCTCGAGCTGCTCTTTCAGACGTGAAGTAAGTCGACAACGTTGCGTTGAGATTGGTCAGAGAACTGACCTGGTTTGTGGATGTAAACAGGTCGGGCGCTTTTGCTTTCGTATAATATTTTGGGAGCTAACGCTTGTGATTGGCCTACACTCGCACAGTAAACACGGAAGGACAAGGCAGGGTATGAGTTTGTTTTTAAGACGCACCGTTACGGCGTTTGTTTATGTACTGAGCTAGGGACAGTGACCACCCACACAATCTACAGTATTGCCAGCTTGTTTTCGACAAAACTAAAATATCTCCGTAGGAAATGACCAGAGACAAAAAATAAAATACAAAATGTGTTCCAAATACCGAGATCTACCACTGATTTAAATTAATGTAATGACTTCCCTTCCACCTGGTATTGTAATGACTAGGGCCCGATTTTGATAACTTAAAAAAGTTTTAAAGTGGCCTTAAAATAACGACTTTACTACTCAAAAGATCAAAGAATGTCTTAAGATTTACTTTTATTTGTTGGTCTCCTTGCACATTTGACCTAAACTTGTGACTGAATACTAAATTACAATACGTTAAAAACACCTTTTGTAAGTTTTCAAATTTGAAGTATTGTCTCTTGCCAATTATTATGGACTTAAACATAGAGAAGCTTCTTTGAGCATCAACAGAAGATACTGGGGTGTAAAGCAACAAATACCTCGGGTTTCAAGCTCTTCTTCATCGCGGTAATACTACTGACCTGAGAGTACATCAACAATCTTGCACATTGTATCAAATTCACTGATCTTGTTCAACACATTTTCCAATTTAACAAAGATAGGTTAGCTCACTTCAACTTCCACACAACTTAGATTAGTTGCAACTCATTTCACCAATTCTATTTACTTTTCAATTTTGCTGAAATACTTGCTTTTACTTCCGGCATGATTCAAATTCAACCAACATACTATTATTGGTAAGCTAAACGGAGAATGGATGAAGTCTAAGATCCGAAGCATTAGCAAATAACTTTCGGGTGCGACCCTCAAAAGTAGCAGGCAGATTCACACCACATTCCTTTAGAGGACAAGTCTGTCTTACAATAGACGAAAAGCGTTTAATTGACGAGTTCAAATGTTTAGCAACACATGAATAGGGGATCATTGGAATCCAGGCACTAATAATGACCTTCTGAAGGACAAATACAACGAAGTTAATTTCGTTAACTTTTACAAGTATCTGTCGAGTAATATTTCTTCGTTTGTAAGATTTTGCACGACAGTGAAACGATTTATATCTGCGAAAAGACATCTTCAAAAATTAAATATGTCGAATTTAAATAATATAGTCTGCTATGACGAGTATTTATGGGTCCGTTTTGACGGTCTCCAATTATAACACAGAAAAGTCAGTTTCATTCTTCACAATGAATATGAACTGCCATTAGCGCAAGATTACTTCATGTAATAGGAGTGATTATACAGAGAGCACGCGGTAAGCTTCGGCCGAGAAAGCGGGCGAAAGAAGGCCGGTAGGGAGCGAGGTAAACAACGGCATTCTAGATGCGTAAGTTTCCGACCACTATATTCATGAATGTTCATTTGCTTATAGCATGCACACAATTTTATTTCTATAACTTGTTATAGTAGTTGCTCAACATGATGTTCTTCAGCATTCGCACATTCCTGGCATCTTCTGATGAAATTTGCATTTACATACATTTACTTTAATTCGTTAATTTCTGCTCCTATATTGTCTTCAAGTTCGTCTACACTGTGTAGGTTATTTCTATAGACCCTATTTTTTAGGATTCCTCACAGATAATCGCGCGCAGTAAGTTCTGGGGAATGTGTGGGCAATAACCTTTAAAAATAATTCTTTCTTCAAAATTACCTCTTATACTATAGTCCTGTCCAACGCAGCGCCTTGATGTATTTTTCTGGCGCCCTTTATTAGCAAATTTTTCCTCCAACGATTACTAATATTAATTCATATTTCAAGACAAAACTATTTCCTTCCGAATGTCTTCCCAGTACACACTCGTGAAGTACCTATGTTTTTGTATGCCTAAAGCTATAGGTATTCATTACTTCCCTAGCCAGTGCTTTCCCTTTTCCTTCTCAAAAGGAGAGTACTTACCTTAACGATGCTTTTATCATTTCAAGCAGCTGTGCCGACACCTCTGTTATATAAGCGGGGCGGATAGTCACATATTAGTTGTGATGGCTCCCGCGCCTCCTGTGCCCGGGCACGTAAAAAAGCGAAAAACGGCTACTGTGAGGCCTGCGGCATAATCATGTCGAAAATATTCGTACTGTCTCTCTATCAGTTAATGTTCAAAATGTGGGAGTATTTGCGTACGATACATCTCTGAATCTACAGTATTTAAAAAACGTCTGATGTGTTGCACTCACATGACTTTCTCTACGGTTGTACTAACCATTCTTACAAACTCTCATTCCTATATCTTCTTCGTGTTACTTGAGATAAACATTTACAGAAATTACCTTACTGCTTATTTCCTCATAGAGTTTAAAGAATGGTTAGTACAAGAGTAGAGAAAGTCATGCGAGTGCAACACGTCAGATTTTTTTCTTTCCTTCTTCTTTTAATCTCGCTGCTGAAAAGTGCCGAGTTTTATTTTAGCATTCCTACAAGTAAAACTAATATTGAGTATTTTTTCTGATTTAGATATAGTTATATCACCGATATAACTATATCGGTGATATAGCAATAGCAGCTATGGAAATACTAACCAACCAATGCCCCATTGAATATGAAATAGAAAAAGCGGCTCTTATTCAACACGAAAAGTTGATCAGACTCCCATTCAATACATGGCACAAGAAAAATTTTACACATAGACTAAAGACTCAGGAGAGCTTTGTTTCCAAAATTCAAGACATCAAGAAGAATGTATACCTTCCTAATTCAAAGGAAAACTTCATATCTAAAGTCAATCCGACACAAACATTAGACATCACATATTATTTACACCTGACAGAAGAAGTTAAGAAAAGTGATACTCCAACTAGTGTTCTAAAATTATTGGCATTAGAGACAATCCATACTAGATTTCCAGAACACGAATGGCTCCATATTTATACTGATGGATCATTGAAATCAAACCAAGATGGAGCAGGTGCTGGAGTCACATGTCACCTCTTTTCCTATTACAAATTTTTAAGTTATGGAACTACAAACTTTGATGGAGAAATTGAAGCAATTCGAATAGCCTTACAAAATCTTTTGTATAGAATTTCACATTTTCATCAAGCAGTTATTCTCTCAGATTCCAGGGCAGCAATTATAGCAATTACTTCCAAGTTGTCACCAAAAAACCAAACAATTATAGAATGTTGGAAAATCCTTACCCATCTAACAGCACTTCAAAAACACCTAGTCTTCCAATGGATACCAGCTCACTGTGGACTGAGTGGTAATGAGAAAGCTGATTTTCTTGTAAAAAAGGGTACCGGCAATGTGCAGAAATCAATAGTTAATCTACCATTTTATGCAGCTAAAAGATTAGTCAACTCTGAATTCCAAAAAATTACTGAAAAATATTACTATGAAAAATCAAAAAATAAAAGATGGGAACTACCAAACATTCAAACAGTAATTCCTGAGTATCCTCGAAAAACAGCAGTTGCAACCTTCAGGTTGATTACAGGACATGGTTGTCTGGCGAAACATTTAAACAGAATTGGGATATACTCTTCACCAGTCTGTCCTCTATGTGATCTGCAAGAGGAAATGGATCGAGACCACCTTCAAATATGCCCGGCCACTTCTAATGTCCCATCCGTCAGTGAAAAATATTGGAGAGCAAGAGGATTAATGACTTCATTGTCAGAAATCCAGCATTAGCTAACAATATATCACCGATGACAGCAGTCTCATTATTATAGTATAATGTGAAAAAAAATTATTTGCAATGCATTTTATGCTATATTTTGAAGAAAAAGAAGCATAAAAATTTTGGCTGTATGTTAAATCAGATAACAATGAAGTTATTTTTTATATTTATAACTGGGCTATTACTCATTTTTCCTTTTGGATCCAACATTGTTTCCAAAATGTCCCTACTTTACTTGTCGTGTACATTGTACCTTAATTCCCTTAAACAACACTACTACTACTACTACTACTACTACTACTACTACTACTACTACTACTACTTGTACCTTAATTTGTCGACGTCGGCAACACATGGCGGAACTATTTGCCTCATCTGACATTTTAAAATGAAATGTTTTCGGTCACATACCTACAAAAGAATAAAAGAGCCCGAACTCTGATAACATATTATGCATTGGTAACGTGCACGTACGTCCAGTCCTTATAAATGAACATGCACTTTTATTAGGTAACTTTTTGATAATTTAAGCCATTTTCTATTTCTAGGGTGCTTTTAGATTTTACGTCGTTATTTAAACATTTTCTTGCTTTTGCCATGAGCATATAAAATGTTGCATATTATTGACATTTTGCATAAGGATAACCTTCCAAACATCAGAAATGTTACTATTCAACTGAGAAATAAGAATATTGAGGTGTAATCTTAAGTGACCTTCGTATTTGTTCACTAATGAATATCGTATAATACTTCATGCTTTGGATATATTTGATTGTATTCACAATATTTATATCATGTTTGCGATTTATTGAACTGACTTAAGATTAGAATTTTTACGAGCCACTATCCAATTCTCAAACGTTTCTTCTTTAATCTTTTGTTGCTCGATGACTCTAAATCAAACTAATCCAATCGAAATACTTCATGAAAGTAATGCAGAAGGAGCAATTTTTACATTCTAGAGTAATAATTAAAAATGGAGTAACATTTGGCTCACAAATATAAAAGTTCAGGACAGGTACTTACTAGTTTTTCAGCCCATTTAAGTCACTCTGAAAAAGGGACATGAAATGTCAGTGTGTATAGACATTTCAAGAAATCACAAATATGATATAACCATTGTGAATTAATCAAATACATCCAAAGTATGAAATATAAGATATAATTTTACTTCATTACTATGGGAGAAACAACTTGGGAGAAACATGTTTCCACTAGTTTTCAGTAATGAAAGAATGGGTCGTGAAACTATGATCTAAAAGCGAATATAAAAGAAAGAGGAAAACATGCGTAGTCTGGTTCTCCATCAAGGCTTAAAAATCGCTTCTTTTCATGAACCAAACAGTATCTCCCGTATGTGAGAAGCAGTGGGATAGCAGTTATTTATTGTTATATTCTTATTCATTGTTTCTTGTTTTATTTATCATTATGCGAAAGTAATATTTCAAAAAGTAAGTGAAGTCAATGGCTAAATACATGTCCTTCTGTTTAAATTAAAGTTTCTTCAAATGCATGTTGCTGGGATTAATTTTTGTTGAAGTCAAGCAGTTATAATACTAATTCTACAGATCAAAGGAAGGAGACGTTTTAAGCGTTATAGGAATTTATGACCATGACTTGTTTTAGCTATATTTATCTAAATAGCCTCTTATCTGGCGTTCGTTAATATCAATGACTGAAAGTACGAAGTACAGTATCAGTTTGTAACAGCACATGTTTCGAAAATTGCGTCATTATCTCTTTATCATGGTGTGGATGACCAGTAATAAGAAAATATAGACAATCTTCAAATTCCAAGATTTACACTAATAATAAATGAAGCAAAATACCTCTAGAATGCCGAAAATAAAATCATTTATTCTTATTTAGTTAATTTAAAACTTCTCCGATCCAATCCCATTTTACCCTGTACCATAGCGGATAGAACAGAAAGTGTGAGCTCTCCCGCTAGTTCACTGCATGATCCGTGCTCCCGTGGCAACTGACCGAAACTGCGGCGTGGCGATCGCAGTCGCCTTAAAATGCGGCCGAACTGCCTAGTATGCGATTCGGAAGTACAGACAATTTTATACGTATGCGTTGTGTGTTGTGAGTAATTAGGTACATAACTTGTGAAATTGCTTCTAATTTTGTGCATAAATGTGTGTGTTCTTCAAAATGTAAGTTTCAAGCAACATCAATAATTGATTAAAAATGCCAACTTGTTTTGTACCCGGGTGTCGTTCAGGATACACAAACTGCTCAGAAGCTAGACATTGTTTTACTCCTCCTAAAGATAAAAATCTGTTTTACAAATGGGAAAAGTCTATTCCTAGGAAAGACACTAAATTATCTGTTAAATCTAGTATTTGTGACAAACATTTTCCAGAGGACTTTTTAGTGAAAGTTGATTCATTCGTTGTGCATGGAAAACTAGTTGAAATCCCTAGAATTAAATGGCGGTTAAAGCCAGGCGCAATTCCCTGTGTATTTCCTAATTTACCCAGGTACTTAACTACAGTGCATAAATCCCGAAAATCTCCACAAAACAGAGACAAAAAATTACTCTCTTCTATCCGCTATGCTTCTACCATACCATGTGATTTTTGCCATTGTGCTTGTCTGAAAGTTTGTGGGGTGATATATTTTACGAGTGCTTAGATAACATAGACGAAATCATATTAGGACCCACTGGAATAGGATGTTGCGTGGAACACTAACTGGATTTAGTTGGAAAGTTAACACTACATTACATGAAGTGTCGCTTCTTTTTTCGTACCAAGGAAATCAGTAGAGAAATGACGTCATCGAAGTCAGCAAAATCAACACGTAAACTCTCCAAGGTCTCCAACATCTAATTCCACGGTGAGTTTCGATATTTTATATACATAACATACATAATTTGCATTATGGTTTAATTTTTCAGCGTAAAATCATGTAAGCAGATATTTCCCACTGTTCTTCGTTAATTATAATACCCATTATTGTAAAATACCATCCTATATTATGTGTCAAGGAAAGACGATGTTTCAAAACAGTATTTCCAATATTCCTGCTTACGATTTTAGGTATTTAAAATGCTAACTGATAATATGAAACCCATTTTCACCATGCATTCGTGAACTAAAGTAAAGCGACCGCGACACCAGTGCCATCTTGAGAGCGAACCATAGTAACTCCCGAAGAGCTCACACTATCTCTTCTATCCGCTATGCCTGTACATTAGGGTTTTACCCTCCTCGTATGGAGGACTTACACCACTGGCGACTTCCAAGCGGGAAGCTGCCTGTCGAGGAGTAGGCATAAGGAGAATTATCGGGGCGAAGCCTGGTATAAGAATGAGGAAGGAGATGATATGAAATGAGGGCGAAATGAATAAAGACAACGGTGATGATAGAACAGTTGGTGGAATGAATGGTTGGGAAAACCAGAGAACCCGGAGAAAACCTGCCTAGACGCCGCTTTGTCCAGCACAAATTCCATGTGCGGTACCCTGAGATCGAACTTGGATCGCCTTGGCAAGAGGTAAACGGCCTAACCGCTAGGCCATTGCGCCGAGATAGTTCAAATTTCTCCCTTTTCCTCGTGTGCCATTATATTACACTAATGCAAAGTTTCTAAGGTGTAATTACGTTACACCTGAAATTATTTAGAAAATTTATCAAACCGATTTTTAAATTATGTTTAGGTAATTGTGATCTTATGCGAGGGCGCGCACGTATGTGTCCGTCTGTCTGTCTGTCTGTCTGTCTGTCTGTCTATCTGTCTGTCTGCTTGTCTGTCTGTCTGTCCGTCCGTCCGTCTGTCTGTCTATCTGTCCGTCTGTCTGTCTGTCTCTCTGTCTCTCTGTCCGTCCGTCTGTCCGTCTGTCTGCCTGCATGCCTGTCTGCCTGCCTGCCTGTCTGTCTGTCTGTCTGTCTGTCTGTCTGTCTGTCTGTCTGTCTCTCTGTCTCTCTGTCTCTCTGTCTCTCTGTCCGTCCGTCTGTCCGTCTGTCTGCCTGCATGCCTGTCTGCCTGCCTGCCTGCCTGCCTGTCTGTCTGCCTGCCTGCCTGCCTGCCTGTCTGTCTGTCTGTCTGTCTGTCTGTCTCTCTGTCTCTCTGTCTCTCTGTCCGTCCGTCTGTCCGTCTGCCTGCCTGCCTGCCTGCCTGCCTGCCTGCCTGCCTGCCTGCCTGCCTGCCTGCCTGCCTGCCTGTCCGTCTGTCCGTCTGTCCGTCTGTCCGTCTGTCCGCCTGCCCGCCTGCCCGCCTGCCCGCCTGTCTGCCTGCCTGTCTGCCTGCCTGTCTGCCTGCCTGTCTGCCTGCCTGTCTGCCTGCCTGTCTGCCTGCCTGTCTGCCTGCCTGTCTGCCTGCCTGTCTGCCTGCCTGTCTGCCTGCCTGTCTGCCTGCCTGTCTGCCTGCCTGTCTGCCTGCCTGTCTGCCTGCCTGTCTGCCTGCCTGTCTGCCTGCCTGTCTGCCTGCCTGTCTGCCTGCCTGTCTGCCTGCCTGTCTGCCTGCCTGTCTGCCTGCCTGTCTGCCTGCCTGTCTGCCTGCCTGTCTGCCTGCCTGTCTGCCTGCCTGTCTGCCTGCCTGTCTGCCTGCCTGTCTGCCTGCCTGTCTGCCTGCCTGTCTGCCTGCCTGTCTGCCTGCCTGTCTGCCTGCCTGTCTGCCTGCCTGTCTGCCTGCCTGTCTGCCTGCCTGTCTGCCTGCCTGTCTGCCTGCCTGTCTGCCTGCCTGTCTGCCTGCCTGTCTGCCTGCCTGTCTGCCTGCCTGTCTGCCTGCCTGTCTGCCTGCCTGTCTGCCTGCCTGTCTGCCTGCCTGTCTGCCTGCCTGTCTGCCTGCCTGTCTGCCTGCCTGTCTGCCTGCCTGTCTGCCTGCCTGTCTGCCTGCCTGTCTGCCTGCCTGTCTGCCTGCCTGTCTGCCTGCCTGTCTGCCTGCCTGTCTGCCTGCCTGTCTGCCTGCCTGTCTGCCTGCCTGTCTGCCTGCCTGTCTGCCTGCCTGTCTGCCTGCCTGTCTGCCTGCCTGTCTGCCTGCCTGTCTGCCTGCCTGTCTGCCTGCCTGTCTGCCTGCCTGTCTGTCTATCTGTCTGTCTATCTGTCTGTCTATCTGTCTGTCTATCTGTCTGTCTATCTGTCTGTCTATCTGTCTGTCTATCTGTCTGTCTATCTGTCTGTCTATCTGTCTGTCTATCTGTCTGTCTATCTGTCTGTCTATCTGTCTGTCTATCTGTCTGTCTATCTGTCTGTCTATCTGTCCGTCTGTCTGTCTGTCTCTCTGTCTCTCTGTCCGTCCGTCTGTCCGTCTGTCTGCCTGCATGCCTGCCTGTCTGTCTGTCTGTCTGTCTGTCTGTCTGTCTGTCTGTCTGTCTGTCTTTCGAACGAAACGCCACGTACGAAAAGTCACTTAGATATCAGACTAGGTGTCCAAGTTCAGTGTCTTTTATGGATGCAACATGAAGAATTTCAAGAGAATCCAACTGCCCCATGCTACACTTTAGACGGAACAAATTATGTGACCTTTTACTCTCTTGAAAATGGCTCTAAAACAATATAAAATACCTCGTATTTTCTGTGAATTTTCCCTTTATTTGAATGATTTGTAGAACGAAAAAATCTTAACAGATAGACAATATTTGCGGTACAAAAATGTACAGCTCATTAAAATACACTGTTTGCAATAATATTTGTTTTCGAAGCGTTAGCAGTTTTTGAAATATCCCACGTTGCAAGTTTAGACCTTTCCTAAGCGTCAGCTGATATACTTTCAAGATTTTAGTTCCTTTTCTTTCTTTCTTGGTTCTTTCTTTTTTAACTCCATTCTTTCTTTGCTTTTTCTTTTATTTCTATCGCCAGAGCTTGTTACCACAAAGAGACATATTTACGCATGTTGAAATCTTCTTGCTTAATTTGAAACAATTTCAGTTTCTGGGTAAAAATTAACTAGTAGAATACTGATCTTATAAATATAATAACAGCTATATTATAGTAAAATAATATCAATCATATAAAAATAAGTTACCCTTTAAGATATACATACGGACATGTATATAATCGCTAGAATGCATCACAACAAATATAATGCAGTGCAGTTGTTGAGAAGGGAAATAGAAGGGTCGTGTTATCCCATTTTATTTCATTTTATTTGTTTATTTATTATTCCATTTTTCTGATCAATTCTTTGCCTAAGTTTCTCAAAGCATCTGCTGAGATTAATCAAAAGTATTACCAGCGTATTTAAGGAAATATAGAACAAATATCATGAAATAAAGCACAATATACGGTTGAATCATCCTGTATGTCAAAATTTCTTTTATGAATATACTGCGGAATTGAATAGAACAACGCCGTGAATGTACTTAATCGATTGTATTTCAATGAAAAAAAAAAAAAAAAAAATAAACTGACCGGTGGCCACTGGTGACCACCTGCGAAACGTCCTGGGTGTAAGTTCTGATGCTCTCTGTTGGTAGATGCTCACGCTGTGAAGGTTGTCAGAAGAGTAGAACCAAGCACCACAACATGAATGTGAGTGTCAGTTTTATATGGATACTTGTTCTTTTATGACTCAATAGCCCGATGTGGGCTTTGGCTTTCTCTACTATTTCCTTAATTCTCCTCTATCATGCGGTTTTCCTTCTCCAGCCTCTGACCCCCATTGCAGCAAGATCTTCCTCCACACAATCCTTCCCCCTTGTTCTCGATCTGCCTTTCTTTCTTCGTAAGAATATTCTCCTATTCCACATTTTCTTTGGATTCCCCTCATTCTCCATTCTTTCCAATTGTCCCAACAATATAAGGCTCTGGGATTTCATAAATCTAACAATGTCTTGATCTTCAATTAAATCATTTATTTCCTGATTGCTTCTCTATTCACCACAATGCAAATGTCCAAAAATTGTTCTGAGTACCTATTCTTCTCTCGAAGGACCTCAAAGCCTTTTCATCGTTCATTGTGCTAGACCAAACCTGAGACCCATAATCATACAAATACTACAGTACACTAGAAGCATATGTGAATAGAGAAAGTCGTGAGTGGAGAAAGTCATGTGAGTGTTAATGTCAGACTTTAATTGTGCCCGGAGTCCCAGTAGCTTGCTCCACGTTTTAGTATTCATAACTATGATCATCGATAAACTGAGAGCGACGTCTCTGTTTCTATGTGGAAATTAAATTAAATTATTTTGTTCTTTAACGACGCTGTCAATTGCCAGGATCACATCAGCGTCGCCGGTGTGCCGGAATTTTGTCCCGCAGGAGTTCTTTAACATGCCAGTAAATCTACTGACATGGAGCCGTCGTTTTTAAGCACACTTAAAAACCATCGGTCTGGGCCGGATTTGAACCCGCGACCTTGGGATCAGTAGGCCAGCGTCTAACCAACTGAGCCACCCAGACCGACGACCGACTTCTATGTGGAGATATTGTGAACATCTCATCTGAAATTTGGAGCTCTAACTATAAGAAGAGTTGCTCGGCATAGCGATTCCATTACCAAATAAGTTTGTTCTCTTCATTTATGCTTCGAAGTACGGATGTTGTATTGGATTACGCGACCAAAACTTAATTCAAAGTCAGTCTCCACAAAAAGAATAGAAAATGTTGTAACATGTGTGCATCGTTTGTTAGAGTCATTCATTTTAATGAGAAGTGGTTTGCTTGCGTGGATAAATATATGCGACATTGCTGGTGTTCCACACATTACAACCTGTTTGACAACTTTATCACATTTAACACTTGGTTATTTATGTACATGCTACAATTTTGTACATCGTATGTTATTGCGCGTGTAGTGGAAGAAAACAGTATGACCTTATGGCATAAAATTCCTACGCAGAACTTGTAGATTCAGTGAAGACAATAAATAATAGATGGGGACTAAAAGCTGCTAATATGATCCATTGGTCTTAAGTCCTTCAAACAAGCTCTAAAAATCAGAAAACAACATGTATGGCCATCATAGGAGCGATGAAAACAATTCCTCTTGCAACAATGGAGGAACTGAAACCCAACTCTGATGCATTTGGTTGTAATGAAGGAGGCAAGAATGGCTCTCTATAGCAGGGCCTCTCAGGATGCATGCACCAGTGCATTGCACGGTGCAAAGTGCAAAATGTGACTGAAAAGTTGACCTCGGTGCAAACCTTCAGTCGCTCTTTCCTTACGCTTGTTTTGCTCACTTTGACGTCTCCCTCCTTTGCAACTTTAACCGCTATTTCTTCCCGTGTAATGTTTATGTGCCGTGCGCAGTGTCAAATTGTTTAATTTGTTATTAAACCTGGTACATTTTTAATGATCTAGTTTTATAATCTTGCAAATTGCGTATTGCTAATATAGGACTTTAACTGTGTCCCACTCGATTGTGGTTCGTGATTATTTCTTTCCATAAGCAACATAGTATCTTAGCTCTTTACTTATTCATGTTGTTGTTTTCCTGAACTTAAGTTGGCAACTCTGGCGATGGGCGTATACGCTCAGTTCAATACGATGGTTACCGGTGCAAAAAGTTTTTGAACAAATAAAAATACTGTTTAAATCTGGTTCGACCAGACAGTTAATTTTACTTCTTTTTTTATTTACAATAATACCAGTAATGTCTGGAACAAGAGATCGGCTAACAGCACTTCTGAGAGTATTTTTTTTAAATTACAACCAGAAATACTCGCACGCAATTTAGCTTTCGTACAATTCAGAACAGGAGAAAAAAAAATTAACACATACATGTGGAACCAAACATAGGTAACTGTTTCTTGAATACAGCTTAGAAAATTCTTCCTTCAACAACTTATGTTAAAATTCGAACAAACCTTTTGTTTAGTAAAATACATATTTTTAATTTTTGCAAATCTATCAATTCGAAATACGAAAGAGGAGGCACATTTTCAACTCCTATTGAAAAGGGCTTTAAGAATACATCAAATATTGGCTGCAGATCAGTAATATCCTGTAATGAAAACAAAATAATTTTAATTAATACACATTATTAGGCTGAGGATTTCTTAAGCGCTAATACCAAAACGAACGGAAATTAGGTTGCGCTGCAACTGGATTTAGGCAGTGCCGTCGGAGCTTCCACCCCTACCCCCACCCCCTGTACAGTCTGTGTCTTCAACTGCCGATTCCGTGTCGCTTTCTCTGTCCACAGTAACAGGCATATGTTTATATGCAGAAATACAATATGCCTAAATCACGCAAAGAGAAAATACAGGAATATATTAAGGAATTCGATTTACAGTATTTTACTATTAATGGTGATATAATCGAATGCAAACTCTGTCATTCAGAAATAGGAGGAAAGAAACGCTTTAACAATGTACATCATTGTCGTAATAAATGGCATTGCCAACAGGTGCATTTGGTGGATTCAAATGAACTGGGTGAAATTATGCCCTCTACCTCATATGCAAGCACACAATCTAGCCTTTTTGCAGATTTATACCACATGATGATACGGGCTAATATCCCATTTAGCAAGTTAACACAATCCATATTTTAAAAGTTTCATGGAAAAGCACACAAAAAGAACCGTACCAAATGCAGCAACAGTATGGAAGAGCTACTTAAAAGATGCATATGGAAAGGTAGGTATTTGGTTGTATAAGAGGTTCTATGGCTGATAATTTGCGACGTAAAGCGTAATTTTTTCACGATATTAGGAATGTCTTACTGCAAATCGTAAGAGACTCACTTTCAACTTCAAGATGTGTATGATGATTCACTCCAACAGTTGCATGCACAGGAGCAACTAATACTGAAAATGTACATCTTATGGAATGTTGTATCACTAAAGATACGAGATATCATGTTGAAAATGCACTGCATGCATATTAAAATGTATAAATGCATTGTATATTAAAACGATAATTGTGTTCATATTGTGACTTTGTGTGTGGGAGTGAAGTAAAGAAGACAGATGTAGTCGGGATAAAGATACACTTTTATTTCCGTAAACAGTAACTTTTTACACTCGTTGCAACAGCAAGAAAGTCTTTTCCGATTCACTAACAGCACGGCTCCAAATTCGTCACAAAACTGTCCCTTCTCCGTCGGCACGACTCCTCAACGCTTCGCTTACGTCTCTTCTTTCCGTCGGCACGACTACTCAACGCTTCACATACGTCTGACTGCCTGACTCACTCTCCTGTCGCACTTTACCGCTATTTATATCTCCCAGGCACTATTCTGGAAAGTTCAGTTATTGCGGTGAAATACAAAGCAGAAGATTCTCGAAGTCTCTATCCTTTTCTCTCTTTCGGCAAGCGCCCCAACAATGCGGCCATTCTCTGTTTCTTTCCTTCGGCTCCTTTGCGGTAGTGCCGACAATAATGCGATGGGTGACACTGCTGTTGTCGGCAATTAGATGCGGCGGGCGCGGTGACACTATGTTACCAAAATTGTACTCTAAATATAGCAAAAATACAAGAAATATTGCATACAGTTGGCCCATGTAGTATATATTGTTTGTACCGTATATATTGCATATATTACGGTAATAGGAAATATGTAAACATAGGCAGTATATGCTCTACAGTCGATAGCATTGTCATGCTGTGGTTGTTTATTCACCCGACTGTACACTTGTAACGGTCACGTGATCGCACCCCTTTCCATCTCTGTGACTCACAGCCACGACTGTTTACATGGATCGAATGTAGTGTGTAGACAAGCAAACTGCTTACCAAATCCGCAGCGTACCCATTATAATTTATAAAATTGCTTTGAAGTACCTATAAGCCACATGTTTTCATAAACAGTTGAGTATTGTTGAGTAATGTTTCTTAATTTAATGTTAGGCTTATACATTTAACAAACCGACTGTCACTACACCCTTCTTCACTTCGCTTCTTCGCTCTGCAGCACGCGAGCTGAGCCGAGCGAAGGAAGGAGTGAGTGAGTGATTAGGGTTTAAGGGCCCGTCGACAGCTAGGTCATTAGAGCCCCTCGCGAAGGACGGAGGTATAAGGAAACTACACCTTGGATTGCATCCGCTGCGAGTTTAAGCCTTTAGAGGCCCTGCTGTATAAACCCATTGAGAATTCCTCAAACAGACGCAGGTTTGTTAAGAATTAGGGAATACATAGGAGATGCATATCTAGAAATGGAGCTAGACTATATTTCCAATTAAACACTTCATAAGGAACATCAGGGTCATTACTGATCCTGGAAGTTGGACGAAAGAAACTCTGGAAACTCCTGAGAGAACTTTGATGTCGTTTAAGACGGCTCAAAGGACGGCTGAGGAACAGGATCCGGAGTATATGGCATAAGACCAAGGTACAGAAGGTTTTTTTTTTTTCTTGGATAAATATGGAGTTGTTTCTGATACATATACGTCTATTTTAACGGCTTCCATTAAGGTGATATAACAGGGATATGGAAACCGTGTAGGAATTATGTAGCAAAACAACTCATACAATAGTTAAGCAAGCCATTTATTGGGGAAGTTTTACTGACTTTGATATTTAGATCACCCGCATTCAGCATTCAGTAAATATTAAATGAGAAATTGCAGACTGGCCCTTGCAGATGGCGTTCATAGGATGCTCCATAGATTCTCTGACATAAATGGCAAATTAACAGAAGAAGACGGATATTACACTCATGCTGTGGCTTTTAAATGCTGATTACTTCGAATATTCCTGAAGATCACAGCTAAGACGATATAACGGTGAAGGCAAACGCGTAACATGCATGACGTAGGTACATAGTTACGTGACAAATTATGCACTTGAATGTGGAACCTCATTCGTATGAGCGAGAGAAAGCATGTTTATGTAGGTCGAAGAACCGACTAGACAGATATGGCTCTTGCCATCCTCGTGGTTGTGTAGACTCACTTTCAGGATAATTATTTTAAGGCAAACTAATATGAATTGGCATTAAAAACACATTGCGGAGCGTGTACCTAGATGGGTAGGCACGTATACTGAAGGAGATTCGCTCATTACTTCTATTAGATCTAAGAATACGTATTATTAATGGAACTACGATGTGAATTTTTAGATTAGTTTCCTTTATGTTTTATTTTTGAACCGCAACCTATTTTGAATGATTGACACTGCGCTTGCATGTGCATCACGTTGAGGACAACAAAGGTCATTTAGCATATGATAGGAATAAACACGTGCTACCAGTGTTGCCAACTAAAAACACCGAATCTCACCACAGGTCGAATAAAATTTCGCTACTAAAACACAGACATAATTATTGTTATTACTAAAAATTATAATAATATATCTTTCTCTATGTGGTGCCCAATGACCAAGAAGACGGATTAATAGTGACGGTGTGATATATTTCAATAGTCTATCAAAAAGTTTAATAAAAATAAATGACATGCCCAAGCTATTTATATTATTTTAAGTCTCTCACTGTCGAAAATACAACTGGTACTTCTTGAAGAATTGTACGTGGATTTACCAAATTTATTTACGTGCTCTTCATTGGGTATTAAACATCGCAACTGCCTTTATTTCGATTATTAAGTTTTACTCTTAAGTCACTCAGACTTTAAAGCTTATCACAGTTTAGCCAATTTTGAACTATTTGAGCGTCAGAACTTAAAACATGACTAAATTAACTTAATAAATATTAATTGAGACGTTTTGCATGCTCATTATAGAGAAAGTAATAAATTATGCTTTTTGCAATTAAAATTGAGAAAAGTCGTTGTATTTTGCCACTTTTCTGTTTTTCGCCGCAATGCCTTCCGAAGGCTGACATTTCGCTACGTGTAGCGGAGTCCCGCTACAGTTGATAACACTGTGTATTACCTACAAGACGTGTTATCTACATGGGGAAAACCTGCACACGGTGACAGGAAAACAATGGCATAGTTGTTTTAGCAAACTTGAAAACGAAATTATTTGCAGTTGTATTGCATTGCAAGTCACGATAATCTCTGCCTTCAACATTTGGAATGTGGTTCTATCTTAGAAAAATAGTTTACAATTTAAAGAGGTCCCACAAACTTCATTCTTTCTCTTTCACGCACGCGTGCGTTTGTGTGCTGTCTGAACACCAGAAGGAGGCGAGCAGGGTCTGAGGTACGACAGAGACTGAGCTGTTAATCTGATCACAGAGTCGATTTGTTTACTACGAAGTGTGTGTATGTGGATCACCCTTGCTGGCACGTCTAATACTTGTGTACTACTTGGCAAAGCGACGAGACGTATTGACCTTGGTTGTGATAGGCGATGGTGCAAAATATTCACGTAGTACATTCCTGTAGCTCGCCTTCTTCTGGTGGTCAGATAGTACTACCTCAAATGGAAAAAAATGATTGAGCGCATTAGGAGAGCAGCGTAGTTTACACAAGTGGATATTTCCAACATGCAACTAAGTTTGGGATTGCTCTCCTAATGACCACCAGAAGAAGGCGAGCTACAGGAATGTACTACGCGAGGAAATACACGGAGGACCTTAAGAATATTGTTTTGAAATTGGGGGAGGAGGCAGTGAGCATTGCTTCAGACAATTGTCCATGATATTGCATTCATCAAATTACATTATGTATTTCTAGTCCCCACTATAATGTTTTAGAATCTTCAGGCAAACCGGACTACACACAACAGAAAAAATGAACTTGATGCCTGGTTATGTTGGTAAAAAGTTCCCGAAAAACTCAAATTATTGCTTAAAAAAAGAACCGACTGTCAATTGTCGGCACAATTGTGACATCGTGTCTAGCTAAACACCTGAACATGAATGTGCTGTTCCCTTGCGTCTAATACCAATATTTAAATATACTCCGGCGACATCAGCTGATGTGGAACGTTGATTTTCGGCTTATAAGATGATGTTATCTGACAAGCGATGCAGTTTCTCAATGGAAAACTTAGAAAAGGCGTTAGTTGTTTACTGTGACTATAATGTTATTATGGACATGTACAATAAATACATTATCAAATGTTTCGGCTAATTTGTAATGGAAAACAAAATAATGTCATTTTTTGTTCACCTATTTTTGTAATTTTAGAAACTGTTTTGATTTGTGACAGAACCTATTTTAGATACCTTATTTAAGACTTTTGGGAACTAAAAGTCCGAGTTATAGTCGTAATATTTAAATTTTGCGAGTCAACTGCAGCACCTAAAAGTAGATTAGGGTTCATCGCCGTACGGAGTTTAGGGTTGAAATAGCGAAGATGAAGTTTTAGACAATTCAGTAGGTAAAGTAAAGTGAACAACTGCCTAAGCGATCTGTATTAATGAAATTAATATACAAGTAAATTAGCAATATTAATTATGCTTATGGAATTCTATTCGCGAAACAGTATTGGTGGTTTCGTGTTGGACGCAGAATTGCATTCGCGCTCTCTGCTCGATAATACATGTACTCGTAATATCTCTGTAAATCAGGAGTCATTAACCGCCTACAACTGGAGTGACCTAAATACTCAACACAAATAACTGAGTGGATGTTTCTGTAAGTGTCGCGCTTGCAGTCAAGTCACGGCCCAAAATTCAGACTGCTATAAACTACAAATATTTCATTCAAGTACCAGAGATTTTATATTGTTCCTTCCGGCTCAAGAAGGCTTTAATTCCAATATTTCGTGGCCATCCGCCACTTTAATATAGTGACGCGAGTGTTCTCTCAAAGACATCATCGCACCTGATACTCAAATGTTCGTAGTTTGCTAACTAACTCAAATATAGAAAAGCCATTGCCGTATATGAAATTAGATAATTATATAACTACATTAAACCGAACAGGAATACAAGGTAAATACTGCTTATGAAATTCTGTTCACGAAATAACCTTAGGTTCGTAGATTTGTAACGCTGCAATAGTAAAAGGTGTTTCATAATATTCATAAGGTTGAAGAGCTATGAAGTATAAACCTAAAATAGTGCTAAAAATTAAACCTTGTGTTGCTTGATTATAAATAGTTATGAGTGTGTGATAAAGTTCAGAGGGGGGAGTTTGCACCTCGACCTATGAACTCTTTTATGATTGTGCCCCTAACGGGGCTCCTCCGGGAGGAAGGAGATGAGAGGATACTAAGGGTGACCGGATCTGAGGAGAGACGAGCAGAGAACAGGATGCCTGACAGCTGCATATTTAGACTCCTAGGTGGCGACTCGTATAACCCTGCCCTCTGCGGGGTTTCCACATTCCTGGGGGGGGGGGGTCTGGACTTAGAGACCTCCCCCGATCCGGAGGACAAAGATTTACAGAGTAAATGCTCTTTCATGTAGGCCAAAACTCCCGGTGACAGCTAGAACCCTAAAACAGCCAACCAAGATGAAGATGAAATAAAATGAGAAGTGCGGTGAAATGGAGGGGAGGAAATTCAACGGGTGTAATTATCCTAGTATTTATCTAGCGATCCGGGGAAACCCTGAAAAAACCGATTGGTCAGGAATCGAACCCACGGTTTCCCAAATGTGAGCTACTGACGCTACCGTCTAAGCCATTCCGCTCGGTTGCTTTAGTTAACATAGAATCCACTTGTAACCCTAGAGATAATGTTATCTTTCTGAAAAAGGGAACACAATAATGATAATAGTGCTGGCGATAATGATGATGACGATGATGATAACAACAACAACAACAACAACAACAACAATAATAATAATAATAATAATAATAATAATAATAATAATAATAATAATAATAATAATAATAATAATAATAATAATAATAATAATAATAATAATAATAATAATAATAATAATAATAATAATAATAATAATAATAATAATAATAATAATAATAATAATAATAATAATAATAATAATAATAATAATAATAATAATAAACATTGTATTATCATCAGCCTCAGGTTCCCAAGTCGTGATGGATTTTTTCGTAAAACCCATAAAATGCTTAGCATGGCTTCCTTCAGAAAGGAAGTAAAGCCGGAGGTCCCGTGTCATAGATTTGCGGCATGTAAAGGAACCTCAAGCTTGATAAAGAGGCCTCTGAGCAAAATTAAGCAGTCTTAACGCCCAGTATTGAATGGGACGCTGAAAACCACAGCAGTTAAAGAGAATGTGATCTGTTATACTCACATGACTTCCCATACTCTTGTACAAACTATTCTTACAAACTCTTATTCTTCTATCTTCATGTTAGTCGAGAGAAACATTTATAGAAATTATCTAATTACTAATTTTCTTGTAGGTGCAAGGGGAATATGGGAATACAGTAGGGTTTGAGTGATAGTCACAAGTTTTTAAACTTTCAAACTTCGTTCTCTTTGCACAACTAAGATATAAAAAACTGAATAACGATCTTCCATTTGTGGAAAGTTTAAGTGTTATAAAACTCATACAAACAACAAGGAATATCTCCGAAATGGTTCACTTAAAAAAAATCATTTAGACATAACTTGTGTGTTTTAACGAGATCTACATTTTTTCTACAGTAAGATTTGGTCTATCTCTTACAGTTTACTAGTTATGCAAAAGTCATCCAAAGTAAACAGGTCTACCTGGATTACAGCCAGAAAATTCAAAATATACATTTCATTTGCCATTAAAATATCTTAAACATTTGGCATTTTAATCAAAATCGTTAGAGCCATTTTCGAGAAAATCAAAATTTTCGAAAAAGTTTCTATGTGAAGGGTAGTGTAGGGCGGAGGAATTTTGTTCAAAATCTTCGTGTCGCATTCTTGAAAGATATTAATCTTAAATACCAACTTTGATTTTAGCCGACTTTTCAGTTTTGACAGACAGGCGCGCGCGCGCACACGCACGCACGCACGCGCGCGCACACACACACACACACACACACACACACACACACACACAAACACACACTTTTCTAAAAATGTTTTTTTTTATTCAGGGAGCCTCAAAACTTATATTTCCGGTGAAATCTCGACATCGAATTTTTGGGTGGAATACACCCTAACTTACTATACGTAGTTGAGAAAATAATAAAAACTCAATTTTTCAATAAAATTTCTAGCATTAAAAAACTCTCACCCTAAAGGGTATTGTTATAATTGGGTTATACTGTATCTGTAGACACGAATGGTAAGTAATAAACACAAAAATTTCAAACAGTTTTAATTTTATTGTTTTGTTTAGCTTATTTTGGTATCATCAATCAATTTGCATGAAATGCTAGTGTTTATTGATATCGCTTATGTGATTGCTGTTTAGCTCTGTATGCCTATTTTAATCATTACTTCAGTACCAAATGTAATTTTTCTATTGAGCCATAAATGGTTGAAGTTACAACTTTGAAGACAAAGCTCTGTGAATGGTTTACAACTCTCTCAAGCGTTAATGATAACGATAAAACAAGGCTGGGAATATGCATATAATGAAAGCATTGTACTCCGTCAAACAATTCCTGGCATGACCTGACAGTTATGAAAGGAAGTATGGAACGCGAGTTTGCTCACGTAAGATTACTTTCAGTATTTAATTCAGCCAAATTATGTCCATTCAGTTACGCAGAAGATATATGTGCTTTCTAATAAGTAGCACAAGACATTAATTTACAGGCTCATTGGCAATATTCAATTATCTGCATCCACTCGTACATCCGGCGGTGTATGAGGAATGGAATAATCAAAGAAATGACAGAGCATACCTACTTAGGTGTTTGAATGGAAAATTTGGTTCAGTAACTAGCTAGTCTGTCCTTGTGGAGTGGTAGCATGCTTCAGATGAATGAAAAGTTATCTGAGGAAATGTCAATATTCTGAATGAGAGAGGCAAATATGCATCTAGATAAGAATAGTTAACTTTAACCCTGTTTTCATAGGAAGATTGCAGAAGATTGGACTGTTTATATCTGATTTAATATGTTTGCCGCCAACAACAGATTAGAATCCATTACAACGTCCTGTTTACTTCAAGGAACCATAAAATGTCAGCTATATTATCTCACCCAATGAGATCCATCCTTCTTTCAATGTAACTATGGCAGACACCAACTTTAATGGCGTCTGATATCATGATCAGATTATTCTCTTTCCTGTTGTACAATAAATTTTGTAGGTGCAAATGATAGGTATTTACTACTTGAAATGTATTGACCTTGGCTATCGAGTGCTACGATCGCTTCTTATCTTGTTTATTAGGACAGCGAAATAATAGTAACTTGGCGTATAGTCAGTGATAAAACACAAATAGATGATCTCTCGCTCCTGCGTTGCTGTCCTGAAGATATGATAGCATCTAAACAGAGTGTACATACCCTGTCTCGCCGTATTTGTGCGATAAGTTCACGTAAACAGCTGGGTAGTTTCACATTCTTTCCTATACACCTCATGGCTTTACAAGTAGTATATCACCGGCTTTACAGCTAGCGTGTTGAACTACATTACACTGCAAGGCATGGCAAGCCTCTGATTGGATATTGTGTTGACCAGCTCCTTCTGCCACCTGCCATTAAATTTTGTGTCTGCTGTAACAAAAATTGCTCCCGTCAAACATTTGAACTAGTTCAGGCTAGATTGCAGCCTTGCTTCTTCCCACGGTCCCCATAACCCTCCATTTGGGAAAAGTAAATAAAACGCAACTATGCTTGTTCTTTCAAAGATATGTTTGTGTCATAGTAAAAGGAGAAAGTCAGTCATTCTTCACCATAATGGAAACGAATATACACAGAGGCATACAATAGTGTATTGCAGTAAGTGTAATTCCAAATTTCTGAAACAACATGGTAGTGAATACCTACGTCAAAATAAAATAAATTACTATCAGCTGTTCAAAAGCAATATCAAGGTCAATCGTGCGAACTGCGATCTGTTGAACACGCCTGATAGCCTTGACCAAGCTAGTTAGCAACTAGAAGTGAGATGGCTACTTGCTGTATTTAAATACTACATGAATTATTTCATAAATAAATATTAATAAGCAAAGTGAAGTAAAGACGGTAAGATTTAAATGGTAAGCTTCAACTATCAAGTGGTTAATATTGTATGCCTACAACGGTAAAAATACAAAAAGTGCAGGAAACGCACGAAAGCAGGAGCGGAAATTGGATAAAAACGCTGTCGTCGAAAAAATGCTTAGTTTCACACCATACATATATACATAGTGCGTGTAGATGTCGTCGTTTTAGCCCGCCTCTGTGGTATGTGGTAGCGTGTGTGCCTCACATTCAAGAGGTCCCGAGTTCGAATCTCCCTTAAGTTGTGTTATCTGGATGAGGTTTTTTTTTTTTTTTTTTTTTTCCGAGGGTTTCCCTTATTCTGAGAAGACGGATGTTGGGTAACTTCAAGCTCTATAGTCCTCGGGCTCATTTGAGCATCATTTCATTCATTGCATTCGTTCACCGCCCGATATGACATTACGTTGGAGGACGTTAATATACATATGTCCTTTATGTGTATGTGTTTAACATCTAAGATTATATCTGCAGCTTTTCCTTTGTAATTTTGGAGCTTGGATCACTATTGCTAATCGCAGTCCAATTGCTCATCAGCAACGATGTTCAGTCGTTTTATTATTTGCGTAACGTTGGGTTTGTTTATGTTAGATTTCCTTTATAAACGTTAAATTCACACACACACACACACACACACACACACACACACACACACACACACAAAAGCATGCTAACCACCAGACCACAGAGTAATCTTGTTATTTTAAAAGAGGAAATCTTTGTAAGGTGAGAGAGGGGGGGGAAGAGGGAGGGAGAGAAAATGTCAATATGGACCTTTCAGGAAAACAGGTATGGTAACGTAGGAAGATATAAACATCGTCTTCATAATTATTGCAAATGTATAAGATTCCTCGACAGAAGTATGGACTTGTCTTAATGAAGAAAGGATAGGTAATATAAACTGCTTCGATCGACAGCTAAATGGAGCACTTGAAAATTAAGTAGCCTTATGACTTCATATCTACTAACATAAAGAGACATTTTGTATGTAATCTCAGAGAACCCTCAAATATTAGAATATGAACATGGAGTGACTCCAATGAAGTCCCACTAAAGTATCACGTTAAGAACCGAGCGGAGTGGCTCAGGTGGTTTCGTGGGTTCGATCCCAGCGACCGACCTAACCCATGAGTTTTTTTCAGAGGTTTCCCGGGTCGCCAGGTAAATGCTGGGTAGGTTCATGACGTCCCCCGAATCTCCTGTCCCTCTCACCCTTCATCTGGCTGGTCTCCTTCAGGATAGTACGTGTCGATGGGGGTCTCGGCGTTGCATGGCAAGGAATATCATCTCTGTAAACCTTCGTCCTTCGGTGGGGTGGTGTCCTGTCTCCGAATCCCCTTGCGGGATGACTAAGACCGCGAATGGGTGGGGCTCTGGTTATGCTATCGTCGCCGGGGAGTTTCAATCTCTAAATGGTAGGGACCCTGCCCTCTGCTCTGTCGTGTCTCCTTATGTCGGTTGCCCTCTGTCCCCTCTCACCTCATCCTTCCTTCAAGGGATGCCTCACAAGGTTACCTAGGTACAGCCATGGAAAAAAATACTTCAACGCATTAGGGGAGCAGAATAGTTCTCATCCCACCTCATGTTGCAGCGCGGTTTACACAAGTCGACATTTCCAACATGTAGCTGAGTTTATTGATAGTCTCTATTCCAGTTTCTGTACTGTGTATAAAGCTTGTAATCCTTGTTATTTAAGGAATAAGAGATCAAACTACAAAGTTGTGCCAAAAAGAACAAAAATGCTGTTTGGCTAAATCATGATTATAGACATTAAAGTTGATCAAAAATTGAAAATATCATACCATTTTAGTTACTTCATTATACTGTGTAGGTGTACTCTACGATCCTAGATAGTAACCCCCTATAGTAACTTAGGTTTGCGCGCGCATACACACGTGTGCGCGTGAAAAGTGTTATGTTGGCAACTCTGACTGTCACTGATTCAACAAAACGCAAGGATGTTGCATAAGCACAGATGTATGTACAGTCCAAGGGCAACGAATTGCCACTTGCGAACGGCTGGCCTGCGTATTAGTCTACAACTCCACAACCTCGTTATAGCCTTGAATTTCCTCTGTCGTCTCTTTGGCTTGTTTAGCGAATGGTGAAAGTACTCTACCCATCATCTTTCTCTTTCATTAGGAGTTTCTCCTGTGTTCCTAATCATATTGACCTAGGTCGCAATCTGTAGTTGCAATACAGCTGTCTGATCTGAGTTTTACAGTTTGTTGAAGATCAATAATTTGCCATTTTTAAACCAAAATTCATCACGTCTGTGCAGCAAACAAGAAGCTGTTTTTCCAAAAATGACTCAGGCTAATTTTCATATTTCAGCAATATTGTACAGTGTTCAGCAATATTATAGTAGTATATACTTAAGGTTTTCTGATGTGGAGCTACTAATAACGAAACACAGTAATGACTCAATGACAACTTGCGGAGGGGGACTTAGCACCTCGACCGAAAAGCGATCTCTTGTATCTATGCCCTTAACGGGGCACCCCCGTGAGGATGGATGAGGCGAATGGATCCTAGGGGAGCCGAAACGTTGCCAAGACAGCGGGTGGCAGGGTAGCTACATTTCCCAGTTAGAAACACCCCGGCAGAGGCTAGCTTAGCTACCCTCCCCCGCCCCTCGGACTTGTACCGTCCCATGGAGTGGGCGGAAACGAATGGCTCACCTCCCAACCCGGGGGACGAGATTTCCAGAGCGCGTTTCTTCCCCCTACCGTGCTGCTACCGCGACGCTCGCTGATGCTTTCAACCCTGAAAGAAACCCAGCGGGATGAAGGGTGAAGTGAGAGTATTAATGTAACGAAATGGAGAGACAGGAAATTCGGAGAACATGGAAATCCTTCCCAGCAATCGCCTGACGACTTGGGAAAACCTTCGAGAAAATACCATGGTCAGGAAGGTCGGCCACGGGGATCGAACCCGCGACCTCCCGAATGCGGGCCACAGACGTACCGCCTGAGTCATCCCGCTCGGTAACACAGTAATACTAATTTTTCTTTTTCGAACTTCATCATGTGCCCAGTAGGTGTAGAGTGTTGCACTCCAGTAAAAATGTTGATATCCATATAACACCAAAATTCATCTTTTCAGACCCCTCCCTATGCATGCAGAAAAAAGAAATACTTTCACCTTTTCTACCACTACAGCAGAGAAGTACTGCATTCCACCCAAAAATGTAATACAGAGATTTCATTGGAAATAACATGGTTTGAGGCCCTTTGAAACAAATAGTATCACTTTTAGAAAAAGGCGCAGTCGGAGCCCTGGTTTTTAAACATTTGACTATCGCTATTCCCTTTTATTCATGTGAATGTAACACAATTTTTGAAGAGCTGTCGCCATGCAACTGTTTCTTGCGATATCTTGGAAAGCGTAGGGAATTTTAAGGGACCTAAGCAATCCACTTTTAAGCGTTTTGAATATCGTTTCGGTTTCCTGTAGCTCCCTTGTAGCGAAAACGAAATGTGTACTAAACTAATTTTGCAAACGCTTATCTTGATAGTATGAAGTAAATAGAAAAATAAGCTTTGGTAAGCAGTTTGTTCTCTTTACTACGGTGTGCAGTGTCTGAAATGACACTTTATACCATTAATTACGCATGTCACATTTTATAAATTATATCCTTCAGATGTCCATCATTGTTGGTGATGTAGTCTTCGGCATCAAGTGCACACTCGCCATAACCTTACGAAGAGCGTCTTCTGCTATGGCCTTATTTCGGCGTGAATACACCATACCGTAACTTTTGTGCAACTAAGTGGTCTTTGGTCCCGACGCAGGGAAGCGGCTACCCCATCGTCCAGTGGGAAATCATTGCAAACAGCCACCCGAATATTGGCGGAAAACCGAAACCTTCCGGGGTTGGCAGAAAGTGTCCAATCCCTACCTCAAGAACCAATCCGAGTACCCTGGGGATAAAACAGGGATTTTAGGCGTTGGGCTAATTCCCCACCTTAAGTAAACTCGAATTCAAAAGAAAATGTGAGCCTTGGAAAATCCGAGGTAAACCCTTCACGCCACTATAGTGATAGAACAGGGAAGTTCAAGAAGAAGGAGGAGGAGGAGAAGGAGGAGCAGAAGAAGAAGAAGAAGAAGAAGGAGACGAAGAAGAATTAGTAGTCCCTCAAGTTTTGTTTGTTCACATAGCCTGATAGCTAAAAGTGGGCCTCGTGTGACATCATGAAATTGCTGAGAAATTGATAATCTCGAAAAGCGGTGTACAGAAATGTTGATTGCCTGCATATCTCTGGCCAATAATTGCTGCACCATTTGGAGCTTATAGGGATGGAACTTGATATCCTGATCCAACATCCGTCGCACACTATTGTCCGATCTGTTAAGTGCTTGCCAAAGTCAACTAACTGATCGCGTTGGACTTCTCCCTAAAGTAGCTTTTAGTGTTACACTGTTCTGGACTTCTTGTTGCAGATGCTATTGCTCAGAACTGCTGGGCCCATCTGACGGAACTTGATCACCCTAACCGATGTCAAAATGTTGCTAAAACAAACATTGCCTTCATATGACAGTCATCACATTTGAAAAACATTTCAACTACAAACGCATGGTGTTGTTTGATCAACGCTCCATACTGGCTGAAAATGCTTTGAACTGCAGTACATATCAACTCTAGAATTCGTCTCCAACAATGCCGCGCAGTTTAAAATAGGTCACTGTTTCTGTGGTATGTGTAAAAACTAGTACAATCGAACCGCTTCGCTGGTTAGGAAACCAGCCGGACTATCCACAGCCTGCCCAGGCCGGACTTTGAGATAAACGGGAGTGAAGCAGCCTGGCAAGATAAAAAGTGGCATTCCTACACCTTTAAATCTAGAGAGTTTAAACGTGCACTACTACCATCCTTTCAAACTTGCTGAAAATCGCAAGGCAGGAACTCGGTGTGACAACAGGTTTATAAAAAAGAAACTGGACTTGACACGCTTCGCATGACATTGAAATAGGACGTTTTTTATTTCCTGTTATGGAATGGTAAACACAGCTTCACTTGAGGTTTGATGTGCGCAGGAAAATGCTGAGCATCTGCAGCGAGTACAACTATATTATATATGCAGTGGCTTACTAACTGACGCAATATTTGAGCTGTGGTGCATATCTGTGACCGGAATGACGCTGAACATAGTGTTTTAAGCTTAATGCACCAGTGGTACTGTAGAGACGGGCTCTGGGTTACGTTCCACGGAAATAAGATATGCAATCCAATTTTATTGCTTTCATTTGCCCACGAAGTACTGTTATTGAGTCTGGCAAATGCCTTAGTATATTTACTGTAGGCACAGTCCCTTTCAAGTCACTTAAAAATTAATAGCATTATATCTAAATATATTATCTAGCTTGCCAGACGTTTCACAGGTGATCTTTTAAGGTTCGAATGGACATTTAAATAATTTGATTTATCTTCGCCTTCCACCTCCTCTAAAATTATTGTACAATGATAGAGTAGACGTTTTCATTCTTGTTATACCTTAGGAGTTTTCTTCTTCTTCCAAATACCTACTCGTAATAAAAGAAAATTCCTTGATGTTCACCGAAATAGAAGTGAAATATCGACAGATGTTGTATTTCTGAACTTAACCTCTTAACTAACCCCATAGCGCAACACCCTTTCCGGTCTAAGGTCTACCACATGGCCGCTGCGTTTCCCACCTCTGCTCACCCCAGGTGTCATGAGTAGGATGCAGTACTGGAGGGTGGGACGTAAATTAACTCCTCCCAATGATATAAATGTTGTATAGACGTATCTGTTTTGAAAATTACTATTTTTAAATGAAACATTAATTATTTATAAGCGGCAAACAGTGGTTATATCACACAAAAAAATTTTATTTGTTCATTCTTTTTATTAACGTCTTCCAACATAGTGCCATGTCGGACGGTGAATGATTGAAATGGATGAAATGATGTTCAACTGAGCCCAAGCTCCATGGAACTTGAGGTTACCCGACACTCGTCCTCTCAGAATAAGGGAAAACCTTGGGGGGGGGGGGGGACCTTATCTGGGTAACTCACCCTAAGCGAGATTCGAACTCGCGACCCCTTGTACGTGAGGCAGACACGCTACCACCACGCTACACAAAAATACAGTTATAAGGCCATGAGCGAGACCTCCTCAAACTCTGAAATAATTTAGAACGTAATAGTTTAAAAACAGGCCCTTTTTCGGCTAAAAATGGGGCTCAATTATGAAGTTTAAGGATCAGAACTCCCGGGATCGTCTAATCACAATGTGAACTCTACGACAGGACTGGGCAACTGGTACGCACTGAGCGCAGCCTGCTCATGGCCTTACACTGATAACTGTCTGTTTAGCAGGTAAAACAAAATGAAGGTCGCTCAAGGTATCCAGCGAGTCGCCCAGGCCTGCTCTACGGTCTTCAGATCGCAATGCGGCTGACTTTTAGTTGTACGTTTACTATTTGTTTTCTTGGCACTTTCAATAACCCCACTACAACGGCAAAATGGAATGTGTTGCAGGAAGAATGGTGTAGGTAGATTACTATTTTAAAGGTGGGCCACTATATGTTGACTTAAAAATTCCGTACTCTTTTTATAACATTGCGAGATACGACTGAATGGCGACAGGACTTCAAAATATGAACAATTTAAAGCAATAACAATGTACATCTCGAAAATGTCTGATCCCACAACAAATTTATTTGAAATAAATTATTTTAGAGAGATCTATGTTTTTTTAATGTTCCATTAATATGCCGAAGGTCATATCGGCAGCTTAACTCTTCGAACAGTTGTAATGGTGTTCACTCGCTTAATGGTGATATTGAGTTTGGGTTTCTATTACTTTATTTATTACATTAAATTCACATACACACATAGACACATTCACACTCCCATTCATACATCCAGACTATGAAGGATGGGGAATAATCCTAGTGGAAGAAAAAATCCCACCTTCCAGCCGGGAATCGAATCAGGGACCTCTTGCATAACAGGGAGGTGATCTACCGACTAAGCTACAGGGCCAGAAATCTACATTTTTGTGAAGTATGTTTTGGCCTATCTCTTATGATTTACAAGTTACAATTATGCACAATAATTCCGAATGAAGAAAATTTCACAGGCTATTCTCTGAAAATTCATGATAAACCTTTATTTGCCACAGAAATATTTGAAACATGTGGTATTTTAATCCAAATCGTTAGCCTTTTTTGAGAAAATAAAAACGACGAAACATTTTACATAATTTGGGTGTTTTTTCTTTTCTCAAAAGTTTCTTTAGAGGTTATATGCACACACACACACACACACACACACACACACACACACACACACACACACACACACACACACACACACACACACACACACACACACACACACACACACACACAGGACGTTCTGTTTTCTTTAATACAGGGTGCTTCAAAACATATATTTCCAGTGAAATCTGAATATCAAACTTCTGGGTGCTCTGGTAGCATTGTCCACGCTAGCGCGCTATCGATATATAGTTAGTATTTGAAAACCCAGATTACAACTATCTGGTGATAGAAAATTTAATTGCGATCCTTACACAGTTATGCTGAAACCTAACTGCTTGTATACTTATATTTGACAGAATTTTATATTCACAGACTTATTTAGATTTATTGCTGGACCCTCAAACTTAAACTGCAGTAACCGCCGCTACCTCGTGTCCTTATAGACCTGTTGTTAAAATCATTGCACTAATTTCAAGCATTACCAGTTCTGGGCAGCAAAGTTCTGCGACTTCATATCCTGCCTTATGCTCACACGAGAGTAACGTTCCAGTTATTTGCAAACACCATTGGTAGCTCCACAACCCTGTGCAAACTCGCCTATTGTAGTCAAGCTTCTGCAAGGTTCTGAATAGAGTTTGCTCCGAATCCACTGTGCACGCAACCCGCGTAACATTCTTGCTTGTTAGACGAGTGGTACCTCCTGTTAAACTCACTGTGGCGGATTGATACAGTTAAACGATCACCGTATTTGTTTCAAACAGAAAGGAGGTGGCCATACTTTTACCATGTGAAATCGGAATTATACACATCATACGGACATATGAGAAGACGTTTGGACTCTGGCGTAATATCTGTAACAGTAATATGCAGTTGGGTCAAGAGGTGATCATCTGAACCGCGAGATCTCAGTTTTGATTTTCCTACCCTTATCAGAGAAAAAAAATGTTCACAGACACACATGTAGAGCAAAAATTGTTGTAACAGTTAAACAGAACGTAAGAGGAGCACATTCTCTCAAACCAACATACGAATATTACCCTACAGAGTTCATTGAACACGTCTATGCCAACTAAATCGCTACACTTATTGTTTCGTACTAGATCTGTTTGTAAATCTATGAGTTCACATTGTAAGTTAACTCTTACACTGACTAATTCTACAGTAAAACGCTTAACAAACATTGAAACGCCATTCTCAAGATTTCTGAAATCATGGAATCTCTGTCAACGAAAACTCGGTTTTTAATTCTTCAAGATGGGAATATAACTAATTGGTTTATCCTCTGACACAGTATCAAGTATACTTATACATCTGAAATAAATATTTAATATTTTGATTTGTTGGTTAAGAGAATTGTCACATGTCAAGGTATGTTTGTTATGTTTAGATGGTAAAGCTTCTAGAACTTTGGCACGCTCTAAATCTGTAATCATAACAAAGAAATAGTAATAGTAATAATAATAATAATAATAATAATAATAATAATAATAATAATAATAGTAATAGTAATGACAATGACAATGACAATGACAATGACAATGACAATGACAATGACAATGACAATGACAATGACAATGACAATGACAATGACAATGACAATGACAATGACAATGACAATGACAATGACAATGACAATGACAATGACAATGACAATGACAATGACAATGACAATGACAATGACAATGACAATGACAATGACAATGACAATGACAATGACAATGACAATGACAATGACAATGACAATGACAATGACAATGACAATGACAATGACAATGACAATGACAATGACAATGACAATGACAATGACAATGACAATGACAATGACAATGACAATGACAATGACAATGACAATGACAATGACAATGACAATGACAATGACAATGACAATGACAATGACAATGACAATGACAATGACAATGACAATGACAATGACAATGACAATGACAATGACAATGACAATGACAATGACAATGACAATGACAATGACAATGACAATGACAATGACAATGACAATGACAATGACAATGACAATGACAATGACAATGACAATGACAATGACAATGACAATGACAATGACAATGACAATGACAATAATAATAATAATAATAATAATAATAATAATAATAATAATAATAATAATAATAATAATAATAAACAGAAAATGTATACAACATATATAAAAATGTAAACCAGAACACACTACTTTTTTCATTGTATGCGGTATGATAATTATTTACAATAAAGACATTCAATGTTGGCTCGAGGAAAACCATGTAATATCTTGTTACAAATGAGGAAGAGTGTTGACACAGACATAATTCCTCCAGTGATACCGGCCGCGAAACGGCCTTTGGACCCCTGAAATCAACTAAAGAAGGGGGTGTGTACCGTTGTGTTGCATAATTACACGGCGAAAGGTTCATGAATCACAGGGATTCACGAATCCGCTTTTGCCCACCTCTGTGTTAGTGTTTCCCTGGTGCAACTTCGAGACTCTGCAACTGCCTTCCAGACTCACAGAGGTCCTGGTGGACGATAAAAAAGCAGTCGAAAGAGCTCTGAAATGTGTATCAATGGTGAACATCAGTATAAGGTTTTAGAAAGCAAGATTTCATATCTTTAGGAACCTTTTGTAGATTTGTTTTAATTCTGGCTTTTGCCTCATTAGTTTGGTTTATTTATCTATATTTTTTCCCCTACTATTTTTATTTTATATTGAAGTTTATCTCTGGCTTTCGCCATGATCCATTTTATAAGGGACTAGTTGGAAAAATTAAAATTAAATTATTTTGTTGTTTAACGACGCTGTCAATTGCCAGGATCACATCAGCGTCGCCGGTGTGCCGGAATTTCGTCTCGCAGGAGTTCTTTTACATGCCAGGAAATCTACTGACATGGAGCTGTCGTTTTTAAGCACACTTAAAAACCATCGGCCTGGACCGGGTGTGAACGCGCGACCTTGGGATCAGTAGGCCAGCGTGTAACCAACTGAGCCACCCAGACCGACGGGGACTAGTTGGACGTCCTTAAAACTGCATCATCATCGTCGTCGTCATCGTCGTCATCAGCATCATCATCATCATCGTCGTCATCATCGTCGTCATCGTCGTCATCATCATCATCATCATATGATCTGCGTTGCATAGAACAAAGCATTGCAAAGAACAACTAAGCCTGAATGATCAAAATGTTACACCGCGTGTTTTAGTGTTTTCTAAAATGTTGCTCTTTTCCTCATCCTACTGTTTACAAAGAAACTTTCTCCACAGTTGATTTCACAAGAGCACATTGCCATCTACGATAATTTCTCCCTCCCTCCCTATCTCCCTCTCTCCTCCCTCTCTCTCCCCCCTCTCTCTCATACAACATACAGTTTTCAACATTTTCCCGTTCGAGTTCTCTGGAAACAACGAATTGAATACAGCTAATTCATTACAGGACCTCGTGTATGGACTTCTGCTGTCACTACAAACCTGAAATGCATAAGTAAGGAAACAGACATTTATCCCGTTTTCTGGATTTTTAACCTGGGATCGAAAAAGGGCATTAAAATTGGGTGACTTGGTTATCCTATCAGGGAGGGGAGGAGCATTAAGCAGTGTGAACAATTTACTTTCATCAGTATGGCCAACGTCATAGAAGGTGCATACGTTGAGCACGTTCTCATTTTGTGCCTGTGCTACACTATTTAGTGAACAAACAGCTACCCTCACATTTACAGAAACTTTTAAAACCGTTCAGTTCGTTCCATAAAGTTCAATATTGTTTTCGTACGTGTATTTTCCTTTTAACATATCAAAGTCTGTATTTACTGCAATAATTCAAGCGGTTACAAACCTTATGAATTAAGACACAAAGTGTGTGATCTGCTATAATTTTCATTATATATGAACACAATTCACGAAACGACAACCACTTCCTAATAGCGAATATTTAAATAATTGGTTGTTAGGAGCGAGCTTCAACTTGATATCAAGTTCTTCATCGCTCCTACACTTTGAGAAATACAAAATACGCATGTTTCACAGAAGATGTAAATTGGAAGGTCATGTTGGATTTGTTATCTCTGATGTTTCCAGATTAAACAAGATAAACTATTTACGTACGATTTGCCGAAGGACGTCACCGCTCCCCGCTCCCATCATTCAGCCAGTTCTATTCATTTATTTATTTTTCCTGAAATTCCTGTCCTGTTAAGTGTCTGATATGAACCTTAGTAGAACCCCTTTAAAGAAAAATAACTTTATTTAGCTATTCATGCTTAGCGAACTAAGAATGGTGCAAACATGAACAGTTTGCTTCATTATGGAGTCATACAAAATCATCCGAAAAATCAGCAATCATTTTACCTCTCCAGGATTTGTACTATGTAATAAAACAATTTTTCGTGCTTTATTTCTTTCCTACTTTCCATTTTCTACTACTCACTTGCTGTCCGCTTCAGGCCCCTCTTCTGTTAACCCTTCTTTTATTTAGTTGTACCAGATACTTCTTTCAGAATAATTCTCGCACTGAAACCTCAATTAGTGATTATTGTTATGGGATTCTTCATTTAAAACCTAACGGGCGCATGACATTTCTCCTATGCGCGATTGGGTGTACCACAGCCGGCTTTGCTCCTACATAAATTCCGTGCATAAAGCATGTATAGCATGTATAACCTTGTAGAAGATGCTGGAAATGTCGCCCAACCTCGGCTAAACAAGTATATCGGGAGAACACATTCTGATTCACACAGTTAAGTTTGGCCACTGTAATGTTTCCAATTTCTTTTCTAATATTTTGTTTTAGTTCTTCCAATGTATGAGGATTTGTCTCGTAAAGTTTGTCTTTCAGGGTAACGCATAACTAAACTGAATTATGTAAAGAGGTACAAAAGAAGAAATTAGACCACAGCAACAATTACAGAGGTTGAATCAAGTAACAGGAAAATAAGAGGAACACAATGAAATTGAAATTAGAGCATCTCAGGGGTGTGCATAATGATAAAACAATGTAAGAGAAGTTGTGTATCCTATGAATAGAGTTCATATGAAATAGCTCATTTGAAAATAATATTATTATATAATATAATATTACTATTATTATTATTATTATTATTATTATTATTATTATTATTATTATTATTATTATTATTATTATTATTATTATTATTATTATTATTATTATTATTATTATTATTATTATTACCAATGAAGGTAACAATTTGGAATTTAATCTGCTTGGAATTGTTTACACTTTGTACACTTCACGCCCACATCCGAGACGAGAAGAAATCTCTTACTCATGACTGCAGCTAGAGCAAGAGAAGGAGCGCATCCCAAAGTGGCTGCCAAACACGGTGCACACTATAAGTGTATACCTACACATAAACCTATAGCAATACCAACATCAAACGTGGAAACGAGGTATCTGAGAAAGGAATACTCGTATGAGAAAAGACGTAGCAGTTATGATACAAATTGTTGGGTAGTTATCGGAACAAACCATAAAGAGAGAATTATGGCCGACGTGACATCAGCAACTACTCATTCATATCCATAATAAACAGCTGAAAAGATTATGGAAGATTGAACCAGACTTGAAAAAATTCATTACCATGTCGGACTCAGAACAGGAACCGTCGGTGCCGATGCTTGTCGCTTGAGCTACCATGCCTGCATTAAATCATCTTACCCAGTTCAAGTATCCTGTTAAACTTCAACACTTCAAGAGGACCACAAATTTTAGTGATATGACGAAAGGAATACTTTCCTCGGGGATTTACAGATTACATGTCAAATCCGAAGTTTCTAAATTGCATGCTTGGAGGGAGGGGAGATTTTTCATGCCCACCTAAATTCTCCCTCTTTCGTTGACGTTTTGCATGAAAGGATTGCAGAGAATGTAAAGTTTGTAAAATTTATGTGGTTTTAAATAATTAGGTGATCAAAAGAAAGACATTAACGATTAAATTGGATATACTGTTGCGTGACCACTTATACAATTGTTTTGTAGCTAAGTGTATATTTCCAGAAGTATAAAGATCGTCGCCGGAGAGATGAGAAATACAACCACCTCAGTATTCAGTTCCACTTCCATGAGTACTGGAGGATTCTTGGTCCTTTAGGAGGAATATTTTGTGGTGTACAAAATTGCAGTTCTAAGGAATAAATGGGAGGATTCAATGGAATAGGCTATCTAGATCATTTAACAACAATTTCATAAAGAGCACGCGGGGTTAAGCAAACTGAATTAAATTAAACTTTAATTTAAGATTTGAAATCACCTGTGCAAAGCCAGTGGCATAAATGTTCACTGGAGAAATCACAAAATCCATAGTATACCTCAAGGCTAACTGAAGTGTCATATTTCAATATTACTAAACTTGTAGTGCAACAGCCCTTCAAGGCTCAGGGCTCACCGCCCGGCCACTGCGTCCTCCACCTTTTCCCACTACAGGTGTCATGAGTGGGGTGCAGAGCTGGTGGGCGGGACGTGGCCATCGCCCCGGTCCCTCCCGGCCAGTTATGCGACCTGGGTTCGCTACATCTTTATCAAGTAGCTCCTCAATTGGCTCCTCAGGCATCTAAAGAGGCTGAGTGCACCCCGTGTCAGACCTCCAAGCGGGGGAAAATCCCCACGCCAGTACCGGGAATCGAACCCGGGTCCTCCGCACCAGAGGCAGGCGCGCTACCATGTGGTCTTTCAACATTAGTGCGCCTCTCAATTCTCCCAGCAAACATCAAATCTAACCGTTTTAATTTTCTTTACTCCTTCCTTATAATAAAGGAAGTGCTGCAATTCTCCCAAAAATTGGTCATTAGTATTTTACTGCAAAGACATGTTTTGAGGTTCTCTTAATAAACAAATAAACAAAACAAAAGAATTTAAGGAAAACAAATATGCTTGTGGGCGCGCGTGCCTTTTAAGAACTTACAAATGAGAAATCGGTAGAAAATCAAGCTCGGTGTTTGTCCAATATCTTTCAAGGATGCAAGGCGAAGGTTTCCGTGAATTTGCAAAGAAACCCCTTTACATGGACAAAATGTGTCAGTTTGTACTTTCTTGATAACTCTAGCGATAATTCATGTTTCGAGATGGTTTGGAACCGACGTATCAAGCATGACGAACACGTTCAAAACACCGTTTTCAAACCATCTTTTTACCTGACTAGAAGCCGGAGAAGATTTAGTTACTATGCCACCAGGAAAGTTTTGGCTCTTGCTTTAACTGTTGACGATGTTGATTGAAAGGCCACATATTTTATGTTATTTTCATTTTTAAAATTCTTAAGAGCTAACGTTAATTCATCGAATGTAATAGGAGTTACATGTTCAATTATTGTGTATGTTGAAATCTGAATTTTCCGCCACGCCTTATGCTCGTCGTTCTCGTGGAAGTAAACACGTATGGCTTGTATGTGCCATGCCTTCGTGAATGACTAACCAACCTGAAACTATATTACTCTTAATAAGTAAGATTACGATATTAGCCCACAAATGCAGCAAATATTGATGTGATATTTTTCATTACACTCTTTTCAATTACCAATACAAATATCTAACTGATATCTGAGGCCCTAACGGCCTCCATACATAATCTTACGAGATTAACTCATATAATGTAATGTAAAATTTGGCAATATTTAGCTAAAAATCTGATGTGTTGCACTCACATGACTTTCTCTACTCTTGAACTAACCATTCTTACAAACTCTTATTCCTATATCTTCTTTCTTGTTAGTTGAGATAAACATTTGTACAAATTAACTTATTGCTTATTTCCTTGTAGGTGCAAGGGGAATGTTAGAATACAGTAGGCTTTGTGCGATGGTCAAATGTTTGAGATTCTGTTGTCTTTGCACCCTTAACATATAAAAAATGAACAACGATGATCCATTTCACGAAAGTTCTAAGTTTTCTGAAACTCACACACATAACAAGGAATATCTCCGAAATGGTTCACCCTAAAAGAAAATTTATTGAGACATAAATTGTGTATTTTAGCAAGATCTACATTCTTTGTATAGTATAATTTGGTCTATCTTTAACGGTTTACCAGTTATGCAAAACTCGTCCAGACTAAATACGACTACAGGGGCTATAGCCAGAAAATTCAACATATACATTTCATTTGCCATCAAAATATCTCAAACATTTGACATTTTAATCAAAATCGTTAGAGCCATTTTCAAGAAAATCAAAATTTTCGAAACATTTTCCATATAAAGGGTAGTTTAGGGTGGGGCTGTTTTCTTCAAAATCTTCGTGTGGCATCCTTGAAAGACATTAAACTTAAATACCAACTTTGGTTTTTAACCGACTTTTCGTTTTTGAGCTATGCTGTCCAAAGACTGACAGACTGACAGACTGACACACAGACTGACAGACCGACACACAGACACACACACACGGACATTTTTCTAAAAATGCTTTTTTTGGATTCAGGGGGCCTCAAAACATATTTCCGGTGAAATATCGACATCGAATTTTTGGGTGGAATACAATACTTCCCCTACTTACCAGTAGAGAAAGTAAAAATGCATTCAGCTTTGGTGACTTCAGATAAAAGAAATCTGGTTAACCTGATAAGGAGTTTCTTTTACCATACCACCCATTCTTGGCTCTTTGAATTTTTGTTTGTGGAATTGAAGAACCGAACAGATCATTTCCCAATACGAACGAAATTAATGACAGAATAATGTAATGGACGTATTCTTTGATAAATTCCTGAATGTTGTTTCGTAATGATATAACAAATAAAATAATGCTGCATCAATAGAACGATGTTCATCAACAAAAGGTATAGAATACTTACTTTCTTACTTATCCCAGGAAGATCATGCTCACCTTATCATTGAGGATTGTAGGTATAACCGCAAAGGTATAACCCTAAGCGTATCCATTATCATGTATTACTTTGTTTTGTATTTGAGCATTATATTTAATAATTATCGGTAATTAGGATATAACGAAGTTCAAAAGAATCTTTGAACACATTTGCTTCAAACTCCTTTACTGAAATGCACCAGGTTCAGCTTTTTCAGAGATTTATGTTCTTGCAGGAAAATATCTGCTGAACAGCTACAAAACGCTCTCATTTGCCTCTCTCGTCATTAAGTAGCAAGAAAGAAAAAAGAAAAAAAGCACAGCAGTATTTACATCCACGGTAGTCAAGGCCATCACCTACGTCTTGAGGTCGCAATTTGTTACCTCAAGGAAACACATACAGTCGATCAGGGTAAACTGCCACTCTCACATGCAGAAAAACCTTACGCAAGTAATTACCACATGGAGGTGAATTAATATTTAAATGTGTAGGTACTTCTACAATCCCGTTGGACACAAGACTTACAGTCTTACACTAATGTCAAGGTTACGCAATGAAAAGCAACTGCACCTGTAGTGATTCCCTACCACATACATAGTACGTATTGCATTCCACCCAAAAATTCGATATGCAGATTTCACCTTAAATATGTTTTGAGGCTCCCTGAGTCAAAAAAAAAAAAAAAAAAAAAAAAAACAGTTTTACAAAAAGGTCCGCGCGCATGTATGTGTGAGTGAGTCTGTGAATTCCAAAGCCTTCACATAAGAATCAGCTTTAAAAGATTTGACTATCGCACAAAGCCTACTGTATTCCAATATTCCCCTTGCACCTACAAGTAAATAAGCAATAAGATAATTTGTGCAAATGTTTATTTCAACTAACATGAAGTGCATAGAGAAATAAGAGTTTTTAAGAATGGTTAGTGCAAGAGTAGAGAAAGTCATGTGAGTGTAACATACCAGAATTTTCGAAAAAGGTCCGCGCGCGCGTGTGTGTGTGTCAGTCTGTGGACACCATAACTCAAAAGCGAAAAGTAGGTTAAAAACCAAAGTTAGTATTTAAGTTTAGTGTCTTTCAAGGATGCGACAAGATTTTGAAGAAAATAGCCCTACCCTAAACCACCCTTTGCATGGAACATTTTTCGAAAATTTTGATTTTCTTGAAAATGGCTCTAACGATTTTGATTAAAATACCATATGCTTGAGATATTTTTATGACAAATGAAATGTATATCTTGAATTTTCTGGCTATAGCCCCTGTAGTCATATTTACTCTGGACGACTTTTGCATAACTGGTAAACCGTTAGAGATAGACCAAATCATACTGTACAAAAAATGTAGATCTTGCTAAAATACACAATTTATGTCCCGATAAATTTTCTTGTAGGGTGAACCATTTCGGAGATATTCCTTGTTATGTGTGTGAGTTTCGGAAAACTTAGAACTTTCGTGAAATGGAACATCATTGTTCATTTTTTTATATGTTAAGTGTGCAAAGAGAACGGAATCTCCAAGATTTGACTATCGCACAAAGCCTACTGTATTCTACGCAATAAGATAATTTGTACAAAGGTTTATCTCAACTAACACGAAGAAGATATAGGAATAAGAGTTTGTAAGAATGATTAGTACAAGAGTAGAGAAAGTCATGTGAGTGCAGCACATCAGATTTTATCCCATCATTTTCAGATATCGCGGAATAATTTCCTTACAGCGACAGGAAACTCGTAAATTGCTCCTTCAATAGAGGTTCCGTAAACTTCACTCAGTGTATGAATGTAAAATGCTTGTTAGAATTTGTTGTAATGTGTGACTTATCACCACACGAAAACATTTTTCTACGTATTTTACACTTACCTTTATTATTATTATTATTATTATTATTATTATTATTATTATTATTATTATTATTATTATTATTATTATTATTATTATTATTATTATTATTATTATTATTATTATTATTATTATTATTATTATTATTATTATTATTATTATTATTATTATTATTATTATTATTATTATTATTATTATTATTATTATTATTATTATTATTATTATTATTATTATTATTATTATTATTATTATTATTATTATTATTATTATTATTATTATTATTATTATTATTATTATTATTATTATTATTATTATTATTATTATTATTATTATTATTATTATTATTATTATTATTATTATTATTATTATTATTATTATTATTATTATTATTATTATTATTATTATTATTATTATTGTCGTTGTCGGTGTCGTTGTCGTTGTCGTTGTCGTTGTCGTTGTCATTGTCATTGTCATTGTCATTGTCATTGTCATTGTCATTGTCATTGTCATTGTCATTGTCATTGTCATTGTCATTGTCATTGTCATTGTCATTGTCATTGTCATTGTCATTGTCATTGTCATTGTCATTGTCATTGTCATTGTCATTGTCATTGTCATTGTCATTGTCATTGTCATTGTCATTGTCATTGTCATTGTCATTGTCATTGTCATTATCTTTATCATTGTCATTATCATCATCATCATCATCATCATTATTATTATTATTATTATTATTATTATTATTATTATTATTATTATTATTATTATTATTATTATTATTATTATTATTATTAGTTGAGGATTAGAAATACATTTCGATACAACTGAAAATGTATCAATGGATTTAGAAGAAAAGCTTACATGCAATGCAGATAGCATATATTTGCGAACAGTTCCTCCAAACTGAACAATACTAAAAGTCTATATCACAATATGTTACTCGACGATCACTTGGTATATCTTGTAAGGCCGCACTAACAAAGAAGTCAGTAATGAATAGATCGCATAAGATTTGAAAGTGCTTTCGTAAATCAAAGGCAACGTACACATGTGTAACCAACCCACCACTGCAACACAATACACGTCGGGTGAGTGGCATAGCCCGCACAAAGTGGAAGGAGGTAAATCCAACCTCCCCTCTTTTGCAAACGTTGGACATTGCTAAGTATAGTCCAAGGTGATGGTTGCAGTAGATCTTGCAGAGCGCTTCCTTTCTTTTGCCAGGTCAGGGTAGTACCCTCTACTGGCCGTGAATGTGTGATATGATTAGATACAGTCCATAGTCTATACTGACAGTCGTTATTCATTTCGTAATGAGGTTACGATCGCGCAGCAGAAAACGTCAGGTAATAAATCATGCGATGCTGTTGTGGGAAAACTTAGACGCAGAGAAAAAACAGCGAACACATTGAAGTGTATACATATTAGGGTACATTGTATGAAATTATCTGCACGTATACTCTTAACACCTTATATGTTAGTTGTATACATATAAAGAACCAGTATTTCACATCGCGCAATTGAACTCATTAATCCTTGTATAGTGCTGTGGTCGAGACCTATTACAGCATTCTTTCCAAGGTAATTGAAGTTTTCTAAAGGCAGCGTTGGACGACGTGAGTTGTCAGCCAAACGTTCAATCCCACCTGGAGGACATCATAGGATGGTGCCAGTGGAGAGCTTTGGACAGCTAGTGGTGCCGGAGCCCCACAAAACCAGTAGTTCTTTCCCGATAAAAATTACGTTATATGCATTATATAAAGATATGTTATGAAGTAATTGTTTCAAACAATGCACAATATGGCATGATATAATAATAAATCCAAGAGTAACAGTATATTAAATATTTATTCCTATAGAAATAACGATAATACTGCTATCCATTTCATGTTTGAAAAAAGAAAAAACAATAAAGAAGTGTGTTGTCTAGGAAAGGGCTCGTTCTACTGGGATTCTTAGGGAGTTTAGTTTGATATATCACAAATTTTTCAAAATGTCAGCAATGCCTGTAATCATTCCAGGAGAGGGATGTGAATAACATTTTAGGTTATGAGGCGCTAAAAATGTAGAATAGAATGGGTGACGACGTTCTCCTGTTATTACAACTAAATACAATAGATGTATGTCAAAGCTGTCATAGAGGAGTAGGACCAACGGCCCTTTTTGCTTCTAATGTGGCCCCTGGGAGGAAGGGATGAAGGGTACATCAAATGAGTGAGCAGATCCGGACACATGTGCGCTAGCAAGCACGGGGACCCTAACGATTCCAGACGGCGCACCTGCTGGCGCCTGCCAGCCATGTATTTACCCCGGTACTCCAGGAACCAGGGCTATCCCCAGAAAGAGAGCCCAAAGGAGACCCGCCAAACGCTAGTGAGAAACCTTTCCAAATAGCACAATCCGCAACACACCAAATACCGTCACCTGACCTTTCAACTCTGAAACAGATGAAAGGAAATGATGAGGACAGGAAATTCATTGAAGAAGAGGAACCACCTTAGCATTCGCCTACTGACCGAGGAAACCACGAAAAAGCACATGGTCGGAGTTACCGTGCCAGTGAACCCTCCCGAATTCGAGCCTCACACGTTACCGATGAACCATAGCGCACGGTTTGCCATAAAGGACTGCTTCTACAGCTCCTGGCCCATTAAATTTCACTTAGGGTTTAGGCAATGCTTTTAATTTGCCTGCAGTACTACAAGGTTAAGCATTGTTGTACTCTCACAGACTTTCTCCACTCTTATACGAACTATTCTTACAAAAGCTTATTCTTCTATCTATTCCATACTAATCGAGATAAACATTTGTAGAAATTATTTTATTTCTAATTTTCTTGCAGGCATAAGGGGAATATGGGAATATACTCGTAGTATTTACCAAAACATATATCTGCCCCGTTTCGCTGCCAATGACGGAATTACTTTGAGGTGTGAGTTTTACAACGTTTGCGGTTTAAAAATATAAAGGAACCACAAGATGGCTACATTGCCTCTCGCTCTGTATATGAAGGTCGCCTTTTGTTGCCTAATGGTTGCAACCCAGTGGCAAAGGAGAGCGGTTCCCTTAGAAGTTTGTCAAGTTTTGGCAAAATGTATACACTAGGCTTTAAGCGGTAGTCAAGAGATAACCAAGAGATAAAAAATGAATAATGAGTTCTTATTTCAGAGAAGTATTTAAATATTAGAAAATTCAGTCAAACACAAGGAATATCTCCTAAATGATTTACTCCACAAAAAAGGGACATAAATGTGTGCTTTAAGGAGATCTACATTTTTTGTGCAGTAAGATTTTGTCTATCTCTTAGGGTTTATCAGTTATGGAAAGGTCATCCAGAATGAAGTGAACTTCTTATGACATTCCCAGAAAATTGAAGATATACATTCCATTTATCATGAAAATATCTTAAACATTGGTACCTTAATCAAAATGGTTAGGGCCATTATTTTATAAAATCAAAAGTTTTCGAAAAATGTTCCCTGTAATTGATCTGCGGTGGAGGGATTTTATTGACAATTTTCGTGTCAAATCTTGGAGAGGTTGAATTTAAAGTCCTTTAAATACCAAACTTAAATACCAAGCTTGGTATTTGAAGACCTTTCGTTGTTGAGTTACGTCATCTGACACACACAGGCAAAAATACATACGCGCGCACACATACATACACGCGCGCGTACACGAATCTTTCTAAAATGCTTTTTCTTAGATTTAAGGGTCCCCGAAACATTTATTTTGGTGAAATCTCGTTATCGAATTTTTAGATGGAATGCTGCTTACTATACGTAGTAGTGAAAGTAAACATTTGATGTGTTGCACTCACATGACTTTCTCTACTCGTATACTAACCATTCTTACAAACTCTTATTTCTATATCTTCTTCGTGTTAGTTGAGATAAACATTCGCAGAAATTATCTTATTGCTTATTTCCTTGTTGGTGCAAGGGGAATATAAGAATACTTTGAGCAATAGTCAAATCTTTTAAAGCTTTGAGATTCTGCTCTCTTTTCACGGTTAACATATAAGAAAATGAATAACGATGCTATATTTGACAGAAGTACAAGTTCTCCAAAACTCACACAAACAACAAGGCATATCTCCAAAATGGTTCACTCTACAAACAAATTTATTCAGATATAAATTGTGCAAGATCGACATTTTTTGTACAGTAAGATTTGGTCTATCTCTTACGGTTTATCAGTTGTGCAAAAGTCATCTAGAGTAAATATTAGAGGGCCTATAGGCTGAAAATTCAAGATATACATTTTTTTGTCATAAAAATATCTCAAACATGGCATTTTAATCAAAATCGTTAGATCCATTTCCAAGAAAATCAAAATTTTCAAAAAATTATCCATGTTAAGGGTAGTTTAGGGTGGAGAACCTTCTTCAAAATCTTCGTGTCGCATCCCTGAAAGACATTAAACTTAAATACCAATTTTGGTTTTTAACCGACTTTTCGTTTTTGAGTTATGCTGTCCACATTCTGACAGACAAACAATAGACACAGAATGGCACCTTCTTTCCTTACACCACCTATGGGCAGAATGCGTGTTGTGATTACGACCGTAATTGTGGCCTTGACTTGGAATAGCACTGATTTCATGTGTGCTACCCCAAGTGTGTGTTCTGTGTCAAGCAGGTTGCAGAATCTAATATGTTTTTGTTTGCCCACCACTGCTTTACACCTTCGTTTGTTGACTCAGTTCTTCTCGCTGCCGTGTGACACGAAGACTAGTACAATTATTCTAGATGTTATATTTTTCAGAATACAGCTGATGCACCAGCATTTGGCTGTGCCGTCAATCAGTTTATTTGTATCTATCTTCAGAGCTTCTTTCATCGACATTCCCAAGAGAAACGTTTTCTTTCGGTCAGAGGTCGTCCCATCGCTCTTGGACCTCAGGATAGTTTGCTCTCTCGGTTGTATCATACCAGTAGGTTTGTCTTGCCATTATATTATACCAGGTGGCCCACTCCAACATGCATTGGGGTAAGTAGATAACCCTTCGTGCATTAAAAGAGTTAGCTTCATTTTTTCAGGAAAAAAATTTTTTTGTTATCTTTGTGAAAAAGAAGATAATGTTTTAGTAGGTCTTCATTCTTCAATAGTTTTACTGACTTGCTTCTCTTTGAAAAAAAAAATGGATTGTTAAACTGCCTAGATTACCATCTCGTAGGCTCTGATTTCCTGATGATTGCTCGGAGAATTCGCTTTTTCGTCTGCTAAATTATTCTCCGATTTTTTACTTGTTAACACATTTAAATACGATTTTACGTCTTGAAACTACTTAGAGTGAGCCGGAAAATCTTTTAGTAATGTGTAGTTTACTCATTCAAGCTTTTGCTGTTTCCAGTTCTCGCGTTCATTTGGTTAGAAAATATCCCGTCGAGAAATGCATAGGCATTAGACAACAAATATATTCTTTCGTAAGTTTAGTAGGAAGATAGAGGGGAGAAAAGTGAGTGATCGATGTGGCAAAATTACAGAAGTTGTTTGGAAATCATGAAGCATTAGATTAGATTAGACTCAATTAGATTAGATTACCCAAATCTAGTTGTAATTGCTGCCTTATCGTCAACATTTAATATACTTCCGTGATCATTTTAAATGGGCATATTTAAGTGTCATGCAGACGTATGTTACTCTACTCTGCCTTCACTGGAATTCATTTTCCGAGTTCCCTTCAAGCAGAATTAACCACGATTTGCACAAACTCACAATATCAGCAGAAAGAAAACTCCAAGAAAAATTGAGCCTCGTGGTTAACTTGTTATTTAAAAAGTATTAGACAAAGAATCCATTCAGATGGGTCAGAAATGCACAATGTGAAATCATCAAGCGCTTATTGAACAAACCAGCAGCAAATAAACTATCTCCGTCTATTATCACGTACAGCAGGTGTTAAAATGATCCTTCGGGCGAGTGTTTGCAGACATCATCTCTGTAACCAAACTTCTCATACTCCTGCTAAAACTTCGGCATGTTGTATACAGAGCCATTTTGTTAAGCTGTCACCAACATTGCCCCAAAACTACCTTCTGACTTTATTCATAACTAAAATAACTTTGCATACGGAACATTTTATAAAGAAATTCTTATTAGGAGTTCAATTTGGAATGTTGTGTGGATCGTGACAAAAAGAAGACATTTTCCATGCAGGTTCCTAAACTCTTTGTTCAGGAAACTTACCGCAGAAACGATCTAATAATGGGCGATTCAAAAGACTCCGAACCGGCTGCGCTGTGTTTTACCTGTACCCGTCCTCGGCGCTCGTCATAGAACAGCGCGGATGAAACCATACAGCATTTTAAAAACTACTTTTAAAGGCTTTACTTACCAATGTTATTAAAGGAGATGCTGAAACTGACCACCGTCGTGGTCCATACATTTTTGGCACCTTGTTAGGAAACTATTCGTCTCTCGCCGTAGTTCACGTTGATAAATCCTGGCAGTTTGCTGACGGATATTTTGTTTTAATTCTTCCAGGGTGTGTGGGTTTGTCTTGTACACTTTATGCTTTAAGTAACCCCAGAGAACCCTGAGGGGGCCACAAATCTCTACTAATAATTGTGTCCTGAAACACACTTTCAATTGTTCTCATCGAAAGATTTGCTGTACGAGTATGAGCTGTTGCAGAGTCTTGTTGAAAAAATGCGAAAACACGCTTCCTGTTGGTTAATTCGCTAAAAGGGGGGCAAAATTGTATTCCTGTATGTACGGGCGTCAACTGTTGACTCAAAAATAATTGGGCCTATAACTCTTTCTCCGCTATTGCTGCACCATACACCACGAACAATATTAGATTTCTCAGAGCTCCAAAAACGATTATGTTGTGTACACACATATCCATGAAGGTGGAACCAAGCCTTGTCCGTGAAAAATATTAAATTTGGGTCAATTTCGCCATTGTATACACTATTGAGAGTCCACCCACAAAATGTGCGCCTAATTACAGGATCACGTGGTTGAAGAGTATATGCCAGTTATTTTATATAGTTTTAACTTCGGCAATTTAGTAGCTCTTGGCAAAGAGCCATAAGAAATGCCTGCCTGTTGTGAAAGATGCCTAAGCGATTTTTGGGGGGAATTCTCCAAACGATGACCGATATCGCCTAATATTTCTTCGGTAAGAAGCGTACGCCGTCTTTAAGATTTCTGAGCCTGAACGCTTCCTGTGGCCTGAAATTTATTGCACAGTTCATGAATTGTCGTACGGCGGAATTTTTACACCTGGAAATCTTTCTGAAAATTGCACTTTCACTTGGCGAGCCGACTGAGTTCACATATATGAATCATGAATAAATGCATGCTGTGCAGTGAGCCATAATACACTTTGTGACTAAGTACAGGATAAAAAAATAAAGCAGATTGGTAATAATTCAACCACACGATATCACCGTCAGCTCTATATTGCACCTTCAGAGCAGAGAAAAACAAGTCATTCGCGTAACCTTGTGTACAGCATCTGCTGTTATCGTATCCCCGTGTGCGCAGTGGAAAAACACCACGCAGCTGTTCGGATGTTTTGGGTCTCTTTGTAGCACCGTAATATATACATAGCAACATACAGCGCGACAACTTTGTTTTGTGATATTACTTATGCAACACCATATCTTATGCATAAACGAGTCCTTGTTACTACAGTCTTTACTGTCGTTTACATAGTTTTATGAGCTTACGCAGTGCTAAATATATTATTTAAAACTGCTTAAATAAATGACTGTTCTTATGGACATTTCGTAAAAGTAGGTCATGTATAGACTCCATTTATACCCTACGACAAATAATAGAAAAAAATACGAGAACATAATAATTTGGAAACACATATATCATTCATAGATTATGAGAAGGCCTTCGACTGTGTACAGTGGAATGATTTAAGTGATATAATGGGAAAGAAAGGAGTACTAGCACATTTAGTAAAGATAATAAAGGAAATTTAGGTAGGAACTATTATAAAATTAATGTAATGAATAATATCACTAACCACACATTAAAAATAAATCGAGGAGTTCAACAAGGATGTCAATTGTCCCCAATTTTATTCAATCTCTATATAGATGATGCCATCAGTAACTGGCAGAATAGTTTTAGTAAGTGTTTCAGTATTAATGGACAAGCAATGGATTATACGCTGACGACCAAGTACTTATTGCAGAATCAGAGGATACGCTACAAATGAAAGTACGTATATTAAGCAACATATTATAATCTTACAATTTAAAAATATCTGCAAACAAAACCAGAATTTTGGCATTTAAATGAAAGGAGCATATTAGAAGCAAGATTGTAATAAATAAAACCATACAACAGGTGACAACATTTAACTACTTGGGGTCAGAATTAACAGCTGTATTAGAAGAGAAAGATATTCACGAGAAAATTCAGTCTCATGTGCGGCACAATAAAGAGAGCCCTTAGAAGGAAAACTAGTAGAGAAACACAAACTTCTTAAGACAGAGGCAGTCCCTGTACTACTGTATTCAAGTGAAATATGAGCATTAAACAGAAAACAGAAAAGAAAAATTGAATCAGCAGAAATGAAACTTTTAAGATCAGTGGTTGGATATTCTCTGGTAGGTAATAAAACAAATGAAGAAATAAATTGAATATATTTAACTTAATGGAAAGGATTAAACAGAATAAAGAAAACTGGAGATATGTACTGATGATGAACAAGGACGGATTCCCTAGAACAGTGACCGACTACGTTCCAATCGGTAAAAGAGACATAGGAAGACCGAGGAAGAGATGGAGAGAATATATTGATTGATGAGGACGGAATGGATCCATGATTCCAAAGCCTGAATGATGATAACGATGATGATTATGGTGATGTTGATTGGCATCATAAAGCTATGAAAACTTAGTGGACACTCAAACTTCAGATAGACATGAAATGTGCTCTTAACATTTGGTAAAACTTGACTGTTATCAGGAGTGGCAACCGTGTCCAGAAGTACCGATTTAATTACAACCCACAAGTCTGGGTTGGAACAAACACATGGCATATTTCATCGCTACCGTGTAATACAGTTAAATATTGGATGTGAAAAGAAAAGCAAATTGTTCTGATGGCCTTGCTTCTTGTTTTCTTTCGAGGGTAGTGTGTGAAGTAAAGCGGCACTTAATTGCATTTTAAGCACAGCAGCATAGCGATATGAAAAAACTAGTCTCGCCTTCAGCGCTTCTTGCCACCACCAAAATTTGGCAGTGAGAGAGCAGTGCTTTGTGATCAACAGGATAGAGGTATTAGCAAAATTGCAAGACAATATTCAATCCACGAGCATAGCAATTGAGGAGCGTTTTTTCAAAACTCGATAGATGCAACATTTTACGAAATTGAGTTATATATAGTATCGGCATAATTTTCACCTTCTGCATCGTTCTGTGAAATCAGATTTTGCAAAATTCGATTCTTGTCCTGTGTAGAAGCTAGGGAATATCAGCAGTTTTTTCAAAACTCGATAGATGCACTTGCTCAGTTAAAGCAAAGGTCGATAAATGCAATTTTATGATTTTATAATCCAAAGTGTAGCAACCTGAATTCTATGAAACGCATGTTGGCATTGACAGTGGCGGCGCCGTGGCCGAGCGGTTAGCGCGCTCGCCTACCACCTAGGCGGCCCGGGTTCGATCCCAGGTACCCGCATGTGGTATTCGTGGTGGACGAAGCGGCGTCAGGGCGGGTTTTCTCCGGGTGCTCCGGTTTCCCCCGCCATCTCATTCCACCGGTGCTCCATCTTCATTTCATGTGTCATCAGTGTCACCGCCTGCGGAGCCGTAGTAGTAAAAGCGGGCGTTAAACACTACAACAACGCACTGACTGCCATCTCACTGTTGCGATTCTTGGAATTCTCAATCATTTCTGCAAGCTTTGCACACTGCTGCTTCGTTGGAAATAACTGCGAACTCAGGTTGTGAGCTTGGATTTCACATTCATTTCTGCAAGCTTTTTGTTCCATTTATATCCCGCCTTTAACTGCAGAGGTCATATCGGCAACCTTGCCTATTGGCAATGGTGTTACTCGTTTAACAGTGCGTTTTTCGGTCTTTGGGGGTTTTTATACGTTGAGTTCACACACACACATTCACACTTTCATTCATACTTCCAGACTCAGGGAAGGATGAAGAATAATGTTGGCTGGAGAAAAATTCCTACCCCCCCCCTGCCGGGAATCGAACCCGGGACCCCTTGTACAGCAGGCAGGTGCTTCTACAAGCTGTCTTATACTTACATGGCAGTTTTATTCTTAGTTGAGACACTGCACTGTACTATGCACAATGGACAGGAGCTCAGATTGTGAAACTGTACCAGTCGTAGAATGCGCTAGAGGTAGAGATTGCAAAAACAAGGAAAGGAAATCAAACTGCAAGCCAAGGAAAACTCATACTCCAGCAATTACATATTCAGATAGTCTCAAGTGCACTCCACGAAATCCTAAAACTAAAGCTTCCAGGGAATCACAGGGGTGTCAAAAGTTAATTATCTCTCCTGGCTAGAAAATTTCACTTATCTGGGAATGCGCCAAAGGAAACCAAAAGAGGTGACAGAACAGGAATATTACAGAAGGGTATTACTGCTGCCATAAAGCAAGACATTAAGAAGTACAGATGCAGAGAAAGCCACTATGGAAGAGCAAAATCAATTAGAGGATATTTACCTCCAGAACTTAGTATCAGAAAAATGTGGACCAATTTTTGCAACGAAAGAAGATTAAGAAATCTACCAGTCTGCTCATTATCAAAATATAAAGACATATTTTACTTCTTCAATCTTTTATTCCGTACACCACACACTGACACATGGGACTGTGAAGATTAAGACAGAGGCAGATGTGGAAAAGAGAAATGAACTAAGAACCATGTACAGACTGCACAAGCACTAATAAAGGTGAAAGCTTACTTATTCATATTGTTTGAAATTTCTTTGTGTGTATTCAATATGTTTGTTATATAAATAAAACAAAATATATGTTATTCTGAATGTAGCAGTACTTGGTTTCCAAGTTTATACCTAATAAAATAATCCTTATAAGCATTAATATTTTGGTTGTATAGCACATTATGTATTATAAAGAGGTGAAAATAAATAAAAAAATAATAAATGTATAAATAAAAAGCAAGAAAAACAAGAAATGACAAAAATAACGAAATTTCATGTCTTAATTTCTCGCTCACGCAGAAAAGTTAATCAGCATCTATCGGCTTTTGAAAAAACTCCGCATTTTCAAACCCCAAATTTGCACCTGTCAAGCTATGTTATTTGCTTCTTTTCACATTCAATGGGACAGTATCAGGAAGGAGAATTGAATGATTAATATATTTGCTGTGCTAACCAATTAGTATTGCCAATAAATAAAAAAAAACCGTTTTTCTCAGAAACGCATTTTGTGCATCTATCGAGTTTTTGAAAAAACGCTCCTCAATTGTAAAAGTCTTTTAGGATAACATTTAGTGCTCAACAATTGTGTTTACATAAGTGTTATTTTGTAGTTCCTCCCCACTAAAGTCCCTGTGTCATAGTTATTGCCTCTATCAATCATAATTTTAAGACGGTGCGTCATAATTCAGTAGATTTACTGCATATTGTATTCATGCACTGATTATTTACTATTGACCAATAACGTTTAGAAATGATTCAGATACCTACCGAGCACAATATTTTATATTATTATATACCTATACTTGTAAAGAAGCAGTTTTATGGGATAAAACAGCAGGCGTTGCTGAACCGTAATAGTATCAGTATGCAGTGACAATGGCATACGTCATCCAGCCCTATAGTAAAATCAAAACATGATTCAGGTTGGAATACAGAGCGAAGATTGTTACAAAATCTGTCACGCCAACGGATCTTCACTAAAGTCTTCCACGATGCATTTATTCTAGAGAATAAAAAACAAACACTTGTCTTTATAGTGTTCTGATCTTAGCTTAAGTTAGAAGTTAATTATTTTCTCATTTCTACTGTTGCTAGCTTTCGTCAGTATTCCAACACATTCGACTGTATATTGATTTAGTATGTCGTGATCTGATAGCTGGCACATTGGCGATTTGATTTTAAACACAGCTATGCCTCCACATGAAATTGCGTACCCAGAACTCAAAATCTGAAGTGGGCTTTTACAATTTCGTAATTATGTAATTATAGCGCAGATTTTATTTATTTGGGTTGTATTACGTGTAGTATTCTTTTTTCTTTCCTGTTTTGTTATATTAATTAAGTTCAAATGCCTGGTAAAATCAGAAATCTTTTCAAAATAAAGAATTATCGTAGAAATGAAAATTTGTCATTGCAAAGTTGTGAAGCAATAAAGCGGTTACATAAGTATTTACTCTCCACTGGACAGTGATAAATCTATAAACTACAAGAGATTTTGTTACTAAATGTTATCACACATAGTTAAAATTTATACCAATATTGCAACTCAATTTAATTTGTAACAAATTGTTGGTGAGGGTTGAAGGCCTACAAACTGACTCATATACATCTACAAAATTGAACTGAACTTACTCAATATTTTGAACAGAACACTTATTGGGTTTTTCTTTTTTTTTTTTTTTTTCTGGCTGTAGCGGTCAATAAGATAAAAAAGTTGACCTCTTTTGCCAATTCGTCTTTTTTCTATAGCTTAAATTGCCAAATGGTTCAGAAGATTTTGGCCGGATGTGCTTCTCCGCCAGATTTCCAGAGTTGACCAGCCTACTGTAGAATCTCTATAGTAGATACTGTTACTGGAAAATTGTGCAAGAAAACTTGATTCCGCTGCAGACGTTAACAAAACACCTCAAATCTTTTCTCGTAGATGGAGTTGAGAAGCTTCAGAATCAAACACTATGTCATGGACGCCCTTTAAATGCAGTATTCCACGTTTAATTTTTTGATTAAAGGTTAGCAGTTAATAGTTATTAGTACCCAACTTCAATAAAAAAACAATGGCCTCAGGGGTCTCCGTCTAGGGGATATGTGAATGGCGACCACAAGGTACCCACGCTGAGCAGAACATTACTTCCACTTACTGGTGTTTTGCTCCTCACTGTAACTTCACTATCTGACCTTACATTGGTCATCTCTTGTTCTCTTCCGACCCCGATGCTATTAGGGTTCCTGAGGGCTAGGGAGTCTTTATTTTTCCAACCTCTCCATTTCTCTAATTTCTCTATAAAATCTTAACCCCAACATGCTGACCTGTCATGGCATGTAATACGTCCTCTGATTGGTGATCAGAGGATATGGTCGGTGAATTTATTTTGATAATTCTCCCGGTCAGGTCGGTGAGACCCGTAAACCAACGACAGGTGTGGTCCTCCAGACATTCTGGGGGTTGTGAGAGAGCGATGTTACCGCCAAAACATAAAAATATGGTGTTATCTAAAAAACGGTTACTATTACTGCTATTGCTCTCTTCAATATCATTGTGAAAAATATTGGAGAGCTAGAGGATTAATGGCTTCATTGTCAGAAATCCAGCATTAGCTAACAACAACAACGTATAAACTTTCTCCAAAGATAAGATATTTGGAAATAAGAGTTTCGGATTTCATTTTTAGCTTATCAGTATATAACTGCATTAAAATTAAAAATTGGGGAAAACAGATCACATATAAGTTCATAAACAGCGAATCTAGACTTTAATCTATCCATCTGACAACAAATCGCTGATAGATTCCCTAGTCGTAGATTCATGGCACAGAAAAGAACCTCGAGCCTGATAGAGGGATCTGTGAAAAATTAAGTGGTCTTCACACTCTATATATTATGGGACACAGAAAATCATAGCAATTAAAGATCATCCATAAATTAAAAAGAAATGAAACCAAATTAAAGAGCACAATATAGTGTGAGTGCTTAAAGCAGCACATCTGTAACTCTGTACCACCATAGCAGAGGGGAGTTCTTGCACGCTCTTCAATTATAGGAATCTATCAGCGATTTGTTGTCAGAACCTCTCCTTCTAACTCCCAAAGTCACTATGCCCATCCTGAATAAAGAACGCTGCGTAACGAAGTAACTTGTAACGTCAGCTGACGACATGGCCTTGTATCAAATCCTTGTGTGTGGAAGATTACATAACAGGAGATGGCCATGTCATGCTGTAAAACAATTCAGGAAGTAATGTAAATTGAAGGTTTGTTGATGGCATTCCATTCTTCTAATCAGCTGCATAACTTTTTCAAGCGAGTTGATTACTGCAGAGCGCCGATTTTCGTTTCCATCGTCTGCACGGAATAAACAACTAAGAAAAGACTTGCATATGCGGAGTGTGGAGAACAATTTGTGTACATATGTATATTTGAAATTTGATTGAAGCCTGAAAATATGTAAGACAGTTTATATGGAGAGCTTCCTAACTGGGCGAACCATTGCATTCACGGAGGTGTAATTTACTTGTGAACATTTCAAAATGAAGGTTAGCTTGTACGCAGAAAGGTTTTTCGGGCGAACCGCTTCTATAGCCATGAAAGGTGAAGGTTAAATTTAACAGTTCCAAGAACATTAAATTTATCTTCATTTAAAACTGTTGAAATAGGCACAAATGAATGATGGTTCGTATCTGCAGCATTGCTAAAAGTTTATGGTCTTTACTTTCTCTACCGCTTCCCCATTGCAGGTAGAGAAATAGTATATTCCACTCATAACTGCGACATCGCAATTTCACGGAAATACACGTATTAAGTTCCAGAAATCCCTCTCTAAAAGCATATTTAGAATGAGAACTTGTGTGCGTGTGTGTTTGTGCGTACTTGGGAATTGGGATGTAAGTCCAGCAGCCTTTGAGAATGTACGCCCAATATTTTAGTGAAAATAGCTCCATCCCAAACAGCCCTTTAGTGGGAAAATGTTCTCTCTTGATTGTTTTTTAAAAACTTCTCTATCAATGCTTTATGGTTGAGATAGCTATTGGCATGACATACAAAATGTATATTTTGTATTTTACATACATTACACGTGAAATATTCTTCATTCTTAGTAAATGTTTCATAATCTTTAGATATAGGTATACGAGATAACCACTTCACTGCTCAAAAAAAGTAAACCCTTTAATACTCGGTTTTATAGTCTGTATGCATAAATAAGTACATATTTAGACATCTATGAGATTTGTGTTGTTTATTTGAATTTTGCAATATTCCAAGCATTATTTTGAAATGAACCCATTCTTTTGTTTCTCATACTGCCTACCTAGTCTCCTCTAAAGCTTGTATGGCTGTGACAATAAGGCTTATTGAATAAGCTATTACATATTATTATTATTATTATTATTATTATTATTATTATTATTATTATTATTATTATTATTATTATTATTATTATTATTATTATTATTATTATTATTAGTATTAGTATTAGTATTGTTATTGTTGTTATTGTTGTTATTGTTGTTATAATTGTTATTGTTAGTGTTAGTGTTAGTATTATTATTATTATTATTATTATTATTATTATTATTATTATTATTATTATTATTATTATTATTATTATTATTATTATTATTATTAATCATTATTATCATCATCATTATTATTAATCATTATTATTATCATCATCATCATTGTTAAACCATTTCACGCATGGGCGTCGCGAAACGGGGACAAGGGGGGGCCGCGGTCCCCCCTTGGAAGTTGGTGAACTTAATGTGTAGCCAGTTACTGACTATTAAACTATTATTTTAATTTTGATGTAAAGAACAATTTTTATTTAGCACAAATTAATACGGTTATCTGCAACAAATATTATAAATTTTGACAATAAAATAATGATTTAATATTATATGATTGCAAATTTCCAACATGTGCCCCCCCCCTGGAAAAAAGTCTGCCGACACTCATGATTTCACGTGAACATTTATCATGACTAACAGAAAATGCATAGAATAATTTTTGCACGAATAATTTCAGAACGGCAATGAACATGAATAATAACGGATGAGGAAAGTTGTGTGATTGCCACACATCAACTATTTATAATTATTTCCGAACATATACCGGGTGAGTCTTCTCAGCCTGCGAATTGAGAAGTTATGCAGCCCCTGTGTTTTACAGACTGTGCCGTAAACACTGTATTGCACCGTATCAATTTCGGCCGAAATCACTGCTTTGTTCTGCTGTAAGCAAAGTTACTTGCTCACTTAGCGCAACAGTGTCCGCTTTGGCCTTCAGTGGTGGAGGTCCTAGGTTCAAATACTGCCACTTGAAGGTACTTTTCGTGTTTAGTAAATTTAACGAGAACGGATAGTTTAGCATGGAAGGCATGGGCAAACCGATTATTTTAATACAGGAAGTTTTTATTGATTTCCCAGGCAAAACGCAGAAATCTGTTTATTGCTATTTAGCAGCTTGCGGTTTATAGCTAGTGCGCGAGATTGACAAAACGTGCAAATTTGCAGTAATGTGAATCAGAAGAGGATTTAGGATTCCTTTAGGGAGAGACTAACGCATTTTGAAACTTATCATGAGCAAAATGCAGTCAGTAATATAATATTTAATCTTTCTAGATTTTCAAGCATCATATTACGAATAAATGATTCACGAATCATCCTTTGAATGCAGATGTTAATTTAAAACTTCTCGTAAATGTTGCAACGCACCCCCATTGCAATTAACACAAAGAGTGCATCGGCGTGCCGTATTCTGCCGTACTCTCGCAAAGACACCAACCATTTCTCTGGCTTGAAAGTTTGTCGGTCTAATTTTGAATAGTAACGCTGTGATTAACTGTAAACAATGAGGTGTTTGTGTTTTGCTTATGTGTTCTGTGTTTGTTTCTTGGATTAAGATTGTGTGTCTTACTAAGATAAATGAAATACTAATCTGCATTGTTGATTTTGCCGTAAATACTTAAACTGGGTGGGAGGCAGCAATCTATAACATTAATTCGTCTAGCGCTTAAACAAAGCAACGCAGAAAAAAATGTTCTAACCAAAAGGTGTTTAAAATAATGCTATCTATCAGCTTTCAAAGTTTGTCGGTCTAATTTTAGGACAGCCTATATATTAAATAACATGCCTTTTGAATGCAATATTTAAACAGCTTAGATTACTCAGTTTTACTGCAAGTTTTTGCTCCTATTGTTTCAGTGTTAATTCTTATTCAGAGCTTATTTACAAGTAAGTGTAAAATATATCTGTTTCTTTTTCATCTGGAGCTAGTTAAACCTTTTTGGAGATATAGCCCACCGCTAAGATAAATTCGCTTACTGACTGAACAAATAGATACTCGTTATTTTTAAGTAAATAGCATAGAAATAAATGTGTTAGTTTTGATTTTGCCATAGCTAACTCATGGCTTAACCTTAGGTATAACAAATGCTATATTTTTACTTTCTCTACTCCTAAATAGGGGAAGTATTGTATTCCACCCAAAAATTCGATGTCGAGATTTCACCGGAAATATATGTTTTGAGACCCCCTGAATCCAAAAAAAGCATTTTTAGAAAAAGGTCCGTGTGTGTGTCTGTGTGTCAGTCTGTGGACAGCATAACTCAAAAACGAAAAGTCCGTTAACAACCAAAGTTGGTATTTAAGTTTAATGTCTCTCAAGGATGCAACTACCCCTTACATGGAACATTTTTCAAAAATTTTGATTTTCTTGAAAATGACTAACGATTTTGATTAAAATTCCATATATTTGAGATATTTTATGACAAATGAAATGTATATCTTGAATTTTCTGGCTATAGCCCCTGTAGTCGTATTTACTCTGGACGACTTTTGCATAACTGGTAAACCGTTAGAGATAGACCAAATAATACTATACAAAAAATGTAGATTTTGCTAAAATACACAATTTATGTCTAAATAAATTTTCTTGTAGGGTGAACCATTTCGGAGATATTCCTTGTTATGTGTGTGAGTATCGGAAAACTTAGAACTTTCGTGAAATGGATCAACGTTGTTTATTTTTCTATATGTTAAGTTTGCAAAGAGAACGGAATGTCAAAGCTTTAAAAGATTTGACTATCGCACAAAGCCTACTGTATTCTAACATTCCCCTTGCACCTATAAGGAAATAACCAACAAGATAATTTGTAGAAAAGTTTATCTTAACTAACACGAAGAAGATATAGGAATAAGAGTTTGTAAGAATGGTTAGCACAAGAGTACAGAAAGTCATGTGAGTGCAACACATCAGATTTTTCTTTTAACAAGGGGGGTGGCGGTGCTATAGCCCCTTTCAGCACTTACTCAAGTCCGATTATGATGTGAATTCAAAATAACACGGTACCGCACAGTAACCGACTGAACTACTATAGTAACAATTTCAGAAGCGCGTCTACCAGCGTACTTTGTTCTCAGACTGTTGAATATGTCATACTGCTAGGTCGAAGGCCATGACCTTCTTTGACAACGGCAGCGTTCTCTCACATCAAAGGAGAACTCTGCTCTAGCTTTCCGTGTAAAAGACTGTTTATTGTAAAACGTTCCTTTTCGTAGAAATACCTCTAAAATTGCTAGCCAATGAAAAATGGCAATGTTGCAGACACTGTTTGAGTCTCTTTGCATAAATGAGTCGCTAATATTAACTTTCCGTCCTTTGTAGGTTAATAATTCTGTTAAATTATGCAAATTTATATTCACGAAGCAGAACCAGGAATTACTATTACGAAATCTGATACGTGACTTAGCCGAGACAGGTGATGCCGCGGCAACATGTGCGAGTCGCATTCGGGTGGTCCCGGGTTCGATCCCTGGTGACCGCGCACTCTGCCTTGGGTTTTTCCGTAGTTTACCCTTGTCACTTAGACGAATGCTAGAGTGCTTAATTTCATACCACGGTTTCCTTTCCATCATTTCCCTTCATTTCATTTCCTGATCATCTTCAGGCGCGTTTGGCGATGCCGCACAGATGGCGTGGATGCTTGTGCACTGTAACCGCTGTTCTCGGCGCTAGGTGGCATTGGGTGGCCGCTGTCCTCCGTGAGTATGGACGCTTGTGCGACACCGAACCCATGGGGTGATGGCTGCTCGGCGGGGCCTGGCGACGTGATGAAGAGAGTTCAGCACTTGTTAGGTACTTCCGCGCGTCCCTGTGGCCCTTCTGGCAGCGACTACATGGCACCCTGGAGTTCCCTCACTTTACCCCTGCCAACTGGGGGGTGGTAGCTACAACAGATCTGCGTAGGTCGCAGTGCGCGAGGTGTCCCCCTCTGCGTATACCCTTTACCATTTTATCCATTTTTCACTTAACTTTTTCTACCCGCTATCCTTTATTTTTGTAGAACTTCTACATACTGTTCTCAAGAAAGCTGATTGTTCTATCTACTTCATATTATTCCAAAATCCACATTAACCTTTGCAGACATGGTTACTTACATACCACATTTTGTTGTAGGTACACAGAGGACGAATAGTAATAGACATAGAATTTCTGATGGTCTGTAGCGGCATTTATCCCTTGTCTTTCGATATCAGTCTCCACCGGTTTGAAAGGGGACATGTTACCTCCTCACCCTTCCAGTTGAGGTAGGTAGTTGTACCTATTCGTAATTAGCCAATGAGTTGACAAAACAAGCATAGGTATGCTCTACTGGTTCGATACATAACACAAGACGTGACACGGTAACAGTATCAGAAAAAAAAAAAAAAAAAAAAAAAAAAAAAAAAAAAAAAAAAAAAAAAAAGCATGACGTAATAAGGTACCCTGCAAACGGTAAGGAATGAAGTGTCCGCAAGAAAGTAGTACTATTTCTTTCCGTGCTATCTGTACAGCGGATGTAGAGGAAACCAATCGGTAATCGAATGACCTTGCTATATGTTGGCCTTAACATTTCCATAACATCGCGAGAAACAAATGAATAACGACCTCACTTTAAGAGGAGATAGGTGACTGAAATATGCAAAAGTGTATCCTTTTCGTAAAACCAACTTCTCTTAAATTATTCTAGATAACTCAGCAAATTTCATGTCCATATACATGTGTGTCTGCTATATACACAGTACAAATTCTTGCGTATATCTGGTAAGTAACTTTCATGAATGGGCTATTTTTATCATGAGGCTACATATTATTTTTACTAGAAATTTAGGTTCCTTTTTTGCAAAATCTATCCACGATACAAACTTGAAATTTAGTATAGATATTCTTAGTAATAAGTTATTTAATGTGACATAGAATGAATCCAATGACGTAATTACAGCTTTCAGAAAAAATATGTATTCATGAAAAAATGTGTTCGAAGAAAGTATGTAAACTAGTTACTAATAATATGCACTAATCCCCATATTATTCGAGATAAACAGATGATTATAGGTTACATATGTATTTATATGTTCCTGCAAAGTTTCGCTACGATTGGCCCACTACTTTGAAAGGCACATAAAGCAAACAAAACGTAGTTTTGAGAAAACCCAACTTAAAGTTGGAGGTGTGGCAGGTATTTGACGGATGCAGTATTCATTAAATAACCATTTAAGGACGTAAATAATACTAAAACCACATAAATCCATATATAACTCTGTTCACACGATTTGCACAACTTTGTTTTTAAAAAATTAAAAAAAAAAATGAATTTTTTGAGACTTCAGTCGCTTACAGCCCTTAGATAAATTTCAAGTACTGAAATATTTTAGCCAATAATAATGGATAGCTCGGAAATAGTTAATGCCACAAACACAAGTTATTTTAAAAAATTGTCTTTAAAAGAGTTCTACATCTTATGACTTGGTCTTGTCTTTTAATGTTTACCGTTATACAACATTATTTCTGAATGAAGAGCATTTCACTGTGTAGTACTACAAAATTTCAGATCTACCATAACAATTTGCGGAGGGGTACTTAGCATCTCGACCGAAGGGCAATCGTTTGTGCCTCTGCCCCTGACGAGCCACTCCCTGGGAGGATAGATGAGGTGAATGGATCCGAAGGGCGACCGTAATGTTATTACGATAGAGCAGAGGGTAGGGTCCCTACATTTTCCCAGTTAGAAGCACCCCGGCCGAGGCTGTCTCAGCGCGGTTCCTCTCCCAAGCCTTCGGGTTCGTACTCTCAAGGGGGGCACGGGACTCGGAAACCGGCTCCTCCCCCGTGCTTGCACCATCCCATGGGCGGGGGATGGAAACCAGTAGAATCGCCTTCCAATCCAGGGGACGAGAGATTTACAGAGCGCATTTATTCCCCCTGTCGTGCTGCTGCCGCGACGCTCACCGATACTTCCAAGCCTGAAAGAAATTAACGGAATGAAGGGTGAAATAAAATGGTTAATGTAACGAAATGGAGGGACATAAAATCCTTATCAGCATTCGCGTGGCGACCCGGGGAAACCTCCGGGAAAAAAAAAATCATGGGCCAGAGAGGTCGGCCACAGGGATCGAACCCGCGACTTCCCAAATGTGGGCCACAGACGTTACCGCCTGAACCATTCAGCTCGGTAGATCTGCAATATTATTGCCATGTAAATATCTTTTGGTGTTTTAATAAATATCGTTTGGGTTATTTTTGAGGAAATAAATAAAAAATGCAATTGGCCATACACGGGCCCGCAAATGAACAACCCTAGGGTCAATTCCTATTACATTTTACAAATTTATATTGCAGATTTTGTCCCGTGAGAAATGCAGGTTAATGAACTGATATAGGTACCTATTGTTTGTTCAGGAATCTCAGGGGGTTTGATATATTACTCTCTCATACTTCCAAATACGAACTGCTTTACCCTAAGAAGTAACTCTTCTAGGCTTCGTTCTGCGCGCAGCCATTGCTTTATTAAACAATATATAGAAATTCGGTCACCCGAGCCATTCGTGAGATATCAGATTGCTCAGGTCTCGTCTTACATGTAAAGGTTTCACTAACCAGTCTTCCGTGCATGCCTTTCCAAAAGAAAACCAGTAGCTGGTATCGCGTTTATTACGCTGAAGTATTGTTGCAACAACGTCCTGAAATTTGATTGTGTGTATCTCTTATTGCCCCCAACAAAACCAGAAGCTAAAGCTTAAACGCTGTTGAAGTTGAGAAAGCAAACCCACTCAAAATGTTACAGGTAGTTGCCTGAGCTGGTATAGGGTGTATAACGCAGGGGGACGCCTTGCGTATTGGGGCTACGAGAGGTCTATTGCGGCTACCATCCCCACAAGGAAGTGATGAAGTGAACGACAGAAGGCTACAGGCCGCAGGTAGACATGCCGTGGAAGTTCCTGGCTCGAACACCCAACCCAACTGTGGTGTTGTCCAGAGAGGGCGATGAATAGCCCGTCCAATCAAGCTGCCCCTTGATACTCTTTCCTTGGAGCAAGCATCCGCGCCACCTGTCCGGCACCGCCATACTGATCGAAGCCTACCTAAAAGATGAGAAAAGAAGTTGTGGTTCATAAGAAACCACTCATGCATTTGCCTGCTGACCGGAGAATACCTCGGAAAACCTAAGGTCAGAGAGGTTGGTTGACAGGAATCGAGTCCGAGACTTACCGAATGCGAGCCTTACACGTTACCACGGAACCAATCCCTCTGGAACAGGGATCATTTGAAAATACCAGAAATAACGGCTCTTGATTACGCAAATCGCGCTCGAGGGAAACGTCTGCAGTCCGTGTACTGCTCTGTGTTAATAGCCTCTTGTGTGCATGCTGGACGGAGGTAGAGGGTGCAGGCGTCGTGTGGTTGGCCATGGACTGTTTTTGAGAGAGCGATTGCCTATAAGCATGCAGCAGTGCTATGTTGCTACACATTCTGAAAGTTATAACAACATGGAATGAAGTTTTAGGGTGAAAATTCTTATGAAAGTGCTTATGTAAATTTTATCTCGATATTTTCTCTATTTCAGCACACGAACTTCATGTAATTAAAATGGCAAACACCTAGGAGTATATAATCTAAATCATAACTTGGGAAAGCACGACATATCTGTAGTAGAGCATGTACTAATAGAAGTATTTGAAAAGAAAATATTCTATTTGTTAACGACGCTGTTCATTGCCAAGATCATATCAACCCCGCCGGTGTGCCGGAGTTTCGTACCGCAGCAGTACTTTTACATGTCAGTAAATTTACTGACCTGGAGCTGTGCGTTTAAGTAACTTAAAAGGTATGGACCGGATTTGAGCCAGGGTTTGAGTTACAGTCGCGTTTGTGACATTTTGCTGCTCGAGGTCGAAAAATGCGACGAACTTTAAAATAGGATTCGCGAAAATGCGACAATCTCACAGAAACAAACGGTATGCCGCTTTCCCTCCCAGCCAATGGAGCTCATTTCTGATCTGTTCTACGTGATTCACTTTTTATCAGATGTATACAGCGCGCCCATGTGTGTGTGTGTGTGTGTGTGTGTGTGTGTGTGTGTGTGTGTGCGTGCGTGCGTGCGTGCTTGCGCGCGCGCGCTTTTTAAGAAGTGATGGATAAATTTGTTTTAAGAAGGTAGTGGAACTACTGTAGTAGAAGTTAATTTTAAAATATAATAACATTTCATTTAGCAGACTACTGTTGGCTTCAATTCAGTATATACACATATTTTTGTTTTAAAACCTTCTTTAATAGTACAATTTATAAATTTTTTTACCAGCAGAATTTTGCACAAATGTTTAATTCTGATTTGTGCGTTTTTGCGACATTGTTTTGTTCTCTAGCTTAAACCCTGATTTGAACCCACGACCTTGAGTTCAGTAGGCCAATGCCTAACTGGGCCACCCAGGCCGATACAAACTTTTCTTCAAACTAGTCCAGCATAAATGGAAATTATAGGAAATTAAACCTTGAATGGAAACTAAATGAAAAGTTGTATCAGATGTTTGTGTGGAAGAGTTAGCAAAAGATTTAATTTCTGTCTCGTTTAGTTTCGTCTCGGAAGCAGTAGCGAGAGGATATGCAGTTGAGCTTGCTCAAGGTAAAGAGTGACGAAATACTGGAAAATAGGGCGAAGTTAAGTGAATTAGTTCATAAAACACTTAGGAGAATGCCCTAAATGGGATGTACGATAATATAACAGTAATGCTAGGGGATAGCGATAGGAACTAGCAGTGGAGAATTTCGTCACTCGGCCAAGGCTAGTTTATTGCGCCTCTTAAAAACAGTTGCCAACTCCTGATGACGAAAAGTTGCTAAAGTGTCTATAAAAAGGCCAGGAATGTTTATGCTGGAGAAGTATATAGTCTTGAGTGCGCAAACCAGGTTTCACAATGAGAGAGATGGCAGAATTTCCCAATCTGGCAAAATAATTTTTCGTGCTTATCAAAGGAATTTCTTTCATTGAGAAATAATGGCTGTCTTTTCATCACAAAATATTCATGAGTAGTATGGTTATATCAGAAAAAAAAAATTAAAGAGAGGAGAAACATAGTGAGTCAGCACTCACTGACCATCCAAATGTCATGTGACATGCCACTTATAAACATCATACACACAAATTTGAAGTTGTAACTTGCAAATGTCTGTAGCAACTCTTACCTCCCTGTCCCCATTCTTCTGTGTGAACATTTGGAAGTGAAAAATTGCGACAACAGTTTTTACCTGATCAAACATTTTTCATTTAAGTATAGGTATATAATCAACTTCCCTTTAATATTGTGACAAAATGACAAAATTCAGTCCAATTACTTTTTCTGTTACTTTATTCTCCTACAAAACATTTGCACAAATAAACAGTTCTCTTTCACTGACGTTGTCTTCAGTCCTTCGGGATATTACAAATCACAGTTTTCGTCTCATAACCTTAACACGCAATTTTCTGTCTTTCAGTTCTCTCTTTGTCCCACAAAAACTAATTCTGACGATACGAATTCTCAACACTCATTAACTGCTTCGCTATCTTCCTCTACGACGCCCCAATTTTCTCACGACTGTACGCGCGCGCGCACACACACACAAACACACACAGCTGTCCTGTTCCATATTCACAAACTAAAACTGACTGACTGACTGACTGACTGACTGACTGACTGACTCACTGACTGACTCACTGACTGACTGACTGACTGACTGACTGACTGACTGACTGACTGACTGACTCACTGACTGACTGACTGACTGACTGACTGACTGACTGACTGACTGACTGACTGACTGACTGACTGACTGACTAAAAACTGCCTCACTCGCGCGTTCCGCAAGGCTTTACACTGGCGATGACGTAGTCAAAATTTTCTCGAACTTCACCTTTTCTGGAACTGCTGGCAGCCGGAATATTTGCGAACAATCTATAAAGCTCCTTTTGGTTCTCCCTCTCAGATTGTTGTCATCTGTTTGCTCGCATGAGTGATGTGGGATAGCTTGATCTTGACCGCCTTTGATACGCGCCGCGCCTGGTATGTGGTGTGAGGTAGCTTGACCCTGACTGCCCTTTGTTGTGCGCCGCGGCCGGTGTCACAATATTTTAGTGATTTTAATTTAAAAATTAAACAATGAAAGCTGAAAATGGCTAGAAGCGGTTGAATATTTTGAAATATTTCTAAAATTGGCTGTTATTGCGTAAAAGGCTGAAAATGCGTTTAATGATCTTTTTCGCAAACTAGAGGCTATTAAACTCTTCCAACGGCGAGACTTAACCACACCGGAGTTAAATTGGTATGGCTTGCGGCAGGAAGGGATTAAGCGACACAGCAGGAAGGCCAGATCTGATGCGCAGCGAAACCTTCCACAACATGCAGGGCAGGTTCGGTCACAAGGTTCCGTGCCAGGAAAGACTGCTTTTCTCTCTTCAAACAACCACCGCATCGCAACCCTGGAACATAAGAATGAATAAAATGAGAGATGAAGGAGGGAGGACTTAGCACCTTGATCTATTGTACATCTTTTGTACCCATGCCCCTGACAGGGCATCCCCTGGAGGGAGGGCTGAGGTGAGAGGGGACAGACGGTGGTCGGACATAGGAGACAAGACAGCAGAGTGCAGGGTCCCTCTAGTTTACATATTGAGATTCCCGGTGACAGCTCGTACAGCCAGCTGTCATACAACGCCGAGACTCCCGCCGATACTTACAACCCTGAAACAGCCACGCAAGATGAAGATGAGGTGAAACGAGAAGGGAGGTGAAACAGAGGAAGAGCCAATTCGGGGGATATAGTTAACCTTTCCAACATTCCCTAGCGACCCGGGGAAACCTCCGAGGAAAAAAAAACATGGTTCAAGAGGATCGGCGGGGGATCGAACCCATGACCTGCCGAATGTAGGTCGCGCACGTTACCGCGGCGCCTCCTTGTTCGCTAAATGAGAGATAGGAAAATTCATGGTATATATTGGGTGTTCATTTTTATATGTTCTTTCGATTGTCGTGTATGACGTCACCGCTGTCTGGCGAGTCCTCGGTTGCAACAAGTTGAACAAAACAGCCATGACTATATAATAGAGTAATATTTATTAGTACATAGAGTGCCCGAGTAGAATGTTGCAGAGATGCATAGTTCAGCTTGCGAGGCCTACCAGGACCTCCTAAATACCGGACCTGACACTGTGATTCAAGATGGCGGCCTATGTGGTGGGAACTAAAGCGCGTCTCACCCTTAAAAGACAGTACACGTTAAATGGAGCGCAGTGTTGCAACATGTACTAGTTGCGAATCTCTCTCCGCGAGCGACTCGAGGTGGCCTGAGTCCTGTACTTAGTCCTTCAATTGCTGTTTGACGAGACGGACACTTTTAACTTTGGTATCCCTCCACGCCTTTGTTACTGTATGACCTAAATTTACAAATGACTCGTCTGTATAAACAATTGATTTCCCCTGGTCCCTAAACCTTTTACGTCTTTTAGATATTTATGTCGCCATCTGATGATATCGATATCGTCTCTTTCTATTAATATGCACTTGTTACCCTTTCTTTCATATTCGAACCCCAAATCAGATTGGCCCTTGAGAAATTTGGTAGGGTCTCATCACTGTTGAACTGTGACAAAATTATATTCAGCATGGGTGGAATATTTGCAAACTGTAAAGAATGAACAATTCGCCGCACTCCACCTTGCAACATTCAATCATATTGCGTTAACCTAGCGTTTTGTGTAGTCCCGCCCCTTTTGCTTTCTTTTTCGATGGCGTTCTTAGAGGTCCTTCCATTAGTTCCTTTTTAATCATACACACTACTACTTCTGAACACCCGATAGCCTTAGCTGTTTCTTTTACTGCCTTTACTGCCAAGCATTTTGCTTCAAAAATAATCTAACACATTCATAATTATTTGGCGTTCCTTACTTCTTAATTTACCAACATATCGTCTCTTCCTAGCTTCCCCCTCCATAACTACAAATATTTACAAAAATATTAAACAAATAACGCAATAACAGCTCACAGTTACACACACGGCTTCTTTCGAACTAATGTTAGTGCTACTCCTTATACTATCTTCTGTGTCAGGCCTGACGCTGAATAGATGAATACCTTCTGTTTGCCTTATTGGATAAAAGAAAGAGGTTACTGCCTTTTGGTTTATTTTAAAAACTTTCTCCAACCTTCCTCAACATTTGTTCTCGCTGGTTCCCTGATGTAAAGTCAATAACAAAAAAGTTTCACACTGCGTAACTTTTGCAGTGCACAGATATAAAATTTTCCGAAAACATTTAATTTAAAAAATTATAACACTTAACTGGGTAAACATAGAGAATTCAAAGTAGGCAGGTAGTAGCACTATAGTTTACTCTACCTAAGAAAAAAATATAGATGCATTCTAGCAGTTAGTTTGTTAGTTAGTGCGTGATGAGTGTAGAAACAGCAAATATCGGACTTCTACTGAAAAAAACGTTTTCTGAAGAAATTTGGACCTATAGAAATGTATAATGACTCTGAAAAGGATATAACCTGATAGAGAAAAAAATTCTGCATAGGATAATGTGTTCAAACCTGAAATTTATAACAAATGAATATTTATACCATGCTATTAGGAATGTGGCAACAGAGCGAGGGTAGAAAAGGACGCGGCTAATGGCAACTTGTATGCGCTAGATAGAGACAGAGATGTCCCATTTAACTCCATACTGTCTTCTAAGAGTGAAACGCTATATACTTATAAACAACTCGTCTACAGGCTACGATTTCAACGCAGTAAAATAAAAATGTTGTGTAATAACACGCCTATTTTGTGAATATGGGCTGTGTTAAACACAAAAACACTGTCTTAAACATAACCACAAGTAAACAAAAAGGATGACATTTAATATTAAACGATAACCCATGGGCAATGAAATATATAACCTTAAATATCATTCATGCAATCTACAGTTTTACATGCCATTATGTAACTGCATTACACACTCAAATTACAAAGAAGATAGACAAAACTGCAAGCAGCATGTTACTTAAATAAAACAGAACTGTTGACATTGAGTTGAGTCAATTATTATTAATCATTGTTTACACTGTTTGTCACACTTGTACAATGCACATAATGTTATATACCTACACAAAACATATACTGGATGGCTGATATACAAATGCTGCCATTTAGAATAATTAGCTACCTACTAAATTCAAAAGCTTTAGGGTGGAAATTTGCTTTTACTATTACTGAAAACTTGATTACTCGTTTGCAACAACATATTACTCAGCACTTCATGACACTTTATTTTACAGGGGGAATACACAAAAGCAGATGAAATATTAAAAATAATAACCGTAAAACAGCACTGTAAATGAAATACATATATGAAATACGTAATCTTAAATCAGCATTGTAAAGCAACTTTGGGTAATTATTTATAAAATCGGCCGCTCGAGAAAACGAATGAATCATAGTGCAATGGATGCAGTTTTTATTGCTAATTACGATTTTGAAAGTTTAATTATGCGCTTAAGCTTCGTTTTTTATTTATGAGCAAATTTCGTATGTGCTATGCAGTGGTTTTATTTCGCGTATGCGGCGGATATTCAGCAAATAAATGTTTATAAACGAGTATAATATATGCTAGAATGATTGATTAATGTATTTACGTTGAAATTGTTATTGTTGATAAGGTTTTGAAAGTTTTATTTGCCGGTCAAGCTTCGTTTTCGTTTTTCCTGTGTTAGGCTAGGTTTAGTGTATGTATATGAGTGTAGTAACAGGGTACTATGTTATCGAAATTTTGCCCGTGTTAGGTTAGGTTAGTGTATGTATATGAGTGGGGTGACAGGGTCCTGTGTTATCAAAATATTTACAATTTGGGCAGTGTTTGTGCAATCATTTCAACGTAAATGCATTAATCAATCATTCTAGTATATATTATACCTACTCGTTTATACACATTTATTAGCTAAATATCCGCCGCATAAGCGAAATAAAACCACTGCATCGCACATACGAAATTTGCTCATAAATAAAAAACGAAGCTTGAGCGCACAATAAAACTTACAAAATCGTAATCAGCAATAAAAACTGCATCCATTGCACTGTTTCATTCGTTTTCTCAAGCGGCCGATTTTGTAAACATTTTCCCAACTTTACTATAGTCTACGGTTTTACATGCAGCAACATAACACATTTCTTCTAAACTACAGCTACACATTTAAATTACAAAGAAAAAAGATAATATATAAATACAAGCAGCATACTACTTACATGGGTAAAACTGAGGAGAGCGGCGTCTCGAAATTATTGTCTTTCACTATTCACCATGTTATATACACATCGGTAACACACATAACGCTGCAATTTATAGTAATTAAATAGAATTTACAAGCGTTACGTTTCAATTTACCTCTTGTTTTAACTTAAAGTTTCTGATTTTTAATTTGCATCCGGGAATGCAACAGTTACGGGGCATTGTGATGTTTGAGGTTAGGTTGAGGTATGACTACAATAGCATACACTACTGGAACAGTTTTTCTTCAACAACCTCTCACCACTGTAATCGTGACACAAATTGTATTTGCAAACATATAAATTAACCACACTATACGGCTAACGTAGCCATAGCCTTAGATGAAACACAATAAACACGAACACGTGGATAAACACACGGCATAGTCAACACGTTATTAGATTTATTCCCGTTCCCTATACTGCCCAAATAAAAGTTTTTAAACACTCGCTTTGCTAATATGAAGACAAACTTACATAGGAATTGTTATAAAAAACAATAAATCAAAGGCATAGAAAATAATACGAAGGATAGCGTGTGGAAACACCTCAGAAATCACCCCCAACAGCCGGCGCCATTTTTGTACAACTTAGATGGCAGAGTCAGGTCTGTTAATCCAGAGGGTCCTGGTCCTACGCTTTGCGTTCAGGAAGTTTCCCATAGAGCGCGCAACAATAGCAAAGTTCTTTCCTCCCCCCCCCCCTTTTTTTTCCCCCGCCGATTTATTGGAAGCCTTTCCGACAGCGAAATTACGGACTGGTGCGTATGTACATAATATTAGGGCTGTGGCTTGGTCATCGGTAAATTTTAAAAACCTTTAGTATGGTAAAATCTAGAGATATTTCAATGAATATACGTTAGATAGAAAACTTTGGGGATGTTTTCCTTAGATAAAACAGTACGACACAGGAAAAAAATATTAAAAACTCCAGTATTGTTTAGAAGGGGGTGTTTTAAATTAAGCATTTGATCTTCTACGCTGAGAAACGTTTTGAAAGTAAGGAATGAACTTATTTTTTGTTAGACGTCGCATAGATACAAAATAGGTGTGTCTGTGTATCTCTGTGTCATCTATGTATGCTATGCCATAATAAAGTGCCGTACAATAATCGTGGTTACCGTTTAACATTTATCTTAAGACTTCTACGAGGTGTCTCTTGGAATTCCTCATACCTGTCCAGAAAATCATCAATGCAGCGGTTCATATCCTACTGATCTTACACTCATTCAGCAATCCGGTTCAAAAATAGCATTCCAAAATATAGACTCGGAGCTGTATTGTCAGCTTCATATTGCCCTCTACTAGCGACATATGCTGAATCGAACTCAAAGCTCTGATGGCCCGTTTCCACCATACGGACAAATTCAAGGATGCTCTCCGGTATGGTCGTGTAAATTCCGAAAACAGTCGCTAGGGGGCAGTTACAAGTAAAACACTCTAAAAAGCTCTAAAGTGCTGATACCTACCACCCATTCAGCCGCCGATGCTGATAGAAATATCACCGCCATACATCGTTAGATGACGAAATGCGGAGGTGAATGTATACGTAACCGTAGACTTGCTTCAAAGAGTGGCTTATAAATTGGAAAGCGAAGCCACAAATAAAAATAAGCACCGAGTATAATTCACCCCAGAAGTCGCCTACCCAAGGTCAGGGTGGCCAGTTCAACGGAACTGAGCCACGGACCTCCCGAATCCCAGCCTCAGATGCTACCATCTGAACCGTCGCTTGGTGCAGCAAGGTTAGAATGAGTCACAGAAAGATTAATGTTCGATAGCAATATACGGGGTTGCCACATTGGTTTTATTTAAAGTCATCATATCTTTGGTCCAAAGTTGTAAACTTTCGTTTTAAAAATGCTTATCTAAAATCATGCATTTAATCCGTGATTAGCAATATAATACTTAAGTGGTTGATAACAGAAATGCACAATAAAAACAGTGAGAACTGAGGTATTAAAATATACGAAGAAAGCATGTACTATAGTTTATGAAAATAACAGCAAGTTCTATAGCAGAGCTTTTATGTGGTCCAAAAGTGTTGTAAAATGCAGTTATCCCATCAGTTCTATATTCAGTCCGATGATAAGAATATGGAGTGGAGAAAAACGTTGTCCTGGAAGATAATACAAATACATTGTTGCATCGGATTGGTCCCATAGCTCAGCTAGAGCACCTGCCTGCTATGTGAGGGATCCCTACTTCGATTTCGCCTGAGCTCAAGAACGTTTTCTTTGAACAAGGTTTCTCGATATACCTAGGGTCTGGTATGTGAATGTGAGTCTGCTTCTGTGTGTGTTATTGGTTCTTTACAAACCAACTTGCTCAATAACAAGATTTCAGGATTGCTTCTAGGCATGTCTGAGCACATGTTCCAGTAACGATTGGCAGTTACTCTAAAATCATGGCTCCACGGTAACGTGTGAGGCTCGCATTCGGGAGGTCATGGGTTCGATACTCCCGACCGGCCTACCTGACCAATGGGATTTTTCGGGGGTTGAGTCACCAGGCGAATTCTGAGCAGGTTACTTTCATCCCCCGAAAGAAAGGAAAGAAAGGGTAGAAAGCATCAAGGGACTTCGGGTGCAGCATGATGGGGAACAAATGCTCTGAGTAACTCGTCCCCTGTCACGAAAGCCGGGCTCTGGATCGTGTCCCCACTGAGGCTCTTGGAGCACAGAGGGGCCCCTGTAGGCGGCTCTCTGCGCGCACCAGCGGGGGATCGGTGTACTGGCTATTTCCGGGAGTTTACAACTGGGAAAATGTAGGGAAACTTATTCTCTGCTGTGCCTGCGCTCATGTGGTCTGGCCGCCCTGTCTCCTCTTGCCTCACCCCTCACACCTGGGGGCGCCACTTCGGGGACAGGCATAAAAGATCTCTAAAGTCGAGGTACAGACATCCACCCTCCACGTCTGTGTTCCTACTGCTAATCTACAATCAGCACACTATATGGCACCATCATGTGGCACAAGGTCAACATATTAAGAAAACATATTGCATCGCTTCTTTCAACTTTTTCTTTCTTTTCTCCTTTCTTTGGCAGCTTCTTCTGGCTGTTTTGTGAGGCTTCTATCTAATTACAGGGTGTAGTAATTACAACAGAGTATTGTTTTAATTTTTAATATATTTGCGTGGATTCAGTTTTTGGTAGTTCGTTGCGTTCGCCTCGTTAATAGCAAAGAGAGTAAACGGTTCCTGACAGCAAGTAAAGGAGAAAAAGAGCACTTGAAGCTATTCACGTAAATGCCAGAGAATGTACGTCATTACAAACATCGATAAAAATAAACAATGGAGTTATCAATATTTTGGTTTATAAAGGAGGAATTGACAATTAAGTAATGTTTAGATTCGTCATTTTAACGTCATCATTCTGGTGATGAGTAGGGCGATAGAAAAGAAAGCATCTTATGTCACAGCAATATTCTGCGTCTCATTCACTGACGTGACGAAGCAAGCATTGTCTGCGTGGAAGATAACGAGCAGATAAAGTTAACGCAAATATCCCCAGGTATTGCAGTCAATTACGAGAATTTGTGCATGGTGAATCGTCGGACTGATACACAGTGATCTAAGGTGAGTAACCAGGCTATAGTAATACATGGCGAGCGCCTGTTAAATGGGGTTCTTTTTATTTGGTCATTCTGGCTCACATAATGTAACCAACATTTGGTTTCTGCGTCTCTAACGAAGTGGCCGAAGTCTCTCACCAAGGATTGGATCGATTTGTTGTTGTCTGGGTGGATCGGGTTCTCCGATTTCACCTTTCCTTTCACCCATTTCACCATAATTTGATATCTTCTTCACTTTGGTACCAGGCATTGGGCTGATCAGCCATCCTGGACATTCTCTCTGATCCAGAATCCGACTGTTCCTCGACAGGCATCTGACCCCAGGTCAGTCCTCTATAAAAAAAAGGGCTTACAAATTATATTAAATGGTATTTTTTGAGCTAACCATTTCCTTGTTATTGACTTGCAATTTCAAATATTTAATTTTTTCTCAAATAGGAAGTAGTTATTCATTTTTTCATCTCTTGGCCATGCAAAGAAAATGGAAACTCAAAGTCCTTACATAGCGACCCACTCTTAAAAGACTTGACTATCATTTAAGCCTATTGCATTCCCATATTCTCCTTGTACTTACAAGGGAATTTGTAATCAATGTGTTGATTAGCATGAAGTAGAGTAGGCCTGCTCAGGGTCTTGCATTTATATGTGTATATTTAGCAGATAACAAGTAGAAGTGCTCAAGGTATATCGCGAGTCACCCAGGCTTGAGATAGACGAATACGTTTTTTGTAAAAGAATAGTCTCTTGAACAATGGGTAGGAAAGAGTTTGTGAATGTAACTCATCAGATCTTTTAATAATATTACAAGTACTTTGTTTTATTCATCATGGGTTCTATCTTCTCTCTCACACACTCTCCCACTGCCCGGGAGTGGCCGAGCGGTTAGCGCGCTCGCCTACCACCTAGGCGGCCCGGGTTCGATCCCAGGGACCCGCATGTGGTATTCGTGGTGGACGAAGCGGCGTCAGGGCGGGTTTTCTCCGGGCACTCCGGTTTCCCCCGCCATCTCATTCCACCGGTGCTCCATCTTCATGTATCATCAGTGTCACCGCCTGCGGTGCCGTAGTGGTAAAAGCGGGCGTTAAACACTACAACAACACTGCCCGGGGGGAGGGGAGGGGGGGGGCTTTGCTTATTATTGTTATATGCCACCTTTAAGATCTTTAGGTCCTAGCAGCGATTTTTACTTGAACAATTGCTGATCGGCAATGTGTTCAACCGTTTATTACTTGTAGTGTTTACGATTTAACCTTGGCGAAAAAAAGAACACACAGCAAAATAAGACAATAAACTGGTTATATCGGTTCGATTTATATAATAATATGCTTTGTGTAAGAAAGTCTTGCTGTATTTCTTATGGATTCCGTTATCTAGTTCCTTACCACCGCATACTAAATAATGTTATTAACTTATATAAAAGAGAGAATTGCGTCCAGCGTAACATCAGAAATTGTTTAACCGATTTTTATAATCAACGACAAAGAGGATTATTTTTCTCAGTGGTTAAGATCATGTCATTTCCATAATACGTATTTAAATTGGTGGCCTGGGAATGGGGGATGTTATTCACCAGTTTCACTCTATTTGGTTGTATATTAATTCCTAGCGAGAAGAGGAAAGAAAGCCCTTCCAGAATCAAATTAAAGATTTTTTTCCCTAGATTGGGATGTGCATTAAGTTTTGTTTATGAATTAAAAGTATAGTTTAACCATCAAGGGCACACAAAAATGAATTATGAATTTAACTTGAGCGTTAATACCAGCATGTAAAAGGTTCAGTATTACCTAATCGTATACTTGTCAATTAGGAACGGTGAATTGCCACAAGACTGGAACACTCGGCATAACGATAAATTGAAATATAAATATCCACGATCGAAGCATAGTCTCTTGGTATAGAGCTTCCTGATAATGACAACACTATAGTAATCTAAGATGCACTGCAATGAGGGAGAAATTACTTTGTGATTGACACAAGCTCCTGACGCGCAACTGCCGGAGGGCTCGTCATCTACGTAATCATCGCTGACCTTGGTGTTTGTATTCCTGCATTTGCTGACCTGAGTGATATACTGGTTGATTTATGCGGAGCATGTGTCAATCACAAAAAAATTTCTCCGCATACAGTACTAATAGTAAGGTTTTATTACAGATTCCCTTTTAGGTATGGTGGGGATAGGAGACTATTCACGAAAAACTACATTTAATTTTTCACGAAAACGTCCTAAACACATACTTTAATGAAAATCGTTAAACCCATTTTTGAGAAAATAAAAATTTTCGAAACATTTTCCATGTAAGGGGTAGTTAGGCATGGTTGTCTTTCATTTCTCACGAGCTGATACAAAAAGTATCTGTCCATAGTGTCCTTAATTTTGAACATACAATTGCCGTCTCCCCTTCTAGGTATATGCGGCTGTCTTCCTTAAAATCTATAACGAAACTATTCCCTTCAGCACTTATTTATTTTATCATTATTAGTAGAAAATAGATAAAATATGATTGTGCATAAATTATTTGTAAAACATGCATAAAATAATCGGTAACTGGTGGAGAAAGTCCTGTGACAATGAAATTGTTTCGTCTGCAACGATGGTCAATTATTAAGAATGAAGCAGCATATTTAAACAACATTCGTGTCCACGACGTCATTTGTGAGGGGTTATAGTGTATTAAAAACAGTAGTAAAGTGTAAGTTAAAGGATGCAGTAAACACTAACCCCTCTTGACCTAGAGTCGATTCTGCAATGCTCCTGAGACACCGCTTGCCAAATTGTGCTCTGGCCCGTTCTCTTCAGACATTGTATGCACACATTTCAAGTTGTCTGCATATACTACAACGTAGGTACTGAAACATTCAGTGTTTGCATTCTAAATGATATAATTATAGAAAAAGTATTTATGGTTCAAAATTAACGGTAGGACAAGTCCCTTCTAATGCGAACCACTACTATGATTCATCTTAGGGAAGTCGCCTTGTATTTGGATTGTGTAGCAACAAACCTATGTTCCTCGCTGAAGTAAATAAGTATATTGATTTCTTTCGCAAGTCATCCTGTTTGATATACTACATACAGTACATTTACTACAAAACTTGGCTGGCAGTCGAACGGCCCGTCACCCGGTCATACAACCATGGACGTCAAATGAAATCTCAAATCACATTAACAATTACATAAACATAAAACATGTCTTATTGGCGGAGATGTTGGAAACGCCGTCCATCGGCATCAGTACATCTACATTAATTTCTGTCCTGATATTTTGTTTTAATTTTGTCTTGTGCAAGGCGACTAAGAGATTTTGGAAATAACCGTTCGTCTAGTTTCTGTTCCGTAAGCATACACCTTTCTTTTCTTATCACGAATTGATCCCGTCTCACGCACGCCAGGAAATTTAATTTCAAATTGACTTATAATTTCCCTATAAGATGATGTAAGCACATACGTATCGTACATAAACACTCTTTGTTGTACTGTATACTGCAATCGATTCATTTGAAAACACTCCAAGCAGAACTAAACACTTCTAAACACTCCTAATGATATTCACGTGTGAACTGGACTGGAACGGAACAGAACACCTATCTAACAGAATAAGACTTGTGCACATGTGGTGAGCTCGCGTGCACAGGGAAATATAGTGAACGTTATACGGCCGTGCACTTGCCGGCTGAGTTTTATAGTATATAGGTTAGGTTCTTACTTAATGTTCACTAGTGTCTGCATAATTATAACAGGAACAAAACCTGCTATTTTTATGGCAATAGTTATTTTCAGGAACTTTGCCCAACTGAGGAGATATGATAGCACCAGGCTTGTGCTTTCCTCCTCCTCCTCCTCCTCCTCCTCCTCCTCCTCCTCCTCCTCCTCCTCCTCCTCCTCTTCTTCTTCTTCTTCTTCTTCTTCTTCATGATTATTATTATTAGTATTATTATCATTATCCTCTCTACTACACATGTGGGGTATGAGAATAGAGAACAGTGACACTGCGTAATAAACACTGTGTTTCTAAATATGGTCCGTCATTCATGCGTACTTGAGAGAGTGAAACGTAATGACGGTCACTGTGTTTACGGGACAATGACAACATAATGGTATGTTATTTGTGTCAATGTCAGCTAATGTTTATCTGTATACTTTCTCTGATAACAAAATACATTTATCTATTTCCCAAGTTTAACTGGGTAATTACGGGAACACCAGATATTCAGAACTCTGCTGTGTGCAACGCAATTATATAAAGGACATAGCTTATTGAGATACCCCCAAAAACAACTGGTATTTTCCCCATTATGGCGTGGTCTAGTTGTGTTTGGTAATATTCCATTAGTTACGTTGCATTAATACTGCCAACTGTTCGTAAAATATAACCATGGTAAAGCTACGGCCACAGTTGATGTTATAGCATCCGTTATGTTACCACAGAGGCCCTCGTTTTTGGACCCATTGCAGAGAAGCAACCGATAGATTTTAAAACAGACGCCGTATTAATTAATTAATCTGTGGACGTCATTGTATTGCTCGTGTTTGCGTGATTTTGTTTTGAATTGTTTTAGAGCAGTATATGCAGTTAAAGTTAATGTTATTTTTGTGTTCGCAAAACAGTATCACATTAAATATATATCACGATATTTAGCGTGGCCGAGCGGTTAGACCGCTCGCCTAACATCTAGGTGGCCCGGGTTCGATCCCAGGGAGCCGCATGTGGCATTCGTGGTGGACGAAGCGGCGTCAGGGCAGGTTTTCTCCAGGTTCTCCGATTTCCCCCGCCACTCATTTCACCAATTGCTCCATTGTCACCTTTCCAATAATCGATTTTGCCCGCATTTCATATCATCTTCTTCCTCACTATCATATCTGCTGCTGGGCTGACCACCCACTTCCAGGTCTTCACTCTGTCCGGTCCATAGGTTCGCCTGCTCCCCAACAGACATCTGACGCTAGGCACTGGCTTGTAAGTCCCAGGGGATGTAGGTCCTACATAAGGGTAGGGTAATCAGGTAAAGAAGATATTTAGCTTTTGGAAGTGATTTTATCCAAAAGTGTTATTGCAGAACAAGATTTACCGAAGATGAGTAGGCTCATCGTGTGTTGTGTGGTAACGATGTTCAAACATTATCATTTGAAGGCATGTTACTTTAACCCTGTGATATTTGAGGTTAGAAATAATGCTTTTATTATGTACGTTGGCAGTACTGCTTTTTGGCGGAATTTCATCTGCAGTTCAGTGTAATGTCGGCCAACAATCGGTTGGTTCTTTATGGACTGTCGTGCCATAGAATTACTATTGTATTATTCAGTAAAATACATACCTACCATTACCTTACTACAAGGAGCTTCGTCCCAAATTGCTGCACCACGCTGTGGTATTTCTAAATAGTATGATTAAAACTTGTGCATTGCTATGCAACAGTCTCAAGGAATTTTGATGCCGATAAGAAATAGAGGCCAGCTAGGGTTGCCAGTTTTTGTTCACCAAAAATTTTTTTTTTTTTTTTTTAAAGGAAGAAAGGAAGATTTTTTACCGATGAAACTATACGTCAAAACAGGATTTTCAAGACTCATTTTGGTCATGAGCACCTTTATTGTTGATATTTACTTTCGGGTTTTGCTTTTCTTTTTTAACAATTTTGCATCACATTTTACAATTTCAAAAAAATTGTTTGCATGAATACGGAAAGTTTACGACCACCAATCAATTCCTTAGAACACCTGTTTCTCACATCTATCCATTTCTGTTTCATCAAAGAGGATATTGTCTCAACAAATGCATTGGACCCAGGAATACTAAATAAATACCCTACAACCTTACTCATGTTAGATACCTCCTTGGGAGAAACTAGAAAAGAAATGAACCTATTTTTCAACATTAGTACCTTCACTTTTGCAGCTTTCAGCTAACTGCTCCTTTGTATCACAAAACTCCTCATAAAGCTTATCTGCGTTAACGTAGTCTTAAACTTCTAACACTTCAATAGCAGCCTCAAAATTGTCAAATGTTAACTTATTTTGTCCTAAAGTGAAGTTTAATCTCGAACATTTATTGTCACTAGAGTCATAATTTGTGTTCAAATACTTCAACAAATTTAAGTAAAAATAACAGAGATCTTTAACAATTTTACTTTGCTTGCTTTGGCAATGTTCTTAATAACTGTTTTTCTGCACTTCCAAAATACTGATCCTCAATTCTTTGATTCAACTTACTTTTAATTCTGACAATGAGTTGAAAATAGCTAAAATACTCAAATCACTTTTTTCCAGGATTTTAGTTGTGTATTTAATTGTGGATTTAAAAATACCATCAATTCTCTATCTGCACCCATATCTTCAGTTTTAAATAAATCAGAAAAAACTTGGGACAGTCGTGTATGCTTTGAAAATAGCTCTTCAGAGCATCCCAGTTTTGTAAGAATATTTTGAGAGCAGGAGCCATCTGGTAGACACATGGCGAATCAATTCAGACTATTCAGGACCTTCTAGATTAACGGACCTGACCCTGGCATCCCAGTTGTACAAAAATGGCGTCGGCTGGTGGGAGTGATTTCTGAGGTGTTTCTACACGCTGTTTTTCGTATTATTTTCTATGTCTTCGAGTTATTGTTTCTTATAATAATTCCTATGTAAGTTTGTCTTCATATTAGCAAAGCGAGTGTTTCAAAAGTTTTATTTGGGCAGTATAGGAACAGGAATAAATGTAATAACGTTTTGACTGTGCCGTGTGCTATCCACGTGTTCATGTTTATTGTGTTCCATCTAGGACTATGGCTACATTAGCCGTATAGTGTGGTTAATTTATCTGTTTGCAAGTACAATTTGTGTCACGATTACAGTGGTGAGAGGTTGTTGAAGAAAAACTGTTCCAGTAGTGTATATTAATGTTGCCATACTACAACCTAACCTCAAACACGACAATGCACCGTAACTGTTGCATTCCCGGATGCAAATTAAAAATCAGAAACTTTCAGTTAAAACAAAAGGTAAATTACAACATAAAGCTTCTAAATTCAGTATTTAATTACAATAATTACAAGTGTTATGTGTATTAGTTGCCGGTGTGTATATAACATGGTGAATAGTGTGAATAGTGAAAGACAATAATTTCGAGTGAATTCAATTAGTGGCATCTGCAACACCAACAGTTTGTTTCATGTAAGTAGTATGCTGCTCATATTTGTACATTATCTTTTGTCTTTGTAATTTAAATGTGTAGCTGTAGTTTAGAAGAAATGTGTTATGTTGCTGCATGTAAAACTGTAGACTATAGCAAAATTTGGTAAATATTTACAAAATCGTCCGCTCGAGAAAACGAATGAAACATAGTGCAATGGATGCAGTTTTTATTGCTGATTACGATCTTGTAAGTTTTATTGTGCGCTCAAGCTTCGTGTTTTATTTATGAGAAAATTTCGTACGGTCGATGAAGTGGTTTTATTTCGCTTATGCGGCGGATATTTAGCTAATAAATGTGCATAAACGAGTGTAATATATGCTACAATGATTGATTAATGCGTTTACGTTGAAATGATTGCATAAACACTACCCAAATTGTAAATATTTCGATAACACAGGACCCTGTCACCCCACTCATATGCAAAACTAACCTAACCTAAGCTAACACAATGTTGCTTTACAATACTGATTTAAGATTACGTATTTCATGTATTTCATTTACAGTGCTGTTTTACGGTTATTATTTTTAATATTTCATCTGCTTTTGTGGATTCCCCCTGTAAAATAAAGTGTCCTGAAGTGCTGAGTAATATGTTGTTGCAAACTGAGTAATCAAGTTCTCAGTAATAGTAAAAGCAAAGTTTCACCCTAAAGGTTTTGAATTCAGTAGGTAGCTTTAGGTCATTCTAAATAGCAGCATTTGTATATCAGCCATCCAGTATAGCATGTTTTGTGTAGGTTTAAAACATTATGCACATTGCACAAATGTGAAAAACAGTGTAAACAATGATTAATAATTGAGTCAACTCACTGTCAACACTTCTCTTTTATTTAAGTAACATGCTGCTTGCAGTTTTGTCTATCTTCTTTGTAATTTGAGTGTGTAATGCAGTTACATAATGGCATGTAGACCTGTAGATTGCATGAATGATATTTGAGGTTATATATTTCATTGTCCATGGTTTATCGTTTAATATTAAATGTCATTCTTTTTTGTTTACTTGAGTTTATGTTTAAGACAGTGTTTTTGTGTTTAACACAGCCCATATTCACAAAATAGGCGTGTTATTACACCACATTTTTATTTTACTGCGTTGAAATCGTAGCCTGTAGACGAGTTGTTTACAAGTGGTTCCCACCACATAGGCCGCCATCTTGAATCACAGTGTCAGGTCCGGTATTTAGGAGGTCCTGGACTATTGGAAGTCTACAACTTCAAAAATGGCTCTAATTGCATCCTTCTTTTGGCTGATACTGAAAAATGATTATAATTTTTCAAAACAATTTTCTCGACATCTACATGTAACCTATCACTAGCATACTTCATGGCATTGTGCAATATATGATGGTACAGTTAGCCTTTGCAATATTTGAAATGTGTGCTTTTAACAGTGCATATGCAGAATACTTTTTGCCAAAATTAACATTAGTATTATCTCCAGATATATAATTTAGATTAAGGTTGGAACTTTGAATACTTTCCAACAACATTTTACTTGTGGATATGACAGTTTCATCATTCCTTTCAATCACACGTAACAGTTTATTTTCAATCCCATTAGATGGATAAAAATACCTAATGCAAATAGGAAACATTTTTCTGTTTCCTTTGTTAGAGGCATCTGTAGCCACTGTATAAAACTGACATTTATCAGGATCATTAAGAACGTGCACAAAATCCTTTAGGGACAAGTCCATTTTTAACCAACAGTTCCGACTTTATTTTGCCCAAGCTAGACTTCCAGCATTACTTGAATCATGGAATAAAATAAGCTCATTATCTTGTTTCCACAATCCAAATTGTTGTAACTTACTCTATGTTTTACACCGTAATAAACAAGCCCTAGCTCACATGCAGTTACATCATTCTCGTTTTTTTAACACCGATAAAATAAGTTTAGAGTGTATTTATTCCTATGGTTCCCTTCTTCTTCGCCACATGCTTCTTGTAAAGTTCATGCTGTTTAATACACTGGGGATGGCGTCATAGGACCTTTCTCGACTTCTACACACACGAGCACCGGAAATGACTTAGCTAGACGTCTCGAGAATGCTCTCGATACCCCTTTTGTTTAAACCACCTCAATGTTAAGTTACGTATACACAACAGTCTCGCGACGCAGCCTGGCCCTGAACGTCCTTGCCCGCTCGCCGGCATGGTATGTGGTATGAAGTAACTTGGCCCCGTCCGTCCTTTGTTAAGTGCCGAGCCCGACGTTACAATAGTAACAAAATAAAACATACCTAGTTCAAAATTTGTAATTCCGCCCCATATTTCCGGCTATTATGTTGCCACATTGTGGACCAACCAACATTAGGCAGGCAGCGAAAAGTTTAAGCAAAGAAATAACTACTCTGTTTCTGGATCCAGAAAAAAATGAAGGGCAAGAAAAGAAAGCAGAGGAGGAGGGAGGAAGAGGAGGAGAACGGGGTAGAGGAGGAAGAGAAAGAGGAAGAGGAGCATGAGCGTCGGCAGACTTTTTTCCAGGGGGGATGTTGGAAATTTGCAATCATATAATATTAAATCATTATTTTACTGTCAAAATTTATAATATTTATTGCAGATAACCCTATTAATTTGTGCTAAATAAAAATTGTTCTCTACATCAAAATTAAAATAATAGTTTAATAGTCAGTAATTGACAGCACATTAAGTTCACCAACTTCCAAGGGGGGCCGTGGCCCCCCCCCCCTTGCCCCCGTTTCGCGACGCCCATGAGGAGGTAATGGAGGTGAGTTGAAGGAAAGTGGAGATCGAGAAAGATTACTCCAGCGAATGTAGGCTATAATTCAGCAGAACATATTTTCCCCCTGTTAATTACGTTGTCTCTGCTAATTACGTTTATCTGAAAGTAAGCTTACATGTTGAATCGTACCTGGGTATAGTCATGGTTGAAGCTACACAAAAATATGCACAGCCGTCGTTGTCATTGTATGTCGAAGGTCGCATCCTTTGTGTCCAGCCAGCCTATTATTGCATCAGTTGCGTAAAGGTCTTCCCAGATGGCGGTCCCCTTTCAATGTAGTTCGCTCATGCCAACTTTATTACAATTTCACACGGCATAGGTAGATACTTCCATACTTCTAGACAGAATTCTTACTATTCTTATATCAGTCGTGGAAGAGGCAATTTCGATAAACGTATTTATTTGAGAAAGGTTGCTTTAACCTTTTCCATACAGTTATTTAGGTTTCAGATGCTCCCTCATGCCTACGAGCCTAGATGTTGCTACTGGTGTCACTTTTAGTTGGAACAACCTTACGCAGATTTTCTAGTGGTAACGTTTTACTTAATAGACGTAGACGCAACATATATATATGAAAATTTTGCCCAACAAATTGGTCGAGCATTGATTTTTCAAAACCATTTAGGTTGCCGTCATGAAAGCTCTTTAAAATATCGTGTTAATTTCTAAGAAACCATCTGAAGGTAATGAAGCAGCAACTTAGGAAACAGCTGGAGAGCTTTAAGTTTGTTTTCCAAGCTGTGATTTCAAACCTTCTTCAGATGAAGATTTAGATCATTGTGAGGCGTTAGATCTTAAATGAACATTTTCTGAGATTCGAAATTCAAGATATCGAATTGTCTGCCACAACTCTTACAAATAAATGTAGACTTCAAAGCAAGAAAACCAAAAAAGTTAAAAAGTACTTCTTGAGTTGACACAAAATAACTACCGGGACCCAGCGAAACATTTTGAAGTGTCTGTACTCATTTCTACATGGGATACAATCGTGAGTGTCGGCAGACCTTTTTTCAGAGGGGGGGGGGGGCATTTTGGAAGTTTGCAATCAAACAATATTAATTCATTATTCTGTTGTAAAATGTATAGTATTTGTTGCGGATAACCGTATTAATTTGTGCTAAATAAAAATTATTCTTTACGTCAAAATTAAAACAGTAGTCTAATACTCAGTAATTGACTGCACATTAAATTCATTAATTTCCAAGGGGAGAGCCACGGCCTCCTTGCCCCCCTCCCCCTCGTTGCGACGCCCATGGATTCAATTATAACACAGAAATAGAATTACAGAAGTTTTATTCATTTAATATGTCCATTAAAACGCACTTTTTCACAATCAAATTTATTTCATTTTAAATCCTGAAGAATCTTGTTTATGATTTGAAGCAAGAATACAAATTAAATGGTTGACCAGAATAAGGTTATATAGGTGATAATTACGATAAAGTTATCTCAATGTAGAGATATGCCAGGTGAAAACTAATAATCGTTTTAAATATGAAGTACAATGTTATGCTCTTTACTTAAAGTAACTAAATATAGCAACAACTGGAAATATTAGGAGGGAAATGCCCACTCTTTGCCCCTAAGTTTAGGCCTGTTTGATAGAAACGATACGTACCATTTGTTAATTACAAATGTTGACGGTATCTGACAGTAGGTAACAGAAATTTGCTACACAGAACTACTGGTACATTGCAGTATACGGTCGTGACGGAGTTTGTTGCAACGCATTTCAGCCATACTCATTAAATGCGCGTGGTTATACATATATATTAGAAACCGCTTGACTTAAACCTGGCTATTAATAAGAGAACTAATTTAAACTAGATTCTGCGCAGTGTTCTTAATGTGAGAAATACGCTCAGTATGAAATAAAAACGATGAGCGGGACGGGGAGGGAATTACGAAATACAGAAGTATCATAATAATCCAAACAGTATTGATCAGAAAATTATACATTGATGGTAGTCATGATTATGTGATATTGAACTCAATGCTGGATGAAATATAAAGTTTCAGTTATTTGTATGAAAACGGTATGTGTCTATTGCATTTCTATAGCTCGCGCATTCGTTTTTAAACACTGACTACCCAGAGGACACCTAGGCGATTGATCTCTTCTCTTTCCTTCTATCTCCTATAAAGCGATCTTATCTCTCGTATTACTTGATGCAAAACGCTGTGTGAATCGCCTGCCCCCCCCCCCCCCCCACCCCACCTCGATTTCCCTGTATAGACGACACGTATGAAATAAAAGTCCAGAAATACTTGAGATTGTAAATTCCTAATGAGATAACACTGCTACTGAAGGCAGGTAAGTGACTCACATCAAAGCATTCATTTAAATTTTTAGTGTTCAAAAAGGATTGCACGAGCTAAGCTGTAAGCGGTTTGGTGAATTTTCTCGATATGTACTCTAGGGAGAAAAGTTCGTTGTTGGTAGCATTTCATCGCTAGTGAAAGACAAGCGCTTGGGGACGGAATACCCGAAGTTGCCCGATGAAGTGAGCGAATGCCACATACAAGAGCATTAGCAACGTTGTGGAAGGAATGGCCCGCGCGTAATTTGGATAGCAATTTAAAGCTTACGCTTGAATAAACAACGAATTCCAACAATCAAGTATGGCGTTTAGTGTAGCATATATTTTGCAAGGAATTTAAATTCGTATGGGAAACCTTTATCAGAACATTATGTGCTATTCAAGGGCAATTTTAGTATTACCAATGCTGTCAAGATAATACGGAAGGTTTCGTATTATTATCTGGCTTGAAGTATAACACTCCGATAGGCATTTTCTTCCCCGCTACTCATTTTAGTACACTCCCGGGTTTCGTGTTGAGAAGATGCTACTAATTGGCATTCATTTAATAATTTACATCCCTTTAATATTTGGAGATCCAGAATTATTAAATATTATTTTGACACACGGGTCAATCAATTAATATTGCCAATCACTGCTTTTAAATAATTTGTTTTCAAAAAATAGAAACAAAATTAGATACAGTTATAGAACATGTGAACTAAAGATGAAGAAAAAGTATTTTGAAGACCTTGATAGCCTTATTAGAACATAAAATAAGTACTTACATATCCAACGCTAAACGCAGATTTGAACTTCTAGCAAGAATTTAATATCTGAAATAAATGTAAAGTTAATCTTTACATCAAAAGTAAAAGCTAAATAAATTAAAATAGTCCTACATTTTCTCTGCATTATTGAACAATATCCCTGCCAAAACAAAGTGAGAGGAGAAGAAAACTTGGGTAATGGGTGTACATTACCCGAGTTTTCTTCCCTCTCACTGATAATGTTACGTGTTTCCAAAATGAGCACTGATTTTATAGCTATGATAGGTCGAATCTAGTCCATTTTTCACTACGTCAAGGTCGGGCCCTAATGGCCTAGTTGTCGACGGGCCCTTAAACACAACTCACTCGCTCACTACCTTACGGTTCGCGCATTGGAAATATCGTCCGTCCGTCCTTCTGTTGACAGGCTGAGAGCAGCCCGAGGTGTCAAACGTGTATCTGCCCTTTTAGGGCTTAACCACTTTCATGACGGGATGTGGGATTTTGCAGGGTGGAATCAGGAAGATTATATTTACAACGTGTACCCGGTGTTGCCCGTGGTTTAATGATTTATCCCTACATTTTTCTTAGCCTAATAACCTTGTGTTTCTTTGGAGACATTAAAAATATTACTTAATATACTTAAAGAATTAATTAAAAATCTTAGGGTACTATAAAGAACAAAAAATAAACTAAATAAATAAAACACCGGGAAGGCACTACGCAAAACACTGTTGAACAACCACAAATCCCACAAGAAGAAAAGGGAATAGAGAAAACCGTGTGAATGTAATACGTTGCATTTTTATTTCAATCATATAGAAAATATACGAATGGTTGGTAGAAAAGTGAGTAGAGAAAAACCAAGTGAATTTACACGTTCATTTGTATTTTAATCATACAGAAAATAGTATGAACTGTAGGTATGTTGAAAAGGAAGTAAAGAAAGGCACGTCACTCTTACTTAAAAGAAAGCGAGTAGAGAAAACCTTGTGAATGTAATACGTTGCCTAGTAAACTAGATAGCATAAAAACTTTTTCCATGAAAAAAATAGATGTGCCAATTTTCACGGCGATGGATCACAGGTGTTGGAGTTTATTCATGCAAACCAACATCCATTTTATATATAATAGATACCTACACTAATTTGTTTGAAATTTTTTGTAAAATGGTTATACCTATTCTAAACCTTCGCGGGAATTTGACTACTTACCGAAGTTTCATCACAATCGGATGAATGGTATACGAGACAAACAGAGAAACATTAAGTTTTAAATGTATGTACCTGTATAGATTATATATTTATTATTTGTGTCGTAAACGTTGTATGATACAGTCGACGGCAAGAAAGCGTGATGGACTAAATGAATAGTGCATGAGCTTTTTGCAGTGCTTAATTCCATAGATTACGTTATTTTCTGGCTCAATAAGGAACATACATCTGAAATGTTTAAAATCTATGAAAATGGCAAAGCAAGGAACACTTTTTTATAAAATAGCATAAATTTGTTACAACTGTTGGATATAAGAAGTTCAAAACACGTAGTAGAATACTTCGGGTTTTCGAAATTCACAGATATCGGTTTCCTTAAGTTATGTCCTAATTTATTTATTTTGTATAATGCCAGAAAATAGTATATGAGTACAACACTAATACACAGGTCTAAAACCGTCACATCACACGCAATATGAGTTCAAAAAGGTCTGATCTGATATATACGTCAGACATGCATACCCATTAACCATCGGACGCATCAGTAATCTCCGTAAAACTCTACATGTTCGTGTACCTTCGGGTGTTCCGTCTCCAAGCACCTGAAAGTGGCAGGTTGGTGTCCTGGTGATGTTCTGTGAGTGGCAGCAGGTACACACATTAGCAGGTAGGAGCAGGTAGCAGGGAAATGATGTGCATATTTGAGATCAGTGTTGTGAAAGTGGTTTATATAAAATCATTTGTGTGCTAAACATTTTTGAGAAAAGAAAGCGGTAGAGTTTTAAGAGCTGTGCATAATTAATTACAAGAATAACCGGTTACTAAATTGACTTTCAGACAAATTACCACAAGGTTAGTATATCGCTGAAATCAGCAAATTCATGCTCTAATCTATCATCAAATTGATGACACGTGAATATGACTATACTTCGGAATAGGTGTTTAGAAAATTGTGTACATGTAAAGCACGCTTGTAAAAATTGAATTCACGGAGGTGTGAACGATATGCAGATAAGTTTTTGGTGACTCTTGCACATGTTTGAGGGTTTAAGGAATCCCTGCTGAGGGATGAGATCTTGAATTATTATTGAAAATTTGGCTAAGTAATTACATTTTTAACGACCAAAAGCTCACAGAAAAAATACCTATATGTTTCAGCATCTATAAATTCTAAAACGTCTGAGTAGCAAGTGGTGAAAAATATTGTAAAAATAATTATTGAAGGCAGTTGCAATTCACATTCCAGTGATTATGCTTCTGAACCAGGTTTTATAACTAAAGGTGGCCCTCAAGGTTCTACATTCAGGATCTTTGCTGTTTCTAATATTTATAAATGACTTGTTATATAATCTTAGCAGAGTCAATACCTGTGCTCTTTGTAGATGATACTGGTGTGCTTTTATCTGAAAAGCCACATCAGCAATTAAAAGATTCTGTCACTAAAACATTTGAACAGCTCAATATTTGGTTCTTAACTAAAAAGCTATCATTAAAGTAGATAAAGTTCATTCAATTCAAAACAAACAATAATCAATTAAATGAATTAACAACTAGATACAATTATACTATGAGTAAAGTATCCGATACAAAATTTCTTGGGCTCTAAACAGATGAAAAGCTCAGCTGGAGAAAAAAAGATAGAAATCATGCTACCAAAACTTAGCTCTGCTTGCTTTGAATTAAGAAATTTAAAGAATCTGCTTAACCAAAATACCTCAAGAACAACATATTTTGCTTACTTCACCCCCTAATCTGATATGGTGTTAAAAGTTTAGTATAGTAGGAAAACTTTAACTCACGTGTATTTTCCACAGGTTATTGTGGTTAGGTTAGGTTAGCTCTACATAAGCAGCTTTAAGAAAACTATGGTTTTTATATGTTACAATCCACCGTTGTTTACTAAATATTCATAAAATGAGTTAGATCTTAGATTAGGTTAACTCTATATAACCAGTTTTAAGAAATCTATGGTTTTATATGTATATTGTAACCCACCAAGAATTGAACAATGACTGTCTTTTATTTGGATGCTGTGCCTTATCAGCAGTAGCATTGCCAGCAGCAATGTTTAATAGATTCACCTTTATCCAATCTTTTTATTGTGTTAAATTTTGCTTTCAGAGAAATGGGTCACCTTTTCCATTTGCCACTCATACAGCCCTACTCCCATAGAATAGGCCTACATAGATTTAAACTCTACCATAACGATCAGACTTACAGACAACATAATGCAAAATTGACTCCATATGACAGTACATAAGCAGCGCCTGTGCATTGCTGTGGCATCATATAACTTGGTTAGACATGCTGCCTGGCAACGCAAAAGAAAATTTATTTTCCAACAACCTTTGATGAACTTGAACGTGGTTAATTACAACTCAGATTAATCATGAGTCTGCTGTAATTGTTAGATTTGTAAATTATTATTGAATACATAATACTCTTCAATGATTTGTACTTGCGTGCTTCTTTCATTTATTTTTGCCAGTAGAATCCCACATTGATCAATGCACAGGATTATTGAGCATATCTTACACACATACTTTTTTAAACATTACATCTCTGTTATGATTTGTTTCTATCAGTAACAATTGGGTGTAGAATGATGGCTACAGTAGTAGTGCCATCCACTTAAAGAATAATTTTTGCACGCATAAACCAACAACAAATTGTCGTCTTATTTTAATCTGCGAACTTGCTTTAGCAGAGAAGAAAAAATATATTACTTAGAATCATACTAATCTGAATTAATTGGGGGTGTGATCTGTTCGGATTTGGAAATGTTCAGAATATCTGAAAAACAAAACAAAAAATGTATATAAATTCAGCTACTGGATTAGCAAGTATAAGGTGATGTAGTCTAGCAATGTGAGGAACATAAACAATGTATTCTTCTAACTGTGGACGGGCCTGTAAACCCCACTACTCACTCACTCACTCTACTGTGGACATAGCCATTCACAGGCAATAGTGGCAATATGTAGGTAGTTCTAGTTATTTTGCTATTGTTAGCAGTCATTCTACAGTAATTTATGCTTTTTGCTCATAAATTAAAACAGAGTATATACTCATTTGTGTTATGATGTCAAATGAAAACATAGTTCCCTTACGTTGAAAACCAAACTTCAAATTATGGATTTCGTGTTCAGATTAGCTGAAATTTTGGAATTGCAGGGTTCTTTTGTATATACTGGATATTCATTTTTGATTGTTTCTTTGATGGTCACGCATGACAGCACTACTGTCTGGTGAATCTTCAACTTCAACAAGTTGAAGATAACAGGTAAATACTATGCAGAGTGTGCCTAAATTGAATGTTGTAGGGGAACTTAGTTCGGGTTTCAAGCCTGCATTTGCATTCACAAAGCTTTCCATAGAGCGTGCAACAATAGTTTCTTCTGGCAGTATTTTGGAAGACTTTCTAACAGCAAAATTGGGAATGATACACACATGTGTTACTTAGTTTGTTTGGTTTGGTTTAAGGGCACTCAACTTCTAGGTCATCAGCGCCCTTAAAAGATTCATGGCAATAGCCAGATATAGATTTCACTCAAAAATAAAAATACTAGCAAAAAGTAAAAAAACAGTGGCAATGGCCAGATATGAAGCAAGGTGATAAATATGTCCAAAAGCATAAACAGGTAACTAAAATTTTAAATCATAAAATTGATACTGCACTCCGCTAAAAACTTAAAAACTCTATCAACCGCTGTTTTGTCGTCCGCTAAGACCTGTGCAAGTCTGGCAGGCAGCTGCAGAGAATCCCGAAGGTGCGCTAGAGTGCAACAGTCTAGTAGCACGTGACGTACTGACAAAAGGTTGTCACACAGCGGACATAGTAGTACAGTGGCTTGGTTGCTGGTAAAATTTTAAAAATGTATTATACACCTATTAGGAGAAAAAAGAACAAAATGCTATTTGAATCAAACACTCAGTGCCTTTTTATTTTTCAGATATATACACAATACACACAAACACTTATGCCCAAGGTGATAATCAAACACTCAACCCTCTTCGCGGCTCAGTGACAAAGACATACTCTTTAGCGACCATAGCTATTAGGGTTAGCTACTTTAAGAATTAATTGAGGTGTCTCTTGGAATTCCAGATACCTGTCTAGAAAATCATCAATATAGCAATTATTATTTATTTATGCCAAAAAACTTACTGTTGGTGTTTTTAAACACACAAGCCGTGTGTGGGCAATGTTTGAGAGGCAGAACTGGAACTTAAAAATTCAATGCCACAGCTGGGACTTGAACCACAGACCTTCCGCTTACCAGGTGGGTGCTCTAACCATTGAGCTACTGTGACAATCTGCCAGAATGGCATTGAATTCTCAAGCCAGTAAGTTCCAGTTCTGTCTCTCAAACATTGCCACACACTGCTTGTGTGTTTAAAAACACAAACAGTAAAATTGTTGGCATAAATAAATAATAATTACCATCTGAAGGTTATTTAATCCTGGGACAAAGTACATACAATAGTAAGTCACCATTGGGTAATTGTCTTAGATGTGAGACTGCTTTTGTGGTTTACCAGGAGAAATATGAATTTGTTTGAGAATTCAATGCCATTCTGGCAGATTGTCAAGTAGCTCAATGGTTAGAGCACCCGCCTGGTAAGCGGAAGGTCTGTGGTTCAAGTCCCAGCTGTGGCAATGAATTTTTAAGTTCCAGTTCTGCCTCTCATCAATATAGCAGTTCATATCCTATTGATATCCCCTTTCATTCAACATTCCAGTTTGAAAATAGCATTCCAACATGTAGGCACAGTGCTTTATTATCAGGTTCTTAGTGTCCTCTATCACCGATGAATGCTGCAGTGTACTCAAAGATCAGATGTTTCCATATCGTGCAGAGTAGTTCAAAGTATGTTCTTATGTTACAATTGTAAATTTTGCAAATAGTCATTAGGGAGCAACTCCTAGCAAAAATGCTCTGACAAGCATTACCAACATTGCATGTCATTTTTACTTTTATGGGATGTTTAAATAAAATATTAGATATTTTTGTCAACATCATTGACTGACATTTAAATAAAAATCATTCTGTTTTATTGTATTTTCTTAAACTGAACTAAAACTGCCCATGTTTGTTTTATTTATTTTCATTGAATGCTTATGGTTTGTTAAGCACATTAACTCCTTTGTATCTGATTATAAATTACTTTACCCACTTGATATTTGCTTTAAGTATTTTGAATATTATCTTTAGTTCTTTCATTCAAAGTTAAGCAAGTGTTTCAAGGCAAGTTTCTTTCATTAAACATTTCACTGCATGTTCATGAAAGAATGTTATAGGAATCACATATTCTTAACAAAAATTAATACTCTTCCTGGAGGGCAATAAAGCATTTGTGACTGACTTTGAAATCTTGATGTGCATTCTTCTGCTCAAGCTACTGCTACTGCAAGTATGATTTTCTTGTCCAGCTACAAAGAAAATGCATTGTTGCCAAATGTCCCTATTTTCCTAAACATTTTTCAATTAATATGACATAAAAAATGTTCACAAACCTTTTCAATATGCCCATCAAGATCTCTATTATTTAAAGGATTTTCTATACCGCCTCCACTCTACATGTTGTTTAAATATGGGCCTCAGCTTATAATTTCAGTTTTTTATCTGCTTCTCCTTCACATCCCAAGAATGACAGCACCCATATTTGCTGAAACCTGGATAATAATTCTGCCTTTAAGTACCATGAAATCAACATATAATATTGTCATTTATTGTGAGTATGCTGGCGTTATCTGTGTCTCATTTTTGGTGTATTTATATTGCGACAGTATTTATTCATAGCGCTGGAACAATCTAGAAAGATACCTAACCGTAACTTCTTGAGGATGCTTTACATGACGATGTAAAACGCCTATAAAATTGCTACATTAAGTAGAACTATTGTACATCTGAAATTTCTTGGACTATCGTAGTATAAATATTTGGAAAATCTATTTGTTTATAACCATATAAGTAGGATTGTTCCCCATCCCTATTCAAAATGTAAGTTGGTATCTGTTTTAAAAATTATAAGATTTTTGGAATATTTTCTGTCTTTTATATTACATATACCCAAGAAAAAAATGGGTAGGCTAGCCCCATAGCTCAGTCGGTATAGCACTGGCAAGGGGTGCTGAGTTCAATTTGCAGCTGGAAGCGTGAGAATTTTTCTTTAACTAGGATTATTCCCCTTCCTCCCTAGAGTGTGAATGTGTGTGTGAATTGGTAATAAGTTAATCCAAAGTAATAGAAATCCAAAGTTCAAAACCCCGCTAAATAAGTGAACACCATTGCTATTGAGCAATTGTGCTAAGGGGTTAAAATTTGCCAATATAATCTTCAATGTTAAAGGTGGCATATAAATGGAATAATTAAAACAAAATGGGTTTGAAATACTGTATGGGTATGTAAAACAAGATTCCTTTAAATATGTCAGTCTGGAACTTATTCTATCAAATTAAATACTGAGATATATTACCTCAGTTTAGATTACAAATGACTATTTGTTTTGCAGATTCTCATAAAAATGGAAGCCGAAGCAGATTTGGGAACAGAACAGTTGAAGGAAGACCCAATGTTTGGAGTGTTGGATATAGTTCTTCTAGCTGCCCTGATTGCACTTGGAGGATGGTGGTTGCTGAAAAGCCGAAAACAAGCTGAAGAAACCTCATCAGGGCCTAAATCATACTCCATTCAGTAAGTAACTTTTCTGCTGTAATAAATAAATAACAGAAACAACAAGCACTTGCAGTTTAACTTACAATAATGCATTCATTCATTCTTAGTGCTTTCAAGCTAGGATTACCAAGATTTGAAGCACAATAGATTCCTTGAAAATCGTTATTCTGTGTAAAATTCAGTATCATTGCGTGTTTTGAAGGAATTTGAGTTATTGAAGATATTTTTTGTTGATAAAGATCCTAATACATTCTAATTACACTTGATAAAATGCTGGAATATATTCAATTCTTCAGATATGAAGTTCAGTTCCAGTTAAAAAGTAAACACGATTTAACAGTATCGTAAATGTTTTTTAAATAATGGATTAGTCTTAATTTAATAAATCCAAAACCACATTTTTGTTTTTTTTAATAATTATTTATTTAGTATTTACTGGAGTGGGTGTTTGCTTTGCAGTATCAGCATCACTTTTGTTTACCCTCCTTCCTCTCTCCATTTCTTTTCAACTATGAACAGCGTAACGTGCTGCTTCAGTACGCTCAGACACAGACTTATCCCATTACCATACACTAGTTGCTGAGAGTAAATATGGCAGTCTTAAATAATTTATTCTTTGCATATTGGTCGCACTCACATAATGGTTGTGTTGTGTAGTTTTACTTTATGAAGAAGGATAAAAAGTGTAACGATTATACAATGAAATACGGTACATAGGGAAGATCAAGAACATAGCCAACTGGATTAAAGAAACACCACCACAATTTATTTAATTTATTTAATTTAATTTATTCATCCATATGTTTCTGTTACATAGGATATATCAAGAGTTCAGAAGAACTTACCTAATGTGTACATATAAAGTTTAATTACAACGTTTATTTACAAATCTGTTTCAATTTCACGTACCTGTAAAATACATCTACACTCATTTACACATTTTGATTACATTTAGTGTTGTACTTAAATTCTTCAGTATTGTAGAAAGCATTTTCTAGTAAATAGTTCTTAATGGTTTTTATTTGTATCTCTTTGTTTTAAGTCTTTTATTTCCTTGGGCAAAGCATTATAATGTTCTTTTCCTATACTTTTTATTGAACGATTATTTAATGTTCCCCTGAGTGCAGTTCTGTAATAATCATGTTTATTTCTAACATTATAGCTATGCATGTGATTGTTTTTAGCAATTTTTCCATTTAGAAGAACATGCTTGATGCTTTCATAAATGTAGATACATGGAACTGTTAGGATTTTGTATTTTTTGAAACAGTCCCTACAACTGTGTCTTTTTTCTATTTTCCCAATTATTCTAATTGCCCTTTTTTGTAATTTGAATATTTTTAGTACTTCCTTAGCTGTAGTATTCCCCCATAGTGTTATGCCATATTTAATATATGAATAAATGAATGCATAGTACACCTGCTTCAGCATTTTATTATCCATGTTATCCTTAACTTGTTTCATAATGTATAATCCCTTATTTATCTTATTTGTTATGTACATTATATGTGGTTGCCAATTAAGATTTCTGTCTATAAGCACTCCTAGGAAGTGACAATATCAGATACAAACAGTTGGAAAAGTCTGCAGTAGCTAACCATTTTTGGAAAGAGAACCACACAATAAAAAAAGAGGCAAAATTACTAAAGGACATCAAGAGAGAGCTAGAACTAAACTTGTGAAGGAAGTATACATCAAAAAGTTGCAAAAACAATTAATGAACTTCTAAGTACCACCTGGAAAAATTCTCATCATGAAGTTCATTGACTAGTCGACAGGTGACACAATAGGACTAACCAGACGAAATCAACTCCAAGGCCAATTGATGGCAGCAGATGATATGGACATGGCTCACAGGACATATACTGCATGTAATATGTAAATGAAGCAAACGAGCATTCTTTTAGTTGGCTCACTCTTCCTTCAAATTGACTCATCTTTATTAATTTTCTGCAGTTACAAAAGAATTCCACAAGCCAAATATCTAAAAACTATAGAAGGACTAAATTATCTACTATGGGAGCTTACGTACCATTACAGATGATCACAGTTGATAATAAAGACATGACTCACGAACATGTCAGTGAAGTTGGACTCTTGATTGTTTTTATTCCTAGACCACAAAAACTGAAATGAATGATTTGAAGCAAGCAATGCTTTTAAGTATTTATGTTGTTCAAGTTAAATTACAATAAATTTTATTTATAAAGTTGCTTTCAGTTTTTGTGACTACAATTGGCAATTTGAATATTTATAAGGTAAGATAATTGCTAATAACTTTTTTTGTGTTAATAAAGTTTGATATACCTTATACTGAGAAGAGATACAATATAAATATCTTATAAGGGGTAGAGGACATTGCTACTTTTTCCTTATTGGTATAGGACAGGGATGTCAAATGATGCGCTTGGGTGCAAGCGTGTGCTTTGGAACGTAACGTGCCCATGCTGCCCGTAACAGCATCACCTGCCTGCTCTGTTTGGAACAGTATTAATCAGGGCTGTACAACATTCATACTATGGAAAAAGCAGAGCCACTTCTACATTTGCAGTCTCTTAACATAAACACAGAAATTAACAAATATTGTGACATATTGGATGCACTCTTAGATGAGTTTGTTGTAAAATTTCCAGATTTGGAAGCTCTCAAATTTAAACTGGATCTCTTTCCCTTGCCCAATTCTGTAGATCCTGAGAACATTCCAGTGGAACTTCAAGCAGAACTTACTGATTTATACTGTGATTCAGAGCTAAAAAATCTGATGTGTTGCACTCACATCAGTTTCTCTACTCTTGTACTAACCATTCTTACAAACTCTTATAAAATATCTCATACATATGACATCTTAATCAAAATCGTTAAGAGTCATTTTCAAGAAAATCAGAATTTTTGAAAAATTTTCCATCTAAAGGGTAGTTTAGGGTGGGGCTATTTTCTACAAAATCTTTGTGTCGCATACTTGAAAGACATTAAACTTAAATACCAACTTTGGTTTTTAACCTACTTTTTGTTTTTGAGTTATGCTGTCCTCAGAAAGACACACACACACAGACCTTTTTCTAAAAATGCTCTTTTTGGATTCAGGGGGTCTCAAAACATATTTCAGTTGTGAAATCTCTACATCGAATTTTTGGGTGGAATACAATACTTCCCCTACTTACCAGTAGAGAATGTAAAAACGCGTATAGTGATAATATTGTCAGTTTTTATCAAGTGCTTGATCCACAAACATACCCAGAATGCTGCAAATTTGCTGCAGAAATTATGTGTATGAGAGGTAGAACTGGAACTTAAAAATTTAATGCCACAGCTGGGATTTGAACCACAGACCATCCTACCATTTAGCTACTGTGACAAACTGCCAGAATGGCATTGAATTCTCAAACCAGTTCGTATTTTTCCTGGTAAACCACAAAGTTCCAGTTCTACCTCTCAAACATTGTCCACACACGGCTTGTGTGTTTAAAAACACCAACGGTAAGTTTGTTGGCATAAATAAATAATAATTATGTGTATGTTTGGCATTACGCATTTACGTCTGCCTTGAGACTTGCTCCTGTAATGAATGATTCCCCGAATATTAAGACGGTGAAAAAATACAAAATAGGCATAATAAATGTGTAATTAGGTTTAAAATGTGACCACAATTAGAGGTTTTATTGTGGAGTTATTTTTATTTTACATCACAGGCGCAGTCTGTTTCCTTTTGAATTGTACATCTCTTGTGGTTTTAATGTTCTGTTTTGGAATATTAATTTGTTTTTGAATAATTACATTATTATTGTAATTCATATTAAAACATTAGGAGCACAAAATCTATGTAAATAAATACTTTTAAACCAAACAAGAAGAAACACAACAATTTTAGAGTTGACTTGATTTTCCCTTCAAACTTTTCACACCCATGTTTTGCTTAACGCCGCCGCTACCTGTGTTTAATACCACAGCTTTTCCCAGAGCACTTCAAGCCTGCGAGTACTGCCAAAGTCACAAAATTGCACTTGGGTTGATATCACTGGTATAGGATATCATGAATTTGGGAAAGTTAAAATGATTAGAAAAATTTTATTGATCATATTGCATTATGTATAAAATTATAAGTAATATTATCAGAGGAGCTTAAGGAACAGTGGAATGTAAATGCAATAATACATAAGTATGGCCCCTTATGCAATGAAGATGTAACATTAAAATAATGGTACATAAGATCAGCCCTGAGGTAAGACCATTCACAGTGCAACCTAAGGTATAACACAAAAGCTTGGTACATGTTTCTAGATCCATAAAATGCATTCAGAAATCTTCAGAGCATACTGCAAGTTTCAAATTAAGTTACATAATTAATAATATCTAATATGAAAATTTGTCAGTCTTTAAAAATAAATAGAAATAAAAAGGTGTTGAATCAGTCAAATAACAAAGCAACATTTGGCTGATTTAAAGTGGTGTTGTATTCCCAGATGGAAGAGCACCATAATTGTATGCTGTTCAGAAGCTTGTAAATAATGAAGAAAGAAATGCAGAATTATTGATCCATGCATACAACAGAAGCATAAAGTTTAGAGTTTGCAATCACTTGCATTAAATACTACATTACATGGCTGTGTGTGACTGGTTTCATTAAATAACACGTATGCAAAGTCTTGTATTAATGCTGCATGTGCACTCATTTTAAATGTGGCTTAAGGCTTATTGAAGCATCATTGGCAGTTTGCATCTTCGGTGATGCTATTATTTTGTGAAAGTGTAATTCTGAACTTCATTCAAAATGGTGATGTGTCAGAAGGGTCTTAACTATTTGTCATAAAATTGTTTATGCTCGACCAAGCCATAAGGTAGCACTTATATGCCACTGTAATGGCCTCATTATATCCACCTGTTCATAATGACACTGCTATGCACCAATCAAAGATGCATCCGTTCATAATGACATTGCTGCCCGTCTTGATAGCGTGTCTGCCTCACGTTCAAGAGGTCGCGAGTTCGAATCTCGCTTAGGGTAAGTTATCCGGGTAAGGTTTTTTCTGAGGTTTTCCCTTATCCTGAGAAGATGAATGTCGGGTAACTTAAAGCTCCATGGACCTCGGGCTCATTTGAGCATCATTTCAACCATTTCATTCACTCACCGTCCAATATGACGCAATGTTGGAGGACGTTAATTTAAAAAGAAAAATGACATTGCTAATTGACCAATCAATTGATCAAGACATGGCTAGCCACCAATTAAAACATACACATGTAGCGATCATTACTTTGGCATCTGCACAGCTGAAAGTGTATAAGAAGTAAAACTACTGTGTTTATTTAATAATTAGTGTTAATATTCTAAATAACATTCTAATAAATTCAGTTTTTGTTCTCGTTTTTGAAAGTCTACTCTTTTAAAGGTTATAGCATACATACTACTGTATCTGTATCTTTATGTCAAGGCCAACCTAACAAAAGTTGAAGGTGCTACTTTCAATTCTCATATATACAGTCAAATTAAGTAAGAAATAGTTAAAATGTCAGATACCACGACAATAATATACAGCATAAAATATTAAAAACTTGAGTATAATGGCAATTAAGATGCTTGTATGAATTTTATGAAACTCGTTCTATACTCTCATCTTAATTGCTGTCATTATGCTCTTCTTGCATAATATACTGTTATGTCCTATGACAAAGTGGAAAAGTTATGATGTAAAACTTATTTTGGTTTAAGGGGAATGCAGAAACTTAGTACCTCTTATAAGAGAGATACTCATGTGCATAGTCATCTAGTAGTTCTGTCTTGCTCATTGATTTTTATCTCCTTTCCAGACCTACAGCTTTGGGCACTCAATCTCTGGACAATTCGTTTATAAAGAAGCTGAAAAGTTCAGGGAGGAGTCTTGTTGTATTTTATGGCAGTCAGACAGGAACAGGAGAGGAGTTCGCAGGTCGACTGGCAAAGGAGGGTATTCGATATCGTCTAAAAGGCATGGTGGCGGATCCAGAAGAATGTGATATGGTATGAGTATATCCTTATTGATTTTTGAGTGCACTCTGTCAATTTAGCACACATTTAATTAAAATTGTTTTGTGTGTTTAGTGTTAAACAATTACATCATACAGAAAAGCTGTCAGAATTTGATATTGTCAATTGCACATGATAGGATCTTTTGGTCCGGGCAAGGTTATTGTGAGCAACCAGAAGAAAAGACATGCAATGCGAAGATACAGATATACATATTTCATAACAAGTATTTCTACTCACATTTTGCAAATTAGTAGAAAAAAACCATTTCTGCAATAAATGCCAGCATGATCTGAATTAGTAGTGAACAGTTTTGTATATAAATTGACTATTCTGTGACATTGGTGTAACATTTCATATTTGGCCATGTATGTTGATGTTACTCTTGTATCAGAATAGAATAGTTTATTCACCTTAAGAAACATGTTATGAATTTCCTTACTCACCTGCCAGAACAATTGAAATGAGACACCAAAATGCCTCGGCCTATGATTCCAGTGTGTTGCCCTGCAACGTGAGCCATTCAGAAGCTTCCAGTTCCCTCTCCTAACAATTTCAATAAGAGTTAATGGATTTTCTACTACTAACCATAATCGTCCTACCCCGCTTCCGCTTTGTTGTTGGCAGGCTGAGAGCAGCCCAAGGTGTGTCATATGTGTACCTGCCCTTTCATGGCTTAACCACTTTCATGACAGGATGTGGGCTTTTGCAGGGTGGCGGGTGAGAATGTGGTTGTGGGTAGATAGGAGGAAGCAATTTATGGTCCTCAGTGGCTGCCAGTCAGGATGCAACTGTCATTATGCACTGCTGGAGAGTGGAACCAAATATGAATGATTTTGAATTTAGAAATCCAAGCATCTCTTGGAAGGATTGTATGGGACCTCGGCGTTCGCTACTGGATGATTAGCTCCACTATTACCGGATATACCCGCAAGCCATGTGGGGAAGCCGGTGACACACAAGTGTGCATTCTCTGGCGTTATAATCTCCAAGAAACCTAACCAGGATGCTCTGATGTTGTGGCAATGAGTCATAAAATTTTATAGCCCGGCACCTAATTTCATCCTCCACATATGGAACAGATGAAGCCTCGTGCAGTAGTCTCGATGGGAATCTGTAGTATATGCAATAGATTACCTGACGTCCTCTATTCTGTACACGCTGCAGACGCAGAAGATGGAAATCTGCGGCCATGTCCCAGATCTCGCAGGTGTACATTAGGACTGGGATTATGAGACCCTGAAAATGGCATTAGCTTCAAGGAAACAGGCATCCCAGACCTTAACATGGGATACAACAAGACTGTTGCTCCACTAGCCCAATGCAACAGGTTGTGGATGTGCTCCCGGAAAGCCAGTCCCTTATCAAACTTCACTCCCAGGTAGGTGATGGTATTCGTCCTTTCCATCTTTCTGAGATAGTTGAATGTGGGAAAGTTTGCAGGAAAATGCTGCTTAGTAAAGACAATGGCGTGGCTTTTCTCTGGGTTTATGAACAATCGCCATTGCCTGCATCGTTCTTGGAGGAGACAGAGGTATCTCTGAATGGGGAGGAAGTTCTGCGACAGTGTTTGTTTGTAGAATATAGCAGCACATTGTCAGCACACTGGGCCATGTTGATGTGCCACTCAGTTGGGATATCGGCCACATAAACACTGAATAGTGTGGGGTGTAGTACAGTCTTTGGGTCTCCGGCTTGGATTGGTCTTCTTGTAGATGTTTCTCGCAACTGAGAACACAAAGGATCTGTGTTTCAGAAATTAGTGTAGTAGATATACTGTGTGTGTGGGTAGCTCCAGTTGGATGAGTTTATTTAATAGGCCTGCATGCCAGGTCATGAAGAATGTCTTCCCTACATCTAGAGATTCTGCTGCAATGTAAGCCTTGTCCTGGAATCCCAGGGTGACAGCCTCCACTATGCACAGCAGCTGCTGAGGCGTTGAGTGACCAGGCCGGAACCCAAACTGATGGGAAGGGATACCTTGAATGTCCCCGAGTATGGGGAACAGGTGGGCACGTATAAGCCTCTCAAGTGCTTTTGAGAGGACAGAGAGAAGGCTTATGGAGCAGTAGTTTGCAGGATGTATCAGATCTTTCCCTGTCTTCAATATGCAGGTCACCCGTGCCTCCTTCCGCTCGCGTGGAAAGTGACTTAGGGTGAGGCGCATATTGAAAACCTTTGTGAGAAAGAGCACGGCCTTGAATGGAAGTCCTACCCCCTGCCATTATAAATCTATATATTGCCACATCTCACCAATAAGTTTTGTGTATGTTCCAGGAACTAAAGCAATCAGATGTTTGAAAAACAAAAGGGTGCGTGAAGCATTTTTAAGTCTTCATGCTCTCTATTAATTCATAATTTCATAAATTTACAGGAAGAACTTACTAGTCTAAAGGACATACCCAGCTCTTTGGCTGTTTTCTGCTTAGCAACATATGGTGAAGGAGATCCAACAGACAATGCTATGGAATTCTATGAGTGGCTTCAGAATGGCGACACAGATTTATCAGGCTTAAACTATGCAGTAAGTACAATGTATACTCCGTAGGCATTTTAAAGTATATGCAGTTGAATACAGGTTATATTTTATGTCCTAAATGCTTGAGGATAAACAAAACTAGTAAAACTTATTAATTTCATAAAGATGCTAGTTGCATCCTAAATTGTGGTGCAAATGTGAAAAAAAACTCGCATTTCAGTGCATTAGCTCCAAGAGCAAACAAAAATAGTGAATTACAATTGTACCATGGGTATATGTTGAGAGAGTAGGGTTTTGTTTCAATGGTACCACTTAGAAATAAAGGCAAATTCAGAAACAATGGAATTGCTTCTTCACAGAAGTGATCATATTTATGAAAATACATATTTTCATCCTTGTCTATGCATTTCTCAATAAAACTCAAAATTCATTACTCTGAAAATGTCGTATTAGCTGCAGATATGTCTATCACTTACCAGGTTTTCCTGAGACTGTAGAATTGAGTATAATAATTTGAAAGTGATTATAACCCAATTTTTAACAAAACTGAAGCTAACGGGTTTTTGCAGTAAGCTGATAATATAGTAGCCTAAACTTGGTGCAGTTCTTAAATGACGATTCTTTATAAGTATATTTTGACATATTTCACTTTGCTGAAAGATATTTTTGTATGATTTGTGGTGGATGAAGTGGCACTGGGACGGGTTTCCTCCAGGTTCTCCGGTGTCACTGCCTGCAGTGCCATATGTAGTAAAAGCAGGTATTAAAACACTACAAAAAACACTTGTATGCCTTGGTGATCAGTCAGTAGAACAATGAAGATTCTTTAGTTATCTTGAGTCATAGTTACAGAATAAAGCATCCACTAAACTCCATTATAATTTATCAATATTTATTTGCACCTTTATGAATTATTACAATCACTAAATTGTTACATGGTTTCATCGCTTTCTTGACTATTTCTTAATCCTTTGACACATCTGAAGGTATTAATTTTACAATCTCTCGGGACGTTACTAAAAAATGATGTCTACATTAAACTCGTTGATGTAAAAGTTTAAATTATGCAATAATTCACACTACCGAGAAAAGATGTCCATTTTACTTGAATATTTTGATGCAAGTGTTTGGAAAATTATTTCATCCATTACCAAGGCGATATCATTAGGATATTGTCTTGCTCAACAATACCTCCTCATGATGTTATGGAGATGTCATATTTTGCATATATTTTATCATATAATTATCTTGGACGTGCCAAGAAACTGATGTTGACCTACATTATAAAACTTTTAGTACAAAACAATCATCAATTACATAAACATAATTAGAATGTTGAAATTGACAATAATTAATATTATCCACAAATTGATAATGTACCAATTAGCAAAAGAATAATAATGAATAAACAAAGTCAAATTAATGCTTGATTTAAATATTTCTATGGGTACATAACTGTTTCAAAAAAATATGATTTGAAGCTTTCCTTGTGACAAACATATTCAAGATGTTCTCGATAACATCTTGAACTGTTTCAAAGTTTATCATCACTAAGAGGTAAATATATTGCGTTTTCCGTAATTTCAATGAACCATGTCTGTGTATTCAACATTTAATCTGGATTAATTTGAATTTGTAACTGATGTTTTGACTTGCCAGTTTGTGCTTAAAAGTGTGTATAATAGTGCAGAAATACTTGTGTAATCCTATTTGCAACATATTTCATTATTCAGGTTTTTGGGTTAGGAAACAAAACATATGAACATTACAATCAAGTGGCCAAATATGTGGACAAGAGGTTGGAAGAGCTGGGAGCAACACGTGTGTTTGAATTGGGACTTGGGGATGATGATGCCAAGTAAGCAAACGTTTTCTAAATATCTAAAGGAAAACACTAGTAGTATAATCTTTTCAACTCAGTGCTAACATTGGTGGCATCTAGCTTCAAACTGTAACAAAACATGATGAAAGTATCAATTTATATTTGCTTCAGGAATTCAGAGCTATGTTTTATAAATCTTTGCAGTAACAAATGTTCTGTGTATATTGATGTATATTCTGTGTTTATTTATTAAAGTTGAGTGCTTCATTTATCATGCAATGATAGAGTTATGTTATCAACCCTAGATTTCTTGGTAATGTTGCCGAATATGGGCTTAAGGACCATGTAGTGCAGGGTGCCAACGTATGAGAAATGAAAGAAGCGAGAGACAGCAAAACATAATTTCAGTGACGGAATTGTGTAGATGGCAATACGTAAATATGAGAATGGAGATAACTTCCGGTAATGTGTGGATATAGGTGACAGATACAAAGGTGGAAAAATCTATTCTCCTTCATAATGATGAATTTCAGTAACTAGAAGGTGGGGAACTCTATTTTACTTGTGCATACATTCAATTTAGCCCAAAAGATCTCCCAAGTGCAACAGCGAGCACCACAATTACAGAATAAATGAGGAGCCCTTTATATTATGATCAAATAAATTAATTTATGAATCATATAACCTGAAATAGTATGAAATCATAAGCTTACATGTGCAGTAGGTAGATAACCTTAAATGTGAATATATTTTGCAAATATACGTTTATGAAAGAAATATGCGTTTTGGAGGTATAAACCATATAACCTGAAATAACTGACATAATTTCATGCAATTGTTCATGACATACTGTAGTTAACCATACAATATGAATATATTTCAGGGCTCTAATGACCTAACTGTCAACGGGCCCTTAAACCCTAATCACTCACTCACTCACTGAATATATTTCATAATGCACATTTATGAAACAAATACAAAGGTTTATAAGAGTTAAATGTGGTAGATTATTGACAAATGGAATGCTTTAAGCCTGGGATTTTGCTGGAAATAACTTGCAAATTACTGGTGATTTCAATGTTACTTGAAATGCAGATTTCCATAACAGCTAAAGGTGAATGAAGAACACTTAATAACACATTCTGCTATTGTTATGTTTCCTTTATTTACATTATTCCATTATTTAGTTCACGCTTCTATTGTTTCAGTTTTAGATCATGCTACCGTGCCATTACCTGTGTTCCTCTCTGATTCATAGTTGCCAGCTTCTTTGTCAAGTTGGCATGGTTTAGCGACATTGTGTACCAAGAAGCCTGTATTCGACAACATTACCAATTTCTGTATTGATTAAGAATCAAGTAATTACACAACTCATCAGATTTTACTTTTTATATAATGGGCACATTTTGACATTTGTTAAATCCATGTTGCAGTATTGAGGATGACTTTATCACTTGGAAGGACAAGTTCTGGCCAGCAGTATGTGAATATTTTGGAATTGAAGCCACAGGAGAAGATGTGAGTGTCAGACAGTATCGCCTGACAGAACATATTGACATAGTACCAGAGCGCACATACACTGGAGAAGTAGCACGACTCCATTCCCTCCGTAATCAGAGAGCGTAAGTTTTGAAACATTTTGTAAGCAGCTTTAGTGAAGGTTAAGAACATTCATAACATGAATTTAATTGCAAATTACTGATAATTATATCTACTTCAGCAGGTATGCGCATTTTAATACTTAATTTTCGTAACATAAGACTATTATGCTTAAATTATACTATTCAGAATTACTTTTCTGTCTAAATTGGATTCCTGAGGAACACTAGCAAGCTTATTTTAAATAGAGGCCAGAGAGCTGCAAAGACACAACCATGGAATCCTGACTTATGCTACTCTCCTGTCCATGTGGATATTACTGATTTGTGATTATGACCTAGTGGAGGCCATATTACTGTGTTAATCAAACATGAAAGACATGGCTCAATGAAGAGGAGTAAAACACTTATTCATTAATTTCTGTTTATGGGAAAATAAAACATTTTAAGCTATTGTGTATATTGAAGTGTAATAATATTACAGATGTGACTTTGTCCAGTTTTCATCTCACTTCACCAGGCTTTCACTGTTATAGTTTTATCTAGTTCAGTTTCCACTGAGACTTGGCTTAATTCAGCAATGTGAATTATTGTGATTCCAATGTTTATGCAATCATTTTTATTTTTGTTTTGTTTGTAATCTTAATTATACATTTAACTCTGCCACCTGGTAATACACATTTATAGTGAACAAATACATATATACACTATTAGAATCAAACTTAATGTAAATACATGGCTTAATTAATCTACAACATGCAGAAAGCAAAGCACACCATAACATATTGTGACTAAGCTACTTCACAGCACATGCTGGTGAACAAAGGTGCCCAAGGTCAGACTACCTTCCGCAACTGTCTGTGTACATGCGATTAGCAGCAATGGAGCAGCAGGACCAAAAGGAGTTTTCTCCAGAGACTTTGATAAAGATCTGGCTGCATCATAGCAGGCATGTTTGAAGACGTTCACAAGGTCCACATGACATTATCTTCACTATATAAGGAGTCAAGGAAACAGCAGAGAGAGAGTTACAGTTATAGACATGAGTTGGTTAGTGTCAGTGACTGCGAGGCAGCTGTGCATATGTTGTCACATTGTAAAGAGCTTTAGTGAGTGTCAAATGATTGCATAATTGGAGTTAATGTATGAGAGACTGAGAAAGTGAAGGTCAATGAAAGGGCTGAGTTACTGAAAACAGTTGTGAGTTGTGATATCATGAAAGACTGTAGACTTTGTCAACAGCAAAAGGAAGACTATGTGTTTGTGCAAAAGTTTACAAGACAATAAAGTAACTGGGTAGATTTTGTCATTTTGTCACATGGTGCCAGGAATGGGACTCATTGAATTGCAGTTTTGTTACAATATGGTACCTTAAATATGCACAAACTTATGCCAACAAACTTACTGTTGGTGTTTTTAAACACACAAGTTCCAGTTCTACCTCTTAAACTTTGCCCACACACGGCTTGTGTGTTTAAAAACACCAACAGTGAGTTCGTTGGTATAAATAAATAATAATTACCATCTGAAGGTTATTTAATCCTGGGACAAGTACATACAATAGTGTCACCATTGGGGTAATTTGTCTGTGATGTGAGACTGCCTTTGTGATTTACCAGGAGAAATACGAACTGGCTTGAGAATTCAGTGCCATTCTGGCAGATTGTCACAGTAGCTCAATGGTTAGAGCAGCTGCCTGGTAAGCGGAAGGTCTGTGGTTCAGGTCCCAGCTGTGGCATTGAATTTTTAAGTTCCAGTTCTACCTCTCAAAGTTTAGTGTTCTTAAATAGTGGGCATTTTAGCTATTTGCTTAAATTATTTATTTTAACATAAGTATTGGTCAATTCCATCATGCTTATAAGTCTTACTTTAAAACATGTCTGTTCGTATTTCAGAAGAACTGAACTTAATTATTTTAGAATAGCAGGTTACACATGCACACATTCACACACACAAACATCCACATTCGTGCACACATACTCTTGCTCACGCCCTCTCTAAGAATGAAGCTTGAGTACATATTGTTGACATTTAGTACTTGCTATACTCCATCATGTTGGTGAATAGAAGTTTAAAGACTTGCCATTGGCCTTTCAGGTTACATTATTCATAATGAAAACATTTATTGCTCCACAAGAAAATTTAGCCTGCTGTCCCCTTCTAGGGAACTAAGTTGGTTTTGATTAACTAAATGCAGACAGCTGCATCATTCATTTTGGGACTGTAGTAACAGCATTGCAAGCTATAGAGAACTGTAGTATTGTTGCTGTAGGTTGAAAGTGTACCTTAAATTATAGCAGTGTAAGTTATAACTGATTTTGTTTTCCAGGCCATTTGATGCAAAGAATCCCTTCCTTGCACCAATTAAAGTGAATCGTGAGCTACACAAGGCTGGAGACAGATCCTGTATGCATATTGAATTTGATATTGAAGGCTCCAAAATGAGATATGATACAGGTAATTTTGCACTTATTTTAGCAATTAATGTGGAGTCTAGCTATCTAATTTAGCATTAGTTTTAACGCTTATCCTCTTTTTTAGACAATGATATCTCTTGGATATATCCACAACCTACAAAATTCTGAGGAAATTAAATAAGGAAGTCATAGATAATTTGAATGTTATACCTTTGAAATCCTGGGCTCAGTACTTCTAAAAACTGTGGTAGCATTAAATATATCATAATGATATTAGTGACTCCATTACAGTACTACTACACCATAGATGTTTTAGTGTCACATATAATTCAGTTGGTGGATTCAGATTAAGTGTGTTTGTAAGAGTCCACCTTGATTATGTACATATTGTTAATAAAGATTGTCTTCTTGAACTGTAGGAGATCACTTGGCTGTCTACCCAACCAACAACGAAGAACTGGTGAACAAGATTGGCGAGCTTCTAGGTGTTAATCTTGACACTGTCATCACTCTTACAAATACAGATGGTGAGTGTCCATTCGTTAGTTTTGGAAATGAAAAGAAAAAGAAAAGCAAACAGTCATATTGATTTCTTTACCATAGTGCATGTGACATATTTAAAAACTCCATTGCAGAAAGTGGGAAGGTTACTACATTTTGCACATTAATTAAAGATTCTGTATAATACCGCAAATGAAGTATAGAGTAACAAGCTGTAGTACTCTGCAAAATGTATAAGTATTTCACATCTGCAGATGTTTAAAGAATGCATGCTCATTTTTGTGCAAAAGCTTTAATTTGCTTTACCATGTTTATATATTTCTTCTGTCCGTGTGTATGTGACTGAACTGTTATTAATCGGCTGGACTGATTTTTGTGAAATTTTGTGTGTGTGATTCAAGAACAGCTTAGATTCACATCACCCGATAGAACATGTTTTTAGTTTCTAATTTGTTCTTACTTTAGAATCTTGTTGCTTCACTGTTAATGGCTTCAATTTCCTTAATTAATGTTCTTTTTAATTAATTTGTGTTGTTGATCTTTGGATGGTTTAGGTTCACAATTGGATCCGTCAAGCAGTGCTGCAATCACATTTTAGAATTTCTGGTATTTGGTGTGCGATCGGATTCTAGGAAGTTTTTGTCACAGCTGAGCGTTAATATATTAAAACTGCACTTATTGAGAACAAGTAATTAAAAGTGTAATTAACAAATATACATTGTGTGAATGTGTGAGGTAGAGATGAGTATTTTACATGATTTTTCATAAACTTCAATGATGTATACATGCACATTCTATCAGAATCAGCTTAACCTACAAATTTCATATATTATTATTTATTGAAGTAAGATTTTAAATGTAATTAAAAAATATACATTGTGCAAATTGTACTAGACAGCAGAAAACAGTTGGGACATTATACAACAAATGATAGTCACCATTATCAAAGGAGATAGATGAAAAAGGTGTATAAATAAGCAGTCTTCCTGCATAATGCAGCATTTCCCGTACAAGTAAAAAACAACCACCTTTGGACATGGTCCCCTTGAGTCTAATTTCCATTGATACTGCATTAAACCACAGAAAATGCGTTATAATGGATCGTACATATAAAATTGGCCCTTTTAAGAATATAAATGAATGAACAAATTGCCAAAATATACTCATCATTCATTGAAGATGTTAAAAGTGGCTCCCTGCAGGATCAATACACAGCTGTGCACGTCTAACCATATTCAGGGTTGGGGGCAACAACACGGCTATTGTAATTGGTGTGAATTTGTTTGCTAGACCTTGCTCTCCAAATATCCACACACATTGTGAGACCTGGGTAACGTAGTGACTACAAACTTTTACTAACAGTTTGATCCGCTCAGAGAATATACTTCCACACTTTGCGTTCTTTCTTGAATAGAGAAAGTCATTTTTCAGAATGTGAACAGCAATGTGTATATGAGCTGATGAAATAAACTAAAATGCTGACAGAAGCATCCCAAGTATGGATTACTCATATTGTGATATTGCCACTTGATTCAACTTAAATGATCAATTTTTAGAGAAATGTACACTAATGTACAATGGAGATATGGTATTTGCATATATATAATTAAACCTATCCTGCCATCTGTGAATCACAATCTAACCTGATATGTATAAAGAGTCATAAGAGCATATTGTTGCCCATTGTGGGAGTGCCACCACAGAAACTCCTTCTGAACGTTTTGCTATTCTTATGAACTTGGAGTTAGGTTGAATGTATGGAGTTCCATGATTGTGTGTGTCTTAATAGAAACATCTATAACAGTGCATTGATATGAAAAGCTGAAAGCACTTTTTAGCAAATGATAAATACAGATTAAAGTCAAAATAAAAGTTTTACGTATTTGGTTGAATGCTGACACCTTGAAGTTCAGTGCGCTGATGGACAGTTACCAGATTTTTCACATTCGTAATTGAATGTAATCAAACATTTCATCATTTTATCTTGCAAAAACAGCATTCAAGTGTTTCTATTGAGATAACAATCGCTTGTCATGGAAAGGAGAAATGAACACTAATAAAATAAACAAAGTGAATTACGACCTCCAATTTGAGAAAAGAATACGCATTGGAAAGCTCACACAAATAACAAGGAGTATCTCCAAAATGGTTCACTCCACAAAAAACTTCATTTGGACATAAATTGTGTATTTTAACAAGATCTACAGATACACTCACACACAATTGATAGGTCGAGTTGTAATAACTGTACACGTGGTGGCATCAGGTATTCTAAAGCTACTTTTTTTACATATTTGTTCATCAAAAACAGTTGAAACAAGCAATAGTTATTTACAAATGTTTATAATTTTTGGATATACAACGTTTGAACAGGACAATGTCTGTCGGGTCTGCTAGTTTTATTATAAAGTTTAAAATAAATTTGGTATATTATTGATAAAATGTGACATTCCTCCTTATTGACCTTTCTTAAGTGTAATCCAAAATATAAATCGAAGGATACTGTCATGGAAGACATAATTGTTGTAGTTAAAATTATTGTATTCAACTGCTCAAGCTCTTAGACTCAGTAATGGCATGTGTGGATGATGACATATCATTTGACTCCGGTTGCATAAACTTTGCTTCTATCTGTTAAAAAAAAAATTGTACAAATATGTTTTACAATTGAAAGCATCTCAGATGCATATGTTTTAATGGCTAAAGCAAGTGAACAAGAATGTAACAGAAAAAAACATTAAAATACTTTGAATGGTTCACAACATATGAATGGCTCCATATGGAATCATTGGATCTGAAAGGGTTCAGTGCCTTTTCTCCCTCCATTTCTTTTCTTTTCTCTTTTCTTATGTCATCACCATCATTATTGTCATTTCTTTCATGTGCAGAGAAAATTTACTTAACATTTTGTTTTACTTTGTATATTTATAATTCTTTCAAAGACGGTATTTTACGTTACCTACTTACTATAGATCTCAGGGCTTGAACAGTGGACTATATTACAAAGACAGTGAACCACCATGAATGTGCTTGCTGTTCAAATGGCCATGGATTCAGGGCTACAAATTAAAACAAGACTATGCTTTGTAAAAGTAATAAACTGATGGATAATTGCTTGTATGTCTGTGGCATGTAATAAAGTTTACTAGTTTTAAAATAAATTTCATTAGGCAACCCAACTGACCCAAACTGTACTAAACATAGTAAATGCCAAAATGCATTTGCAGGTTCTACTTATTTTATCCGTATCAATAAATGTAAGGTTCATATAGGTTATTAGCATGATTTGAATAATGTATTTTTCTTTCTTCCAGAGGAATCGAGTAAGAAGCACCCGTTTCCTTGTCCATGTTCATATCGCACAGCTCTCACACACTATTTGGATATTACATCCAACCCACGCACACATATCATCAAGGAACTAATAGACTATACCAAGGACCCTAAGGTAGGTCATTGCCATATGCTGGATATTATCCTCTTGCTACCACAGGTTAATCAGGTTGACAATGCTTGCCCAGTGTTTAAATGCCAAGTTCAAATGTTGCAGCCAGGATGAAAAAAGCCAAACTGCTACGTCTTGAAGCTTTAGCTTTTAGAAAAAAATGTATTCATTCTTCATTATGCGTGTCCAGTATCACTGATAACATGAGTCCATTGCATGAATATACACTACACAATGGAACAGAGTTTTAAAGGTTCATTATAGGTTTCCACTGACTTATACCACAACCTTGGCATGCATAAAATATCTTGTAGCATAGCTTCTACCATTGATAGAATTGAGTTTATAAGAATGCTCATAGCAATTGTTGGAAGTACATTTCAGTAAAATATGCTTGAGGTCCTCCTCTTCTTTCAGGTAGAGTGGACACGTAGGCGATTCTGTTAAGTGAAAACGATATAGGTACTTCCTTGTTATAATGTGTCCTGTTCTGGATCTTGAAGCAAACACCTAGACACTCCTTGCAATGTTGATGTATATATATTGTGGCGGGGTTTTATTATAAAAGATGGTCATATATCAGCGTGAATATAGCAGCAAATGGAGTATTGTTTTTACTAAAAGGTGGAAAGTTTGTTATAGCAGACGCCACTCTTATCTGCAGGGTTGGCGGTCTAAGAATGGAATGCAAAAGCCAACGTTCTTTTATCACAAACACATTTATTAGTTATTTACACTTCTTATCACATTTTCAATTAATTAACGACTTTTAAATTTCGACAGCGTCTACACTGGTTAAAAGTTTGGGTGTAATTTACATGTTCACACACCATCAGCAATTATACGACCTCCCACTTTGAGTTCACAGACGCTAATGAATATAGTACCTAGCGTCCTATGACGCAACACCGCCATTCTTATGTATTCATCCGCGCAACAGTTCTCATTGGTTGAACTCAAAGTGACGAGAAGACATTGTCTATTTTGAGTATTATTAAAAAAAATAAGTCCCTGATACACCCAAATTAAAAGAATTAAAAATTTACACACTCTTACAAAAATATTTACATGAACAATTTTCTATTAGTCAATATTCTGTCTCATATGCCCCTTGTTTTGTTTTTCAAGTTGTCACCTTATTCACAATCTTGAAACACAATACAATACTTCTCCCTACTCCTATGATTCAATCACTTTGTACAATTTTTTTTTTTTTTTTTTTTTTTTTTTTTTTTTTTTTTTTTTTTTTTTTTTTTTTTTATAGTCTTCTTCACTGTTTGTCTTTGTCCTTTGTTTTGACATAATACAACATGTCTTTGTAAGTTTCACATATTCGGTTACTACACAATACATTCAGTTATTATACAATACATATCCAGTTATTGTACAACACATTTAGTTATTACACAATATGTCCAATTATTATACAATACATATTCAGTCATTGTACAATATATCCAGTTATCATATCACATATGTTCTGTTATTATGCAATACATATTCAGTTATTACTCAATACACATTCAGTTTTGGCATAAAGCATTTAGTTATTACTCAACATATTCAGTTATTGTACAATATATCCAGTTATCATACAATACATATTCAGTTATTGTACAACACATATTCAGTTCTTATACAACACATACTCAGTTATTGTACATTTGACATTGACACAAATATAATTTAAGTGTTTCATTTGGTTTTTGACTTGTATTCATTGCTATGAGGAGAGAAAAACAGGATACAAATTTTGAGCTAATGATTATGATCATGTTTATGGCAATATTTTATTCAGTTCTTTGCCTTCTTTGTCTTATAAGCTTATGTATAGGCAGGTTATTGAGTCGGTTCTTAAACTCTGATGTTACTAATGGTACTAACTTTCTTGATTGGGTTATTATTCATTGTTGTTTGGTTCAACATTTCTTCGAGCTTAGCATTGGCTATATTCATCTCAATTCATGGGCATTGTTTTTCTGGTTATGGTTTTCCTCACTTCACCAATTGTCATTTCTTTGTCTCTTATTTTTATAAGAGAAAACTTCTATACTTACAATTATTCTGTAATTGTATTATTTTTCTTCTCCATTTACCCTCGACATCTTTGTGTCGAAATATTATATCTTTTTCATCATAATTAATTCATTTTTATTTTTGTCCCTGACATCCTTATGTCAAAAACATATTATCTTCTGTCGCTATGATTCATTTATTTAATGACAATCAGTGTCCTCATCTGTCTTTGTTGACAATGCTCTTTGTGGTCGATATAGCCAATGACTATGTTGATTTTCTTCCTTGTTGTAATCCCTAATCTGAACATGATTTTCTATAAGTAACCCATTAAAAATTGTTATCTTTCTTTCATCTCCACTACTCCTGCCTTACACATTTGTTGACAAAGGCTATTTGGTTCTTTCTTTGTATGGCTTTAATTTATTTTTGTGGTATCTTCCTACCAACTTGCCATTTGTATTCTGTAGCTCATACGTGTGGTCACCCAGTTGTTTTGTTATGACCAGTGGTTCCATCTCTCTCTTCGTGTAGCCATCATGGTGTCGATGTCAATTGTAAGTTGCTGAGATTTTGTTGTTTGTCATCCACTCGGTTGGGACGAACTTAGTTGTCGTAATTTCCCTGAGTGTTGGTGGTGGTTGTCGTTTCTGTATTCTGTGCAGTATCTGCCCTATTCGGCACACTTTCATCTACTTCCTGCTGTCTTATGTTGTTAGTGTACCTTTGGTCTCTGCCCCTTTGGTGTGAACCTCTGTCATATGACGGTCTGTGGTTGTTCAAGTGTTCCCTACTGAATCGCATGTGATTTACTTGATGGGTATGGTCTCCTGGTCTTCCACGATCATATGTATACGTTCTGTATCTCGATTCACCATTCGGTATCGTGTCATGGTACCGCTGTCTTGTGTTCTCCATCCTCTCGCCATGATTATGTGGTTGTGGGAAATGGTGTGCCCCTCTCCCCCTTTCATGGGTACTCCTAGTATTTCTATGTTCTCCCTCACTCTGGTTGTTCGTAGTTGTGTTCCGGTTTAGGATGGGTGAGTTTGGGTGACCGTTCCTATGTCTATGCTCATTAGGCCGACCATTTTGTGTTTCGAAGGCTGTCAGCAGTTCTATCATATCTGCAAAATCTACTGGCCTCGCAACAATTAACCCTGTTCTCACTGTGTCTGGGAAATGTCTTGTTATGCTGGCAATTAGTTCTGCCTCCGACAAGTTGGGGTCTAATAGCTTTCCTTTGTTGGCTACTTTCATAAAATAATCTACTAGCGACAACCCTTTGGTTGGATCGTACCTACCTGTCGCTAGCTCTACCCTAGTTTGGTTTTGTTTAGCTGGGCCCCAATACCTTGATAGGAATAAATTTCTGAATGAGCTATAAGACTCATGACCAGCTAGTGTTAACCTGAGCCATTCTAATGCCTTGTTTTTTAAGCTTTTCTTAACTATCATCATCCTAAGCTCGTTTGGTATCCTTTTCACTTTAAAGTATTCTTCCATCTCTTTAACAAAGAGTTTTGGATCGTCTCCCTTCTCCTCGTCAAATGTAGGTGGTGTGATTTCATGTAATATGCTGTTGGTGTAACATGTGTTATGTGTTGTGCCATTGTTTGGTTGTGAACCTCTTTCTCTGTATGGTGAGTCAACATTTTGTACATTACTCAAGTAACTCTCATCTTGTACATTACTTACATCTAAATCATCTTGTCTTTGTAATGCCTTCACAACATCATTTACATTAGCCAAATTTTCTTTCCCTTTTTTCATTTCTTCACAAATTGATTTTAAATCATTCTTTATTTCTAAGTGGCTTTGTTTCATATCATTTATAGCATCCTGTTGTGAAAGCATCACATCATTCATTGTCTTAATTTTAGGAATTACAATTTGTTCTATAGTTTCATTAATAATGTCTTTCTTTACTACCTCAATCTCTTTCCTTAATTCCTCAGTTATTTCTGCTTTTACATTTGTTATCTTACAGTCTACATTTGTATTACATTCTGTTATTTCATCCCTACATCTAGCAATTTCTCCTTCTAACACAATTTTATTATCCCTCATCTCTGATTCTATCTTTCCCATCCTATCTCCTACAATTTCTATCCTAGCTTCTAAGGCTTCCTTTGTTTCATTTAAGTTTTTGTGAACTAATTTTAAATTAGTTTCCATTACTTTCATATTTTCTTTACACTCCTGCCTTCCTAATTCTATTTTCTGTTCTAGGTTCTGTCTACCTAATTCCATTTGCTGTTCTAAGTTCTGTCTACCTAATTCCATTTTCTGTTCTAAGTCTTTTCTCACTTCCTCCATTTTCTGACCTATCTCTTCCTTATTCTGTTCCATTTTCTGACCTAAACTTTGTTCTATGTCCTGTTTCAGTTCTATGTTATTTTGTTCCATTTTCTGACCTAATTCTACTTTGTTTTGTTCCAGTTTTTGTTCTATACTCTGACCTAAACTTTGTTCCAGTCTTTCAAACATCATCATCATTAACCTTTGGTCTTTGCTTATTTCCGCCTGTTCCTCATTCTCTAATCCTATCTGATAACTAGGCCTATCTGCCCCTTCCCCCACTCCTGTTTCTATCTCTTTTCGCGACATTTTAATTCCTTTATCTAATTCACTTAATGTTGAAAGTCCTGTTACTTTGCCACTTCTAAGTAGCATTAATAAATGGAAATAAAATGTATATAAAAAAAAAAAACAAAAAGTTTTGATCCTACTTTCTTTCCTGCTGATTCTTCATCCAGTTATTTACGTCTCCTGGGTAGTTGGCTTCGCTGGATGATCTCCGGTGTTTTTCCCACGTTGATTCTCCGTGTATCGATGTTTTGTTGATATCAGACGATGGTCTAATGGCGTCTTTCTCCTGCACGATGAGATAGCGTCATTTTGATGTTTGTCGCACTCGTAATTATGCATTCCATTCTAAATTCGCGCTCCACGTTGGGTAAGCCATTTGTGGCGGGGTTTTATTATAAAAGATGGTCATATATCAGCGTGAATATAGCAGCAAATGGAGTATTGTTTTTACTAAAAGGTGGAAAGTTTGTTATAGCAGACGCCACTCTTATCTGCAGGGTTGGCGGTCTAAGAATGGAATGCAAAAGCCAACGTTCTTTTATCACAAACACATTTATTAGTTATTTACACTTCTTATCACATTTTCAATTAATTAACGACTTTTAAATTTCGACAGCGTCTACACTGGTTAAAAGTTTGGGTGTAATTTACATGTTCACACACCATCAGCAATTATACGACCTCCCACTTTGAGTTCACAGACGCTAATGAATATAGTACCTAGCGTCCTATGACGCAACACCGCCATTCTTATGTATTCATCCGCGCAACAGTTCTCATTGGTTGAACTCAAAGTGACGAGAAGACATTGTCTATTTTGAGTATTATTAAAAAAAATAAGTCCCTGATACACCCAAATTAAAAGAATTAAAAATTTACACACTCTTACAAAAATATTTACATGAACAATTTTCTATTAGTCAATATTCTGTCTCAATATGTTTTACATAATTTGGTTCTTTCAATAGTTGTTGCAATGTTTTTCCATTTTCTGATGTTAACCATGTGTTTGTCCATTCTTTTGTGATTGAGTTGTTAACCAGTCTTATTGCAGTTAGTAGAGATATCTGTTTTGAAGGTGTCAGCTGTAAAGTTGCAGCAGTTTTGACAATTTCATCTGCTCTCTCATTTGACGCAAACGCTCCTCTCCGTCGAAGACGTCGCCTTTAAGATCTATAAGATCTCGTGTTTGGTGTCCGGACTAGCTCTAGCAAGAGATCTTAATCTCAGGGTATGCGCGAGTTATGGTAGGAATGGAACCAAACGAAGAATCAACCAACATATCACTTTATTTGTAAATTTCCAGATTTGTAGAGAACTGCCGATGATATTTAAATAGAATGTAACTTTGTAATTTCAACTACAACATTATAACACTTTAACTTTGTCACCCTTTAGCGACCGCTGAATTATGTTTACGCGCTAGCTTACGTACAGTTCCCAAGTTGCACGTGTACTCTCGGCTCGATTCAAGACGAGTGTGTCTTGCGTTGCATTTTATTTTTGCACGGGCAACAATAAGGAAGCGATTTCCATTGGCTAACTTTAGAGCACGTCATGGTAAGATAGGAATCAGCCCGCTAAATCGTTACACGTGTTTGTTTTTCGTGCACGTCAACAAAGCCTTATCACTCTTTTAAATCTGCCTAGGCTTCCATTCTTGAGACTTTAACATATTAGCTTTATTACATCTTCCCCTTCACTATTGACTAGAATCTCCTTTTGTTTCTTTCCATTATCAAATATATTGACATTATAATTTCGGTTTCACATTGCCTGATATATCACAGTGTCCGGGGATCCATTTTAGTTGTATTTCTTTTCCCTTCTGTAGTAACTCTAACTACATCTTTTGCGCTCATGCTGTTCGACAGTAGTATGTTATGGGCTCTTCAGGTGCAAAATATAGGGAAAAAATTATAATATAATTTTAAAATTAGAATAAAAGTCCAAAAATGAATTTTACCAGACAAATTTCTGTTTGATCTATTAATTAGAAGTATTGGAAAGTGAATAAATATATGGCACATATTTATTATAACAAAGAATAATAATTTAGTTATTCTAATTTGAGATAAAATTTTACACATTTCTATTGAAATAACGTAAATGATATTTAACACTATAAAATACATTCAATTACAAATGAAATAATTATGAACATACCTTCAAAGCTATCTTATGTTACATAAAAATATGACTTGTTAATATAATTTCAATGTGGTTTGCATCAAGAATATAAACTTCAATTTATGGTCATGGTTTCCCAGCACTAATTCTAACACTCACCGTGGATCTAGCAAGCAGATTGTGGATGCCATCCAGGATATTCATACCATTAGCAGGTTAATCACTTCAATGTTCTTGCTCATTTCCAGTAGTAATGCTTTAAGTTCTTAATCATACCTTGATCCATTTATTGCAGTTTTGATGTGGTACCGTGAGGAAGGTGGACAATTTTTACTGCTTTTAGATTGTGGACTAGGACTTTTGGATAAGCAGGACAAATCTCAGTAATCTATTTTCCCGATTAAACTGTCAATTTTCTCTATCCAAGATTCAAGATAACTGCCCATCCAAGACTTTTTGTTGTTTTTGGACAAAACGGGCAAAGATTTGACACCTGATAATGTGATTTAGCAGAATTTACCAATAACAAACAATTTAAGTTTTACACTTCCTGTCGTATTTGCTGCTGCCATCACTGAAATCTTTTTTTCTCCTTTTTCTGCTATGACACTTCCTATCTTTAAAGGCCAGTATTTTATCTGGTGGGCACTTAAAGAAAATGTGTGTATTAACATGTCGTGCAGAACCCCTATTGTTAAACACTTACTGTTGACATACTTGAACATACTGTTGTTTGCATTTTCAACAGTGTATTTGACTTCTTTTTTCTTTCTTTCTTATAAATAATATTTAAGCTATGTATAAACCCAAAAGCCATAATACCTGCTGGAAATTGCCTAATTGATTCAGTAAGGATCATTAAAATATACTTAATTATTTATGGTTGAATACTCATGAAATTATAAGTTCTGGAAGCATAGGAGTGCAGAATTTGCATTCTAATTGCGTGTTGTAGTATAACTGATTTTATTCAAAGTTTATCCCTCTTTGAATCCCTCCAACATTAGTAATGATAAATAAAAGATGACAAATAGCATGAAAATATTCCTTAAAATAATGTTAAGAACTGCTCACAAAAAAGTTTTATAGGGAATAATATTTTAGAAAGAAGATGCAAACTGTAAACTTTTAAAACCTTGTAATTTGTGCAACTTATATGTTTTTAAAACCTTAATCTTAAGATGGAGGGTTGAATCAACTTTTGAAAAGATTTAATGCAGTGGCCAGGGCTGGCAAAAGTTTTGTTATATTTTCATACTTTTATATAAAATGAACTCAAGATTTTTAACTAATAGAAATAAATCCTTTACTTATTAAGTTTTTGAAATTGCAGCTCATTATAAAATTAATAGCCTTTCTCAATTCAATTAGGAACAAGAACTGCTGCGTTCTATGGCAAGCACCAGTCCAGAAGGAAAGCAGTTGTATAACCAATGGATAATTCAAGATAATCGGAATATTATTCACATTCTGGAAGATCTGAAATCATGTAAACCAGCACTAGACCATCTCTGTGAACTGCTGCCTAGATTACAAGCTCGTTACTACTCAATCTCATCTTCACCCAAGGTAAGATTTATTTTCAATGTATTCGGAAGTAGCTTTTCATAAGTTTGTGGTGCTCATCCCTGAACTACTTATAATGAAATATGATGAGATATAGTTGCAAGTTCTTTGTTATTTAAAAGAGAGCAACACAAGATAAATTACTTTATTTTTACCTCATTAGATTATCGATTAGTGACATATTTATGATATAATGTGTTAGTAATAGGCACAGAACAAAAATACAGTTGGATTAATTTTATTGCAAAACACTCCATGGTAAAACTGACACTACTACAAAACGTTGCATTTCCAAGTTCTTCAATTCTTCCCAAAGTAAATAATTATAATAATATTGTGTTGGATGAAGAAAGTTCCCGTAGAATGTGACAGTTTAATTATAGCATTTTCTTTCTTCTAATGAGTGCAAATTAAATTGGAGTGTCGTGTCCAAAAAATTCTGTTATTTTTCTATAATTAAGTGTTGCCATGTCTGAAGAAAAGATGGATGCAACAAGTTTTTGGAACTGGAACAGGCTAAAATGGCCTAAACTGTGAAGCAGAATATGAAGTGTTGTCAAGGGACGAATGATGTGTATTTATTGTTTTTTAAATAAATTATTCATAAAGTTTGCCCTTCATGAATTTTAGTACAGATGGTGATTTATTTAATATGAAAATACAATAGAGTCCCACTAATTGGGACCGAACCCTGTTTGGATTAGGTGGATTTTCATGAAATACGACAATATATTGACTTTAATCATTTATGTGTTAACTATTAAAGTGATTGAAGATAGGAAATTAGTGTAAAATAAATTATAAATGGTTTATTTTACAACTACATTCTGAGGCTCAAAAACTAATTACTATAATGTTTTTATAAGCACTGTTGACGTGTACCGCTGCAACTCCTAGTGATGTAATGTTTAGGTGATGTTGGTGAAACATTGCCTCTTCAAGTCATTGCAGTACATTGCGTCAAAAGATCACTTACTTCACTTATGTGTTGATTTACTTTTCCATTTGTTTTCTCTTTTTCTTTCACTTTCCCTGCTGCCGTTAGGTGTCGGGTTCCTTCCGCCACTTTCTGTATTCTGTCCTATCCTACGCCAACCTGTATATTCCTCTCATTGTCATCCCATGTTCGACTGCCACTCTTTCCATATATTGTCTCCATTCAATCCTAGGTCTTCCCCTCTGCTCTTGCTGTTTTCTCATTAACATAAAAAATTGCTTAAGAGGTGCACTCAAACTTTGTTATGCACATTGTTAGTAGATCTAGGCCTTCCATTTTTTAGTTTTTGTGTATAAGATAGGTGACAGATTCATGTTTACTCCTGTAGCATTTATTTCACTTTTTTGTGCTAATAATTTAATGTTTTTACTTGAAAAATCTAGTTTAATCTTAATGTTTATTTTTTGTTATTTTAAAATACAAAAGAAATTTGGTAAATATTTTTTCCTATCCCTGTTCGGATTAGGTGGATTTTTGGATTAGAGGTGTTCAGATTGACTGAACTCTACTGTACTTCTGATTTCTGAATGATATATCAAAAGTTATTTAAGTTTTACATGTAATCCATTAGAATGGAATTGTGGATATCAGAGAGCTGTCCTCGCTTTACATAAGTGTAACATTTTCATAACGTTAAATTGCAAACAAAAAGATATATTAAATAAATATTACATAAAAGATTACATAATACAATAACGATATCATTATGTGAAAATTTACAGAAATTAATCACATGATAAAGTTATTAAATTAATAAATCATATAAGGAAATATCTTTATAATATTTAGGGCTCTAGTATTTAATTATTGCCATATCTATGTTGAATGAGTTTCAAGTGGCAATAAACATGTGAAATTAAAAAATGCACAGCTTGCAATCTAAGCATTGTAGAGTCAGGATTTTTGTACAGACATGATCAGCCTGCCAAATTATAAGATTGACAACTGTCATTTTCAAGTATTGATCTCAGGATTAATGAAGATAATGTTCTCAGTTCAGGCGCATAAAATGTGTGTACCCATATTTGGCACTGATGATAGGGAGGGCAAGTATATGATTTGCTGGAGTCTTCATATGCCTTTAATTTTTGCACTTCCGTTAGTTTCATATACTAGGTGTATCTCGTTTGCCACCATTGTATGCTTGTGTGTACAAGGTGCTCATCCGTATAACATTTAAAATTTCTGTTATTTTCAAGTTATATGGTCAGTTGTGAGTAAAATACTGTGTTATATGTTTCCATACATATATTTTATTTGTATTTAAATGATCACCATTAAATTTAAGATGTTACTGATTAAGAATTACAGTGAACAAGAAAGCAAAGAAACTCTGCAGGGCTCCAATAAGGGCTGGGTGGGCATACATTGCTTCAAAAATTCAAGTTGAAAATTGTCTTTTTGCTTATAAAATCCTGAAATTAACAAATTTGTTTTATTGCAGATTAAATTTTACATGCTTTTAACAATATAAAGTAATTTCTGGCAAGGACGGTGTAAAGTTTGGAAAAGTATTGCATATAGAAAATGTTTAAAGTGGGTATCTTAATCTTCAGTGTACAGAAAGAAACATTTATTTTGTTTTATGTAGGTGTATCCAACTACAGTTCATATCACAGCAGTTTTGGTGGAGTACAAAACTCCAACAGGAAGAATAAACAAAGGTGTTGCAACCAGCTGGCTGGCGCTAAGGAATCCTAATACAGATACTGTTGTTACAGCACCTATTTATATAAGACGATCACAGTTTAGGTATGTATAGTGCATGTATATTTCCAATTTACAGATAAAGTAAGAGGTAATAGTATTTATGCCAACAAACTTAATGCTGGTGTTTTTAAACACACAAGCATGTAAAGTGGAAGGTCTGTGGTTCAAATCCCAGCTCTGGCATTGAATTTTTCAGTTCTGATTCTGCCTCTCAAAGGGCTATATGTTTAACATGATATTTTCTAAAGTATGCAAGAGAGAATTTGGTTAGTCATTTCTTTCTTATTTTTATATCACACTAACAAGTTTATCTTGGTACACAAGAACTTGAACAGTTTAATAAATTTTCCATTGATGTTAACCAAGCCAGATGGCTCTGTGGTAATGTGTGAGGCTCACACCCAGAGGTTGTGGGTTTGATTCCTGCAGCTGGCTTTCCTGACCCATGACTTTTTTTCCAGGTGTTTTCTTGGGTCACAAGGCAAATGAGGGGAAGAATAATTATACCCCTGAATTTCCTGTCATTCCATTTTAATTTCCATATTCATTTCAATCCAGTCTTTCAGGGTTGGAAGTATTGGCAAAGAGGTGAGTTTGGCATTGCTGTATGAGGACTCTGCGAACTATAGCTGCTTTCTTAACGGATGGATAGTATTGTGGTCACCTGGCTGGTGACTGCTTGCAAATCCTGATGTTGAGATAAAAAACCTCCAGCACACTAGGTTGCCTAGGTTCCAACATGCCTGTAGAATGCTCTCGAGGTTTGACGTACAATAATGTGATTAAGCTCAGTGTGGAATCTCCTCCGCAAAATACCTTTACCTTTTATTCTAATCTTATTTCCATTGATGTAACTCAAGCATAGAGGTTTCAGTCTGTCATTTTCTTTCTTTCTTTAAAACCACAGTAACTTGTATTAACCTCTTCAGGGATATGGGCGTGTATACACGTCCTGTGCGTTTGAGCATTTAACCCTTATTTATCCCTTATCTAACTCAACTTATTTTAACTATAATTTAATTTATAATTGTTCAATATCGGCAAAATATCATTTTCACTGGTTTCTCACACCAACGAAATGAAACTAATTACAAATAACGACACCACTTTTGTCATTGTTTAATAATGTCAAAGTCTACGTTCAAATCTATTATACGTCAGTTGAGTTCAGGGTTGCCAACTCGTACGATAATTATGGATGCATACGATAATTTTAATGTTTATACGATGGTTGCCAACCCGTACGATAATTATGGTGGTGTACGATAATTTGAATTTATAATTATTAATTTAATAATTATTCTTATAGGACAAGTGAACAATTCTTGTTTTAGTGACAGTTCACATATTTTATCCATTGTTTCTGTAGGGCCTGTTACACTGCATCATTTTCATTTTCTCTTGCTGGTTCTGTCTCAGTATTTGGCTTTTACTAATTCTTATGCTTCTATAATCTCATTTTTGTATAAATTTGTGTAATACAGTAAAGAATATTTAGCCCTTTGTCGTGTACTTGTTCCTACAAATAAATTCTGATTTTGTCCAGTTCTATTTTTATCTTCACCTGAGAGAGGAATTAACAGAAAATAAGAAACAAAGATATAGATGTGAAATACTTCAGGTAATTGTTAGATGCTGAAGGACATAAACATTTGATTTCATTTTGTCAGCATTTTTTTTTTTCCAGATTGCCTACCAGACCTCAGACTCCCATTATAATGATTGGTCCAGGAACTGGGCTGGCTCCATTCCGTGGATTTATACAGGAGAGGAATCATGCCAAAGAAGAAGGTAATAATGCCCAGCAGAGGAAATATATTCAGGGTTTAATTTTGTTTAAAAATGACTTGGGTTCTCATTCATTTTAGAAACATCCTTTATTGCTGTCCTTCCTCTGTTCATATTTTTCTAGTCTATGCTTCTAAACATAGCATCTGTATTTCTTTTAAACACATAGCTCTTGAAATGCATGAAACAGTCATCCTTTGGCTTCATTAGTTCTAATTCTTAATCTTTGTTTACATACCCAACTGTCTTAATTGGTGATTTGGTAAGTTTGTAAAGTTATTTTGCTTCTCCTCTGTTTTAACACCAAAAGAAGTTTTGAAACTTTAAACATATGCTGATAGAGAGATTTAAAAAAAATGATCTAATTCATAAGACAATACAATGACAAACGACAGTGTGACAAATCCCATTTCTAATACACTGTGACAAATGACACTTTGTTACCTTTTCTGTCATTTTATTTCTCTTCTACCACTTAATCAGAAAAGCATAGCTCTCCTTTTTATTGTTAACACAATTTACGATTTGTTGTGACCTTGAAACTCTCAGCTGTTATGTCCTTTGATAACCCTGACACAAATACTGTTCACAGTTCTACTACTCTCTCTGTCTAACAAACAACTGCTTCTGAAAATGCACTCACCAAAAACTGCTTCACACAACAAACAACTCCAGTGTGAAGATTAAATGTCTAAAGCTGTCTCTGACAATAAACGCACTCAAACTTTCTCAACACTTGCTGTACACAACACAGGCACTATCAATATGAAATTCTTTGTCAGACTGTGAATATGCAACATGAGTATTTACAAAGGTTTATTTTAATCTAGGCAAACCTGTAGGAGACACTGTGTTATACTTTGGATGCCGCAAGAAAGCCGAGGATTTTATTTATGAGGAGGAACTGAATGAATATGTGAAAAATGGAGTGTTAAAGGTATGTGTATTATTTCATGAATAAGAATGAAATATTTTATTCTATACTTTAATATAGGTATTTAGAATGAAATATTTTATTCTATACTTTAATATAGGTATTTATGTATAATGAATGTTTAACATCCAGTAGCAAACATTACAGATATTTTCAGATATCTTCACAAACTTTTTGTGATAGCTCTGCTAGAGTGGTAATTTATAGTAACCCTTAAAAGGCCAATAAAGTCAAAAATCCAACCTGTTGCTGGATCCAAGTATTGTAATTCCTGGGTTTCATATAAAGCATGGAAATTTATCTTTTGGTAATTTATATCTGTGATTACTATGTTGCTTTGAATGTTACCACTCACAGAAATGATTAAAAGGCCTAAAAACTTTTTACTAAAATTACCACACTCAAATATGCATTATTGGCTAAATAAAGGAATTAGAAATTGAAACAGTAAGAAAATGATTAAAAAGTAATGAATAATTGCAAGCTTTGCATACCTTCTTTTCTCGTTCTTTTTTCTTTAAATTTTATTTTTATTATATTTTAGTGTTTAACATACTCATTTACTCTCACAAGGTGTAAGTAATGATTTTGGTAAAGAAAAATTCCGCACCTCAGCCAGGAATTGAAACCCTGGGTTAAAACGCCAAATCACTGACTACTCAAGAACAGAAACACTCTTGCTTCCCTAGTGGCAGTTTTGTCACCAAAATTCCAGTTACAGTTGAGCCATTACAACTTATTAATTCTTGTTAGTTCCTTTTTGGTGGAAATCATTCTCTGTGTGATATTTTTTCTACATGAGTAAAATTTTTTTAATAAGCAAGATGTGGCAATAAAGCAATCTGACCTAATTTGTTACTCATTTTCTAAGAGACACTTAAGACTCCCCTCTACCATCACAAAAAGTTTCACACATACACAGTGGTTAGTCTAGTCCTGACCAATGTTAGAAGTGGAATGTGTGTCTGAGCTCTGTCAGAATAATGGTGAGTGCTAAACTACAAGCTGGCGCTGTGGCCGAGCGGTTAGAGCGTTTGCCTACCACCTAGGCAGCCCAGGCTCGATCCCAGGGATCTGCATGTGGTATTCATGGTGGATGAAGCAGCATCAGGACAGGTTTTCTCCGGGCTCTCCACTTTCCCCCACCACTCATTCCACCAGTTGCTCCATTATCACCTTTCTAATCATCGATTTCGCCTGTATTTCATATCATCCTCTTCCTCACTATCATACCTTATGCTTGGCTGACTGCCTGCTTCCAGGTCTTCACTCTGTCTGGTCCATAGGTTCCTGTGCTCCCCGACAGGCATCTAACCCTAGACAACTTGCAAAATCTGCTATAGAAACTTACAAATTTTGGACAGAAGTTTATGTGATCATCATCTGCTTTGATAAGTTTTTGAGCAGTTTAAGACATTTAAGAAAGGTGAGAAATTCATTGGAGATAATAGAAAATCGGGCCATCCTTCCATGGCAAAACTGAAGAGAATATGAAGAAAGCCACTGAGACTGCCAATTGAGCAGTTGCTAAACTTGTCAACATCAATATTGAAAATGTTTAATGATCTGGGCACAAAAAAGGTGCATGCTAAGTGCCAAAAATCCTTACCCTATACAAATGGAACATTGGTTGAATTGCTGTGTTAATATTCTTGAAAACATTTAAAATAATCCCAATTTCTTTAAAAGAAAGGAGGAAGAAGAAGGAAGGATTAAGAAGGGAAGGAAGGAAAGAAAGAACTAATTATGTGCAACAAAACTTGATTTTCCAATGCTCCAGGGACTAAGAGACTTTCCATGTATTGGAAGAGCCCTCAGTCCCCCAAGAAGAAGAAAGCATCCACAAGTAAATCAATATTCAAAGCAATGAAGAGTGTTTTGTTTTGATGTCTGGGAGCTTATTTACATTGAATGGATGCCTGCAGATCAGACTGTCAATCAGGTTTATCATAAAAATGATTTGGAGACCCTCCATGAATGTGTGAAATGATGGAGACCAGAATTGTAGAAGAGTGCCTCATGGATCCTCCACCAGGACAATGTCCTAGTCCACAATGTGAAGAGCAGGCTTGGGTTGTTACTCATAAAAAAAGGGTTTTCTACATAACAGATAAATAAGGATAATTAATCTAATAAATGTAAAACATGTAAAAAAGCCTTCGTAAGCCTTTAGTCTTTATACAGTTTATATTTTACATTCAAGAACTGGAGCCCGTTGCTGTAGAATTCTAGTCACTGCTTGCGGGATAATCTTGAAATATTGTACAGTTAACAGCTTATGTAATACATAGTGTAATGAACTATGAGTTGATATTATATGGTATGATATTTATTTGAGTTAAGTTAGTACATACTTGAATATGACATTCAGCCCAGGCTCTTAGTCTGTCATATCCGCCCAACATAGTTACTTATACATACATTTTAAACTTCTCTATAGCTATCTAACACATTATAACTAATACCAAATATTGTTAATTCTGTTCTCTTTGTACATAGCAGTTCCATTTTTTCTTAACTCTGCTTAAAAACTAACCTAAGTTCATGACCTCCTTTCTAAGAATCCTCCTAAATGCTGTTCCATCCCCCTTCTCCCATTGCTGCCCCAGAAATTCTTTCCTCCATAAGCCCATTCCCTGGTACTCAAAGACTATATGCTCCAGATTTTCCTTCCCTCCACAAATGGGACACGACTTTGAGGGATATCCTTTCTTAGTCCTCTAAACCTCCAAACACCAGTTCTTAGCCATGATATTGCTTCCTTTTGTCCATTGTTTACCTTATCAACATGTCTCCTTTTCCCATGTTTCCTTCATTGATTTGTGATCTACCAGAGACCTTTTTTCCATTATCCCACCAAATAGTTTTTGGATTTCTATATCTTCAAACCTCTTTCTTATTTTCCAGAATTTGTAGTTATGATTATTCCCCCTCTCCTCCAGTTATCCCCCCATCCCATTTACTTCTAGGTTCTTTCAGATACTACTTGTTCATCCAGATTCCCTTAGACTCCCTGGTACTCTACACACTGCCTTAAATTATTTTTACCTAAATTCAAGGTCCTATACCAAAATTTCAGAGCTCTCTCTATAATCATACTCTTCCCATCTCCATCTGTGCTACTTCTCTTACCGCTGCACTTGGAAGACCCAATACTTCCCTGTTAAACTTCCTATGAACTGTATCTATGGGTTCCTCCCACCATTCGGTCCCCATATTTATATACCATAAGAACATTTCTGGTTGTTCCACTGCCATATTTTAAATTTTTTCCAACCATTTGACCCCAATATTTGGTACTCTGTACTTACAACTTCTTATACCTAACAGCCCCTTTCCCTTTTGGTTAATTTCTTTTGTTTTTCCCACCCCCACTCCCATCCAATTTTACTCCTAAATAATTCTTGTTCTACTATTCCTTATGCCCCCTTTTCCACTTAACATATTTACTCAATTTTGCTCACTTTTTAAATACCACTGTTTGCATTTTCTCCTGATTTACAGTTAAGTTCCATTCATTGCAGTATGACAGAGTTATAAAGCCATAGTCATATTGCATTGACTGAGGTGCCAACCCATTTATTTTCTCCTCTTCAGAAAAAGAACCCAAGATACTTTTCAAACAATCAGAACCTTCTTCTGTAGAAATGCGCACACAATCAACTATATATTTAAACTGTCAGAGAAGAGATTAAGTCTGTCATTCCTATAGACCAGCAACTTTCTGGGAACTGAACAAGCTTAAATACAAGCTGTCTAACCAAATAGATTGTGACTAAGCACATCTTAACATGGATTAATATATTTTTTTTCCTTTGATGACAGGCATAGGCTCACATAGGCTACACCAGATCTGTATATAAGTATAGACTGAGGAGATAGGCTAGTATAGGCTCACTTAGGCTCACTAGGCTATATCAGATCTGTATATAAGTATAGACTGAGGAGATAGGCTAGTATAGGCTCACATAGGCTACACCAGATCTGTATATAAGTATAGACTGAGGAGAGAGATTAGTATAGGCTCACATAGGCTACACCAGATCTGTATATAAGTATAGACTGAGGAGAGAGATTAGTATAGGCTCACATAGGCTACACCAGATCTGTATATAGGTATAGACTGAGGAGATAGGCTAGTATAGGCTCACTTAGGCTATATTAGATCTGTATATAAGTATAGACTGAGGAGATAGGCTAGTATAGGCTCACATAGGCTACGCCAGATCTGTATATAAGTATAGACTGAGGAGAGAGATTAGTATAGGCTCACATAGGCTACACCAGATCTGTATATAAGTATAGACTGAGGAGAGAGATTAGTATAGGCTCACATAGGCTACACCAGATTTGTATATAGGTATAGACTGAGGAGATAGGCTAGTATAGGCTCACATACGCTACACCAGATCTCTATATAAGTATAGACTGAGGAGAGAGATTAGTATAGGCTCACACAGGCTACTCCAGATCTGTATATGCTTAGACTGAAGAGATACGCTAGTATAGGCTCACATAGGCTACACCAGATCTGTATATAAGTATAGGCTCTGGAGATAGGCTAGTATAGGCTCACATAGACAACAGCAGATCTGTATATAAGTATACGCTGGGGAGATAGGCTCACATAGGCTACACCGGATCTGTATATAAATATAGGCTATTAATAGGCTCACATAGGCTACACCGGATCGGTATATAGGTATAGACTGCGGAGATAGGTTAGTAAAGGCTCACATACGCTATACCGGATCTGTATATAAGTATAGGCTCACATAGGCTACACCGGATCGGTATATAGGTATAGACTGCGGAGATAGGCTATTATAGGCTCACATAGGCTACACCGGATCGGTATATAGGTATAGACTGCGGAGATAGGTTAGTAAAGGCTCACGTAGGCTACACCAGATCTGTATATAAGTATAGGCTGGGGATTTAGGCTACACCGGATTGGTATATAAGTATAGCCTGAGGAGATAGCCTGGTATAGGCTCACATAAGCTACATGAGATCATATAAGTATAGGCTGGGGCGATAGGCTAGTATAGGCTCACATAGGCTACACCAGATCTGTATATAAGTATAGACTGAGGAGAGAGATTAGTATAGGCTCACATAGGCTACACCGGATCTGTATATAAGTATAGGCTCGGGAGATAGGCTAGTATAGGCTCACATAGGCTACACCGGATCTGTATATAAGTATAGGCTGGGCCGATAGGCTAGTATAGGCTCACATAGGCTACACCGGATCTGTATATAAGTATAGGCTGGGGCGATAGGCTAGTATAGGCTCACATAGGCTACACCAGATCTGTATATAAGTACAGACTGAGGAGATAGGCCAGTATAGGCTCACATAGGCTACACCGGATCTGTATATAAGTATAGGCTGGGGAGATAGGCTAGTATAGGCTGACATAGGCTACACCAGATCTGTATATAAGTACAGACTGAGGAGATAGGCCAGTATAGGCTCACATAGGTTACACCGGATCTGTATATAAATATAGCCTGAGGAGATAGGCTAGTATAGGCTACACCAGATCTGTATATAAGTATAGACTGAGGAGAGAGATTAGTATAGGCTCACATAGGCTACACCGGATCTGTATATAAGTATAGGCTGGGGAGATAGGCTAGTATAGGCTCACATAGGCTACACCGGATCTGTATATAAGTATAGGCTGGGCCGATAGGCTAGTATAGGCTCACATAGGCTACACCGGATCTGTATATAAGTATAGGCTGGGGCGATAGGCTAGTATAGGCTCACATAGGCTACACCAGATCTGTATATAAGTACAGACTGAGGAGATAGGCCAGTATAGGCTCACATAGGCTACACCGGATCTGTATATAAGTATAGGCTGGGGAGATAGGCTAGTATAGGCTGACATAGGCTACACCAGATCTGTATATAAGTACAGACTGAGGAGATAGGCCAGTATAGGCTCACATAGGTTACACCGGATCTGTATATAAATATAGCCTGAGGAGATAGGCTAGTATAGGCTCCACCAGATCTGTATATAAGTATAGAATGAGGACAGAGATTAGTATAGGCTCACATAGGCTACACTACATCTGTATATAAGTATAGGCTGGGGAAAGAGATTAATATAGGCTCTCACAGGCTACTCCAGATCTGTATATAAGTACAGACTAAGGAGATAGGCTAATATAGGCTCATACAAGCTACTCCAGATCTGTATATAAGTACAGACTGAGGAGATAGGCTAGTATAGGCTCATACAGATTACTACAGATCTGTATATAAGTATAGACTGAGGAGATAGGCTAGTATAGGCTCACATAGGTTATACCACATTTGTATATAAGTATAGACTGAGGAGATAGGCTAGTATACGCTCACATAGGCTACAGCAGATCTGTATATAAGTATAGACTGGAGAGATAGGCTAGTATAGGCTTACATAGGCTACACCAGATCTGTATATAAGTATAGCCTGAGGAGATAGGCCGGTATAGGCTCACATAAGCTACATGAGATCATATAAGTATAGCCTGAGGAGATAGGCTAGTATAGACTCACATAGGCTACACCGAATCTGTATATAAGTATAGACTGAGGAGATAGGCTAGTATAGGCTCACATAGGCTACACCGGATCTGTATATAAGTATAGGCTGGGGAGAGAGATTAATATAGGCTCTCACAGGCTACTCCAGATCTGTATATAAGTACAGACTGAGGAGATAGGCTAGTATAGGCTCATACAGATTACTACAGATCTGTATATAAGTATAGACTCAGGAGATAGGCTAGTATAGGCTCACATAGGCTATACCAGATTTGTATATAAGTATAGACTGAGGAGATAGGCTAGTATAGGCTCACATAGGCTACACCGGATCTGTATATAAGTATAGGCTGGGGCGATAGGCTCGTATAGGCTCACATAGGCTACACCGGATCTGTATATAAGTATAGGCTGGGGCGATAGGCTAGTATAGGCTCACATAGGCTACACCAGATCTGTATATAAGTATAGGCTGGTATAGGCTCACATAAGCTACACCGGATCTGTATATAAGTATAGGCTGGGGCGATAGGCTAGTATAGGCTCACATAGGCTACACCAGATCTGTATATAAGTATAGCTTGAAGAGATAGGCTGGTATAGGCTCACAGAAGCTACATGAGATCATATAAGTATAGACTGACGAGATAGGCTAGTATAGACTCACATAGGCTACACCAGATCTGTATATAAGTATAGCCTGAGGAGATAGGCTGGTATAGGCTCACAGAAGCTACATGAGATCATATAAGTATAGACTGACGAGATAGGCTAGTACAGACTCACATAGGCTACACCGGATCTGTATATAAGTATAGGCTGGGGAGATAGGCTAGTATAGGCTCATATAGGCTGCACCGGATCTGTATATAAGTATAGACTGGAGAGATAGGCGCGTATAGGCTCACATAGGCTACACCAGATCTGTATATAAGTATAGCCTGAGGAGATAGGCTGGTATAGGCTCACAGAAGCTCCATGAGATCATATAAGTATAGACTGACGAGATAGGGTAGTATAGACTCACATAGGCTACACCGGATCTGTATATAAGTATAGGCTGGGGAGATAGGCTAGTATAGGCTAACATAGGCTACACCAGATCTGTATATAAGTATAGACTGGAGAGATAGGCGCGTATAGCCTCACATAGGCTACACCAGATCTGTATATAAGTATAGCCTGAGGAGATAGGCTGGTATAGGCTCACAGAAGCTACATGAGATCATATAAGTATAGACTGACGAGATAGGCTAGTATAGACTCACATAGGCTACACCGGATCTGTATATAAGTATAGGCTGGGGAGATAGGCTAGTATAGGCTCATATAGGCTACACCGGATCTGTATATAAGTATAGGCTGGGGAGATAGGCTAGCATAGGCTCACATAGGCTACACCGGATCTGTATATAAGTATAGGCTGGGGAGATAGGCTACACCGGATCTGTATATAAGTATAGACTGAGGAGATAGGTTAGTATAGGCTACACTGGATCGGTATATATGTATAGACTGAGGAGAGAGGTTAGTATAGACTCACATAGGCTACACCAGATCTATATATAGGTATAGACTAAGGAGACAGGCTAGTATAGGCTCACATAGGCTACACAAAATCTGTATATAAGTATAGAATGGGGATTTAGGCTACACCAGATTGGTATATAAGTATAGCTTGAGGAGATAGGCTAGTATAGGCTCACATAGGCTACACCGGATCTGTATATAAGTATAGGCTGGGGAGATAGGCTAGTATAGGCTACACCAGATCTGTATATAAGTATAGGCTGGGGATTTAGGCTACACCAGATTGGTATATAAGTATAGCCTGAGGAGATAGGCTAGTATAGGCTCACATAAGCTACACCAGATCTATATATAAGTATAGACTGAGGAGATAGGCTAGTATAGGCTCACATAGCCTACACCAGATCTGTATATAAGTATAGCCTGAGGAGATAGGCTGGTATAGGCTCACATAAGCTACATGAGATCATATAAGTATAGACTGAGGAGATAGGCTAGTATAGGCTCACATAGGCTACACCAGATCTGTATATAAGTATAGGCTGGGGCGATAGGCTAGTATAGGCTCACATAGGCTACACCAGATATGTATATAGGTATAGACTGAGGAGACAGGCTAGTATAGGCTCACATAGGGTACACAAGATCTGTATATAAGTATAGGCTGGGGATATAGGCTACACCGGATCGGTGTATAAGTATAGACTGAGGAGATAGGCTAGTATAGGCTCACATAAGCTACACCAGATCTATATATAAGTATAGACTGAGGAGATAGGCTAGTGTAGGCTCACATAGGCTACTATAGGCTACACCGGATCTGTATATAAGTATAGGCTGGGGAGATAGGCTAGTATAGGCTCACATAGGCTACACCGGATCTGTATATACGTATAGGCTGGAGAGATATGCTAGTATAGGCTCACATAGGCTACACCAGATCTGTATATAAGTATAGGCTGGGGAGATAGGCTAGTATAGGCTCACATAGGCTACACCAGATCTGTATATAGGTATAGACTGAGGAGACAGGCTAGTATAGGCTCACATAGGCTACACAAGATCTGTATATAAGTATAGGCTGGGGATATAGGCTACACTGGATCGGTATATAAGTATAGACTGAGGAGATAGGCTAGTATAGGCTCACATAGGCTACACCAGATCTGTATATAGGTATAGACTGAGGAGACAGGCTAGTATAGGCTCACATAGGCTACACTACATATGTATATAAGTATAGGCTGGGGAGAGAGATTAATATAGGCTCTCACAGGCTACTCCAGATCTGTATATAAGTACAGACTGAGGAGATAGGCTAGTATAGGCTCATACAGATTACTACAGATCTGTATATAGGTATAGACTGAGGAGATAGGCTAGTATAGGCTCACATAGGCTATACCACATTTGTATATAAGTATAGACTGAGGAGATAGGCTAGTATACGCTCACATAGGCTACAGCAGATCTGTATATAAGTATAGACTGGAGAGATAGGCTCACATAGGCTACACCAGATCTGTATATAAGTATACCCTGAGGAGATAGGCCGGTATAGGCTCACATAAGCTACATGAGATCATAAGTATAGCCTGAGGAGATAGGCTAGTATAGACTCACATAGGCTACACCGAATCTGTATATAAGTATAGACTGAGGAGATAGGCTAGTATAGGCTCACATAGGCTACACCGGATCTGTATATAAGTATAGGCTGGGGAGAGAGATTAATATAGGCTCACATAGGCTACACCGGATCTGTATATAAGTATAGGCTGACCCGATAGGCTAGTATAGGCTCACATAGGCTACACCGGATCTGTATATAAGTATAGGCTGGGGCGATAGGCTAGTATAGTGTCACATAGGCTACACCGGATCTGTATATAAGTATAGGCTGGGCCGATAGGCTAGTATAGGCTCACATAGGCTACACCGGATCTGTATATAAGTATAGGCTGGGGCGATAGGCTAGTTTAGGCTCACATAGGCTACACCGGATCTGTATATAAGTATAGGCTGGGGCGATAGGCTAGTATAGGCTCACATAGGCTAAACGGATCTGTATATAAGTATAGGCTGGGGCGATAGGCTGGTATAGGCTCACATAAACTACATGAGATCATATAAGTATAGGCTAGCATAGGCTCACATAGGCTACACCGGATCTGTATATAAGTATAGGCTGGGGAGATAGGCTACACCGGATCTGTATATAAGTATAGGCTGGGGAGATAGGCTAGTATAGGCTGACATAGGCTACACCAGATCTGTATATAAGTACAGACTGAGGAGATAGGCCAGTATAGGCTCACATAGGTTACACCGGATCTGTATATAAATATAGCCTGAGGAGATAGGCTAGTATAGGCTCCACCAGATCTGTATATAAGTATAGAATGAGGACAGAGATTAGTATAGGCTCACATAGGCTACACTACATCTGTATATAAGTATAGGCTGGGGAAAGAGATTAATATAGGCTCTCACAGGCTACTCCAGATCTGTATATAAGTACAGACTAAGGAGATAGGCTAATATAGGCTCATACAAGCTACTCCAGATCTGTATATAAGTACAGACTGAGGAGATAGGCTAGTATAGGCTCATACAGATTACTACAGATCTGTATATAAGTATAGACTGAGGAGATAGGCTAGTATAGGCTCACATAGGTTATACCACATTTGTATATAAGTATAGACTGAGGAGATAGGCTAGTATACGCTCACATAGGCTACAGCAGATCTGTATATAAGTATAGACTGGAGAGATAGGCTAGTATAGGCTTACATAGGCTACACCAGATCTGTATATAAGTATAGCCTGAGGAGATAGGCCGGTATAGGCTCACATAAGCTACATGAGATCATATAAGTATAGCCTGAGGAGATAGGCTAGTATAGACTCACATAGGCTACACCGAATCTGTATATAAGTATAGACTGAGGAGATAGGCTAGTATAGGCTCACATAGGCTACACCGGATCTGTATATAAGTATAGGCTGGGGAGAGAGATTAATATAGGCTCTCACAGGCTACTCCAGATCTGTATATAAGTACAGACTGAGGAGATAGGCTAGTATAGGCTCATACAGATTACTACAGATCTGTATATAAGTATAGACTCAGGAGATAGGCTAGTATAGGCTCACATAGGCTATACCAGATTTGTATATAAGTATAGACTGAGGAGATAGGCTAGTATAGGCTCACATAGCCTACACCGGATCTGTATATAAGTATAGGCTGGGGCGATAGGCTCGTATAGGCTCACATAGGCTACACCGGATCTGTATATAAGTATAGGCTGGGGCGATAGGCTAGTATAGGCTCACATAGGCTACACCAGATCTGTATATAAGTATAGGCTGGTATAGGCTCACATAAGCTACACCGGATCTGTATATAAGTATAGGCTGGGGCGATAGGCTAGTATAGGCTCACATAGGCTACACCAGATCTGTATATAAGTATAGCTTGAAGAGATAGGCTGGTATAGGCTCACAGAAGCTACATGAGATCATATAAGTATAGACTGACGAGATAGGCTAGTACAGACTCACATAGGCTACACCGGATCTGTATATAAGTATAGGCTGGGGAGATAGGCTAGTATAGGCTCATATAGGCTGCACCGGATCTGTATATAAGTATAGACTGGAGAGATAGGCGCGTATAGGCTCACATAGGCTACACCAGATCTGTATATAAGTATAGCCTGAGGAGATAGGCTGGTATAGGCTCACAGAAGCTCCATGAGATCATATAAGTATAGACTGACGAGATAGGGTAGTATAGACTCACATAGGCTACACCGGATCTGTATATAAGTATAGGCTGGGGAGATAGGCTAGTATAGGCTAACATAGGCTACACCAGATCTGTATATAAGTATAGACTGGAGAGATAGGCGCGTATAGGCTCACATAGGCTACACCAGATCTGTATATAAGTATAGCCTGAGGAGATAGGCTGGTATAGGCTCACAGAAGCTACATGAGATCATATAAGTATAGACTGACGAGATAGGCTAGTATAGACTCACATAGGCTACACCGGATCTGTATATAAGTATAGGCTGGGGAGATAGGCTAGTATAGGCTCATATAGGCTACACCGGATCTGTATATAAGTATAGGCTGGGGAGATAGGCTAGCATAGGCTCACATAGGCTACACCGGATCTGTATATAAGTATAGGCTGGGGAGATAGGCTACACCGGATCTGTATATAAGTATAGACTGAGGAGATAGGTTAGTATAGGCTACACTGGATCGGTATATATGTATAGACTGAGGAGAGAGGTTAGTATAGACTCACATAGGCTACACCAGATCTATATATAGGTATAGACTAAGGAGACAGGCTAGTATAGGCTCACATAGGCTACACAAAATCTGTATATAAGTATAGAATGGGGATTTAGGCTACACCAGATTGGTATATAAGTATAGCTTGAGGAGATAGGCTAGTATAGGCTCACATAGGCTACACCGGATCTGTATATAAGTATAGGCTGGGGAGATAGGCTAGTATAGGCTACACCAGATCTGTATATAAGTATAGGCTGGGGATTTAGGCTACACCAGATTGGTATATAAGTATAGCCTGAGGAGATAGGCTAGTATAGGCTCACATAAGCTACACCAGATCTATATATAAGTATAGACTGAGGAGATAGGCTAGTATAGGCTCACATAGCCTACACCAGATCTGTATATAAGTATAGCCTGAGGAGATAGGCTGGTATAGGCTCACATAAGCTACATGAGATCATATAAGTATAGACTGAGGAGATAGGCTAGTATAGGCTCACATAGGCTACACCAGATCTGTATATAAGTATAGGCTGGGGCGATAGGCTAGTATAGGCTCACATAGGCTACACCAGATATGTATATAGGTATAGACTGAGGAGACAGGCTAGTATAGGCTCACATAGGGTACACAAGATCTGTATATAAGTATAGGCTGGGGATATAGGCTACACCGGATCGGTGTATAAGTATAGACTGAGGAGATAGGCTAGTATAGGCTCACATAAGCTACACCAGATCTATATATAAGTATAGACTGAGGAGATAGGCTAGTGTAGGCTCACATAGGCTACTATAGGCTACACCGGATCTGTATATAAGTATAGGCTGGGGAGATAGGCTAGTATAGGCTCACATAGGCTACACCGGATCTGTATATACGTATAGGCTGGAGAGATATGCTAGTATAGGCTCACATAGGCTACACCAGATCTGTATATAAGTATAGGCTGGGGAGATAGGCTAGTATAGGCTCACATAGGCTACACCAGATCTGTATATAGGTATAGACTGAGGAGACAGGCTAGTATAGGCTCACATAGGCTACACAAGATCTGTATATAAGTATAGGCTGGGGATATAGGCTACACTGGATCGGTATATAAGTATAGACTGAGGAGATAGGCTAGTATAGGCTCACATAGGCTACACCAGATCTGTATATAGGTATAGACTGAGGAGACAGGCTAGTATAGGCTCACATAGGCTACACTACATATGTATATAAGTATAGGCTGGGGAGAGAGATTAATATAGGCTCTCACAGGCTACTCCAGATCTGTATATAAGTACAGACTGAGGAGATAGGCTAGTATAGGCTCATACAGATTACTACAGATCTGTATATAGGTATAGACTGAGGAGATAGGCTAGTATAGGCTCACATAGGCTATACCACATTTGTATATAAGTATAGACTGAGGAGATAGGCTAGTATACGCTCACATAGGCTACAGCAGATCTGTATATAAGTATAGACTGGAGAGATAGGCTCACATAGGCTACACCAGATCTGTATATAAGTATACCCTGAGGAGATAGGCCGGTATAGGCTCACATAAGCTACATGAGATCATAAGTGTAGCCTGAGGAGATAGGCTAGTATAGACTCACATAGGCTACACCGAATCTGTATATAAGTATAGACTGAGGAGATAGGCTAGTATAGGCTCACATAGGCTACACCGGATCTGTATATAAGTATAGGCTGGGGAGAGAGATTAATATAGGCTCACATAGGCTACACCGGATCTGTATATAAGTATAGGCTGACCCGATAGGCTAGTATAGGCTCACATAGGCTACACCGGATCTGTATATAAGTATAGGCTGGGGCGATAGGCTAGTATAGTGTCACATAGGCTACACCGGATCTGTATATAAGTATAGGCTGGGCCGATAGGCTAGTATAGGCTCACATAGGCTACACCGGATCTGTATATAAGTATAGGCTGGGGCGATAGGCTAGTTTAGGCTCACATAGGCTACACCGGATCTGTATATAAGTATAGGCTGGGGCGATAGGCTAGTATAGGCTCACATAGGCTAAACGGATCTGTATATAAGTATAGGCTGGGGCGATAGGCTGGTATAGGCTCACATAAACTACATGAGATCATATAAGTATAGGCTGGGGAGATAGGCTAGCATAGGCTCACATAGGCTACACCGGATCTGTATATAAGTATAGGCTGGGGAGATAGGCTACACCGGATCTGTATATAAGTATAGACTGAGGAGATAGGTTAGTATAGGCTACACTGGATCGGTATATATGTATAGACTGAGGAGAGAGGTTAGTATAGACTCACATAGGCTACACCAGATCTATATATAGGTATAGACTAAGGAGACAGGCTAGTATAGGCTCACATAGGCTACACAAAATCTGTATATAAGTATAGGCTGGGGATATAGGCTACACCGGATCAGTGTATATGTATAGACTGAGGAGATAGGCTCACATAGGCTACACCAGATCTGTATATAAGTATAGAATGGGGATTTAGGCTACACCAGATTGGTATATAAGTGTAGCTTGAGGAGATAGGCTAGTATAGGCTCACATAGGCTACACCGGATCTGTATATAAGTATAGGCTGGGGAGATAGGCTAGTATAGGCTCACATAGCCTACACCAGATCTGTATATAAGTATAGCCTGAGGAGATAGGCTGGTATAGGCTCACATAAGCTACATGAGATCATATAAGTATAGACTGAGGAGATAGGCTAGTATAGGCTCACATAGGCTACACCAGATCTGTATATAAGTATAGGCTGGGGCGATAGGCTAGTATAGGCTCACATAGGCTACACCAGATATGTATATAGGTATAGACTGAGGAGACAGGCTAGTATAGGCTCACATAGGGTACACAAGATCTGTATATAAGTATAGGCTGGGGATATAGGCTACACCGGATCGGTGTATAAGTATAGACTGAGGAGATAGGCTAGTATAGGCTCACATAAGCTACACCAGATCTATATATAAGTATAGACTGAGGAGATAGGCTAGTGTAGGCTCACATAGGCTACCATAGGCTACACCGGATGTGTATATAAGTATAGGCTGGGGAGATAGGCTAGTATAGGCTCACATAGGCTACACCGGATCTGTATATACGTATAGGCTGGAGAGATATGCTAGTATAGGCTCACATAGGCTACACCAGATCTGTATATAAGTATAGGCTGGGGAGATAGGCTAGTATAGGCTCACATAGGCTACACCAGATCTGTATATAGGTATAGACTGAGGAGATAGGCTAGTATAGGCTCACATAGGCTACACCAGATCTGTATATAGGTATAGACTGAGGAGACAGGCTAGTATAGGCTCACATAGGCTACACTACATATGTATATAAGTATAGCCTGGGGAGAGAGATTAATATAGGCTCTCACAGGCTACTCCAGATCTGTATATAAGTACAGACTGAGGAGATAGGCTAGTATAGGCTCATACAGATTACTACAGATCTGTATATAGGTATAGACTGAGGAGATAGGCTAGTATAGGCTCACATAGGCTATACCACATTTGTATATAAGTATAGACTGAGGAGATAGGCTAGTATACGCTCACATAGGCTACAGCAGATCTGTATATAAGTATACCCTGAGGAGATAGGCCGGTATAGGCTCACATAAGCTACATGAGATCATAAGTATAGCCTGAGGAGATAGGCTAGTATAGACTCACATAGGCTACACCGAATCTGTATATAAGTATAGACTGAGGAGATAGGCTAGTATAGGCTCACATAGGCTACACCGGATCTGTATATAAGTATAGGCTGGGGAGAGAGATTAATATAGGCTCACATAGGCTACACCGGATCTGTATATAAGTATAGGCTGGGCCGATAGGCTAGTATAGGCTCACATAGGCTACACGGGTCTGTATATAAGTATAGGCTGGGGCGATAGGCTAGTATAGTGTCACATAGGCTACACCGGATCTGTATATAAGTATAGGCTGGGCCGATAGGCTAGTATAGGCTCACATAGGCTACACCGGATCTGTATATAAGTATAGGCTGGGGCGATAGGCTAGTTTAGGCTCACATAGGCTACACCGGATCTGTATATAAGTATAGGCTGGGGCGATAGGCTAGTATAGGCTCACATAGGCTAAACGGATCTGTATATAAGTATAGGCTGGGGCGATAGGCTGGTATAGGCTCACATAAACTACATGAGATCATATAAGTATAGGCTGGGGAGATAGGCTAGCATAGGCTCACATAGGCTACACCGGATCTGTATATAAGTATAGGCTGGGGAGATAGGCTACACCGGATCTGTATATAAGTATAGACTGAGGAGATAGGTTAGTATAGGCTACACTGGATCGGTATATATGTATAGACTGAGGAGAGAGGTTAGTATAGACTCACATAGGCTACACCAGATCTATATATAGGTATAGACTAAGGAGACAGGCTAGTATAGGCTCACATAGGCTACACAAAATCTGTATATAAGTATAGGCTGGGGATATAGGCTACACCGGATCGGTGTATATGTATAGACTGAGGAGATAGGCTCACATAGGCTACACCAGATCTGTATATAAGTATAGAATGGGGATTTAGGCTACACCAGATTGGTATATAAGTATAGCTTGAGGAGATAGGCTAGTATAGGCTCACATAGGCTACACCGGATCTGTATATAAGTATAGGCTGGGGAGATAGGCTAGTATAGGCTCACATAGCCTACACCAGATCTGTATATAAGTATAGCCTGAGGAGATAGGCTGGTATAGGCTCACATAGGCTACATGAGATCATATAAGTATAGACTGAGGAGATAGGCTAGTATAGGCTCACATAGGCTACACCAGATCTGTATATAAGTATAGGCTGGGGCGATAGGCTAGTATAGGCTCACATAGGCTACACCAGATATGTATATAGGTATAGACTGAGGAGACAGGCTAGTATAGGCTCACATAGGGTACACAAGATCTGTATATAAGTATAGGCTGGGGATATAGGCTACACCGGATCGGTGTATAAGTATAGACTGAGGAGATAGGCTAATATAGGCTCACATAAGCTACACCAGATCTATATATAAGTATAGACTGAGGAGATAGGCTAGTGTAGGCTCACATAGGCTACCATAGGCTACACCAGATCTGTATATAAGTATAGGCTGGGGAGATAGGCTAGTATAGGCTCACATAGGCTACACCGGATCTGTATATAAGTATAGGCTGGGCCGATAGGCTAGTATAGGCTCACATAGGCTACACCGGATCTGTATATAAGTATAGGCTGGGGCGATAGGCTAGTATAGGCTCACATAGGCTACACCAGATCTGTATATAAGTACAGACTGAGGAGATAGGCCAGTATAGGCTCACATAGGCTACACCGGATCTGTATATAAGTATAGGCTGGGGAGATAGGCTAGTATAGGCTGACATAGGCTACACCAGATCTGTATATAAGTACAGACTGAGGAGATAGGCAAGTATAGGCTCACATAGGTTACACCGGATCTGTATATAAATATAGCCTGAGGAGATAGGCTAGTATAGGCTCCACCAGATCTGTATATAAGTATAGAATGAGGACAGAGATTAGTATAGGCTCACATAGGCTACACTACATCTGTATATAAGTATAGGCTGGGGAAAGAGATTAATATAGGCTCTCACAGGCTACTCCAGATCTGTATATAAGTACAGACTAAGGAGATAGGCTAATATAGGCTCATACAAGCTACTCCAGATCTGTATATAAGTACAGATTGAGGAGATAGGCTAGTATAGGCTCATACAGATTACTACAGATCTGTATATAAGTATAGACTGAGGAGATAGGCTAGTATAGGCTCACATAGGTTATACCACATTTGTATATAAGTATAGACTGAGGAGATAGGCTAGTATACGCTCACATAGGCTACAGCAGATCTGTATATAAGTATAGACTGGAGAGATAGGCTAGTATAGGCTCACATAGGCTACACCGGATCTGTATATAAGTATAGGCTGGGGAGAGAGATTAATATAGGCTCTCACAGGCTACACCAGATCTGTATATAAGTATAGGCTGGGGAGATAGGCTAGTATAGGCTCACATAGGCTATACCAGATCTGTATATAGGTATAGACTGAGGAGACAGGCTAGTATAGGCTCACATAGGCTACACAAGATCTGTATATAAGTATAGGCTGGGGATATAGGCTACACTGGATCGGTATATAAGTATAGACTGAGGAGATAGGCTAGTATAGGCTCACATAGGCTACACCAGATCTGTATATAGGTATAGACTGAGGAGACAGGCTAGTATAGGCTCACATAGGCTACACTACATATGTATATAAGTATAGGCTGGGGAGAGAGATTAATATAGGCTCTCACAGGCTACTCCAGATCTGTATATAAGTACAGACTGAGGAGATAGGCTAGTATAGGCTCATACAGATTACTACAGATCTGTATATAGGTATAGACTGAGGAGATAGGCTAGTATAGGCTCACATAGGCTATACCACATTTGTATATAAGTATAGACTGAGGAGATAGGCTAGTATACGCTCACATAGGCTACAGCAGATCTGTATATAAGTATAGACTGGAGAGATAGGCTAGTATAGGCTCACATAGGCTACACCAGATCTGTATATAAGTATACCCTGAGGAGATAGGCCGGTATAGGCTCACATAAGCTAAATGAGATCATAAGTATAGCCTGAGGAGATAGGCTAGTATAGACTCACATAGGCTACACCGAATCTGTATATAAGTATAGACTGAGGAGATAGGCTAGTATAGGCTCACATAGGCTACACCGGATCTGTATATAAGTATAGGCTGGGGAGAGAGATTAATATAGGCTCACATAGGCTACACCGGATCTGTATATAAGTATAGGCTGACCCGATAGGCTAGTATAGGCTGACCCGATAGGCTAGTATAGGCTCACATAGGCTACACCGGATCTGTATATAAGTATAGGCTGGGGCGATAGGCTAGTATAGTGTCACATAGGCTACACCGGATCTGTATATAAGTATAGGCTGGGCCGATAGGCTAGTATAGGCTCACATAGGCTACACCGGATCTGTATATAAGTATAGGCTGGGGCGATAGGCTAGTTTAGGCTCACATAGGCTACACCGGATCTGTATATAAGTATAGGCTGGGGCGATAGGCTAGTATAGGCTCACATAGGCTAAACGGATCTGTATATAAGTATAGGCTGGGGCGATAGGCTGGTATAGGCTCACATAAACTACATGAGATCATATAAGTATAGGCTGGGGAGATAGGCTAGCATAGGCTCACATAGGCTACACCGGATCTGTATATAAGTATAGGCTGGGGAGATAGGCTACACCGGATCTGTATATAAGTATAGACTGAGGAGATAGGTTAGTATAGGCTACACTGGATCGGTATATATGTATAGACTGAGGAGAGAGGTTAGTATAGACTCACATAGGCTACACCAGATCTATATATCGGTATAGACTAAGGAGACAGGCTAGTATAGGCTCACATAGGCTACACAAAATCTGTATATAAGTATAGGCTGGGGATATAGGCTACACCGGATCAGTGTATATGTATAGACTGAGGAGATAGGCTCACATAGGCTACACCAGATCTGTATATAAGTATAGAATGGGGATTTAGGCTACACCAGATTGGTATATAAGTATAGCTTGAGGAGATAGGCTAGTATAGGCTCACATAGGCTACACCAGATCTGTATATAAGTATAGGCTGGGGAGATAGGCTAGTATAGGCTCACATAGCCTACACCAGATCTGTATATAAGTATAGCCTGAGGAGATAGGCTGGTATAGGCTCACATAAGCTACATGAGATCATATAAGTATAGACTGAGGAGATAGGCTAGTATAGGCTCACATAGGCTACACCAGATCTGTATATAAGTATAGGCTGGGGCGATAGGCTAGTATAGGCTCACATAGGCTACACCAGATATGTATATAGGTATAGACTGAGGAGACAGGCTAGTATAGGCTCACATAGGGTACACAAGATCTGTATATAAGTATAGGCTGGGGATATAGGCTACACCGGATCGGTGTATAAGTATAGACTGAGGAGATAGGCTAGTATAGGCTCACATAAGCTACACCAGATCTATATATAAGTATAGACTGAGGAGATAGGCTAGTGTAGGCTCACATAGGCTACCATAGGCTACACCGGATCTGTATATAAGTATAGGCTGGGGAGATAGGCTAGTATAGGCTCACATAGGCTACACCGGATCTGTATATACGTATAGGCTGGAGAGATATGCTAGTATAGGCTCACATAGGCTACACCAGATCTGTATATAAGTATAGGCTGGGGAGATAGGCTAGTATAGGCTCACATAGGCTACACCAGATCTGTATATAGGTATAGACTGAGGAGACAGGCTAGTATAGGCTCACATAGGCTACACAAGATCTGTATATAAGTATAGGCTGGGGATATAGGCTACACTGGATCGGTATATAAGTATAGACTGAGGAGATAGGCTAGTATAGGCTCACATAGGCTACACCAGATCTGTATATAGGTATAGACTGAGGAGACAGGCTAGTATAGGCTCACATAGGCTACACTACATATGTATATAAGTATAGGCTGGGGAGAGAGATTAATATAGGCTCTCACAGGCTACTCCAGATCTGTATATAAGTACAGACTGAGGAGATAGGCTAGTATAGGCTCATACAGATTACTACAGATCTGTATATAGGTATAGACTGAGGAGATAGGCTAGTATAGGCTCACATAGGCTATACCACATTTGTATATAAGTATAGACTGAGGAGATAGGCTAGTATACGCTCACATAGCCTACACCAGATCTGTATATAAGTATAGCCTGAGGAGATAGGCTGGTATAGGCTCACATAGGCTACATGAGATCATATAAGTATAGACTGAGGAGATAGGCTAGTATAGGCTCACATAGGCTACACCAGATCTGTATATAAGTATACCCTGAGGAGATAGGCCGGTATAGGCTCACATAAGCTACATGAGATCATAAGTATAGCCTGAGGAGATAGGCTAGTATAGACTCACATAGGCTACACCGAATCTGTATATAAGTATAGACTGAGGAGATAGGCTAGTATAGGCTCACATAGGCTACACCGGATCTGTATATAAGTATAGGCTGGGGAGAGAGATTTATATAGGCTCACATAGGCTACACCGGATCTGTATATAAGTATAGGCTGGGCCGATAGGCTAGTATAGGCTCACATAGGCTACACCGGATCTGTATATAAGTATACGCTGGGGCGATAGGCTAGTATAGTGTCACATAGGCTACACCGGATCTGTATATAAGTATAGGCTGGGCCGATAGGCTAGTATAGGCTCACATAGGCTACACCGGATCTGTATATAAGTATAGGCTGGGGCGATAGGCTAGTTTAGGCTCACATAGGCTACACCGGATCTGTATATAAGTATAGGCTGGGGCGATAGGCTAGTATAGGCTCACATAGGCTAAACGGATCTGTATATAAGTATAGGCTGGGGCGATAGGCTGGTATAGGCTCACATAAACTACATGAGATCATATAAGTATAGGCTGGGGAGATAGGCTAGCATAGGCTCACATAGGCTACACCGGATCTGTATATAAGTATAGGCTGGGGAGATAGGCTACACCGGATCTGTATATAAGTATAGACTGAGGAGATAGGTTAGTATAGGCTACACTGGATCGGTATATATGTATAGACTGAGGAGAGAGGTTAGTATAGACTCACATAGGCTACACCAGATCTATATATAGGTATAGACTAAGGAGACAGGCTAGTATAGGCTCACATAGGCTACACAAAATCTGTATATAAGTATAGGCTGGGGATATAGGCTACACCGGATCGGTGTATATGTATAGACTGAGGAGATAGGCTCACATAGGCTACACCAGATCTGTATATAAGTGTAGAATGGGGATTTAGGCTACACCAGATTGGTATATAAGTATAGCTTGAGGAGATAGGCTAGTATAGGCTCACATAGGCTACACCGGATCTGTATATAAGTATAGGCTGGGGAGATAGGCTAGTAGAGGCTCACATAGCCTACACCAGATCTGTATATAAGTATAGCCTGAGGAGATAGGCTGGTATAGGCTCACATAGGCTACATGAGATCATATAAGTATAGACTGAGGAGATAGGCTAGTATAGGCTCACATAGGCTACACCAGATCTGTATATAAGTATAGGCTGGGGCGATAGGCTAGTATAGGCTCACATAGGCTACACCAGATATGTATATAGGTATAGACTGAGGAGACAGGCTAGTATAGGCTGACATAGGGTACACAAGATCTGTATATAAGTATAGGCTGGGGATATAGGCTACACCGGATCGGTGTATAAGTATAGACTGAGGAGATAGGCTAATATAGGCTCACATAAGCTACACCAGATCTATATATAAGTATAGACTGAGGAGATAGGCTAGTGTAGGCTCACATAGGCTACCATAGGCTACACCGGATCTGTATATAAGTATAGGCTGGGGAGATAGGCTAGTATAGGCTCACATAGGCTACACCGGATCTGTATATAAGTATAGGCTGGGCCGATAGGCTAGTATAGGCTCACATAGGCTACACCGGATCTGTATATAAGTATAGGCTGGGGCGATAGGCTAGTATAGGCTCACATAGGCTACACCAGATCTGTATATAAGTACAGACTGAGGAGATAGGCCAGTATAGGCTCACATAGGCTACACCGGATCTGTATATAAGTATAGGCTGGGGAGATAGGCTAGTATAGGCTGACATAGGCTACACCATATCTGTATATAAGTACAGACTGAGGAGATAGGCCAGTATAGGCTCACATAGGTTACACCGGATCTGTATATAAATATAGCCTGAGGAGATAGGCTAGTATAGGCTCCACCAGATCTGTATATAAGTATAGAATGAGGACAGAGATTAGTATAGGCTCACATAGGCTACACTACATCTGTATATAAGTACAGACTAAGGAGATAGGCTAATATAGGCTCATACAAGCTACTCCAGATCTGTATATAAGTATAGACTGAGGAGATAGGCTAGTATAGGCTCACATAGGTTATACCACATTTGTATATAAGTATAGACTGAGGAGATAGGCTAGTATACGCTCACATAGGCTACAGCAGATCTGTATATAAGTATAGACTGGAGAGATAGGCTAGTATAGGCTCACATAGGCTACACCGGATCTGTATATAAGTATAGGCTGGGGAGAGAGATTAATATAGGCTCTCACAGGCTACTCCAGATCTGTATATAAGTACAGACTGAGGAGATAGGCTAGTATAGGCTCATACAGATCTGTATATAAGTATAGACTCAGGAGATAGGCTAGTATAGGCTCACATAGGCTATACCGAATCTGTATATAAGTATAGACTGAGGAGATAGGCTAGTATAGGCTCATACAGATTACTACAGATCTGTATATAAGTATAGACTGAGGAGATAGGCTAGTATAGGCTCACATAGGTTATACCACATTTGTATATAAGTATAGCCTGAGGAGATAGGCTGGTATAGGCTCACATAAGCTACATGAGATCATATAAGTATAGACTGAGGAGATAGGCTAGTATAGGCTCACATAGGCTACACCAGATCTGTATATAAGTATAGGCTGGGGCGATAGGCTAGTATAGGCTCACATAGGCTACACCAGATATGTATATAGGTATAGACTGAGGAGACAGGATAGTATAGGCTCACATAGGGTACACAAGATCTGTATATAAGTATAGGCTGGGGATATAGGCTACACCGGATCGGTGTATAAGTATAGACTGAGGAGATAGGCTAGTATAGGCTCACATAAGCTACACCAGATCTATATATAAGTATAGACTGAGGAGATAGGCTAGCGTAGGCTCACATAGGCTACCATAGGCTACACCGGATCTGTATATAAGTATAGGTTGGGGAGATAGGCTAGTATAGGCTCACATAGGCTACACCGGATCTGTATATATGTATAGGCTGGAGAGATATGTTAGTATAGGCTCACATAGGCTACACCAGATCTGTATATAAGTATAGACTGAGGAGACAGGCTAGTATAGGCTCACATAGGCTACACAAGATCTGTATAAAAGTATAGGCTGGGGATATAAGCTAGTATAGGCTCACATAGGCTACACCGGATCTGTATATAAGTATAGGCTGGGGAGATAGGCTAGTAATGGCTCACATAGGCTACACCGGATCGGTATATAGGTATAGGCTGAGGAGATAGGCTCACATAGGCTACATCGGATCTGTATATAAGTATAGGCTGGGGAGATAGGCTAGTATAGGCTCACATACGCTACACCAGATCTGTATATAGGTATAGACTGAGGAGATAGGCTCACATAGGCTACATCGGATCTGTATATAAGTATAGGCTGGCGAGATAGGCTAGTATAGGCTCACATAGGCTACACCGGATCGGTATATAGGTATAGGCTGGGGCGATAGGCTCACATAGGCTACACCGGATCGGTATGTAAGTGTAGGCTGGAGAGATAGGCTAGTATAGGTTCTCATAGGCTACACCGGATCGGTATATATGTATAGACTGAGGAGAGAGATTAGTATAGACTCACATAGGCTACACCAGATCAGTATATAGGTATAGACTGAGGAGACAGGATAGTATAGGCTCACATAGGCTACACAAGATCTGTATATAAGTATAGGCTGGGGATATAGGCTACACTGGATCGGTATATAAGTATAGACTGAGGAGATAGGCTAGTATAGGCTCACATAGGCTACACCAGATCTGTATATGGGTATAGACTGAGGAGACAGGCTAGTATAGGCTCACATAGGCTACACAAGATCTGTATATAAGTATAGGCTGGGGATATAGGCTACACCGGATTGGTATATAAGTATAGACTGAGGAGATAGGCTAGTATAGGCTCACATAGGCTACACCGGATCAGTATATAAGTATAGACTGAGGAGATAGGCTAGTATAGGCTCACATAGGCTACACCAGATCTGTATATAAGTACAGACTGAGGAGATAGGCTAGTAAGGCTCACATAGGCTACACCAGATCTGTATATAAGTATAGGCTGGGGAGAGAGATTAATATAGGCTCTCACAGGCTACTCCAAATCTGTATATAAGTACAGACTGAGGAGTTAGGCTAATATAGGCTCATACAAGCTACTCCAGATCTGTATATAAGTACAGACTGAGGAGATAGGCTCACATAGCCTACACCAGATCTGTATATAAGTATAGACTGAGGAGAGAGATTAGTATAGGCTCACATAGGCTACACCGGATCTGTATATAAGTATAGGCTGGGGCGATAGGCTAGTATAGGCTCACATAGGCTACACCGGATCTGTATATAAGTATAGGCTGGGGCGATAGGCTAGTATAGGCTCACATAGGCTACACCGGATCTGTATATAAGTATAGGCTGGGGCGTTAGGCTAGTATAGGCTCACATAGGCTACACCAGATCTGTATATAAGTACAGACTGAGGAGATAGGCCAGTATAGGCTCACATAGGCTACACCGGATCTGTATATAAGTATAGGCTGGGGAGATAGGCTAGTATAGGCTCACATAGGCTACACCAGATCTGTATATAAGTACAGACTGAGGAGATAGGCCAGTATAGGCTCACATAGGCTACACCGGATCTGTATATAAGTATAGCCTGAGGAGATAGGCTAGTATAGGCTCCACCAGATCTGTATATAAGTATAGAATGAGGACAGAGATTAGTATAGGCTCACATAGGCTACACTACATCTGTATATAAGTATAGGCTGGGGAGAGAGATTAATATAGGCTCTCACAGGCTACTCCAGGTCTGTATATAAGTACAGACTGAGGAGATAGGCTAGTATAGGCTCATACAGATTACTACAGATCTGTATATAGGTATAGACTGAGGAGATAGGCTAGTATAGGCTCACATAGGCTATACCACATTTGTATATAAGTATAGACTGAGGAGATAGGCTAGTATACGCTCACATAGGCTACAGCAGATCTGTATATAAGTATAGACTGGAGAGATAGGCTAGTATAGGCTCACATAGGCTACACCAGATCTGTATATAAGTATAGCCTGAGGAGATAGGCCGGTATAGGCTCACATGAGATCATATAAGTATAGCCTGAGGAGATAGGCTAGTATAGACTCACAGGCTACACCAAATCTGTATATAAGTATAGACTGAGGAGATAGGCTAGTATAGGCTCACATAGGCTACACCGGATCTGTATATAAGTATAGGCTGGGGAGAGAGATTAATATAGGCTCACATAGGCTACACCGGATCTGTATATAAGTATAGGCTGGGCCGATAGGCTAGTATAGGCTCACATAGGCTACACCGGATCTGTATATAAGTATAGGCTGGGGCGATAGGCTAGTATAGGCTCACATAGGCTACACTGGATCTGTATATAAGTATAGGCTGGGCCGATAGGCTAGTATAGGCTCACATAGGCTACACCGGATCTGTATATAAGTATAGGCTGGGGCGATATGCTCGTATAGGCTCACATAGGCTACACCGGATCTGTATATAAGTATAGGCTGGGGCGATAGGCTAGTATAGGCTCACATAGGCTGCACCGGATCTGTATATAAGTATAGGCGGGGGCGATAGGCTAGTTTAGGCTCACATAGGCTACACCGGATCTGTATATAAGTATAGGCTGGGGCAATAGGCTAGTATAGGCTCACATAGGCTACACCAGATCTGTATATAAGTATAGCCTGAGGAGATAGGCTGGTATAGGCTCACAGAAGCTACATGAGATCATATAAGTATAGACTGACGAGATAGGCTAGTATAGACTCACATAGGCTACACCGGATCTGTATATAAGTATAGGCTGGGGAGATAGGCTAGTATAGGCTCATATAGGCTGCACCGGATCTGTATATTAGTATAGGCTCACATAGGCTACACCAGATCTGTATATAAGTATAGACTGGAGAGATAGGCGCGTATAGGCTCACATAGGCTACACCAGATCTGTATATAAGTATAGGCTGGGGAGATAGGCTAGTATAGGCTCATATAGGCTACACCGGATCTGTATATAAGTATAGGCTGGGGAGATAGGCTAGTATAGACTCACATAGGCTACACCAGATCTGTATATAAGTATAGACTGACGAGATAGGCTAGTATAGACTCACATAGGCTACACCGGATCTGTATATAAGTATAGGCTGGGGAGATAGGCTAGTATAGGCTCATATATATAGGCTCATATAGGCTACACCGGATCTGTATATAAGTATAGGCTGGGGCGATAGGCTGGTATAGGCTCACATAAACTACATGAGATCATATAAGTATAGACTGAGGAGATAGGCTAGTATAGGCTCACATAGGCTACACCGGATGTGTATATAAGTATAGGCTGGGGAGATAGGCTAGCATAGGCTCACATAGGCTACACCGGATCTGTATATAAGTATAGGCTGGGGAGATAGGCTCACATGGGCTACACCGGATCTGTATATAAGTATAGACTGAGGAGATAGGTTAGTATAGGCTACACTGGATCGGTATATATGTATAGACTGAGGAGAGAGGTTAGTATAGACTCACATAGGCTACACCAGATCTATATATAGGTATAGACTACGGAGACAGGCTAGTATAGGCTCACATAGGCTACACAAAATCATTATATAAGTATAGGCTGGGGATATAGGCTACACCGGATCGGTGTATATGTATAGACTGAGGAGATAGGCTCACATAGGCTACACCAGATCTGTATATAAGTATAGAATGGGGATTTAGGCTACACCAGATTGGTATATAAGTATAGCTTGAGGAGATAGGCTAGTATAGGCTCACATAGGCTACACCGGATCTGTATATAAGTATAGACTGAGGAGATAGGCTAGTATAGGCTCACATAGGCTACACCAGATCTGTATATAAGTATAGGCTGGGGCGATAGGCTAGTATAGGCTCACATAGGCTACACCAGATATGTATATAGGTATAGACTGAGGAGACAGGCTAGTATAGGCTCACATAGGGTACACAAGATCTGTATATAAGTATAGGCTGGGGATATAGGCTACACCGGATCGGTGTATAAGTATAGACTGAGGAGATATGCTAGTATAGGCTCACATAAGCTACACCAGATCTATATATAAGTATAGGCTGGGGAGATAAGCTAGTATAGGCTCACATAGGCTACACCGGATCTGTATATACGTATATGCTGGAGAGATATGCTAGTATAGGCTCACATAGGCTACACCAGATCTGTATATAAGTATAGACTGAGGAGACAGGCTAGTATAGGCTCACATAGGCTACACAAGATCTGTATAAAAGTATAGGCTGGGGATATAAGCTAGTATAGGCTCACATAGGCTACACCAGATCTGTATATAAGTATAGACTGAGGAGACAGGCTAGTATAGGCTCACATAGGCTACACCAGATCTGTATATAAGTATAGGCTGGGGAGATAGGCTAGTATAGACTCACATAGGCTACACCAGATCTGTATATAAGTATAGGCTGGGGAGATAGGCTAGTATAGGCTCACATAGGCTACACCGGATCTGTATATAAGTATAGGCTGGAGAGATATGCTAGTATAGACTCACATAGGCTACACCAGATCTGTATATAAGTATAGGCTGGGGAGATAGGCTAGTATAGGCTCACATAGGCTACACCAGATCTGTATATAAGTATAGGCTGGAGAGATATGCTAGTATAGACTCACATAGGCTACACCAGATCTGTATATAAGTATAGGCTGGGGAGATAGGCTAGTATAGGCTCACATAGGCTACACCGGATCTGTATATAAGTATAGGCTGGGGAGATAGGCTAGTATAGGCTCACATAGGCTACACCAGATCTGTATATAGGTATAGACTGAGGAGATAGGCTCACATAGGCTACACCGGATCTGTATATAAGTATAGGCTGGGGAGATAGGCTAGTATAGGCTCACATAGGCTACACCGGATCGGTATATAGGTATAGGCTGGGGCGATAGGCTCACATAGGCTACACCGGATCTGTATGTAAGTGTAGGCTGGAGAGATAGGCTAGTATAGGTTCTCATAGGCTACACCGGATCGGTATATATGTATAGACTGAGGAGAGAGATTAGTATAGACTCACATAGGCTACACCAGATCAGTATATAGGTATAGACTGAGGAGACAGGCTAGTATAGGCTCACATAGGCTACACCAGATCTGTATAGGTATAGACTGAGGAGACAGGCTAGTATAGGCTCACATAGGCTACACAAGATCTGTATATAAGTATAGGCTGGGGATATAGGCTACACCGGATTGGTATATAAGTATAGACTGAGGAGATAGGCTAGTATAGGCTCACATAGGCTACACCGGATCAGTATATAAGTATAGACTGTGGATATAGGCTAGTATAGGCTCACATAGGCTACACCAGATCTGTATATAAGTACAGACTGAGGAGATAGGCTAGTAAGGCTCACATAGGCTACACCAGATCTGTATATAAGTATAGGCTGGGGAGAGAGATTAATATAGGCTCTCACAGGCTACTCCAAATCTGTATATAAGTACAGACTGAGGAGTTAGGCTAATATAGGCTCATACAAGCTACTCCAGATCTGTATATAAGTACAGACTGAGGAGATAGGCTAGTATAGGCTCACATAGGCTACAGCAGATCTGTATATAAGTATAGACTGAGGAGACCAAAGAAAATTTAATGACTGTTAATACAACAAAATCAAACTACCAAATCTTTTCACGAAGAAAAAAACCACTAAAAATAAAACTAAATATTGAGGGTCAACAATTACCAGAAACAAATGAAGCAAAGTATTTAGGAGTTACATGTGATACCAAACTTACATGGACCAAGCAAATAGAAAATGTAATACAAAGGGCAGAGAGGTGCCTTTCACTATTAAAACGTCTAACAGGAATGAAGTGGGGATGTTCCAGAGCAACTCTTAACACAATATACAATGTATATATAAAGCCATTATTTATTTACTGCAGCGAAGTTCTTGTAACAGCAGATGCAAAAAAAAAAAAAAATGCAAATCTTTCAAAACCAAAGTCTGAGACTAATTACCGGTGCTATCAAAACCACACCAATAGCAGCTATGGAAATACTTAGCAACCAATATACTATTGAATATGAAATAAAGAAAGCAGCTCTTATTCAACACGAAAAGTTGATCAGACTCCCATTCAATACATGGCACAAGAGATATTTTACACATACACTAAAGACTCAGGAGAGCTTTTTTTTCTAAAATTATAGCTACCTAATTCAAAGGAAAACTTCATATCTAAAGTCAATCCAACACTAACATTAGACATCACATGTTATTTACACCTGACAGAAGAAGTTAAGAAAAGTAATACTCCAACTAGTGTTCTAAAATAATTGGCATTAGAGACAATCCATACTAGATTTCCAGAACAGGAATGGCTCCATATTTATACTGATGGATCATTGATATTAAACCGAGATGGAGCAGGGGCAGGAGTCACGTGTTACCTCTTTTCCTATTACAAATCTTTAAGTTATGGAACTACAAACTTTGATGGAGAAATTGAAGCAATTCGAATGGCCCTACAAAATCTTTTGTATAGAATTTCACATTTTCATCAAGCAGTTATTCTCTCAGATTCCAGGGCAGCAATTATAGCAATTACTTCCAAGTTGTCACCAAAAAACCAAACAATTATAGAATGTTGGAAAATCCTTACCCATCTAACCGCACTTCAAAAACACTTAAGTCTTCCAATGGATACCAGCTCACTGTGGACTGAGTGGTAATGAGAAAGCTGATTTTCTTGCTAAAAAGGGTACCGGCAATGTGCAGAAATCTATAGTTAATCTACCATTTTATGCAGCTAAAAGATTAGTCAAGTCTGAATTTAAAAAAATTATTGCAAAATATTACTGTGAAAAATCAAAAAATAAAAGATGGTATCTACCAAACATTCAAACAGTAATTCCTGAGTATCCTCGAAAAACGGCAGTTGCAACCTTCAGGTTGATTACAGGACATAATTGTCTAGCAAAACATTTAAACAGAATTGGGATATATTCTTCACCACTCTGTCCTCCATGTGGTCTGCAAGAGGAAATGGACCAAGACCACCTTCAAATATGCCCAGCCACTTCTAGCACCCCATCCACCAGGGAAAAATATTGGAGAGCAAGAGGATTAATGATTTCATTGTCAGGAATCCAGCATTAGCTAACAACAACAGGGAACTTAATTTTGTTCAGTGAAGGTTAAAAATAAAAACTGTCCAAAATATTACATCTCTGCAGTGATTCTTAATAATACAGATTTAAAGTCTGAAGTAGAAGATGCATCTAAGAGCCAATACTTTCAGCACGTCAAATAAGTAGTTACATTAAGACGATAAATGAATGTTTCAGATTATTTTTTTCTTTCTTTCTATAACTCGCTGAATTTTCTTCTGGTTGCAACACTCCATTTAGTGTTCTAGGAAGCAAGAGTTTAAGGATATCTAAAGAAATTGCACCCATCATATCACTTGCCTGGACAAAGGCATCTTTCAAACACACTGCTTGACAAACATGTTGAACCTTACACCGTTTTACTGCAGTCTGAGTTTATTGTCTGTTCCATATGTTATCATCTGTCAGACACAAATAGGCAGTTTGCTACACTGCCCCTTCCTGTATCAGGAACAAATACAAATGCAAGCAGTCTACATTGAGGAAATAACATTGCTATTGACTGATCCTCACCCCTCATTGAAGTGTTATGAGCTGGAATCTAGTTTCTTTATTGTCATACTTGGTATATAACAGCCATACATCTAGAGACTGAGTGAAGCGATAATGGGTAATGAATGCTCAATAATAGAATAAGTACATAATGCAAATAGATCTTAATAGAGCTGTTTGTTCCGAGTGAATCAAACCCAGGTCTGATATGATGAAGTACAAAGTAGCAGCTCTGAAAAGTGTTCTAAAGAACCTTGCTATAAACAGCAAGCTGTCTGTTAGTACAATGTTTACCATATCTTGCACTTTCAGCACTTTCAATAAGCCAAAACTTATTGACATTCAAAAATTTGCATTATGCTTTCTAGATGCATGTGGCCTTTTCTCGAGATCAAGCTCAGAAGGTCTATGTTACACATCTCTTGGAACAGAATATGGATGAAATTTGGAGGGTCATTGGTGAAAACAATGGCCATTTGTACGTTTGTGGGTAAGTGAACATTTTCTTTTCTTTCCTTTCCTTTAATTTTTAAAAATTGTATTTACTTTTTGCCCCATTTTGTAAAATTGTGAGGTTTAGAAGTTAGGATTAGTATTATAAAAATAGTAATATTCTGAAATTCATGTGAGCTGATATTTAAATTTCCCATAGTTTTAGCAAACCAGTTGTTTAAATTAGTTATTATGTTGGTACATACTATTTGCAGATACCCGCATACCTTAATGCTTTTTCACGAACTTGATAGCATGTATTTCCAGTGAATCTCAATTTAAATTTTTGGGTGGAATGCAATATTTCCTCTACTCATAATAAGTAGGTGCTGGAGAAAGAAAAACTTATGTTTAGTTTTGCTGGCACCATTACTTACGAAATGCCCTGCAAAATAAATTGTAACTGTATCATTTATTGAAATTGTATAAAACGTGGAACAGCGATTGTATGTGAATTGTTTACTTAAGGGATCTGCCAATAGATAAATGATAGTAAATCAAGTGACCTACTCATCAGAATGTTTTCTAATAGAGCATTGGATTTACTTTCAAAATTAAGCTCTTAATATTATTGGTCCATTAACAATAGTATACCATTAAAATCTATCACCTGCTATTTCTGTGAAAATTCATAGGGAAATAAAAACTTTATTTAGTTGATCAATTCATGAGGTTTGTGCTGATACTCTTGGAGTTCATTATTGTATTCAAAGAAGTATGTATACTCTGTTTTCAGTGATGCTCGCAACATGGCTCGTGACGTTCATAATATTGTACTAAAAGTAGTTCAAGAAAAGGGTAGTATGACAGAAAGTCAAGCCCTTGCATATGTCAAGAAAATGGAAGCACAAAAGCGATACTCTGCTGATGTATGGAGCTGAAGATTCATTCTGCTTGGAATAAATTTGAAGAAGACATCCATAAAGCAGTTAAACATAAATTTCAGAAATATGTTGCACCCTCCTTCAAGAAGTGAAATGCTGAGCAGTATCATATTAAATTATTTTATGTACATTCAAGTTTATGTGAGTGAATACCCTTTTTGGTCACAATCGGGAGGTGGTGCTAAGACATGCGAGTGCCTTGTAAATTTTTTCTCTATGTTCAGCATCCATTCCATAATCTTAGTGCTGAATAAGACAATATGTATATTAAATGAATATGTTTTATATGATCTGTGCTGCAACAGTTTTATGTTTTAATCCTAGTGGAAGCTGTAGTACAAGTGCTGGTTCCACAAGGTCTTTTTGTAATGTATTTTTGATGTGATCATACGTGTATGAACTAAAATGTGTTTTTATCTCAATCTTATACCACAGTCTTTAAAGGAAAATTAATTTTCCTTTATTTAAAACAAAGCAAATACAATAAAAACTTTTGTAAAATACAATATTTCAGCTTACAACCACTTGTAATCTAATTAAAAAATTCCCCAGGCATTTTTGCAAGAAAGCATGAAGCTGTTCACCTAAAGGATAGTCTGTATGTTGTCTACATACAGAATATAGAGCTTTTATTTGCATTTGATAGAAAGCTATTTAAATCACAGTTGCACTTAACTAGCTTCACTAACCTTTGATTTACTGTTTGATATTTCCAGCTTTAATTCAGAACTAATTTGTTTTCATTTTTATGTAGAGTGTATCATTTAGGAAGTAGTAATGTGTAGATTGTTGTAACAATCTGCAGATATTCCTCAATTTACTCTTCCCTCTAAAGGAAAGAAAATGGTGTTCATTTACTTGCTACCAATTATAAATTCTTAAGCATTCCAAACTACTTCTTGCATTAAATGAATTGACAGAATACAACACATGATGATCACAATAACATCCTTCCCATTGTTAGCAATATGAGCTTTTCAGAGTTTAAACAGAATAGTTAAAAGTAAAAAGACAGACATTTGTTAAGCATGTTCTATGCAGTGATGATTGTAATGATAGCTGTTGTACTTTGTTTATATTATGTTACTGAATGCTTAAGATTTGTAACATAGTTGGTGCTTGTGCTTGCTAGAATTTGAGTTACCTGATAAGGTGGCATTTACACTTAGAAAGAGGCAGCTATTGTTTATGGAACTCTGTCAGAAAAAAGTCTTGATTCTCAATATTACAATTATTGAGTTTGAACAATACAGATAGCTTTGCTATCTGGAAGTTCCCATTTAGTTTAATTTTTAAATGTTTTCTTGAATTTGTGAAGGATGATATTTGTCACTGCACAAACTGCCTACAAGTTTTTATCAAAAGAGTTGTTAGTTTTTAAATAGACTGTGTTTTTGACAGGAGAAATAGGTGTGGACAAATTTAAATGAATTATTGAAACATACAGTTTACTAGTTGACAAAATAAGGGTAGTGTTTAAAAATAGGATCTAGCATACATTCTTTCCCATTTGATATCATTAAGAGCACCCTGCAGCAGTAGAGAGAATTGCAATTTTGTAAGGGTTGTTGGTACTGCTGTGCAGTAGATTTTCGTATAACATGCCCATTTAAGTACTGCACAAACATGCTTGTTTTTGTCAAGTGACAAGGGCGTCAAATATTCTAGAGGCATTCATATTGCTTGTAAGTGTAGAGAAATTTGTGTGGTTCTGCTATTCACTATTCAGAGTCTGGGTAAGTGCACATGTGTGTTACACTTGGGAAGTAGACATCACTAGTGACATATGAGCATTAAGTGAATGGCAAAGTTTTCAGTACATTAACTCTACATGGACTGACTTGTTCACTAATGAGGTTGTGTATACATGGAAATTAAGGGACTAGTTCAGATGCAACAAGTAGAAGCATGTCATAAACTAAGCTCTTTACAGTGGTAATGTGTTTTATAGTAAATGCTTAGTTTCAAAGGGGTTTGTGATTCCCTATAACTATCTTCCTTTTTGAAGAAAATCTAACCTTAAGCTGTATGTTGCCATATGCTCTCTGCAGAAAAATGGTACACATCTTACAGATATACATTCTGTTGCAGTCATGTATTTTATCAAATGCTTCCAAGAAGCTGGGCTATTATAAAAGGAGCATAATTATGTGTCACCAATAGTATGAAACATTAAGGGAATTAGTTTGTTGATTCCTCCTTGCAGCAAGTAAGCTCATTTTACTGGAGACATGAGACTTATCTGGTGCTGGGTTTGCAGAGAAGTTCAGATAGGAGGGAGAGAATGCCACTAAGGTGTTTGTTTCTGGAGTACTGCCAAAAAAAAAAAAAGGTGAATCAAGTGAGGAAAAGTATGCAAATGAACTTAGAATGAGCAGTATTCATTTCATTCCATGCATATTTATACATAAATGAGGATTGGGACAAAAGTCATTGCAACTATTTTTTTTTCTTGCAGATACTAGCCCAGTTGTAAAATGTGACATATACAGTTGAAAGAACAAGGTGGGAACTACATTTGTGGATACTGAAAAACAGGTGAACATTGTGCCTCATATTACAGTAGTGTAGATGACAATACCAGTTTCATGGTGCAAGATAACTACAACCAAGAACATTTGCAGTTGACATGGCAAAATTGGCTCTGAAGGCTCTCTAATTAGTCCCCTACAAGGTTTGCTACACTCTGCCAATGATGTGAGAGGCAATGAATGACATCTGCATCAGCATTTGCTACACCATGTGTGAATCTGGTCATCTGCTGTGCCACAGCATTGTCAATGTCCTCTCATGTGACAAACAGCCTACCACATAGTGGTTCCTTACCTTTCTTTTGAGATGAAAGTCAGGGTGAAAGGTCAGAAGAGTGCCATGGGTACTCCAATTCTTCCCATCCCCAGCTTGCAATTGTAGCTGTATACAGTCTGCTGCCTGTGGTCACCATCCTGTTGCCAGCATGTTAAGTGGTCTGAGCCTACTATATATCACATCTTGAATTTCCATTAGTGCATGCAGCGCCCATTGCAATGCAATTTTGCATAGTTGCAGCATCTGCCGTATCTTCTTCCAAGAGCTACTTGATGACAGCGTGTGCCACGTTGATCTGCTACTTAAAGGTCATCTCGAGTGTTGCTGATCACTGGTTGCCGTAAGTTTGCTGAAACTTGTCTACTCACCATGCTATTGTATGGTATGGGAGGTCATTATTCTCAAGGACTTCCACCAATTCACTGTGACATTCTCTCCCATTTCTCCCTCAGAGAATGGCTATTTTGATGTGTGTGCACTGCTCAACATGGGTTGCTTCCATTTTGCATGATGCTCACCACAAATTGATTTCACAGTGCTCTATGCTACTACCAGCAAATGCAGAGCCATCTGGAGTTATGAATACACACCATGCCTGCATAGCTTCCATGTGACAAATACTTTGATCCACTTGCATATCTGTAAGAAAAAAATTGTTGCAATGACTTTTACCCCAACACTCATAGAGGCAACTGGAAATAAATAGGTCCTGTATTGCATATACTCTGCAGTCCCGAGAAAATTCAGTACAATAATGAGGAAAGTAAATGCCTGAAATTGTCTGTACACATTGTATCTGTATATTTTTTCTGTTTAGTTATTCGTTAAAATACTAATGCATCAGTGTACTTTACTTATGCTAGGCAAAGTAATTATACTTCATCTACCTGAAGTCACATTTTAAACTTTGTTTATGAAGATGAAGAGGTATTATCTACATGGCAGTCTCATACTTCACTTTGCTATAAACATCTCAGAATTTACAAATATCTGCTTGCTGAATATACAAGATACACTGTTATCAGTTGCACAATACAATTGCTGAATCACAAATTACTGAATATATCTCGGTGCTTCCACTAGATGGGAAAAATGTTTCCATCTTAGTGTGCATATGGTTAAGACAATTCCACATTGAATTGTTGCTGGTTTTGTGTGAGAAAGAAAGCCATAGGTGCAGTAAAATTTTTACATATGGATAGTAGCCCCATAATAAAATACGTAACACAGTATTTCGAGACTTTCTTTACATTTTCAAACACTATTTTTTTTTCTTTGTTTCCAATGCAATATTGATATTAAATCTAGTTGCCACTCTGCATATTATTTCTTTCTCCCTTTCTTCTTTTGAGAGTGATTAAAGCTATAGAACGTATGAATCTCATCTTGATTCAGTTTTCCTCCTTTTCCTTCTGCTTATTGTGTTAAGTTCAGAGCTGGGAACTGAAAATGGCACCAGCTGATTGTTGAATAGAGATTCTGTTAAGTGCTGCACTAAAAATTATCTAGGATTGAAGAAAATCTGTAGTTATATAAATTTTATATTTGTTAAATTTAATCAACTGTTAATACCTGTTGTATTTATCTTATGGATTTTCAACATTGCCCTTGTTCACCAGGGGCAGCACTGCAGTAGTCTAGAATAACACTAAGCAAAAGCATTACCTGGCAAAGCATTGAGGCGTATTGACCTTGTTTTTTTTTATTAATGTCCTCCAACGTAATGTCATATCGGATGGTGAATGAATGAAACAGGTGAAATGATGCTCAAATGAGCCTGAGCTCCATGGAGCTTTAAGTTACCCGACATTCATCTTCTCAGGATAAGGGAAAACCTCGGAGAAAAACCTTACCCTAAGCGAGATTTGAACTTGTGACCTTGGTCGAGCACTTCGATCGCTTCTCATCTTGTTTATTAGAAGAGCGAAATAGTAACTTGGCAATATAATCAGTGATGAAACACAAATAGATCTCTCGCACCTGCAGATATATGAGACGTTGCTGTCCTGAAAATATGATTGCATTTGAAGAGTGTACAGACACCATCTAGCCATGTTTATGTGCTAACCTCGCGTAAACATCTGGGCCGTTTCACATTCTTTCCGATACGCTTCATGGCTTTGCCAGGTAATAGGGGTTTGACTATCATTTGTTCAGCACAAAAAGCTGTTTATTAATTCTAAAGATTTATCATTGCTCCAATACTATTTTGTACAACCTCAAAAGTCATGGTTTCCAAATATAAAGAAATGCCTTGTATTTCAAAAGATATAAAAAATAGAAATCTGTATTGACTTCTTTTGTAGGTACTTAATTAGACTTTTATACATTGCTTTTGAAGAGTAGGTTTTGTTTAATTGCAGGTTAAGATTCTCTCATTAGTTTGGTTTTAGGAGAGAGCACATTATAGTATTGGGGTGGTGACTGACATATTGACATTCAATTTTTGTTGTTTAAAGTTTATATTTTGGGTCTAAAGATCAAATAAATCTTATTTTCTGAAAACTGTTAAGGTTACTATTGTTTTTATATTGAACCATGAATCACAAGGCTTCCTCATCCTTCTCTCATCTCCAAGAAGTGTACTAGGCCCCTTATTATATCTGGTTTATACCTCGGATTTTCCTACTCATCCTCACCATTGCCAATGACGTGGCAGCAGTGTGGGTACTTGTGCTGTAACTGCTAGCCACCTACAGGACTTCTGCAATCAAATTCAGTCTTGGTGCCGACATTGGAGAGTGACTATGAACGCTCATAAGTCCTGAGTTGTGAAGTTCACTTACACAAAGAACATGGTCCATCATCCCCTTTATCTCAATAGGACAGAGATACCCACAGCGACTTCCATAAGATACCTCGGCCTTATCTCGGACAGTTGGCTTACATGGGATCTTCATCTCTGTAGTCTAGTGCAGAGGATTCGTCACCGCATCCAAGAAGTCCATCACCTTGTGTCCAGTTCCTTGCCATTGCCTTTGAGGTACAAGCGACTTGTTTATACTTCCTCAATTCGACCCATGTGGCAGTATAGCTGTGCCATTTGGGGTTCTGCAGCTCCATCGCAGATCCTGAGGATCTAGCATACACAGAATCGTTTTCTACGCATGACCGGTGCTCCCTGGTACGTGCACAACCCTACTCTGCATGCTGATATAGTCTACCAGAGCCGATGTGTATCCTCCGCATCTGCTACAGGAGGCTGTATCAGTCATGTCTGCACTATCACAATTCTCTGCCATATTTATCTTCCTCCTAAACCTCTACGACGAAGACTGAAGTTTTGCTGCCATTCTGATTTGCGACTGAACATTTAGCTGTTTAAAAAATGCTGTGATTGTTTTTCTCTATTTTTATGTACTATTATTGGGACTATTGCTGGATGGTAGCCCAATTACAAGTTTTACTGTTGTTCTGTGTCTAGTCTAGCTCAACTATATTGTACTTAATTGTACAGAAGAATTTGCTCAAGAATTAAAAAAAATGATGCACAATGGTGAAAAACCATGCCAACTTAACCTGAAATGCACTACTAGACAGAGGTTGGCAACAACAAATCAGTGTCTCAGCCAGTGAAGAAAGTGGAACTGATGGAATCATGTGTGTAGCTAGAAAACATGGCTGCTAATTTGTTATTGTTGCAGGAGCTGCAATTCTGATGACAATTCATGTGAAAAAGTAGCAGTTAAACTGTGCTAAATATTACCTTTATAACATGACAAGATATAATACCCAATTTTAAAATAAATTGGGTTTTAAAACTTGCTGAGACACTTTGTTACCAGTGGTGGTCACAAAGAACCTCCCCTTCGTAATATAAATAATAATAATAATAATAATAATAATAATAATAATAATAATAATAATAATAATAATAATAATAATAATAATAATAATAATAATAATAATAATAATAATAATAATAATAATAATAATAATAATAATAATAATAATAATAATAATAATAATAATAATTTTAATCATAATTAGGCATATCTGTCTGCTTTTTATTATGCAATTGTTAGCCTTAAAAGAAGACTGTTTTTGCACAATTGCTGAAGAAACCTAAGAGAGGAAGAAAACTAATAGATTAATTAGGAATAAAGGGTGAGAAGAGACTTTAAAGAAGTGTGAATGTGGCTATGCATGAAAAGAATGATGTGGGTGTAGAAAAGGAACCATTTAGATGGCAGGATGGTTTTTGGAGAGTGTCACAAAGAAATATTGGAACACCTTTGATTTGTACAACCACACCTGTACATAAACTCATGGAGATAAGCAAATAACTCCTAGGTGGTGCCGAACTGTCTTGGATCTCATCAACATGTTCTCTGCCTTCTGGGTGTGCATGTCTGGTTTGTGAGGATTAATAAAAATCTTGTGGAGAACAACGGAGTGCATGTATACACCATTGTTGATGTTCTTCACATTGGTGTATAACACCCAGCCATCAGAGATGATGTGGGATCCAGGCAATATGTATTGCTGGATTAGGGCTTCCAGAGTTTGGACAGTCCTGTCCGGAGCCTCAACCAAGAAGTACTTTCCTGATCTCCATTCAATACCCCCGAAGACCCAGCACCCTTCTCTTCGCTTACCCCGGTGGTACTTGCGATGGAAGTCCATAAGACTCATCGATCTCCATGATGAGAGGGACACCATTTTTGTCTACAACTCCGATTTCAGAGGCATGCCTCTCCAAATAAATTTGACATTAGATGCTGCTGGTAATCTGACGCTCAGCAGTAATTGTCTGAATTTATAAATAAACAAATTTAAACTTACGAAAACTCAGAACAGCTTTATAGTTGTAACTAATAAATATTTTACCCCAAAGGATAAGAGACCTCCCTATTTCAAATTTTAAAAGGACTTTGCGCCATACAATGACCAATCCATTATATTCTGTGCATGATTTTTATACTCTAGCTTGGTAATTTTAAATTATGACGCTGTACTGTAATAGTTTTTGGCAATAAACCCTGCCTCCCTGCCTGCCATGAAGAACTAAAAGGTGTAATCCAAAAATCTGCTGAGTGCCCAAAGGTTATCTAGAAGATGCAAAATTAATTCCAGTGAGTATATTGTAACAAATGAACACCAGTTCTGTTGATCACACTTGAACTCAAAAGGTTAACTTAGCACTAATGTTACGTATAACTTGAACTTATTTCCAATCTGTTATGCTGTGGTCTGCTAGAGTTTCCAAATGCTTCGTCCACACTTGCTGCAGACATCTTCAGTGGCGCTGTCATAGTCTCCTTGGAGAAGTTTGCATACCGTCTGAAATGTTGACTATCTGAGCGGCTGTATTTATACCCAGAGAGGCCTCCGCTGATTGGTCCTGATGGCAGACAGCAGGAGGGCGGGAACAGGCTTCATCCAAGGTGTTACTCCCTCCTGAATGGTTCACTTCGATTTCTCCTGTTATGCATCATTTCTTGCCTTCAATGACAGGATACCAGTTGCTGTCAAGCTTTGCCTTCCTTCATAACTTTGGCCTAATTGGTAAATGAGCCTAACATAAATGACAGCATTTTGCCCGACTTTTGTGCCAGATGGCTCAAGGTCTAGTCTTGCAGTGCAGGGTTGAGGGAGGCACCACCTCCTCTCCAGCCTAGAACCAGAGGATCTGTTTCACCTCTTCTCCAACACAGTGAAAGCAGTATCATTGTTCTCCAGCAGTGTCACAGGGACATGGGGCTACAGGAGTGACTGGTGAACTCAAGTGTGATAGGGACAGCTGTCCCTTAATTTAAAAGACCAAGGGCCTTTTTAGGTTTTTTGCTTTTGCTCTTAGTGAGGACCAGGCTTTCGTCTTGACGATATTCACCCATGGGCCGAATGAAGAGGTAGGGTTTTGGGTTTTGGTGGAGGGGGTAGGTGCACTCATATCGCCAGATCTTACCTGGCAGCTGATACTCAGTTTGTTGGAAATATCTTTTGCTGGTGCCATGCAGCACTCCACAAAGGGCCAAACCCTTTTCAATGTGCATATTGAGGCGAACCTCGGGTCCAGACCGGAGTCTGAACCCTTGGCTGTGACCTTGTAAGCCTGCGGTCTCATGTATCGGTCAGTCGGTGCCAAGTACTGATGTCTTTTGTCAGCCGGCTGAGGAAATTACAATGTGGCGAGTTCCAGACTTGCCTGGTTGGGATGCGCTGGGAGGGTTCAATGAGCTTAGTCCAGTTGGTAGGCTAGAAGAGGGCCTATGCCCACTGCCATCCTTTTAGCGCAAGTGCAGGAATGCCCGGAAGCCAGGGGCATCAGCATTTCTTGCCGAAGAGAGACAAGGTTATAAGGAGCCAGTGACCGCCGCCGGTCTCCAGTAAGCATGATGTAGAGGCATCACTAAGCTGCTCCACCGCTGCCGCTGCTACTGCTCCCGCTTATACCAGTTGAGGCTGCTTCAATGTCAGGATCCAATGACATCTGGACGTTCTGTGCGATAATAAGCAATGATGCTTTTTACAGCATAGAATGTTTCTGCCAGGCATGAGCTAGCTCCTTATATAGGAGCTAAACACGAAGGATCATTCTGGAAAATGAATCCTCTGGAGCCAAAAGGCAGCACATAAAGGCTACTGTTTTGCCTGGACTATTACCCAGTCAATAACCGTGATACGCCAAAACCAAAGCACGCCACAAAATGTAGTACCCTAAATATCGGCGATTATCTGTGAGTTTTCGAGATGTATGATAACCCCCGTAAAGACTACTTGAATATAACATGGTAGCGGCAATATTCCTGTTGCAACATAAACATGAGGCATGAGTTCACGTGGTGTTTGTTTTGTTTTGTATTAGTCGCAGGTTATCGCAGAGGGATACAAGGGGCGGATTTAAGGCTGGATGGAGTATAGCTTTGCATCCATGGCGATAATATAGAATAGAGAAACTGATATTTCATGAATAATCTTATGATCTAAACTGAAGTCACTCAATAAGCGGAAGATCTGTAGTTCAAATCCTGGCTATGGCATTGAATTTTTCAGTCCTGGTTTCCACCTCTTAAAACTGTCCCTATTTACTCCAATTAATACACTTTTCATCTTGACAATGTGACAAGGATAAAGGCAGCCTCTAATTAGCTTCCTAACAAGGAAACAAACTGTATTCTTTACACTTTAGCTGGAGCAAAACACTTGGCTGTAAAATATGAAAGTTAAAACAGTAATTTAAAAACTAGACGTTTTGGTGTATTGAAATTATATTCTCGTTACATACTAAAAATACTTTTGCTTTCTTTTATAACAGTCAACTTTATTGGAGTTAGCCACTACATGCACTGACCTCAATGGCACTAATACTGTACAGTACGAGTTTTACAGTCGTTACATCTCAATATATATTGTAAAAATAAAAAAAAACATTTTGCATTTTTGTGTTAATTTACATATTTGATTTTTCTTGGTGTCATGATTTATACATGGTAACTGCCTCCTTCCAGTTTCTCATCTGACAACCACGTTACTAACCATACAGCAAACCATTCAGGAACCCAGATCCAGTTCATAAGTACTGCTTCAAAATAGCCTAAGGCAGCACCAGCAGCCACATCCAGAAGATGATGTCTGCGCATAAGCACTCTAGAGATACTCACTGTGGTTGACCAAGCTAGCAATGGTGGGTAAAGCAACAGTGAAACTGGATACAGCCATATAAAAAAGTGTGCTATAAAACAGGCTCTGGACACATGTCCAGAAGGAAATGAATATTTATCTGGGCCATGGGCAAAGAGCATATCTTTCTGATTGGCCGAAGGTCTTCGACGTCTTGTTACTGCTTTTATGATTCCCACTAGAATTATATCTAACAGCAGCCCTGTAAAAGAAAATAATTTCTTTGCATTATGTTTATGAATGCATAACTGCACTGTCATACTTCTGATAGTAAAAAGCTGTATGTTGTATGATGCAGATTACATTTACCGCTAAGACTGTTTTGATTTGTACATAATCATCCATTCTAGGTATACGAGGAAAAAGAAAAAAAGAAAAAAAGAAAAAGAAAGAGGATATATAATTCTTTTTCTTTATTGAAGTAAATGGATTGACTATTCTATGAAAACTGTTTAAACACTAGCCAACAGTGAAAATGTAACTGGGATGAAATAAAAGTGAATTATATTGACCACACTGATAATGAAAATAACAATAAAAAACTTGAGTCAGCTCTTGTTTCCTAGTTAAAGAGATGCATTTAATTTGCAAAATATTACTACAAAAAATCCAAAAATAAAAGGTGGGAACTACCAAACAGTAATTCCTGAGAATCCTTGAAAAAACGGCAGTTGATCACTGGACATGATTGTCTGGCAAAACATTTCAACAGAATTGGGATATATTCTTCACCACTGTCCTCTATGTGATCTGCAAGAGGAAATGGACCAAGACCACCTTCAAATATACCCAGCCACTTCTAGCGCCCCATCCATCAGTGAAAAATATTGGAGAGCAAGAGGATTAATAACTTCATTGTCAGAAATCCAGCATTAGCCAAAAATATATTTAATTATGATTATATTTTATTAGCACTCATTTTCAATCCCTTCCCATACAGGCTTAAGTCCCACTTACAGTACACAAAGTGATGAAGTGTCAGATAGTAGCAGTGTGTATTTTGTTGCTATTTTTAGCCTAGGGAAGGGGAAGAGGAAGGGAGGAGTAGAGCATACTTCATTTAAGCATAGTTTCAGTCTGTTACAAGCTGTCTTCTGGTCATGTGTTGGAAGACAGATTGACCTCAGCATTAACCACTTGAACCACGATCTCACAATGTTATGCAGAAGGCACTTGTAAAATCCAAGAACATAATTCTCCCCGCTCTTCATGTAAAATTGGGCCTGGAAAAGCATTTCTCTATTGGTGCAAGAAATTTCCACATCTTAGCAACGTGAAAATATGAGCAAATTTTCGTGTGTTCCCAGATATGCAAACTGCACAAAGATGAACATTTTAACACCATCCTGAAAGGTGATGAAAACTTAGCTTGGGATGGCTTTGTTCAAATGTCAATGAACTTTCTAGGAAATAAGAGGACAGAAAATGATAAGGATCTTGTGGTAAATCTTCTGTGCTGCTACAATAGACTGGAGTGCAACATGTCCTTAAATTTGCATTTCTTAAATTCCCACTTGGAGCTCTTTCCTGACCAGCACATTGAACGCTTCCACCAGCAAACTTTGGATGTGGAAACAAGATACCAGAGAAAGTGGAGTGCAACAATGTTAGCCAATTACTGCCAGACACTAATCAGGGAATCACCAGTAGAAAACTACAAGTGCCGGGCAAAGCTGTTGCACCTTCTGTGACCTTCCTCTGAGGGAGGTAAGTACATGCAGAAGTTTATATAGGCAATAACGTATAGTTATAGCTTCAAAATGAGGGCTAATCTTGCATTTCCACTAAAATTTTCATTATCAGCACACCTGAAAACTTTCACATATAATTTGTGTTTAGGTTCAGAAAACGTGGACTGAGAAATGATGCAAATTATCTGTCTGCAGCAACTGAATGGGATTGCTGCAAGGGTGATAACTAATCTTTTCTGTGCCTGTTATTGCTTTTTAGTGCATTTATCTGTAACACTTTCCTTTGTTGCATGCAAGTGTAAACCAAACTTGTCTGATACAGTGGATGATCTCCTTTTAGTGTTTTCATAATTTTATTTTGCACTCTATTAACCAACCATTTCGAATCTTTCCTTGGAGATATTTAGCCAGCATTAGTGCAAGCTTTCTTCTTCTTTAGCAATGCAATACAAGGAAAAAGTGTCTCATAGCAGAGGCTACAACTTAATTTGTTATGAAGCACAGAATTACAATGAAGGAATAGCTTAGAACGAGGGTGGTAAGCAAGGCACTCAAAGGGTGAATGTACCGTCCCTCTCGTCCCCACTACGCTCTTTCAACAGCCAGGTAAAGTCAACTAAACTGGTTCATTCTGGCTACGTCGCATGGCAGTGTTAACATTCAATGGTGGCTTTCATAACATGAGTGAATGGCAAAGGTCTGATCGGGACTGGGAGAACAAGTACTTTAGTGTGGAGGTGGTTCACCGCTCCGTTGGAATATGTGTTTTCTGAGTCAGTCAATTTCCAATTTTAAGGCTGGTTTCCAAGATGGACTAAACTGCAATCCAGCATCCTGGTTCAGTATACTCTTCTCGGAGGAGATGGCCAGAGCCTCCTTAACCTTCCGTTCCCATAAACCGCTACATTTTGCCACAATGGTCGTTTCTTTGAAGTTAGCTCTGTGGTCTTTTTCAAAGCAGTGCTCCGCCAGCCCTGACTTTTCAGGCTGCATCAATCGTATGGACTGTTCGTGCTCCTTGACTCTGGTGGAAATGGTCCTGCCGGTTTGCCCTATGTATGGCATCCCGCATTCACAGGGGATACGGTATACCCCTGGTACATTAAGGAACAGTTTGTCCTTTACCGACCTCACTAGGTGTTGGATCTTCAAAGGCGGCTTGTGGATGGTTCTGATGTTGTGTTTTGCGAGAATTCTACTGATTCTGCTGGAAAGATTGCCAGTGTATGGGATGCAGGCAGTGGCGGTCGGCTGTTCTGGTGTTTGCTGAGTTTGTGGATTTCCTCTCTTGGCCTTGGAGATTGAGGCTTCAATATCCTCTACAGAGTAGCCGTTTTGGCGGAATGTGTGCCTCAGGTGCTGCAGCTCTTGTTTTAGGTGGCTGGGATCGGAGATCGACAGAGCTCTGTGGAACAGAGTGTTGAGAACTCCGACCCGTTGTGACTTATGATGGAAACTGCGAGCATTCAAATAGAGGTCAGTATGTGTTGGTTTGCGGTATACTGCATGCCCCAGAGTACTGTTGTTGTTTCTGGAGACCAGGATGTCCAAAAATGGCAGATTTCCGTCCTTCTCCACTTCCATGGTGAACTGAATTTGGGGTCGGAGGCTGTTGAGGTGTGTGAGAAAGCTTTTTTTTTTTTGTGGTGGGGAAAAAGGCTACTTACGCCCTAACCGCATGCAAGCGTAAGACTCCTACCCGGGCTTCGAACCCGGGCAGCCTACTCACTAAAAAACCCCACCGGAAGTATTGAGGTCAAAACCTCATTGCTGCAGTACCGCATAGATGCACCTGCGCATTCTGTGGTGATAAATGAATGCTGCCTGCCAGTGGCAGTAACAGCGAGTGAAATTACTGAAGTGCCAGAGGACAAACATGACCTAAGCCCTGAGTGCCCCCTGGTAGCAAGTGATGGTGAATGTTATGAGTGATGAACTCTGTAGTGGTGGTGGATGATGTTGATCAGTCATGGTGTCAGTTGAATTTGTTGGTGCATTTCATATGCCGACATAAAGCGTCACAGCCACGGCCATTATGTTGTCGAAGAGGAACTGGTGTAGGTGAAGAGTCTGCATCTGTTGTGGCTATTGGTGTGGTGTGGCTATGTTGGACTTCTGTGGAGGCTGAGTGACTGCAAATTCTGTTGATGACGTCTGTAAGTGTGGAGATGGCCTCCTCCAGGGTGGCCAGGCGGGAGCTGATGATGAGGATCTGTAAGTGGAGATTCTGTACTGCATCCAGCCAGGCACAGTCCAGGGAAGGGGCGGCTGGGGCAACTTCTTCTCTTGGTGCAGGTATTGCTGATGGTGATGTGCTCTGCGCTGGTTGTTGGTCTGATGGAGCTGGCTGTGGAGCAGTGTGCGCCACTGGTGTGGGTCTTTGCTGTGCTTGGCGGAGATGTGATGGTGATGTGCTCTGCGCTGGTTGTTGGTCTGATGGAGCTGGCTGTGGAGCAGTGTGCGCCATTGGTGTGGGTCTTTGCTGGGCTCGGCGGGGATGGAGAGGGTACTGTGCCTGACCTGTATAATGACCAAAGCCATTACAGGTGGCGCAGTACCTACGGCGGCGTCGAAGGTCGTGCCCTGTGCACTGTGCTGTAAGGGCCCGGGAGCCGCAGTAGTGGCACCTGGGGCCAGTTGTGCAAGTGTCGGCCGTGTGGCCGTACTGGCAACAGCAGCGACAGGGGACCAGACGACCGGTTCGGCTGGGCTCAACACGCAGGCGCTGGCCAAATAAGGACAGTCCCACGGCTAGGGCCGCTTCTCGGTCGCCCAGGTCCCGAAATTCCAGCCGAACCATCGAGGTTGGGCCACGGTCAGTGATGATCCGTGAGGCCCTGCTGACTGAGTTCCAGTGTTGCCTGGCGGCGGTCAGTAGGTAGCGGCACGGGAAGTCCCGAGGCACCCCGCATACCACTGCACTGTGTCGCCAGGCCTGCGCTGTGGGTGGTGGCGGTGTCTGCGTCGGCTGGTGGTGCTGGGTTTGGCTCGGCGGTGGTGTAGGGTGGAGCAGCTGAAGGAGTGGTGGTGGCGACGTTGTTTGTTGCTGAAAGAGTGTCTGCGGTGGCGTTAATTCGTCGTTCTGGAGGTCGATCAGCTGCCCTAAGGAAATGGGCGATTGCGCTGGTTGCCTGTGCTGTGGCGACGGCGGCGTCCGCGATGAAATCGGTGTTGGCGGCGCGGGTATAAGCACCTCAGCGACTGCTCGGGTCGAGCAGCGAGCCGCGATTGGCGACTGGTGTGGAGATGCTGATATTTGCTCCTGCTGAAGAGTGGCACTTCTAAGCTCTAATGGTGAAACAGCCTGGGCCACGGCAAGAGGCTTCGGTGCGGCTTTGCTGGACTTCCGAGTCGCACATTTCTTACATCCCATGGTGGTGAGAAGCTCGGCACCACCTCCACACTAGACTGGGTGTTTTCTACTCGGTACGTACTGGCTGACAGTACTGGTCCCTTCACTTTTGCTAGTCATTCATCCTGAAGATGGGAGAGATGTACACTCCCGAAACGTTGATGTCTTTTCATCACTACACCTGGCTCGAAGCCCGAGAGCATCTTGAATAAGTACTTTTTTGTTCCTCACGATGGTAAAGCACAGTGTTTGATATGTCCTAACATTGCATACATCACAAGCTTCACCCTAAGGAAGCATTTCAATGCGGCTCATGCTGGAGCCTATAGCAAAGACAAATTGTCAGGTGAGACATGCAAAAGTTTTAGAAGAATTAAAAGAAAAACATGCCAGTAAGAGTGGCTCAGCTTCATCTCAGACACATAGTAAAACAAATGCTTTGCGGGCTAGCTACAAAATTTCACATTATATTGCTAAAACATAGAAACCATTTTCTGATGGAGAGTATATTAAAACATTAAATATTTGACATAGAAGCAATGTTGACAGTGAAGTTTCATTCATGTTGAAATAAGAAGAGTCACACTAATTTTTACAATTACTTCACTCACTTGTTTATTAAAAACTGGAACGTTTTCGAGAGATGTCTCTCTGCAACCCTAGTAGATGTAGGATCCAACTTCAAACCTCAGTCACCATCTGCAGAAGATGAGAGAGACATCTCTCGAAAACGTTCCAGTTTTTAATAAACAAGTGAGTGAAGTAATTGTAAAAATTAGTGTGACTCTTCTTATTTCAATATATTAAAACATGTTTGCATATCACAGTAGAAGAGCTTTGTCCAACACTTATGGAAGCTTTTGAAGCTCTCAGTTTGTCATAAGGGACTATTACTAACAAAATTATTGACCTGGGCAAAAACTTGGAGGAACAGTTAATAGACAAATTAAAGAACGTTGTTCATTTTTCCCTTGCCATGAGCGAAACCACTGATACTAAAGATATGGCACAACTTGCTGTGTTTGTTAGAAGTGTTGATGCAGAATTATCTGTGTTCGAGGAGTTGTTGGACGTTTATCCAATAAAAGACCATATGTGCGGCAAAGCATCAAAGTTTGGGTTTCAATGAGAGAAGTTGGTCTGCATAGCTACAGAAGGGGCTCCAGCAATGGTGGGAACTCAAATAGGTCTAATAGGAAGACTCCGAAAATTCCTTTCTCAAAATGGACTTTCCTCCCATAGCCTTGCAGCCATTCATTGCATTATTCACCGAGAAGCACTCTGTGCAAAATCAGCTACCTTGAATAATGTTCCGTCTTTCCGTGTTAAAGCTATAAATATAATCAGAGCTCATGCACTGCAACTTAGTTTCAAAAATGTTTGACAATCTCAGGCTCCAAATATTTGGATTGACCATACTACATAAGATGGCTAAGTAGAGGCAACATGTTGCAAAGAGTATTCAACCTGCGGAAAGAAATTCATACTTTCCTAATAACTAAAGGGATTGAAAGTGTGTGAGCCAGCAGATATTGCAAGCAGTTTCAAAGTGCTGTATATTGTGTACTGACTGAAAATTTGGACACGAGAAAGCTGTGCACAAGATGGGTGGCATGTTTGCTCACAATAGAACAAAACAGCATTATGAGTTTGTTTCAGTTGAGTGTTTTGCAATGTTTTGCCGCAACAAAGCTGAGTTTTGTGTCAGTTCATAACCATGGTTGAAGCAGGGGTCCATCACTCCACACCTGAGACAAAGGAAAAAGTGGATTGAAAGGGGAGAAGTGACTCCAAAAAAAGCAAAGATATTTCCACCTGCAGGCAAGATCATGTCATCAGTTTTTTGGAATGCAGTGGGACAATTTTCATTATCTCCAAAAAGGAAAAGCAATCAATGGTGAGTATTATGCAAACTTGTAGCGTTTGAGCATTTAGCGGAAAAAAAAAGTTTTGTTTCACCAAGACAATGAACCAGTTCACTCCATTATCACCATGGCCAAAATCAATGAGTTGAAGTTCCAAATGCTTTTTTATTCACTCTATTCATCAGATTTAGCCCCCTCGATTGTTTTCTGTTTCCAAACTTAAAAAAATGGCTAGATAGTAAGAGATTTGCCAACAATGGAGAGGTGGAGTCTGCAGTTGATGGCTATTTTGCAGAGCTCGATGGTTCTCACGACAAACAGGGTATTGAGGCTACTTATCAGTAGAGAAAGTAACAATAAAAAATATTTAAGTGTTGCTTAAATGTAATGGTTTTCCAAAAGTCCAACAAAAAAGTACATTTTAATAGCTTACCTATAAGAAAATTCACTTGCATTTGATACAATGATGGCATACCAATCAACCATATGAAAGCTATCCATCCAGCAAGCCAAGGAATTCCATGGCATGATACCTAGGAAATAACCAGTAAAAGATAATTAAGAGTTCATTTTTATTTACAACTAAACCACACAAAAACAAATTTGCATACAGAAAATGTATGAATAAAATCAAGAGCACAGAAGGGCATTTGCTTATTTAGTAGTGTAAGAGGGGTACTCTTTCCACTCATGTGGGGTACCTTAACTTTTTATTTGGTTATAGGGAATGATAGTGTTTATGTATTAACACCTACAACAAGCCACAAAACAAGAGTTTGGAAATGGACAATACAACTGTCAAAGGCAAAAAAGTCACTAGTAGGATAAAATTCCTGAATACTATGGTGAAAATAGAAAATAACCAAATTTGCCAACATTTGCTGAAGAACATGCATGTAAAAGGGTGAAAATACTAACTATAGCAGTTTTTAGACAACACCTGGAAAATAAACTCTTGAGCTTGATTTGACTATAGTAGTGATCGATTTGGGTTGTAATTGGGCTTTAACATTGAAACCTAAGGGTTTGTAATATTACCTACAATCACCGTTTTAGTTAAATAGTCCTATCCCTTTAATTAGGGACAGTCATGGGAAAATCACCATTTGGATTTATCAGACCCAAACATTCATATCTTCTTTTCTTTCCCAGTGCTTCACATTTGAAGTCTGCCTGGGTGGCTCAGTTGGTTAGGCACTGGCCTTACTGATCCCAAGGTTGCAGATTCAAACCCAATCCAGACCGATGGCTTTTAAACGAGCTTAAAAGTGACAGCCCCATGTCAACAGATTTACTGATGTGTTAAAGAACTGCAGAATGAAATTCCGCATTTACACCACAAACAAGCTAACAGAAGCAATACTGACAGTAAAGAATTTCATAACAGAGAACTCGAGAAACAACCAGCATGTGATTATGATAAGTTTAGACGTTAAACGGGCATTTGATGCAGCCCGGTGACCTAGCATTTTAAAGGCACTAAAAGACTTTCAATGCCCAAGCAATCTGTCAGCTCACAGCTGGCAAAAAGCAGACAGTAATAACTTGAGTTTTTGACTGAGTGCTGGACTCCACCACTGAACCTACTGCAACAATTTTGTTGACATCTCCACCCCTCTTAACATGTTCTTGTACCATAAGTTGCTGTTCTTTGGGTTGCACCAGTGCTTTAAATGCTGTTAAGCCTATCCTTTTCAGCATTGCTAACAGTATGTACACCACACTCTCAGAACGTCTGTGGCACTTCTGATAATGCTGATGCTATAATTATAATTATTTTATTACTAAATTTGAGTAGGTTTCCATGGCTAATTTGTACTCAGATGTTCAAAAGCTTCCGCTTTTACCATCTTTTTCAAAAGTTGGTCACCATCTGGTTTCAAATGTTTATTCATGATTGGGATTTTCTTAACATATTTTCTTACAGCTTTCCAATTAGCCTATCAGAAGATCCCTGGAAATTAGCTTCCATCGGAGAAGGCAGCTAGTTTCAGATAATTTTATTGCCTTAATGTGACTTAGAGGAATGAAACACAAAAAATCATGTTTCTTCCTAAATGAAAGATATGGCTTTTAAAATGCAGTTGCTTTTTTGCTGCATGATACCGTTATTGCTATGCAAGCGAAATAATAAACACGTCATACTTCAACTCCATGTCCTGCAGTCACTTTATATTATACAAACAATGTAATAGTATGAAAAATAAAATGCCTCAATGCTGTGCATATGGCTGTGATGTGAGAAGCAAAAAGGAAGCATATTTTCATTCGTTTATAGAGACAAACTTCCAGAAACATAGAGGATATTGGTAGAATTTTGCAAAAGAAAACATTTTTTGCCTGATCCCAGTACTCTATGTTCCTTCCATTTTAAGGACACATATTACAAACAGATCCAGTTATTAAAAATGCAGCTAATATCAGACAAAAATTTCAGAGGGCATTTATTAAAAACTAGAACTACTCCTACTATAAGGAAAAATGAGTAGAAGAAAATATGGTTGAACTGTCACTGGACAATAGACAGGGAAGTCAGAGATAACAAACCACCCCTCACCACTTGTATAGTCTTTTGGGTTTACAGACAGCACTGAATTGGTGTTACGAGGGTGATTCAAATATAAACGGTAATTTTGTTTAAAATATTTATTGATTAAATATATACACAAGTGACTACATCAACATTTCTCTACATAGCATCCTTCACATTGCACACATTTTTGCCAATGTTTCGGAAGCTTGAACATTCCTTCTTCAAAAAAAGTTTGAGCGCACATTGCCAACCAATTGCACACATGCTCCTCGACGTCGTTTTCTAAATGTTTCCCTCCAAGTGATTCTTTCATGGGTGCAAACAAAAAATAGTCTGGGGGGGACAAGTCTGGAATATAGGGAGGGTGTTCAAGGGTTTCTTAGTGCATGTCCGTCATTGTGCCCATTGTCAAATTGGCAGTGTGAGACGTGGCGTTGTCTTGGAGAAGGACGACATCTCTGATGACCATATGACGTCTTTTGCTTTAGTAGGCAGCTTTTACAGACCTTAAGAGCTGGCAATAGTAAGCTGCAGTCACTGTACGTCGATCATGAAGAAAATCAACCAGCAAAACTCCTCTGCAGTCGAAAAACACAGTCGCAAGGACTTTTCCGGCTGAGTGGCATATTTTGGCCTTCACTGGGCAGCCTTCATCCTTCCGTCGCCACTCCTTACTCACCATTTTGGATTCTGGAGTGTAATGATGAACCCATGTCTCATCACATGCAACGATCCGTCTCAAGAAATCCTCTCCTTCTTGCCAGAATCGATTTAGAAGTCTCTCATAGATCTCCAACCTGGCCTGTTTTTGCTGCTCGATTAACAACTTCAGAACCCATCGAGCACTAATTTTTCTGAAGTCAAGATGCTTCCTAATAATGGTATGAGCACTACCAATGCTGACACCAACTTCTGATGTGATTTCTTCGACAGTGGAGCAGCGATCACCTTCAATAAGCTCTCAAACGACGCGAATGTTGCGATCTGTGAGACTTGACCTTGGGTGTCGAGCATGACTTTCGTTTTCCACAAATTCTCGGCCACTCTAAATTGTGTGGCCCAAGTAAACACTCGATTCTGCGACAATGTAGTGTCCCCAAACTGTGACCTTAAACAAGTTAAAATCTCCAAAGGTTTAACCCCTTCATTGGTTAAAAACTTGATAATAATGCATTGCGCAACAGACGAAGGAACCTCTTGTTCACTCATGGCTGTACTGGCACCAGAACCTAGCGAAGCAGCCAACAAAGCTAGTTCCCCCTCCCTAACACACCAACCTTCAGACCCCCCACTCCCCCTGCCCTGCTCTGAACTGCTTCCTCCGAGATATGCAACAATTACTGTTTATATTTGAATTACCCTCATATCTATCAGTGACCCTTGCCTTCTACAGTTTTGCATGTTTTTGTGTGTAGATAACTTAAAATTAAATTATTTTGTTGTTTAACAATGCTGTCAACTGCCGGGTGCCAGAATTTTGTCCTGCAGGAATTCTTTTACATGCCAGTAAATCTACTGACATGGAGCTGTCATTTTTAAGCACACTTAAAAACCATCAGTCTGAAGTCAACTATTTAAGAATTTATATGCTTGGTTATTACTTTATGGTGTAGATTTTAAGCTTTTCTTTTCTGATGAAGACTTGCAAAAATGGGAATGAATAATAACGATAACGCCGACAATGATAATAACAATAACAATAATAATAATAATAATTGTACTCAATTCATACATTTGCAGGCATGCACTTATGAAGATTCCAAAACATACTTAGCTTACAATAATCTGTATTTTCATACCTCTAGTATTTTGTAATGTATACGAAGAGATCTTAATGGCAGGAAGTTATCTGCCCAATTGCAGAACTTGTTGGTGAGGTATGCATCTGCCTCTAGCAGTTTCTGTAGAGCAGAAGGAATTTGGCGTTTACTTGGCAACTGGAAAAAAGAAGCATACTTGATTAATACTCATTTTCAGTTCTCTCTTCACTGTCTGTGCACTTTAAAATGAATGAGTACTTATATTAAAAGTTTTGAAGATTAGCGTACTAACCAAGAAGTATCGAGTCACTGATGAACTCTCTACATCTACATATGCAAGCATTATTCAGTATAGTCTCTTAAGCTGCAGTTTTTTACTATTGCTTTGACTAACATTTAGCTACCTACATGGTCAGTTAGCAGCTGAAATGAATTAATGGACTGTAGGACACTTCATTGTTATATTACTGGAAGGTCCTACAGGTCTCTTATGTACCAATTCCATGTAATGTACCAGGATTGTCAGTAGAGATGGGCCATTGCTATGAAATGGGAAATTATTCCATTATAGTTTGCTCGAAAAATTTCAGAATATGAACTGATTACAGAACCCAAGGATGAAAATATATTTTGAGTAAAACCAGCAACTCTTTACTGACTTGACTGTACTAATAATATCTTCACTTAACTGCTGTTTATGATATGGGAGTTATCAGTAATCAGATAATGAAAAACATTCATTTTAGCCTTCCTGAAATTACATTACAAATCCTGCATACGGTAAACAGGAAGTATGCGGAATATGTTGATTTCCTTTGTAACTTATTTTTTGCCTGGCTGCATAGCTGTAGTGAAGGGAAGGGCACAGTACATCTGTCTTCAATACCCAACTTATATTTGCTGCACATGTGGTTGCAGACATGATCAACAGTTTTGTAATAGCACTTCAGCTTAGCTTAATTTGTGCACAGCAAACTAAACAAATACAGTTGAACCTGATTTATGCATATATCAAGAGGAAGAGGGAAGATTACTTATAACAGAGAATTATTTATAACTGAGATTTTGATAATGCATCACATTTTTTTAAAAATGCAATAGTGGGTCTAGGTGTGTAAAATTTTACAAACAATTAAGATATGTATAAAGAAATCAGTTAATTTGGCTTGTTTCACTTTTCTTGCATTAAGTGCATACACCTAATTTTGTTACATAGCATGGTATAAGCAATTCCTAAGTCTGTGCAATTTTGGTTTTGGTTTTGAGTGGATTAAGTTCCATCTCTCGATTGAATTTTACTTTCTGATTTAGTGTGTATCATTTCCTTTTTCTGTTCTCCATGGCTGATTAAAAGCAACAGGACTGAAAGACAAAACCACTGTTCAACAGTAAACACCAGATACCAAAAATGTTTATGTTTACTTCTCGTTTGTTACTATGACACTGTTGCACCGAAACCCGCCTGCTCAGGTTAGGTCTTTGCCAACAGAGATAGGGAAAATATGCCTCGAGTTTCTTTTAAGATAATGTATGCCATATGCTCATTATAATCACATAAAACTCAGTCGTATTTCACTGAAATAAGTGTAACTGCTAATTACGTATAAATGCATTACATATAAATAAGGTTTTATTAACATGTTTGTAAATCACATTTTACCGGACCTACAAAAATTTACATATAAATGTCAATTACGTACAACTGGGTTATGTATAAAGCAGGTTCAACTGTATAACATAAAATGATCAATAATTCAATTTGCTTCACAAAGGTGTAAACTTGTAAACTCTGCTGACAATTTTTGCTATATTTGTGGACATGTATAAATAAATGTAATTTGCTATTACCTGAAGAAAACTATCAATATGTAAATAACTATTACCATTGCATAACTCCACTAACAGAGGATTTCAAAGATGAATGTCAGCCTTGATGTATCCTTACATCTATTAGCTATATGACCAGTGCCTCATGAAATCTGAATGCATGTTTCAATCCTAAGTTTCATACTGAAGGTTTATTAATTCAGTTAACTGATCAACACCTTTAAACAAGGTACAGTAGAGCCTCGATTGTCCGAGGTAAGAAGGATTGACAGTACCTCGGATAACTAAAAACTTGGATAACATGGACTCTTGTCAAAAATCGAGAGGGAAACATGGTACACTAGCAAAATGAATGAAAACATGGTCAAAGATGTGAAAAAAGGCATCTACTGTATTATCAAATAAAAAATTACGTGTACACAAATAAAAATACAAAATGAAAAAAAGGACCTACAGTAGATACATACAGGATCTACATGTTCCAGTTTAAAAAAAGTTATTTCTTCAAGAAGTCCATAAGTGTTTTCTGTTTAACTATAGCTGCAGTAGTAAACAAAACTTTATCTTGGTGCCGTTGTAGCACTGAAAATAGAAATAAACTGTTGTGTGACCGATAAATTCAATGTAAGAAACTCCCAAACATTAAAACTTCTCTAAAAACCAACATGTAATTAAATCTGACCCTCAAAAGCCTGCTCTCCATATTACAACAAACATTAAGAAATGTATAAAGCATTTCAACATCAAAGTTTATGAAAGTGAATCCTGGCTGTGTTGTAACACTTAAAAATGTTTTGTTGGTATGTTTTGAAAGAAAAGTATGTTTGGAATTCCAGTAGTTATGAATTTCTACCAAGTTACTCCAGCAGACCACGGCAAATCAGCCCGGAAGACTCTTTTAGAATTTCGAACACCGGCCATGAAAGCCTACGCCTACTCATGAGTTATGAATTTGGTAGAAATCCAGGAATAGAATTTTCACTGAACAATCAGTATAAGCTCTCAGTTGAACAGCATAACAATGAAGTGAAAAAGAACAGCTTTACTTTTATATACTGAAAACTGAAGCTATTAAGAGTGAAGCAATACAAGTCTACAAATATAACAAATATTTTGGGGAATATAAGTTTCACTTATCTTAGTATTTACTGCAAGTTGTGAAAATGAAACGCAGATGCAATTTCAAGATATATTTATAGTTTATACTGTCACTATTGTCATGAACGCTAAATCACACTGTATTCTATCACAATCAGCTTAACCTACAAATTTCATATATTATTATTTATTGAAGTACAATTTTAAAGTGTAATTAAAAAATATATGTTGCACAAGTTGTGCTAGCTCCTTTGTAGTACGTTTTCTTATTCAGTAATATAATTATGTAACTACAACAAACACGGCAATCTTCCCACTACAGTGCATGTGCAATGGCGACTTCTAACCCAAAAGAGAAGTGCAATTTGCTGTATTAACAATGTTTTGATTTTTTTTTCTTTTACAGTGAAATGTTGATACAGCATTAAACCACAGTAAACAGCTTATAATGGATTGTGCATTGCTGGAAATATATAACAAGGTGTTAATAAAGACTGAGGATATTTGTATTCTCATTTCGAATATGGCAGTCATTCATTTCAGCATGCCATCGCCTACCGACCAACAGTATAAATCATTAAGAGCGATGTTCAGCACCAAAAACAGTTCAATATGACATCTTTGGCTACTTTTGTTGCTAATAATGAGCAACTGTTCACTGCTGAACAAAAGAATATATATATGATCAAATTAATTTGTCAAATGTAGCACAACAAGGCAATTCTTTTTTTTTTTTTTTTTTTTGGTGCACCAGGTGGCACTGGCAAAACATTCTTCATCTCACTGATACTTGCACGTATTACATCACAATCATATTGCATTGGCAATTGCTCCATCAGGCATTGCAGCGATCTTGCTTGATGTTGGGCAGACTGCGCATTCAGCACTCAAGTTGCCCTTGAACATTGACAAAAATTCAGATGCCATGTGTAACATAAAGAAGCATTTAGGCATGTCCGAAATTTTGAGAAAATGCAAAATTATTATCTGGGATGAATGCACTATGGTCCACAAGCATTCACTTGAAACTCTTGATAGAACGCTGCAACGCTGAAAGATCTCAATAATAATACCAGGCCCTTCGGTAGTGCTCTCCTACTGCTGCCCAGTGATTTAAGACAGAGACTGTCAGTCATTCTGTGTGCTCATATGCAGACAAAATTAGCGCATATTTGAAAGAATCATACATAAGGTGAAGTGTCAGTAAATTATAAAATTAAAGTTAAACCCGTGGCACTAAAGTCCATCTCAGACCAGGGTCTGCCAGCCTCACGCCCACATGCGCAAGGCAGAGGTGGGCAATCATCCAACCGATATGGGGAGGAGATGTGGTCAGCATCTCGAAACCTCCAGCTGGAAAGTTGGCTTTCATGACCAGGGCCACTTACGTATCACAAGCTCCTCAATTTCCTCATGATGCTGAGTGGGCACCGGTCCTATACCCGGGACTTAAAATCCACATGATAACATCCAATGAAGTCAAAGAAATTTGGAAATATGAGCATGAAAGACAAATCCCTTCACTCCAATAACCCAATTTCAAATATTCTAAGCCTCCCCTTTAAATTATTTTGGCTGGAAGTCACTAAAAATCTGCTTTGTTTATAATTATTATTATTATTATTCCTTTATTGTCAATAGACTGCAATACAGTTTCTGACATTGTCACAAATTTATATTTATATAAATTTATATTTAAACATTTAAAAACAGCCTCTGATATTCATATTTAGTAAGAAGGTTTGGAATTGCTCGACATGAATATGAATACCCCCAATAATTTTAACATTTTTTTAACAATATCTTATACCCTATATATCTGTTGGGAAAATTGTATACAAAAAAATAAGGCTAGGATTACCAGACATCCAGAAATTACCAGATATGTTCCTACATTTTAACCATTTGTCCGATGTCTGGGGGGAATTTTTGAAAAGTCTCTAACATCCTACATTTTCAGAAACCAGCATAGATTGTTAGAAACGAACTGAAAACTGGGAAAACAGATATGAATTGGTTATTAGCCGCAACTGCAACTCACTATGACAACATAGCTACACTGGCTACGGTCAAACACCATACTCATGCATTAATAACATTGAATGAGAGGTTGACAATGCATCATTTGCACTCCAAGGCAAAGAGTTGCTTTACTCTCACTCATCCATTCGCATTTTAGTTATCGAAGAATAAGGAAGTGGAAAGTAAACAGTCTATCTCTAAAAAACAAAAATTCACTAAAATCAGCCGGTACATCAGACATTTAAGGTTTCTCTGCTCAGCCCAAAATGTTGGCATATCATGTTAGCACTGCAGAGTAACACTTGCATGAGTAAAACTCATCAAATAAATCCATGGAAACAATATTATCCTATATTTGAGATACTTTGGTAGGATTAAAAATAGAAAAGAAATGTGTGGCATTTGGAGCTAACAATACCAGCACAAATTTCGGTGGCATAAAGTCAACTAGAAGGTAAAAATGTATTCAGCAAACCAAAGTCGTCTTAACTGCAAAAGATTAATTCCTCACAGAGGGATGACTGACTGTTAATCATCACAGTTAACATAGCATGTTTCAGGATTTTAAGAAAATATAAGTGTATGTGCCTTCGGGTACATATACATAGGATTTAAATTATAACTTTACATTATTTTTGCATGAACTGATAATGTCCTACATTTTTTACCATTATGTCCTACATTTCCTAAAATAATCTGGTAACCCTAAAATAAAGCGCATGTGCATGCCCATGTACACACACATGCATTAATGTAGATCAGTGGTTTTCAACCTTTTTGAGCCCAGGTCTCCCCTGCACAACATTCTTTCCAAGGCTTCCTCTAGGAATCCGTAAGAAAAATATACCAACCAACGTACTGAAAAAAACCTTGTGCATACAAAGTGCAGTATGAAAAACCTTTACTAAGTTTAAAAAACAGAAAATCTGTTCCATTTCGAATATTTTTCAAAATTAAAAACAAAAATAGATAGAAAACTATAACAACCAAATTTTAGGAATAAGGTACGTTTCACCTAACTCATCAGTGTGAAATCTGGGCTTGCTTGTTACACAGTCTGTAATTTCTTGATACTAATTGAGATACAACAACTCTCATTTCCTTCTCTGTCATGTCTTGATCTGTACTTGGCTTTTATGAGTCACTGCTGTAAACCCACTTTTTGTACAGATACAAGGTTGCAAAAATAATGTTTTCAGTGCTCTCTTGCTCAAGCTTGGGGACTACTATCTTATGGACAAGATTGAAGGAAGAAGATACACAATACAAATATGTGACAATTTCATATAGACAAAACATACTTTTTTCTTTTCTACTGTTTAAGCTGAAACAGCTGTTTTCTTCATCGCTAATACAGAAATCTCTACGGCATGCCTGTAGGTTATTCAAGTTGTCCCAAGACACCACAGTGCACTGGTTGAAAACCACTGGTATAGATTATCTGACTTTACTGAACTTAAGCGATGATTGCAGCACTATTACCATTGTCAGTGACTTCAAATTCCTTCTTCCTCTTATGGAATTTCATATTGAATGTTCCCCAATCTCTGCTCTTGGTGCTATAACTTGTATGTCTTTCTCTTAGATATGTTTCGCCATTCATCTGAAAATAATATTGATTTTACAGATGCTAAGTACATTCCAGAAGCAGTTAAAACTTCAAACTAATGTGAAACATGGTGTCAGTTACCTCACCAGATGCAAATGCATCATGAGTAACATTCTGAACAGTTGGTGTGAACTATGTAATAGTTATAAAGTTATTTTTAATATTGTGATGCTGGGCGCAGCACACAACAATGGACGATATGAGTTAAACTACTTCATACCACATACCAGGCTGGTGAGTAATCAAAGGTGCAAGGTCAAGCTTTCCCACTCCACTCATGCGAGCACACACGTGACTAATCACAATCAAGCAGCAATGCAAAGAGTTTTCCAGAGCCTTCAAGAACTGTATGGCAGTCAGCGTGCTTGCAGGCATTCGAGAAAGGACCATGTGGTCATCCCTGCTATACAAGGAGGTGAGGAAACAGTGGTGCAAGTGAGAGTGTCTCTGTCTCTGTGTTTTTTTTTGTTTTTTTTAATAACAATTCTTTATTATCAGCATGCCCTATTACAAAGCGTAATATTACATGCATTTAAATACATAGTTGACAAGTACAATGAACTACAGAGTTACCATAAGTACTCTGTCTCTGTGTGTATCTCTGTCTCTCTCCCTCTGTGTGTGTGTGTGTGTGTGTGTGTGTGTGTGTGTGTGTGTGTGTGCGCGCGCGTGCTTGGTGCGTGTGTGTGTGTTACTGTCATTGTGGAAGGTGCATTGCATCGAAGTGGAGAACTTTTAACAAGTGTTGAGTGGTTGTATCACCAGAGTTAGTGTATGAGAGACAGAGAAAGTGAAGAAAGACAGTGAAAGGACTGAGACAAGGCTACAAGAAGAAAACAATTGTGAGTCATAATACTACAAAAGACTGTAGACTCTGAACGTCAGTACAAGAGAACTGTGTTTTTGTGCAAACATTTAGAAGAAAAACAAAAATGAGAGAAAAGCAACAGAAGTGGATTTTGTCATTTTAACATGTGTTGCTTTTAGTTATTTATTTTTTACATTGTTTCATTTGTATTGTTCTCTTCAATTTCTTTGACCATTATTGGGGTCTTTGACTTGAACAATTAAGGGTTATTGCTTACAGAGGTTTCTTTAACATTGATGTTCATCATTATTAGCATTAAACACATTCACATTCATACTTCCAGACTCCTTGGAGGAGAGGGAATGATTCTAATTAAAGAAAAATTCCCTGCCGTGGCTGGGAACTAAACCTAGGACCTCTGGGTTGAGAAGCCAGAATGCTGACCACTCGACCATATAGGCAGTCATTCTATTCTTTGTTGTAGCATGTGTGGTGTAATTCTATAATATGCAACATTGCACCACAACTATTGTACAAATTTACTTGCCACGACACATACTGTTTCATATGACTGCAACCTGCTTATACTTTATCTTACATATTTTTACTTTCTCAAAAATATGTCTATAGCAGGTGGCAGAGGTATCATATTCTATCGAAAAATGTGATGTTGAGATTTCAACAGAAACACAATTTTGAAATCCAATAAACCACTGAAGAAAACAGAGAACAAGCATTTTTAGATGAAGGTCCACATGCACTGTTGTGACCAGCATAATCAAAAACAGAAAGTTGGACAAATACCAAACTCCATACTTGAGTCAGGCAATGTTTAACCATACCAGGTAAAGATTTTCAATCCAATTCTCCCATGCAACCTACCCTTTCCTGGAAAACGTACTTGCATTACAAAATGGCTTTTTTTATTAAAATATATGTTTGAAATATTAACATCACAAATTAAATTTATATCTTGAATCTTACCAATAGTTTCTTCATACTATCTGAATTTTACGCTATTTTGTAAAACTGGCAAATTATTAAGCTTACTTGAATCAGATCAAATCAGAAAAAAATCAGATCCATAGTACCTGCATGACTTTTTCTCCTCACTCTTGTACAAATTATTCTTATAAACGTTTATTCCTCTATCCTATGCAAGATTCTAGGTTCCTAATACAGAGCTTTGTGCATGCTCGTATGGCACAACCTTGGTTCACAAGGTAACAGTACTGAAACTAAACTTTAGATATTTTACACTTTGTATAGATCTTAAAATGTGCTCTACTAGTGTATGTATATTGTTTCTAACAACAAAGGGCTCTAAGAACTGAAATAAAAACTTAATTGATAGATGTACTAACTGGTAAAGAAATGCAAACATGCTGGCTATACATATATGAACATAGGTGGTGTAATGCAAAGAAATAGTTAACTGGCAAGTCTGCAGAATGGGTTTGAAACAAAGCTCTCCAAGCTCGAATTCTGCCACAATAGCATTATACCCCTTTTTTCTTTCTCATAAAGTGCCTTAGAATGCTGAAGTATTAGCCCTACTACTGCCTTTTGGAAGAGTTTTATTTAATATTTTTAAGAATAACAAGAATGAGAATGTTTATTTTTATGTTAAGTATTTATTAAGACTTAGTGTTGCTTTTAATGGCCAAAAATGACAGCCAATAATATTTTTGAAATATCATTAGCATTACAATTTTGTTATGTCATGTTACAACCTTATAACAAGAAATATTTAGAAGAAAAGGAAAAAAAAAAAAAAAAGAAACTTTATAGTCTTATCCAGAGTTTCAAATCAGTGCATAAAGGTAGAGGGACGGCCTGCATTAGATCAATACATCTTGCAACTATGGATTCTCCCTGCCTACCACATACTGTAAACCGCCCTTCGATGTCCAAGGTTCGACTCATTACTTTTGAAGTGAAATATACAATGGGAATAGGGGAATACAGTAGGTTTTGATGGATAATGAAATCTTCTATGACTGGGTTACTATGTAATGGCTTTGAAATTTCTTTCTCTTTGCACAGCCAAGAGGAAAGAAAGAAAAAGAAAAAGACAAAAAAGTAAGAAAACAAAGATTTTTCTCTTCTCATTTGAGAAAAGTATTAGAAAATTTAAACCAATTACAAGAAATATCTCAGAAATGCTTAACCCCAAAAAATAAGAGGAACTGTGCACCTTAAAAAAAATCACCCTCTATCGGGTTTGAACCCATGACCTCAGGAACCAGAGTCTAGTAAGTTATCTTAGACCATGGGCGATGACTCCGTCACAGAGAGGCTAGGAATTACAGAAATTGCACAGAAACCTAGCATCTCAACAGGCAGATGTGGAGTTCTTTGGATAGATGATATCCAAACACAAAGAAGCAAAATTTAAGTCTTGGATTTTCTTAAACATTAATTACCCTGAGGATAGCAATAATTATTTCCAAAATTGCTTTATTACAGGTGATGAGACATGGGTGCATCATTTTACTCCTGAGAGTATCTATGAAATGAATGTCCTTGCATATGTAGAGAAAATATAACTGCTACCTCAAGAGAAAAGTTCATAGCCACAGTTTTATTTGACTGTGAAGACATAGTGGTTTGTGCAAAAAGGCATAACCATTGATGCAGATTCTTATTGTTAAATATTGAGGTTTCAGTTTTTCAGTTTCAGTTTTATTCTGCCATTTGCAACATTTTTACAAAGCATCGTCAAGTTTATATAAAATAGAAAATATATTTACATTATCTATTAATCATGTAATTTTACACAAGTTAGGAACATATATGCACGTTATTGATTAGGTAAGTAATTTTAAGTACAAAGCTGAGCAGATATAGATACCTAGAATTAATTAAATACCTAAAATTAATTTAACACAAATTTCAGAAGATTAATGTTTTAAAACCAGGTTACGGCTCAAGATTTTGTTTCATTTTGTATTCGATTGAGTAGAAAGCATTTTTAATCAGATAAGTCTTTATTGTATTAATTTTCTTCACTTCTTCATGTAGTTCTTTGATTGGGTGAGGTAAATGATTGTATAGGTCTTTTGCAACACTTTCAATACTTCTGGAAGTTAATGATCCCCTTAGCCTATTTCTAAAGTAGTTCTGTTTTGTTCTCGTATTATGCCCATGCATATTCCTATTTTTTTCTTCAGTGTGATTTCTTATTGCGTGCTTAAGACATTCAAATATATATAAGCATGGCACTGTGAGGATTTTTAATTTTTTAAAGCTGCTTTTACATGATTGTTCCCTTTGCAGTTTTTCCATTATTCAAATTGCTTTTTTCTGTAGCCTACATATTCTCAGTATATTTTTCTTACCCCTGCTCCCCATAAAATAATCCCATAATTTAGGTGTGAATGTACAAATGCATAATAAACCTTTAGTATGCTATCTTTATCCATAATTTGTGTTATCTGTTTCAATACGTACACTGCAAAGAGTGTAATGAACAAGAGGTGCAAAACTTTAGGCTAGGATATTGTTGTCATTCATAACAGTTCAACTAAACATAAGACTAGCTTAGCTTCAATGCTTTTTTATCCATATCTTAGAGTATGCCATTTTCTTGGCAGCAAGAAAGACATTCAAACACCTATTTTCCAACAGCTTGATGATCATGAAAATTCTGTCATTAAAGTATTGACGACAATTCTGTTCATTATTTACGGAGACTATGAAAATGTGAAAAAATAATGTGGTATACCTCAGCCAAATTAAACGCAAGGTAGGTTTTTACTGCCTTGTATCTTGGTCTAACCAGTTGCCCTGTAATGTCTTTTCACAAACTAAAAGCTGTCCCAGAAATACGCTTCTGGATCACAAGTTCATTGTAATCCTAAGGATTATTATCTGAAGTTGCCATTCCCCTCCACATTACTGCAGTTCTGGGCATTTGAGAATCCTAAGTTATTTTGTAATAAGTATCTTGTATTTATTGTAGATTGTTAAAAACCAATCCCAGTGCAAAACTTTTCTGATGAGGTAGTAAAATCATTTTCTGTTTTCAAATAAGCCTAGCATTCCAGAATGTTCATGTAAAGCTGTTTCTTCTCTTACTGGGATTGTATTGCTTTATTGTATTGCTAAAGTTCCATGAAAACTTTAACCAATGTGGAAATTTTTTTTTCTGTAAGTGAAGGTTGGTATATGGTAAATATGAAGGAATAGACCTAACTCTGAGAAATTGTATAAACAACATGTGGCAACATTGTTACAACTTCATTGTTATATTACTGGAAGGTGACAAGAATTGTTTGAGCAGCTCTATTTTAGGAAGATTTCTTATAAGTAAGTTTTGAATAACTTTGAAAATTAATCTTTTTTCACTTACATATAGCCCCTTAGCTACATTTGCATTTAATTTATTTGTCATTGTTACTTCATATTATGCCTCACGCTGGAACTTTAATTATCATGGTTTAAATGTCCCATTCCACCACAGAAGAAGTGAATTTGTTGTACTACACTGAAACAATGTTTATTCAATGCTGTTTTGTATGATCAGTGAACTTTATGTGGTAAACATCCAACAGCAACTTAACCTCGAATAACACAAAACCATAACTCTGGAGAAAGCTTTTAATAACTGTCCCATTCTGTCACAGTACAGTATATGTGGACCACTAAGCTCAACATAGGATGTTTTAATTTAAAGTCTAAGAAACATATGCAGTGTATATTTTAAAATATGCAACAAGTGAAACTGCAGCCTAATGCATATAATTTTTTTTCTTTCAAACATAGTTTGATCCTGGCAATTGATAGCATCATTAACAAAAAACAAAAAATTCCCCTGCACTAAAACAGTTCAGAAATGAAAAATGTGCACATGTTAGCATGTGTGTGACAAACTAAAACATAAAATGTTACACTTGAAATAACTATCTCCTTCAAGGGCGTCACACAGATTTTAAATAAAATAAACAACAGACACATGACTATAATTAAAGTGTTTCACTATATATATTTTAATCTTTTGCATCATATTGTGCTCCATTTGGATCATAATCACTATCCCTTTACTCCAGAAGGAAATGTTATGTTACCCCAGTCACAACTGGTATTTCTCTCTGAAAATACTGGAAATATTAAAATAACTTTGTTGTTTAACGACACAGTCAATTGGTAGGATCATATCAGCGTTGCCGCTGTGCCGGAATCTCTCCCGCAGTTCCTTTACATGCCAGTAAATCTACCGACACAGAGCTGTCATTTTTAAGCACACTTAAAAACCACTGGTCTGGGCCACATTTGAACCCAGATTTAGGATCAATAGGCCAACGTCTAACCAACTGAGCCACCCAGACCGACTGAAAATATTGGGGAAATCTGTGATTGTTGGTAAGGTCATCCTTCCTAGCTGCTGCCGTGTAAAGAGCAGCACTGTGATGGTACAGGAACTGTGAAATTACTGTTAACTTCATTGGCAGTAAGGAAGGGGCTTCTTTCTGCCTCTATAGCTAAGGCTGCAATTCTATTCTAAAGCTAGGCAGATTCAATTTGTTTACGAATTAGGATATAGGAACATACAATTATGGGTTAAGCCAAAATGTATGATTTGATGTCCATTTTCGTAGTACATTCGATTAGGAACTATTTTAAGGGTTTGTTCCAGCTTCTAAGTGTGGTACATCCCTTTTTGGAGTTTCCTGCACTGCTTTCAATGTCAAGTTCTTTAACACGGATGGGAACTTCGGAACATTGTTTGCAACTGCATTTCATTCTTTGTACCGATATTACACAGGAACTGAAAGGTCTATATTTTAAAACGTACGAACTGACAAAATGGGTTTTCGAAGGTGAAGGGTGTATAATATAGTTCATGAATAACACCCCTACAAGCGAATCCTGCGAAGCAATACTTATAGTGAAATATGAGACTCAGAAGCCTCAAACCTGTGATTACCTATACACTGATTTGACAGGATGACATTAAATGTCCCTTTTTCCTAAAGTTGATAGTTACCTTCGAGCTCATTGCCAACCCAAGCTTAGTTAATCGAAGAAATTAATTCTTGAAGCAAACATGTACAAATGCTACGCACCAGAGTCAAATACCATACGAATTATCACACCCAACGATGTGTCACCAGAGTAAAGATTAGATTAACTTTAAACTTTGAGCAGCACATGCACAACCTCATCCAGACAGTGCTGCCAAAACCACACTACACCCACCGAACAGCAGCCTTGCCAAAACCATTTCGCAACGTAATGTTTGGTATTTTGCCATCTACACATGAAAGAGCCAAATAACCATAAAGTATTAATGGAGAGCTACATGTTTCGCTACATATAAGAACAGCATTCAATCCTAAAGTCAGGGCCACAAGGCTTTATTTGGGCCGGTACTTACCAGCACTCAGTGCCGGTAGTTATAGGGCCGTATAGGACAGTTCGAATAGAGTACCGGACGTTTTAAAACCTACAAATCTATGGCGATCTGTTGTTTAAACATTTTATAAATATACTGAATCCATCACGTAGTAATTCATTGAAAATACTCTCATACGACATACCTGATAATGGCGAGACGATAATATTGCAGAAAAATACAAATGCACGTTACAATGACAAGAAAGAAAAACGCGCTTCAACAATAAGCTTATCTGACATTAACGATTGTCCCCCGCACCAAACCAAGTTAAATGTAAACGGTAACAGTCAATGCAATACCTTACTGCTTAGTACATGTTTTGTGTTAACCCTTTCAGTCCCAGTGTATTTCACTATTTATGCCGTTCTTCCTGTAATTCGAAACCAGTTTAGATTAGACGGTCTGGGACACCTTCAGCCAACTGACTTGAATAGCCATGTTCGTTAAGGCGACACGTAGTGCACTGGCCATGTACTCAAAGCCTGAAGTCGTGGGTTCGAGTCTCGGCAACTGCAGTCAAATGTGCCTGTGGTAAAGGACGGGGAGGGCCCACGTAAAATAATCGCTGTGATGGCACGCGTATATGATGACGGGGTATCATGGGTGGAATATAATACTTCCTCTACCTACCAGTATAGAAAGTAAAAATCGTGAACATTAATTAAGTCACAGATATCTGCGTCAGAAATAATAGAGTTAATCAAAAAGCAATACATAGAACAAGGGGCTATAACAGTGCAAAAAGAAGTTGACATTACTGCTCGTGTTTTTAGAACCGCTTACATTTCAAAATATCAGAAACATTGTCATGATATGCCAGTTGATATAGGTCGTGAGGTGAGACATGAGCAATTCTCTTAGATGCGCAGTGGCACTCATCACCTGAAAGGCTGATGGTGGGAGAAGTTCCATAATCATGTACGCGCAGAAGTCATAACATTTCTGTCCCTGAAGTAGTGAAGTTCGCTATACTCTGTTCATCAAGAGATTAGAGGAGACGTAAACAAAGCCACTTGCGTTTTGACCACAGCGCGCCCTCTTGACGCTTTCGTCCCTTGAAGAAATAATGTTACTAAGGTCTGAAATGACACTTAACGTTTGCTAATGCATAAACTAAGTGTACTAAGCATAGTTAAAGTGTAAGAATACGCAGTTATAGGTCGCGCGTTACTTCTTGACGAATGAAAATTTTATATGAAAGGTTGAATGCGAGTCTCTACTCAGCTTTTGCGGGAACGAGAGAGAGGAGGTACAGTCTGCAGTGAGATGACGCGCATGCTTCTGAGCTGAAGTAGTACAACACTAAAAATCAATTTATGACACTTGTAGTAATATCAGCCACACGTATTATACACTATACCTCTATAACTGTTTCCACTTAACTTTCTTGCATTTATTCTATTCCCGACATCTCTCCCTCGTCTGAATTGCTATTTTCGTTGCATGCATACATACATCCGTACCGCACAAAACTTTTGCAGTCGACTGTATACACAAACGCGACAGAGGAAAACAGAGGTGTCTGTTATCGTAGCATAAACATTTGCTGACCTGTTTATTAAGGGTAGGCTCACTCATTGGATTTCTGCTCAAGGTCATTCGTCAAGAACAAACGCGCAACCTATAAGTGAATCTGTAACCAGCTTAATTCATTCTGCGCGCGCATTAATCCGTATGAAAGTAACATGGCGGAACAAGTTAGTTGTGAAACATAAGTGCGGCAAACCGTTGCGAAGTGGTGAAAAGACAATATTGAACGTGTTTAACAAGTTCTGCGAGAAATATCCCGAACTTGCTATGGAAGACGTGATGAAATTAACATCTGAGTTTACCGGTGTGTCAGTTGCAAGTATTTATAGCACACGCAAAGAAAAATCGTCAGTTGGTGAAGATCCTGGCAAAAAGCGACCACGTGCCAGATAAATTGTGGATGTAGTTTGCGACGAATTTGTGAGATCTGCAATCCGTCGAAAAGTTCACCAGTTCTTTGTTAACAATGAACCCTCACCTTAAACAAAGTGCTGTTGGCAGTTAACTCTGATCCCGACCTTCCAGATTTAAAACGAGCTTCCCTCCACAAGCTGCTTCTGGAGATTGGTTTCGAGATTGTGAGCAGGAAATGAAAAAGTGTTATTGTGGACAGATGGCATAAGTAGCAGTTAATTTCCATGTGCTACATGTTATTTGGATCAACTAAATATATCCTTAGTAGTGTAAAATGCATATTATAACTACGCGTAGCGGCAGGTAACTGTGTTGCGTCATTGTGAATGCATATGGCCGCGGAGTGATACAAACCGGTGCTTTGTTTACATCTCTTCTAATCTCTTGATGAACAGAGTAGGTATAGCATGGCTTTAGTGCATATTGATAATGACATTATACATGTATAACAATTAGCTTTATAACGAACAAAGCGATTTAGCTATAACTATAGCCATGTGCCAACAATTACTTTCATGTGAACTACAATTGTTTCAACTGGTTTAGTGTTTATTCATTCGCGGCAAATAGACGCTTCTATTCACACCTCTCAGCCGTTGCAAAGAGGGAGGGAAGGAAAGCAGCTTCCCCTGTGCGCAAGAATTGTTCATGTCTAACCTCACGACATAGATCTCCAATCTCTTAATGGACTCTATATGTGAGGAATCCTTCACACAAATTTCTCTTGCATTAATATTACACCTCATATCGCTTAAAGTATGGGTGAAAGGATTGTGAAACATATTGTAGAAAACAAACTGAAACTAAGTAGGGGAGAGTGGGGTAATGGCGAACACTTAAGCTTATTATCGCTGTACTGTGAATATACTGAACTTAATGTAAAGTACAATTTACTTAAAATAAGTGGCGGCTCGTGACTTGTCGCAGTGGGTGTACAGTACATTACATCCTCTCCACCTTTACTCCCTTCCTTTCTCTAACACACACCATACAATTCTAATTCTAAATTCATATGGGCAATTGAGCTCTTATGTATTGCTTTTTTTTTTAAAGACCAATATCACAAGAACTATTATTTGTCCAGACACCATTTCTCTCAATCGCAAACAATAAGAACGGAAAACAGCTTCTCTTATAAAAATAAACCCGAAAGATTTATCTCCTTTAGTTTCGCCATGTTATTCATTTCCACACTTTCACAGATTCAAATTTCCCGCTATGTGCAGACACAACTGCATGCAACTTGCTGCCAGAATACAAACATAACAAACAGTAATAAACACTGTAACAAAATAGTCGGTCTGGGTGGCTCAGTTGGTTAGACGCTGGCTTACTGATCCCAAGGTCGCGGGTTCAAACCCGGCCCAGGCCGATGGTTTTTAAGTGTACTCTTAAATGCAAGCTTTGCACTGCTCCCCGCGTACCCTTCGCCTAAAAGCTACCTTCGCCAGTCACAAAATCGGGCTTATGCGTCTCAGCTTGACTGAGTGAATTGTAATTTAGTAAAGAGGTCGCGGGAAAATTGAACTAGCAAGTTCATATACGTACAAGAAAGTTGGACATTCGACTTTCTCATATGCATGTCTATACACATTCGAATGCGGAAAAAATTAATGGGTGTGCAGTTGCGAGTATGCGATCCCCCAGGAACCGCCACTGCTTATTGTATGTAGTAAATTTGTCTTGCGATCCGTAATTTTGATTTTATCTACTGTAACCCAAAACAATTAAAAAAATATATTTTCAAAACAAAGCAATGTTCGCCACTGCCCAGCCTCAAGGGGCAATGGCGAACACCTATTTGTATTTTCTGCCAGGTTCATCAAATTCCAAAGGAACCACTATTTTAATAAAGAAAATATAATTATACATTTTATTTATTCATCGTGTTAAAAGTGCTTAAAATACAGAAAAGAAACTTATGTATTACAGCTGCATTATTTATAAAAAAAATTATGTTGACGCTTTTGTCACCAGAATTAGCTTGATTACAGTTGCAGCACTGTGATCCATATTAGATTATATAAACGAAGAACTGCCCAAATTAGATACATGGAATGTATCCGAGGTTCGATCCCAGGGAACCGCATGTTGTATTCGTAGTGGAAGAAGCGGCGTCTGGGCGGGTTTTCTCCGGGTTCTCCCGCAATTCATTCCACCAATTGCTCCATTATCACATTTCCAATCATCGATTTTGCCTACATTCCATATCTTCTTGCTCACTATCATACCTGGTGCTTGGCTGACCACCTGCTTCCAGGTCTTCACTCTGTCCGATCAAGAGGTTCCTGTGCTCCCCGACAGGCGTCTGACTCTAGGCACTGGCTTGTAAGTCCCACATAAAGGCAGGGTAATCAGGGAAAGAAAGAAAGGATAAGAGCGTAACCCCGTTAAGAAATGCCCTTTTAATGGATGTCTCTGACTTGATGTTCATCAACTTAATTGGACTACCTCTTTCTGGATTCGAGCCACTACCGTATGTGAAATTCTGGTTGGCAACATCCCTTAAAGCTATTATTTTCTTTGCTTCACGTTGATGTGTCCTTTGAAGTCGGATTGCATAGTACTTGGTCGGTCACATGTTAACTGTTTCAAGCAACAATTATTCTCGCCGCCTAATGATGCCTCAAAGTCCCTTTAGGTCAATCCTTTATCGCTGATAAAGCTATGAGGTTCCTCTCCTTGAGTATAAATGGGTTGTTTTGAAAAGATACCAATTCTGGTGATAACGTATTTTAATAAAGCTTCAATCTTTTTATTCTTGTCACTGAGACGTTGCCGGCCAATGCACTGTTATAATATAATACTCCAGCTAAATAAAACTGTGGTCACAATTATACATTAAAGTATGTTTTACGATGATAATTGTGTGTGACCGTTAGTTTCCATACACTTAGATGCTCCAAAAATTAGATGTTCATTTCGAAAGACAAGCAAAGAGTGATAATGGAGGAAAGTTAACCTGCGAAACGCGTTCCGGAAAATTATGTTGTAAGTGTTATTGACTCACCTTTTAAGTTTAGTTATAACAACACTGTTTTCAAACTTCTATGAAAGGAAGATAAAGAGTGACTGCTTGCTCTAACTAAAAGAGAGCAACCAGAAAAAGCCCTTGAAACTATCCAGGTTTATAAATTGGTGAACCATTCCCTTTTTGCGTTCGTTTTCTCTATTCATTATTTTTTATCATCATGATTATTACTAAATTCTTTATAAATGATTATTTTTATGTATATAATTTCGGCACCAAAATGCCCCCGCTACATTCCACAATGATACACACGTATATATTTTGCCCTAATGAAAATGTTGTTTTAGTTAATTCTTAGTTTGATTGGTCAGTAACTCTCGCATCTCATACAATTTTCTTTTACAATAATTTTGCACAATACAAATTGACAAGAAATTGCATACAGCTCGTCCAAAACGTCGCGACACTTCATTTGCGCAAGCGAGGAGAAATGCGGAGAAGTGGTGGGAGAGCAAATTATTAAAATGTTATCAGAACTTGAAGACAGTCACATATACAACGCATGAACCTATCACTCTCACGGCAGCTGTAAGACTGACTCCCACTTCTCTTTTATGCAAGTGGACTCCTCAGTGCTATTACGCGTAGTTGCTCTGGGAGTGGGGGAGTGTCAGGACGTTTCAGACAAGCTGTAATCAACAGTATTTTTGAACAAAAATTAATATTAATCAACATACAACAGCATAATTATAATCCCTTTTAAAAAAATTAACGCTTACATACCAGCTAGAAAACTTCCTTCTGATTTTATATGAAGGTTACTTCCAAGTCTTTTTACTTTCTCTACTACGTATAGAACCATGCTATCTCCAGGCATATGCTCGCTCCCCAGAAAGGAATCGATGGTGCTGTTCACCCTGCAGAATGAGAAGGACCGTGAGGTACGTTTCCATCTTTGAGCTTAAGCAGATTATATTCTGTTCGGCGTCAGATTACCAGCAGCATCAAAGCGCTCAAGGGTCCACCACTGAGCATTGGCGCACCTCCGTGGTATAGGCGAAATACTGCAGGGAGGAATGCCAAATGTATTTGGAGGCATGCCTCGAAATCGGAGGTTTAGACGAAAATGGTGTCCCTCTCATGGTGCAGATCGATGAGTCTAAGTACGAGCTTCCATCGCAAGTAGCACCGAGGTCAGTGGACAGGATTCTGGTTCTTCGGGGGTTTTGAACGGAGACCAGGAAAGTGCTTCTTGGCTGAGGCTCCGGGCAGGACTGCTCAAACTCTGGAAGCCCTAATCCAGCAATACATATTGCCTGGATCCCACATCGTCCGATGGCTGGGCAGCATATGCCAATGTGGAGAACATCAACAATGATGCATACATGCACTCCGTTGTCCTCCACGAGAACTTTATTAACCTTCACAACCTGGACGTGCACACCCAGAAGGCGGAGAACATGTGGATGAGATCCAAGGGCAGACTTCGAAGGCAGTTTGGCACCACCCAGGAGTTATTTGCTTCTCATTTCCGGGAGTTTATGTACAGGTGTGGCTGTACAATTCGAGGTGTTCCAATGTGTGACACTCCAAAAACCGTCATCTAAATGGCTCCTTTCCTTCAGAAGTACCCCATATCATTCTTTTCATACTTAGCCACATTCACACTTCTTCCTAGTTTCATCCCTCCCTTTATTCTTAATTAATCTATTGTTTTTCTTCCTCTCTTAGGTTTCTTCAGCTATTGTGCAAAAACAGCCTTTTTAAGGCTCACAATTGCATAATAAAGGACAGACTGCTATGTCTAATTATGATTAAATTATCATTTACTTTCATTACGATTTTCTCTGTCCGTGTATGTTATCATTAGCCAGTCTTATTCCAGAATTTCGATTACCAAGTGGGTGTTGGTACTTTGTGACCACCACTAGTAACAAAATGAGTAATTTTTAAAACAAGTTTATTTTAAAATTGGGTATTTCATCTTGTCATGTTTATAAAAGTTGTATTTAACAGTGCTTTATTCCCTTACTTTTTCGCATGAATTAATAATTTCATCAGAATTGCAACTCCTACAGTAACAATAACTGACAGCCACGTTTTCTAGCTAGTTACGTGGCCCCATCGGTTCCGCCTTCACTGCTGGCTGAGACTCTCTGATTCGTTGTTGTCAACCTCTTTGTCTAGTAGCGCATCTCTTCGTGTCAAGTTGGCTTTTCACCATTGCGATCACGAAGCCCATATCAGGCAATGTTACCCAAATTTCCATTGAAGTAGACAAAAGTGAAGTAAAATGCAAAGTCCAAAATCTTGGATTAACAATGAAACACGTAACTCACCTCTACCACTGTAATGAATTATTGTTGTTGTTATTATTATAGGAATGACACAAATGCTTATTTACCACATCCATTATAAACAAAATGCAGAGTGTGTTCATTTGTGCATTAAACCAGGCAATGTAAATGTAGTTTAGATACATAAAAGTGGAAAATCTGAAGACTATAGAATTTAAAACTAACACAAGCTATTTGTATTTAACAAATTTAGAAAGCCATTCAACCTTGAGACTATACTTTGAGACCGGGAAGCCTCGTAAAATAATTTTAGTTCATTGAGTGATAAACATAATTAGTGTGATTAGGTGTAATGAAGCAAAGTGCAAATATGGATTTCTAGGTATGTGTAATTGTATCTATAATTGTAATGGTGTTAATAAGTCTTGAACATGTGAAATGTAGGAGTTCATCTTAAAACACTGTCCGAGACCTGAAGTTAAAAAGGTTACAAATGTTCACACATTTAGGAAAGCAAGGCAGTTAAGCGCCTTCTCCACCCACAAATCTCTTGTAGGGTAAATCGCCTTTGTCTCATAATATCCCGTGACCGAAAAATACGGAGCACCTCTAAAGATATAACTAGGGAAATTCCCTGATTCAAGATGGCAGTTTGAAGGAGCGGTTGGAGAAGCCCCAGTGGAAATGTATGATTTGAGTATCAAATGTCAAGGCGCCTAAAATCGTATGGGAAGCCCACCAATTAGAATAAAGTAAATTGAAGAGGCATGCGCGCTTAAAAACACTGGAAATGAGAGAATTCAGTCTTCTGGCCAACGTCATAATCATAACTAAAGCCACAATTATTCACCTTACCATGTGCATGGGGCTGTTTCGTGCAGTGCTGATGGCTTGCATCTCGGTCTGGGAAAACTCACAGCATAACTGACGCACCTATACTAAGTTCAGTCTTAGGTTTGTCCGCGTCAAAACAAACCCATGTGACCAGTGCACCGTGGTACAACAGGGTAGCAATGCGTGCAGGGAAGTAGTCCCATCCTAGTAATCTGAGTTTTAGAATGAATTTATCGTTAAATGATGTAATATTCTACACAAATACCTAAGAGGTTAATTAACGCTGATTAATACTGATAAACAGAGCTACAATCCCAACATGCAACTCGTGTGAGGACCTGATATCCGAGTATTGTTTACAGCCAGCAGTTTCTATTTAGGATCCTGGCGGACGGCGGCCGTGAATTTGCTCTTGCGTCTTCGTCGACTTATGCAAAGCATAACGCGGGAAAACCATTGACTAGTGAAAAAACAATAGTGTTTAACGTGTATTATAAGTTGTGTGAGAAATATCCAACTGTTCCCGTCAAAGAAGTAGCGAAATTAACTTCTGAGTTCACCGGTTTTTCGAGTGCCAGTATAAACAGTGATCGCAAAGAAAAATAATAATTATGACATGCTCATCGTTTATTTTGTTGTGACTATCAATCTTATCGTCTCTAGTTACATGTTAGTCACTCTTTAATTTGATGGAATAAGCCAATAAGGGAACGTTTCCTTTCTGTTACGTACCCGTACCACATGGTTGTGACAGTATTTCTGGCGCGAATGACGGAAGGATACATTATAACTGTGAACTGGCCACCTGGGTTCAGTTTCGCGCGGGTCAACCTTAGAATGAATAGATTATAAACACGTTGCGGTACTAAAACATTGTGGTTTTAGTCATAACATTTACATAGTTTTCACACCGTCGTTATATCGTTTACACAGTCTTCAAGCGTCGAGTTTGGGTCAAATTAACTTAAGGTGATTATTGCGGCATTTAAGTGCGTCGCTGATTAGTGCAGTTCGTGAACGATCGTAAATAGAGAACGAATGTTTCTTACTAACCGCGTTGGGTCGTGCCGTATAGGGCAAGTAAAAAGTGTTTTAACAAGGATGCTAATGCTCGAATCCTTTAATGTAAAATGTAAAACAAATTCAATAAACTTGGGGAATGCTACCCCTGAGTAAAACTCCACAAATTGGCTTTGCTACCCTTTCCACCACCTGAGATCGTCGCTCCTTTTACCAAAGGATAGGGTCCATGCTACATGAACGAGCAAATGGTGACGCTGGCCGAGGGCGGACATCGAACCCAGGACTGAACGAGACAAGAGATTAGCTGGAGCCATGGAGGGGCAGAACATTGACCACTTCAGTGAGGTACGAACCAGGTATTGCCTCAACCTTGCTAACGCTTTCACTTAAAAGTAGGATATTCATTGTCATTTCACAAAAAGAATTAAGATTTTTAATTCATAACAGTTTTTATAATAAATTCAGTAAATAGTATCCCTTTTATGGAATTTTCATTTCTTATGATCACCCAAAACATTTTTCACTGTGCTACAATACTCTTCAAAATTGCCAACTCAGCTCTTTGTCAAATATTTCCATTACATGCTAATTAGATTTCAAAGTTCAACAATCTCTTACTCATACTGAAACTGGAAGATAAGCACTATAAGAAAATTACCATTATTGTGTACAAAAACAGTAAGCTTGCAGTCCTATAAGAGTGTCATTCCAAGTACAATGGCAACTGTGGCACAGATTATAGGACCTAGATGTTTCCAGTAATGCAAACGTTCAACACCCTTATCGTGTGCTTAGGCATACCAAATAGGATAGTTTCTGATGGGAAAAAGTACACCAAAAACATCCTATAATATTGGTAACCTATATTCAGAACAGTTTATCAAATTGTTCACTTTTTCTGACTAAAACTTAGAAGGATGGGATTTGATTTCATCAATGATTCTCTTCTCAACAGCTGGTATCAGAAGCCTATCTGGTGGCAAATTATAACTTATATACACCACTTTTCCTAACCTTTGGGACAAACGGCTTGCAAAACCAGATGCTGTTTCACAGCTATCTCCCATTAGCCTTGTGGATGTTGGCATTCTGTCATATTTTGTCTTTATTGCCAAAATTAAGTCAGAGAATTCTGGGTTTGTCCAATTTCCACACCATATAAAGAGAGTATTTTCCATTTTTATAACTTGAAATAAAACTGCTGTTTCCCCAATTTCTGCAGTGAATGTGTTAACTTCAACTGATGATTTTTCTTCTTCTATGTCCCCCACGCAGTTTGCCATATTCTGTGTAGCTGCAGAACCTGCAAAAGAAAAGGAACAGTGCGTGCAATAACTGGTCATACCTGAGTTATTACTACAGTCCAGATTTTATGTAATATCAAATTCAAAAATATGTACATAGACATTTAACATGTAAATTGACTAAATATGTAATGAAGTAATTATATGTAAAATCAAACACTTAATTTATTGGCTAGAAAATAATTTAAGAAGTCAATGGTGCATAGTCCCCCATCTGTGGTGTGCGGGTAGCGTGTCTGCCTCACATTCAAGAGGTTCTGAGTTTGAATCTCGGTTGGAATGTTATTTAGATAAAACTTTATTCTGAGGTTTTCTCTTTTCCTGAAAGAAGAATGTAACTCTAACTCTAAGCTCTAAGAACCTTTGCTCATATGAGCATCATTTCTACCATTTCATTCATCATCCTGCAATGGTTGTACATCTTTTAAATTGCCCCACATTGAGGCTCATATACAATGGTAGTTTTTATAATGTTAAATCTTCAGGGCATGTGTTTAGATAAAACTATGAGGGCAAGAATTCCCTTAATTTAACATTCACTTTTAACAAAACATGAGTTTTATTCAATTTGATAAGTACAAAGAACGCATCACCAATTACAACTATTCAAATTAGGATACATGTGGAAGTTTCGGGAGAGCAAAAAAAACCTCCAAACCGACTGCCCAGTGTTTATTCACTGGGCATGTGGAAACATGATAACACACTGTTGCTGTAAACAAGGTCACACTGCTGACGTAGTTTTGCTCTGCAATACTGAGTTGATGGTGATGTGATGTGGTTCAGTTATTATAAGTGATCTATTATTTTGTCATGTACTTAGTCACAAAGGGTATTACGACTCAGCACATGTTTTCTACTGCAGAATGTGTACTTATTTATGTTTCATATGTGTTAACTCAGTCAGCTCACCAAGTGAAAGTGTGATTTGCAGAAAGTTTTCCAGGTGTAAATGTTCTGTGGACTTGACAATCAACTTCAGGCCACAGGAAGTGTTCGGACTCAGAAATCTAAAAGACAGCATACAGTTCTCAGCGAAGAAACATTAGATGACATCATTATGATTCGGAAAATTATCCCCAAAAATCACTTGGGCATTTTTCACAAGGTAGGCATTTCTTATGGCTCTGTGCGAAGAGCTACTGATCTTATAAAGTTAAAACCATAAAAAATAACTGTGGCACATGCTCTTCAACCAGATGATCCTGTAATTAGGCACACATTTTGTGAAAGGACTCTCAACAGTGTATACAATGGCAAAATAAGTCCACATTTAATATTTTTCATGGTCGAGGCTCGGTTCCATCTTCATGGATGTGTGTACACAAAATAATTGTTACTGGAGCTCTGAGAAACCTAATATTGTTCATGAAGTACCCTTTAATGATGAAAAAATTGGTGTATGGTGTGCCATTAGTGGAGAAAGAGTTATAGAGTCAATTTTCTTTCAAGCCAAAGGTTGACATCTATACATAAGTGAATACAATTGTGCCCCTATTTTTTAAAAAAAATGAACAGACAGGGAACATGATTTTGCCTTTTTTTCAACAAGACTGCAATAACTCATACAGATAATCTTTCAACAAGAACAATTGAAAGTGTGTTTCAGGACAGAATTGCTAGTAGAGATTTGTTGTGCCCTTGGTCCCCCAATGTGACCCCCTACGAATGCTATCTCTGGAGTAACTTAAAACATAAAAGTGTACAAGACAAACCCACACAACATCGAAGAACTCAAAATATCTGCCAGGAAATTGCCAGCATTACTCAACATGAACTACAGCAACTGTTGGACACTTTCCTAAAGAGGTGCCCAAAATGTATGGACAATGATGGAGGCCAGTTTCAGTATCTCCTTTCATAAAATTTGTAAGTAAAGCCTTTAAAAGTAGTTCTAAAAATGCTGTATGGTTTCATCTGCACCTTTCTATGATAGCGGCAGACGGCAACGAGAGCGGAGAACGTTGACAGGTAAAACACTGTGCAGCCAGTCAGCAGCTTTTTGCTCTCACTGTAGTATGCAGTATATCTTAACATGACAAAGCTTCTACAAAGAACCTTTTGACATTATTAATTTTTATTGTGTGTGTATAGATACAATCTACTTTGTGACAAACATCCTTTATCATACTTCTCTGACACAAGGCGTTCTTCCTTTATAAATCACAATATTATTTGGTGTTATATATTCTACTACAGTCCAAAGACCTAAGTGATAAGGGGCATAAACCTGAAAATACAATATTCTTACAGAGGCCTACAATTTCATCCAAAATATGCAGCACAAAGAAGATTTGAATATTCAAGGTTCTTATTTAGCACATATTGCAGTGGAAACTACATTGTCCACTTCACCTGGTACAACATTGACCTTCCAAACTGCACCTTCCAGTATTCCAAAAGCTTGTAGGAGAAGCACACTTTAGTCTCCAATTTTTACTTTCTCTACTATGTATAGTAAATTAGAGGAAGTACTGTATTCCACCCAAAAATTCAATGACAAGATTTCAACAAAATATATGTTTTGCAGGCCCTGATTCCAATAAAAGCATTTTTAGAAAAAGGTCTATGTGTGTGTATGTTTGTGGACAGCGCAACTCAAAAACAAAAAGTCAGTTAAAAACCAAATTCGTTTATTTAAGTTTAATGCTTTTCAAGGATTGGACACGAAGATTTTGAAGAAAAGTGCTCCACCCTAAACTACCCTTTACATGAAAAATTTCGAAAATTTTGATTTTCTTGAAAATGGCTCCAACGATTTTGATTAAAATAACATGTTCAGGGTATTTTTATGACAAATGAAATACATATTTTGAATTTTCTGGCTATAGCCTATATGTAGACTTGTTTACTCTGGATGACTTTTGAATAACTCGTAAACCGCAAGAGACAGACAAAATCTTACTGTGCAAAAAAATTTAGATCTCGCTAAAACACACAATTTATGTCCAAATAATTTTTTTTTTTGGGTACAGTGAACCATTTTGGAGATATTCCTTGTTATTTGTGTCAGTTTCAGAAAACTAAACTTTTGTCAAATGCAACATCGGTTCATTTTTTATATGTTAACCATGCAAAGAGAGCAGAATCTCAAAGGTTTGAAAGGTTTGACTATAGCTATCTCAAGCAACATGAAGAACATATAGGAATAGGAGTTTGTAAGAATGGTTAGAACAAGAGCAGAGAAAGTAATGTGAGTGCAACACAACAGATTTTTTTAATACTGTTAATACATTATTCAACATCTAATTTACTTTTCTTCTTCAGGAACTAATCTGGTAGTTGTATAGTTCATTGATAGTGAAAAGTGTTTTGTATGCATACAACATTCTGCCATGTAGAAATCAAAATATGGATGTAAAAACCATCCAGATATATTTTGCTACATATGTGGTGACTTCATGACATGGAAATAAAGACAACCACTTTCTAGCTACTCAAGATGTCATATGGTTTATATTTCAACTGGTAGATCAGATTAGGCACCTCAGATAAGATGCACTAGGTGTAATTCTAAACTAACACAATGGCTGAAAGGCAAATAAGAGCACTTACCAATTGACACACCAATGATCAAGTGGCTCACAACCGTGTTGATTATTGCTATTTGTATTTGACCAATGTAACCGACCTTTCATCAAAGAACAAGAAGAATGTTGAATACTCTAAACTACCTTGGCAATTAGACCCATTTCCTATGGTGAACTTCTACCAGTACCAGCTCCTCCAACCGAGAAGAAATTCATAATTCTGACCATAAATTTACAACTTCTGAGGAAGCACAGCATTGATCACGTAAAAAGGGAACATTTTCCAAACCAAAAACCACATTCAAAATAACATACATACACTGGAGCAATTTAGATGCAAGAAGTATGCCGAAATATCTTCACATCTTAAGGAATAAAATGTACTCCATGAACAAACAAAAATGGCTCACTTCAGACAATGTAATTAAGATATGATTGCTCGTAGTAATGCAACAGCTTTAGTGAAACAATTAAACACACCTTATCATGCTGCCAAGTGGCACTTGTTTATCGATGCTTCCAAGACAAGCCTTAGGACTGTACTAATACATAATGGCAATACATTTCCAACTGTATCTATAAGATACTATGATACTGAAATACATATTGTATGTGATATGTAAATTTAGAGATACTTGGAAGCCATTAACTATAAAGATAACAATTGTAAAATATGTGGTGATCTTAAGGTAATTGGCTTATTTATGGGTTCCTAGATTGGTTTCACTAAGTATTGCTGTTTCCTTTGTCTTTGGGACAGCCGTGCAACAAACAAACATTATACAGTTAAGCAGTGGTTACCATGAGCAGAATTGGCCCCAGGGAAACAAAATGTGAAATATGTATCTTTGGTTGATTCTCCAAAGGTTTTCCTTCTGCTACATATAAACTTAAGACTTATCAAGAATTTGGTAACGGGGATGAACCAAAGTGTTAATGGTTTCATGTATCTAAATGAAGTGTTCCCTGAATTAAATAATGCAAAATTAAAAGAAGGGATCTCTATAAAATGAAAGATTAGAAACAATGCATCTAAAATAAGAACAAATTAGAAACTAAAACCTTTAAAATAAGTTGGATACAACTTGACACTAGTCAGCGTTGGAAGAACTTGCAATATTACTAAGATAAGTGATGCTTTTAGTTTCTAATTTGTTCTTATTTTAGGTTCTGTTGCTTCATTGATAATAGCTTCAATTTTTCCTTGATTTAAATTAATACCTGATGAGAACTTTAAAGAAAAATTAAATCAGTTAGAGCTCACAAGTTGGTGTTCTTTTAAAGATATCACTAAAGGGTTCTTGGGGAATAAAAGAGCACAAAACAGTGGGAAATCTTATAGAGAGCTATAAACACCTTGGATGCAGAATGTTTCTAAAAATACACTTCCTTCATTCCCACTTAGACTTCTTCCCTGCCAATTTGGGAAGAAATCTGACGAGTATGGGTAAAGAGTCCATCAGGACACATTGCAGATTCAAAGCCACTATAAAGGTAAATAATCCCTAGGGCGTCTCCTCTATGCAGCGGTTACCCTCATCGCCCGGCTGCTGCGTCCTCCAGCCACTGCCAAGGCCACAGAGGAGTGCAGGTTGGAGGTGGTCAGCACGCCGAATCTCCCGATCGTAAGGCAACTATACTTATACTTGACCTTTTAGGGACGCTACCTACAAAGGTAAATGGAGCCCTTCAATGTTAAGTGACTAGTGTTGGTTTTTGAAGCATGAAGGATTTACAATCCAAAGAAGGAAGTTGTCATTAAAAAGAACTTCACCATCTACCATCAACATCATCCAGCAAGTTAACATTGCATGTTGCCTTAAGCCTAGGACACCACAGTAATTAGTTTTAAGACACTAAGTACACCCAATTACGCCAAGCAAAGCTTTAGGAATTTTTCCAGTTCCTGTAATACTGAACCTTCTAAAAAAAAGCAATCAGAAGAAATCATCACAGAAACAGCGTTTATTGAGGCCAGGCAAATGAAATTTAATAAACAATAGAAGGTTAATATTGCGTATTTACTAAAATCCAATTTTAGTCACAAATACCTTGGAAAAATTGAAGCTATTAACAGTGAAGCAACAAGATTCTAAAGTAAGAACAAATTAGAAACTAAAAATTTCACTTATCTTATTGTTTTGGTCCTGACCCTGGGGTTTCAAGCTATGTCCAGCTCATTCTCAAAGCCATACAAACAAACTCGTTGCCAAGCTACAATCTTTTATTTTTTCTGAAAAACAATTACTCTTATTCAATTTTTATTTACCAATCTCTGAAAACAAAAATTTATAAATACAATCTATAGATGGTAATTCGAAGTTCATAACACGGTTCCTGTTTTTTAAAATAAAAACTTTTTCCCAAACCATTAAATCTATTGGATTACTTAATTGTTTTAATAATTTAACTTCTGAATTAATTTCATGATTAAATGACCAAAAATGATCTGCCACAGCTGATTTATCAGTTTGTTTATATTTAATATTTCTAAAATGTTCTTTTATTCTAGTTTCTAGATGACGTTTAGTTTTACCAATATAAACTTTATCACAATCTAAACAGCTAAATTGATAAATGCCAGATTTTTTATAATTTGGTATTTTATCTTTTTTTGAAAAATTAAGTAAATTTTGTATATTAAATTTATTTTGAGAGTTTAAGTATTAAAAATTCTTTTGAACTAGTAAAAAAGATTAATAACCTAGTATTATCTGATAATGATAAACTCATTTCTTTTGATGTTATTGTGTTATTTCCTAGCATTCCTAGAAAAAAGCTTTTGATTTTTTTAAAAAAATGGTTAAATTCTTTAGAATTAGACAATGACTTAATAGATGATTTTGTAAAACTTACAAATCTTTGTTTAGATCAAAATTTCTTTAGTTTTAATGGTAATTTTTTTCAACAAACTTCTGGCTTGGCAATGGGTAGTCCACTTTCGCCATTTCTTGCTAATCTTTTCATGAGTTTTTTTGAAACTCAAATTACAAAATCATTCCCTCTAATTTTTAAAATATGGTATAGATATGTGGATGACATTTTTGCTGTTGTCCCTAAAAAACAGATAAATGATGCTTTAAAACTTTTAAATTTACAAGATAAAGCTGTACAATTCACTTTGGAAACTGAGAATAATGGATTCCTTTCATTTCTGGACTTAAAAATTAAAAGACATAACAATAAATTGAAATTTGGTATTTACAGAAAATATACTCATACTGATAATTACATAAAATATAAAAGTTTTAATCCTTTTGCACATAAATTTGCTGTTTTTAATAGTTTAATTTATAGGTTAATAAATATACTCCTTAATAAAGATGAATTTGACATAGAATATAAACACATTATTAACACTGCAGTAATTAATGGTTTTAATACAGATTTTATACATAAAAGGATAAGGAATTCAAGTATCAAAAAGCTGTCAAAGAAGTTTCAACCCTTAAAAAAATAAAAGATAATTGTATTTTTAAAAAGTTTACTTACCATTCATGGGCTAATAAAAAATTTACAAGGATTTTTAAAGAATATGGAATAAATTTGGTCCCTCAAAATAAATTTAATATACAAAATTTACTTAATTTTTCAAAAAAAGATAAAATACCAAATTATAAAAAATCTGGCATTTATCAATTTAGCTCTTTAGATTGTGATAAAGTTTATATTGGTAAAACTAAACGTCATCTAGAAACCAGAATAAAAGAACATTTTAGAAATATTAAATATAAACAAACTGATAAATCAGCTGTGGCAGATCATTTTTGGTCATTTAATCATGAAATTAATTCAGAAGTTAAATTATTAAAACAATTAAGTAATCCAATAGATTTAATGGTTTGGGAAAAAGTTTTTATTTTAAAAAACAGGAACCGTGTTATGAACTTCGAATTACCATCTATAGATTGTATTTATAATTTTTTGTTTTCAGAGATTGGTAAATAAAAATTGAATAAGAGTAATTGTTTTTCAGAAAAAATAAAAGATTGTAGCTTGGCAACGAGTTTGTTTGTATGGCTTTGAGAATGAGCTGGACATAGCTTGAAACCCCAGGGTCAGCACCAAAACAATAAGATAAGTGAAGTTTTTAGTTTCTAATTTGTTCTTACTTTAGAACCTTGGCGAATGTTTGGTACCCGCCTAAAGAACGTGAATATGTTAATATTGTTTAAAGATCATGAATTGCCTCGTTAAACTCTTAAAAACACGTAAATAACCAGTGTTTTAGCAAATACTGATATTAACCATCACGTCGACATTTATTAATTCATGTAATTGGTATCAGTTAATAAAAGTACAAAGCAGGGATCTAATGGGAAACATACTCCTCCAGATTGTCATCGCATTCTTCATCGGCATCTTTAATTTATTTACCTGACAACAGTCACTTTATAAACTAATAAATGTATTACTGTTTTATGTGCATCACTTTCAACCTTATGATATACTAAACAAACTACTTACACATTTGGCACCAATAACGTCGACACACTCTTAAACACAAAATAGTTTTTTGTTTTTCTTCGTCTGCCGGGTTTTGATAATACTCCACAGAACATCTATCATATATGATACTGTTAACCTGCCAACCACAAGGTGGTATTTTGCTTGTCAGCACCATAGAGTAATAATAGACCAGAGAGCTAGGTGGTTCACTTCGCATGAAGTTATTTTCAATTCTAAAGTGACATGTAGGTTTCGTGAATATTGAGTCCATCGGAATACACGTGAGGAGGAGCGGGTGCCACGGGTGCCATTATGTTTAAAAGTTCCAATGGTTTCAGACCGTAGGGAAAAGTTAAACGCTTTTTCTAAGATAAAAGGAAATTGTACATTATTCTTGCTGCTTTGGTTCCAATGAGAAATTCATAGATATGCTTGATAACCTTATTTTTCATTAGCCACGGGTTGATAAGATTCCACTTGCAGCTAGCATGCGCTAAACGTTTATCCCAGGTTCGAAGACGGCGAAAATGAACTGCGAGTAAAAAGTGAAAACGTGTTCATCAAGAGCTTAAAAATTATATGTTACAAAGAATTTCGCCAGTGTTTTTTACGTTCCCTACTACGTATAGTAGAGGAAGTATTGTATTCCACCCAAGAATTCGCTGTCGAGATTTCACCGGAAATATATGTTTTGAGGCCCCCTGAATAAAAAAAGCATTTTTAGAAAAATGTCCGTGTGCGCGCATGTGTGTCGTGTGTTTGTCAGTCTGTGGACAGAATAACTCAAAAACGAAAAGTCGGTTAAAAATCAAGGATGCAATACAAAGATTTTGAAGACAATTGCTAAACTACCCTTAAATGGAAAATTTTGATTTTCTTGAAAATGGCTCTAACGATTTTGATTAAAATGCCACATGTTTGAGCTATTTTTATGGCAAATGAAATGTATAGCTATAGCCCCCGTAGTCGTATTTACTCTGGATGACTTTTTCACAACTGGTCAACTACCTTTTTCTCCCGATCCCGTTATTGCGCTCTTTGAACTCTTCTAATCTCTTCTCACACCATTCCTTTTGAAATAATACACAGCCGGGTTTTCCCGATATCTGAAAGAAAGTAGACATACTCAGGCCTCAGCAAGTAGAAATTGTTAGTTTAAGATTGAACTTGTATTAAACAACTCCATCTGCAGTTTTCGTGATTATTGCAATATTTATTATACCGAAAGTGAGTGCATAGCTAATTAGTAAACTGCATGGTTATGTCCGCGAATTCGGTAAGATCTAGCGATGGTAATGTTTTGATGTGCAAAGTTTGTGAAGAAACAATTAACCACGAGAAAATATTTTTTATTTTTCAACATTTTGCAATAGCGGAGCATAAGACTAGAATTACTAAAATGGGCGGACAGAAGAAACTGTTTAATATCAACAGCGATTGCAACAACTATAACAACTATATAATAAACATATCAGTTTTATCTGGATCTGTGCAAGGCTTTTGTAGACTTGGGAATTCCTTTTGGGAAGCTAGAAAATCAGTCCCTAAGAATGTTCCTGGAGAAATACACAATCGAAAAGGTTCCATCGGAGTTCACAATCAGAAAAAATTATTTGAGTGTCTGCTACGAAGAGACTCTTCAGAGGATTCGTACCCGAGTTGCAGGAAAGAAAACATGGATCTCTATTGACGAGACAACGGATACAATGGGACGTTACATCGGCAACGTAATTATCGGAACTGTGGAACAAACGCAAGAAGATCCTTCAGTATTTCTATTCACCACGGAAGAGATGGAAAGAGCAAATGGTTTCACAGTAGCACAGTTTACAAATGCCTTGTGCTTCTCTGGCCACATGGAATACATCATGATTTCCTGCTTTTCGTTACAGATGCGGCATCTTATATGAAAAAATCCGCTAAAACATTGAAAGTTCTCTTTCCATAAATATTTCATCTCAGGTGCTTGGCTCATGGGCTGCACAGAATCGCCGAAGAAGTACGAACTTTGTATCTGATGTACACAAGTTGATTTCAAACACGAAGAAAGTCTTCTTAAAATCTCCCTCAGGAATCAGGATCTTCAAGGACATAGCACACTATTGTGTGATACCAAGAGCAATTCTTAAGTTGGAGAAACGAGGTGATATGCTGGTTTCATCTATGGCGATTGTGGAAAATGTAATAAATCAACTGCAACAAGCTCAAGGAAACAAAGGGGTAGCTGTTAGATAAAAGTGTAAACGTGTTATGAGTGTTAATGAGGACCTAGCAAAACTTAAAAACATTCGTGACATTCTACAAGGTAAACGTTCTGTTGTTGTCGATATGAGTTCTTAAATAAGTTGTTTAAATAAGGAAAAATTGAAGCTATTAACAGTGAAGCAACAAGATTCTAAAGTAAGAACAAATTAGAAACTAATGGCTTTGAGAATGAGCTGGACACAGCTTGAAACCCAGGGTCAGCAAATAATACTAAGATAAGTGAAGTTTTTAGTTTCTAATTTGTTCTTACTTTAGAAAGTTGTTTAAAGTTTGCTCTAATCACTTCAGTAGAAGTCGAAAGATCTTTTTCAACATGGAAACCCATCTCTCTGACAGGCGGCTCAGTATGTCAGTTGACAACTTAAAAAGCATCTTGTGGCATGTAACCAAGAAAAGTGAGTACATATGAGATAGTTTATTAAGCATTTGTCTATTCCCCTGATTAATAAATGCCTATTTCGCTGCCTACTTTCACTATTTTAATGCCCACATGCCCGCCTATTTTAACCAAAATAAATGCCTAAACATCCGGGCTCTAATTATTAACATTTTCCAACGTACTGTCATATTGAACGATGAATGAATGAAATCAGTGATATGATACTTAAGTGAACCAGAGGTCCATAGAGCTTAAAGTTATTCCACATTCGTCTTCTCAAGATAAGGGAAACCCTCAGAGAAAAACCTTATCCAGATAAGTAACCCTAACCGAGATTCAAACCCTGAACCTCTAGGATACAAGAGAGACGTGCTACCACCAACTACCCGCACTACAGAGGCGGGCTATTCAGGGGTAGCAGGTGAATTGGAACTTAACCAACATTTATAACCCGTCAAACTTATTTTTAAAGTACAGGTATCTATCTTATCAGGCAGGCGGTTTTTGTTTGAATTAAAAAAAAAAAAAACAAATTTAAAAACCCACAAAGAATATACCTTCCAAAAGCCAGCAAAAATAATAATGTAACTTGGTAGAATTATACAAAAAAGCTTTAATCGCTAAAAACGATAGCAGCCTATCACAACGTAATATAGGCCGTGAGGTACGACATGAAAAATTCTTGCAGATAGGGGAAGCTGCTTTCCTTCCCTCCCTCTCTGCAATGCCTGAGAGGTGGGAATAAACGCGTGTTTGCCACGAAAGTTGTTGACTCTTGGCCATAGTTATAGCAAAATAAATAAATATTTTTGTCATCAATCACATAAGCGTCGTCAGTGTATCGGAATTTTGTCACGCATGAGTTCTTTTGCATGCCAGAAAATCCACTGACATGGAGCTGTCGTTTAAGCACACTTAAAAACCATTGGTTTGGGCCGGATTTCAACCTGCTCCATGAAAGGCAGGTGAACTTGCAGCAAATGGGTAAACATTACTATAACAGCGTGCAGCTGAAACAATTGTAGTTCACATGAAAGTAACTGTTGGCACATAGCCATAGTTATAGCCGAATCACTTTGTTCATTATAATGCTAATTTTTATACATATATGTCATTAGCAATATGCACTAAAGCTATGCTAGCGAACTTCACTCCTTCATGGACGGAAACAATACATGATTGTGCAACTTCCCCCACCATGTCTTTCAGGTGAAGAGTAGCCACTGCGCATCTAGGAGAATTGCTCGTCTTGTCTCACAACCTATATGCGTTTAATGGATCTAATGTGCTGTGCCCGTTAACGGCAACACCAAAGTTGAATCTTAGCCAAGTCTTGATTGGGTCTGGGAAGGCTTGCTGTTGGTTGTGAACACTCCCATTTGAATCATGTATTTCAAGCCTCTCATTCTGGTTAACATCCCCATTGTCGGTGGCTGTGAACCAACCTTTACTGTCCTGTTGGAAGTAGTAATTGTCAAGTACATGCAACCTCTCAGCACTCTTCCTCAAATTGCCTTTGAATATGTCAAGGTACCCATGTCCATATTTCCCTCAATGAGTAATGTTACCTTATAAGGCCTTAAAAACTTAATTGTTTCTATAAGTGCTGAGGCTTTCAAGGCCGGCGTTGTCAACTACGTTAAGTAGATTTTCCGGGCTTGTGGGCCGTGGTCGAGTTGGATTGCCTTCCTCCGACGTTTCGCTGAAAACTGCGTCCAGCCCAGAAAATCTACTTAACTTAATTGTTTCTGTTCCTCTTTGCTAACATTACTCCACTATTTAGTTCAGTTTGCATTTCTGTTCCACTGTTTCAGTTTGAGAGTGCGCTTCCATTCCATTACCCCTGTTGCTTCATGATTCTAATTCCCATCCTCTTTGTCCACTACTGTGGATGTAGTATATTTCTTCATGTGGTTTTGTGAGACTGCGCATCAGTAAGCTCCTGCAGCAGAAGCAGCCATACATTCCCAGGCCGTAACACCACCACCTTCATGTTTAACTGTTGCTGGCAAATTTTGAATATGCAATGCTGTATTCCACCATCATTATGAAATATACAGTATTTTATCACATAAGGCCCCACCAAGCATATTTCCCTCCCCTATGATTTTTCATCACTAAAAATTATTTACCTATTAAATATTGCATAATTCCCTCTCCTGGTTCGTTCTTATTGGAGCGGCCTTCAAATGACGATAATGCACAACAATTGATGCAGCAGTGCCTGTCACGGACAACGAACCCAGTGCTTACCAAAAAAATACTCGTATTGCCATTGTCACAACATATCGTAAAATTGAAATGTGAAGTTGCAGACGTGTTTCTAAGTCAGTTTGTTACAAGTCGACATATTGTTAAGAAGAGTTTAAAAAAAAAACTGGTATTTCTTGTGCCATTTATGGTTCTAACGACATATTGAGGAATAGTGAAAATGAAGATGTGTTATCTGAGCCAGATATAAATGAAAACAGTGATGATAGTGACGAAAGTGAGACCGCAGAATAGTCAGAGAAAAGAAACAATACATTGTAGACCCAATGAAACTGTGGTATGTATACAGTTCATTCACAAATTAGTGTATACCTATATAACTTTTACATAATACTACATGGTTTCCCTTCCTTTCTAAATTCCTAGAAGCACCACTCGCATAATTCCCTCCCCAGTGTTTTCAAGCAAATTTTTCGAGAAAAAAAAAGGGGGGGGGCAATCATGGTAAATTTACTTTTGTTTGAAAATAAAACTCTCAGAATGCATTATCCTTTCCTACATATTCCTTTGTGCCAGTAACCTGCTCTTTTGATTTTTTCTGCTGATATATGGCTTCTTTTTGGATACTCTGGAATGGAATCCAGTATGATTGATAAGTCATGTTATTGTCTTAGATTATGTGCTTCTCATACTTTTCTTCTACATCTGGAACTTCATGCTTAACCTTCTGTATCATTGGCATTGTTTTCTTTACTACAAGTAAAACCTCATTTATCCATGTCAGATTTGTAAATATTTTCTTCTTTAATTTAATGTTCACATTAGATAAATTTAATTATCATAGCAAGAACATAATTATAGGTATGTATGCCAAATATTTGCTTTTTAGTTTGATCCAATGTATGGTTCCTGTATAAATTGTACAATAAATTATGGTAAAAAAATGTACTGTACTGTAAAATGCTAGCTGTTGAGTAATAATTTGTTGTTTAACGACAGTCAATTGCCAGGATCACATAAGCATCGCTGGTGTGCTGGAATTTTGTCCCACAGGAGTTCTTTTACATGCCAGTAAATTTACTGACTGTGAGTGTGAGTATAAGTTTCAGTGTAGTCACAATTATACAAATCTGATGTATTGCACTCACATGACTTTCTCTACTCTTGTACTAACCATTCTTACAAACTCTTATTCCTATACCTTCTTCGTGTTAGTTGAGATAAACATTTGTACAAATTATCTTATTGTTTATTTCCTTGTAGGTACAAGGGGAATATTAGAATATAGTAGACTTTGAGTGATAATCAAATCTTTTAAAGCTTTGAGACCCTGTTCTCTTTGCATAATTAATATAAAAAATGATAATATTATATTTGACAGAAGTAAAGATCTCCGAAACTCACACCATTAACAAGGTATATCTCCGAAATAGTTCACTCTACAAAAAAGTTTATTTAGACATGAATTGTGTTTTTTTTAGCAAAAACTACATTTTTTAAGTATTGCCTTAACCCCTAACATGCTGACCTGTCATGGCATGTAATACGTCCTCTGATTGGTAATCTGAGGATATGGTAGGTGAATTTATTTTGATAATTCTCCCGGTCAGGTCGGTGAGACCCGTAAACCAACGACAGGTGTGGTCCTCCAGACATTCTGGGGGTTGTGAGAGAGCGATGTAACCGCCAAAACATAAAAATATGGTGCTCTCTAAAAAGCGGTTACTATTACTGCTATTGCTCTCTTTATATTGGAGAGCAAGAGGATTAATGACTTCATTGTCAGAAATCCAGCATTAGCTAACAACAAAATTTACTGACATAGGACGCTTAAAAACCACCGGTCTGAGCCGGATTTGAGTTGAGTTTAAGAAAGATTTAGTAGTGTGTCACATGATGCTGATGCGGTATGTCTCACAGCTATAAACAGCACTGGAAGAAGGCGTTGATCTTGATCCCTACCCGTCACTACACCTCCCTCAATCTCCTCAGCTTTCCTACTGTTTTCAAACGGCATTTGTCATTAAGCTTATCGTGTATGTTTCAATCTTTGTGTCTTATAAAAGAGTTTGGGAGTGTAATTCAGTGTACAAGTTTAAAATGACATAGAAGTTAAAGAAGGTCGTGGTTTCAATGAATAAAAAGTTGGATGCTATTAATCAAATTGATAAAGGAGAAACATTGAAGAAAATAGCTGCTGAGTTGCTTCACACCAACATACTTGAAGCATCAGCCCGACACCACTCCAGCTGAACTATTAATGAAAAAGCATTTGCGTGACTGTACTTCGTCCAAATGCCACACATGTTTAAAACAGAAGACTGTGGATCAATTCTTTGTTAAGAAATGTTTTTATGTGATTAAGATTTTTATATTTTTTAATGTCTTGTAAACAATACATACCTACTAACGGTTACCGTCCAGCTGCTCTAACCACGCAGCTATCATGGTCAACATGCTGACATGACATTAAATTCTCCAACTCACTCGCAGTTTTTCCCAGTAAACCACACAAGGAGATGTCAATTCATATGAGATAACATACCTACCTGTCATGGCATTAAATTTTTCATTCTCACTCTGCCCTTTCCAATCCTGTCCTTCACACGACTATTCTATGGAAGAGCATTAATTATAATACATACTATGTGCTGTACATAATTTTGTTACAAGATATAGTACTTCATCATCATAAACAGCAAGTCTGCTTATTTAATGATTTATGAATTTGTTTTACTTATTATCCATATAATCCAGATTTTTGATTTTCCGGATTGACTTTGGTCCAGGTAGTCCGGATAAGTGAGGTTTTACTGTATACACTATTTGTATATTTTCCTTTCAACAATACCCTAGGTAAATGTGTCTTTTTTTTTTTTTTTTTTTTTTTTCTTTTTTTCTTTAGACTTCCCCTTTGCTGTTGAAAATTTGACCTGACCAGTGATAGACAAAGATGTAGCCCCTTCCTTTATTATTATTCTCACCAAGCTAATGGAAACCCCCGTAGCTTCACTTGCCAATGCAGCAACATTATAGCGCAATATTAACTTGTTTTTCATTAAATAAGGAAATAATGAAGCTCTCATCAGTGAAGCAACAAGAATCTGAAGTAAGAACAAATTAGAAACTAAAAGCTTCACTTATCTTAGTAATATTACAAGTTTTTATGCTGCTGACACGTTTCGAGTTGACTCCAACTCATTCTCAAAGCTATAAAACAAATTAGTTACGAATTAGTTACTAATTTGTTTGTATAGCTTTGAAAACGACTTGCAGTCAACTCGAAACGTGTCAGCAGCATAAAAACTTGCAATATTACTAAGATAAGTAAAGCTTTTAGTTTCTAATTTGTGCTTACTTTAGATTATTTTTTCTTTTCTTTTAGGGGCTCTAATGACCTAGTTGTCGATGTGCCCTTAAACTCTAATCACTCACTCCTTTTCTTTTAGGTAATTTGGCACATTGTAAACTATATTATGAGCATCAATTTAGAATGACTGGCCAGAAATGCTTGCTTTACTTGTAATTTTAAATTATTTTTTCATAATATATGTTGTTAGCTAATGCTGGATTTCTGACAATGAAGTCATTAATCCTCTTGGTCTCCAATATTTTTCACTGATGATAATGAAGAGAGCAATAGCAGTAATGGTAACCGTTTTTTAGAGAGCACCATATTTTTATGTTTTGGCGGTCACATCGCTCTCTCACAACCCCCAGAATGTCTGGAGGACCACACCTGTCGTTGGTTTATGGGTCTCAACGACCTGACCGGGAGAGTTATCAAAATAAATTCACCGACCATATCCTCTGATCACCAATCAGAGGACGTATTACATGCCATGACAGGTCAGCATGTTAGGGTTTAAGATTTTATAGAGAAATTAGAGAAATGGAGAGGTTGGAAAAATAAAGACTCCCTAGCCCTCGGGAACCCTAATAGTATCGAGGTCGGAAGAGAACAAGAGATGACCAAGGTAAGGTCAGATAGAAAAGTTACAGTGAGGAGCAAAACACCAGTTAGTGGAAGTAATGTTCTGCTCAGCTTGGGTACCTTGTGGTTGCCATTCACATATCCCCTAGACGGAGACCCCTGAGTCATTTCATAATATATAAAAGTGCTTGTTTTATGGATTTTCACAGAACATGCTTGGAAACTGCAAGTGTAACTTGTACTTGTAGGGAGTCCCACGGCAATGTGAAGTTCCTAAACACTACTGGCCCCCAACAAGCAGCAAACAAAACATGGTTTCTGCACAGGTTCTTTTTGTGCATGTATATCTATAGTTATAGTGCACTGATAGCTCTGATAGCACAAAAATTTCAAGAATGTGTAACAATATTGTTTTTAAAAATCTTATGGCTCAACTTCACAATGCTATATTAAAGAAACCTTGGTCAGATCCTAATATAATAAAGATATACGCAGAAGTGATTGATAATTTGAAACAACTGAGTATGAATGACAGCACAAATTTGTATTACAAGATAAAAGCTTTCAATTTACTGGTCCATTTGATAAAGTATTTGAAGTACAGTTTTCCTGAAGATCATTTGGTCTTACCTTAAAAATCAGAAAACACCTACTCATAGATTATTAATGATCTGATTTATAACAATATGAATAGTAGATAGTTTCTGAAAATTAATTTTGGGTTTACCTAGATAAAATTAAAAATTATTTTGTTGTTTAACAACGCTGTCAATTGCTAGGATCACATCAGTGTCGCCGGTGTGCCGAAATTTTGTCCTGCAGGAGTTCTTTTACATGCCAATAAATCTGCTGACATGGAGCTGTCGTTTTTAAGCACACTTAAAAACCATTGGTCTTGGCCGGATTTGAACCGGTGACCTTGGGATCAATAGGCCAGCGTCTAATCAACTGAGCCACCCAGACCGACAGATTTACCTAGAGTCTCACCCAACGGTGTTCCACAAATGGAGCTAGGGATAGTTGGTATAATGTAAGAGGTTTAACTTGGCACTTTCTGCACTATCCTTGTCTAGGACAGGTAATGCTTTCTTTCCTTGAAATCGTCTACCTGATACCTGCAGTGCTATGAGGGTAAGCAGGCATCAGTGGTGCTGCAACTCTTGCAAGTGAAGTATCGGTTGTCAAAGTGACAAGAAGGAACTCTAAATGAAATAGGGTGTGGGGATATCTGGAGGGATAGCCAGGTATTGGGTTTTGGAAAAGAGTTAATTGAGAATCGAAGATATAGAAAGACAAGAAACATTTGGTAGTTTTAATTCCAAAACTTCATTGTATACATATACAGAGCTAAAAATGATGTGGGAAAGAGAAAAGTATGTCAATATTTGTGACAGAACAGCAAGGAAAGGATTTGCATGGACCAGGACAGAGATGGTAATGCTAAAAGGTTATGGGGAAAGAGAAAATCAAGGAAAATGTCCATTGTGTAATATGAATTATAATTCTTGTAATAATTATATGACATAATAATTATTGACATTTAATTTGGGAATGTGAAGGAACAATGAGTATGACAGGAAAATTGCAAAAGAAGAAATGGTTTAGTTTACCAAATGAAATTATACGTAAAAAGATGTTGAGTGTTAAATTTAAGGTAAGTTTAACAGAAATAGGAAAATATCTTGGTTTAGTTAGAAATACATGTCTGAGGAAAATTGGAAATAAGGAGAAAGAAGAAAATGTAGATACTTCAAAGAAAAGTAGTACATAGGACTCAAGAGCTCGGTAATCGTGGTGTTTGATGCTATTGGTCCATGGAAATACAGCAACTCAGGAAAGTGTGGAAAATTATATGCTGAGGACAGAATATAAGGTTAGATATTTAAACAATATAGAATTGTAACTAATTTGTATAAATGAAGAAGTGTAAAATAAATATATCACATCATATGTCAATAAATAGACTTTTAAGTAGCTGATGTTTAGTGCCTGTCCTGAAAAATATTCAAACTTTTCTCATATTTCCTCTCCAGGGAAGAGAAACAATCAACTGAACACTGAATGTAAAACTAAACCTAAGACCTATGCAGAAAAACATGAATTCCAATTATACACAACATTAATTTGACAGATTCTATTCATTTAAGGAAATTTATTCATAGAAAAGTTCTGTGTTTCTGCTTTGAACTTTCATACAGCAAACCTCAGCATAACGGGACAATTCTCATTAGTCAATCATTTAAATTATCACATTGCATTTCATAATCTTTAGCCTCACTAGCACCATTCAATACAGAGATGTGTTCTGTGACTGCTCAGTATTGTTTCCATTTCTCTGCAGCCCCATTTCTCAATGTACAAACACATGTCTCCAAACATATGATACAATTTATGACTTCCAATATAAAGCTGCCTCACTATATTGAAACCATGACAGGAAATGGCATTTCAATGCTGTTGACAAGACATTCACAAGCCCCTTGTGCATATTTTCTTCCTTACCAGTTGATACTGAAACAATCCAATAAATCTGAAATTATGGATTTATTTCTGATTCAAAAAACACAATTCAGAAAACCCTGGTTTGCAATTGTGAACTATTTTGAAGACATATCAGTATATGAATTAATATTTGCTTTTCTACCAATAAAATTATATCTGTGTGCAGCATTGGCAAGCTGGTTACTGCATTGGAGCTCAAAGTCTTCAACAGAGCTCATTTATGAAAACCAGGATTAACTGGCAATGCAACAAGAAAATGTGAATCAAAATTATGTTTAACTAAAGCTTGAGTAAGACTTGGCATATGTATTGTAGAATTAAGTATTTCAATTCACAACTTTTTAAATGTTTTGTTTGCTAATGGTGCTATTGTTTACTAAAATTATTTACATTTAATGGTAGGGTTAAGCCTTATACTTAATTTTGTATCTCTGTACACAATAAAATTGTATTTTATCATATTAACATGTATAATGAGCTAACTTAAAGCAAAAAAATGCATTCAAAAATTATCTGATGTGCCATAAGTAGTGAGACAGGATATTGTAAGACCCCAAAAGAAAATCGTTTATGTGAATATTTGTTGAGAGTGTAATTTGTTTTTGATGTTGGTATGAGTTGGTTAAATGACGAAAACGTGTTACTAATGTTCATTGTTACAAACAATTAAGTTTGTTTAAAGACGTCATAAATATTTCCATATTTAATTTTAATATATATGTATAAATAAAAGAATTATATGTGTTCAATATTAAAAGCGAAGGGAGAATAGCTAAAGATCGCTTCCCTAACAATACAGGAACTATTTGATGGACGCATAATACACGGATGTACACAAAAAGAAGTGTGATGTGCCGCCAATTGTCTAGTTATTAGCGTATGTGTCTTTGGTGTAGATGGACGCATTTTTATGTGTGCACGTCATAAAATAGTGAAAGTAAATTTACTAAGTGTGTAAAGACCGTTAATTTGTGTAAAATAAGTGAAACATTAGCTAACTTTAATAAGTTAGTTAATACGAAGGGTGCGATTAAATAAAAGGACGTAAAATAGACGAAGTGTAAAGTGATAGAAAACACATTTAGCGAAATATCGCTAAATTTTCAGACATTAAATCTCGGTGATGCTAGGGAAGTCGATCCACTGAAATAAAAGACTTACTACTGTAATACGATTTAAATACTGTGAACAAGAAGGTGCGAATAAAATATTTCACTACAGTTAACCCTGAGTGTATGTTCATTCCATCCAGTACCACGACCTGAGATAACGAGAGTCAAAAGCTCATCACCATCACCTCGTATAATTATAAAAACGGCACCAGTAGATTGCAGACTTTTACGTCCTCAATTAGACTAATTGAGAGATCGTCATGTTTACACCATATCTCACTTACTTGTAAACATAACCAATCCTCAATTAATGTGATTAATCTTATTCTTCAAAAACCTTCCAATCATTAGTGACCTAAATTATTAGGGTTTATGATACCTTGTTTAGACTATATAGGTTGCAAAAATGCTTTGAAGCAGAGTGACAATATAATTTAAAATACACTGCCATTTATGAAATTGTAACACCAAGAATGAATTTCCCAAATAACTCCAAACTTGGTGGAAGTGTAGAAGAGTGTGCAAGCAATAAGGGTTTGCAGAGAGATGGGGGGTTACACGTAGGCTGAGTACAGCCCTGCAGTATTGGTCCGAATAGGTCAGTATTGCATCCAGTAGTCAGAGCAGGGCTGTCAAACAAGGTGGAAACAATAAAGTGAGTGCCAGTATGCCTCATTGATGTCAAAGGGAGCCATATAGGCAAGTGAGTGAATTCGAATGGGATAGAATGATTGGTCTCCGGGAAGCAGGTTTGTCATACTGTGACACTTCGGCTCATACAGAGCATACTGCTACAACAGTAATGTGCATTTGGAAGCAGTGGCTAGATGAAGATCGTATGCAGCAAAGAGCGGGTACTGGACCACTGAAGATGACCTAGCTTTAACTTTAATCTTAAAAAATCCTTGCAGTAAAAGCAACCAAAGTGATTGCTGGTTCTCTTAGCCAAAATCATGCTACATTGGGTGGCATTAAAACTACTCAGTGTTGTTGTTAGCTAATGCTGGATTTCTGACAATGAAGTCATTAATCCTCTTGCTCTCCAATATTTTTCACTGATGGATGGGGCACTAGAAGTGGCCGGGCATATTTGAAGGTGGTCTTGATCTATTTCCTCTTGCAGATCGCAGATCACAGAGGACAGAGTGGTGAAGAATATATCCCAATTCTGTTTAAATGTTTTGCCAGACAATCATGTCCTGTAATCAACCTGAAGGTTGCAATTGCTGTTTTTCGAGGATACTCAGGAATTACTGTTTGAATGTTTGGTAGTTCCCATCTTTAAAAAACTTAGCAATAAATGTAACCGCTTTTTAGAGAGCACCATATTTTTATGTTTTGGCGGTCACATTGCTCTCTCACAACCCCCAGAATGTCTGGAGGATCACACCTGTCATTGGTTTACGGGTCTCACCGACCTGACCGGGAGAGTTATCAAAATAAATTCACTGACCATATCCTCTGATTACCAATCAGAGGACGTATACATGCCATGACAGGTCAGCATGTTAGGGGTTAAGGTTTTATAGAGAAATGTAGAGGTTGGAAAAATAAAGACTCCCTAGCCCTCAGGAACCCTAATAGCATCGGGGTCGGAAGAGAACAAGAGATGACCAAGGTAAGGTCAGATAGAAAAGTTACAGTGAGGAGCAAAACACCAGTAAGTGGAAGTAATGTTCTGCTCAGCTTGGGTACCTTGTGGTCGCTATTCACATATCCCCTAGACGGAGACCCCTGAGTACAAAAAACAAACTACTCAGTGTACAAGTTAAATATTTGAAAGAAGATATTAAGAAGTAGTTTTGGACCAATTAAAGACAGAGGACAATGGAGGACTCTGAGAAATGAAGAGTTTAAATAAAAGAATAAAGAAAACAAACAATTATTAATTTCATTGCAGCACGGAGACTTACATGGCTCGGACATTTATATAGAATGTCAGATGAGAGAACAGTTAAAAAAATATATACATGGAAGCCTCTTGAATCGAGAAAAAGGGGCAGACCTAAAAACAGATGGAGTGATGACATATACCAAGATTTAAAAAATATGAAGATAAAAAATTGGGTAAACCTGACAAAAGATCGCATTGAATTGTAGAGAAGGCCAAAGCATTCAGTTAATGAAGTTGTAGTGCCTATTAAGAAGAAGAGTGTACAAGTAGCTCAGTGATCTTTATCAACTGTGATAGGTATTAATGCTTGAAATTCGCTTATTGTTGATAAAATTCTTCATTTAGGAAATGATTTGCACTTGAAATCTATTTCAAATTATAATGGTATTGTGCCAAATCCACCTTACTTGTGAGCTAATGAAGCTTGGCTGCAGGATATTATAATTGATGATGTAAATGTAACCTGCAGTGCAGTGACAAATAATTTTGAATCACAAGGGATCATATAAAGAAATGTGGGCAGTGTGCTAGAACAGTTTTTCAGTGTTATGAGTATGGTGTGTTTACTGCGTGCTTAAAGTCTATAGTTCTCATTAAGAACTGATACCCACTTTTGTGAATTCTTATTTTTCCAAATATTTGTTGGTCTTTTCTGTTTGCCCTTTTTCCATTCCATTCTACCCACATACGTAATGCCTGTTTTTCTATCTTCCCATTCCACCTGATCATACCCACACATCTTGTTTACTCAGTTTATTCCCACTCAACTTTGAAATTGCCCCTTTATTATTTGAGTAATTTGCACCAACACCTTCGCCTACACGTTTTCCCACTGCCATCTTCTTTCTCTATTGAATTGCTGTAGTCAATCACAGCTTCTTTTTTCTGTCACCTTGTCACTCGCTAATTTTCCCTCATTTCTCTCTCTCACATCTGTCCTTGAGGTAATGTGCCTTTCCCATCTCAGTGATTCTTCGAAATGATACGGCTGATTTATTAATTTTCTTTTTCCTGACTCATCACTTCTTGAATTTCTGCTGCTGTGTCTGTTAGTTCGTTCTTTTCCTCTGCAATTTGTCTATAATTTTAAGCCTCAGATGTATGCCTGTTTCCCCACACTTTTTGCTCGTCTTCTCTGTTTTAATAATTTCATTTACTGCTTTTGGCCATATGATAAGTCTTTGTTGATAAAGCTATTTGTTCCTTTTAGAGTTTTTGTATGTTTCAGTATGTTGTAAGTCATATATGTACTCGTAAATTTTGCTAGAATCTTTCTTCTTCCATTTCTTCTTCCAAATCTAAATGCTTCATGTATTTTGTTGCTTATGGTCATCTGTAACTTCTTCTCCAGAACTTTCTTTACATCTTGCCTTGGATCAAAGCCTGTCCTTTTTTCTATTCGTACAAACACGAAGTTATATTTCCTACTTCTGTCCTCCCATTTTTCCATTCTTTCTTTAACGTCTCATAACATTTTTTGATCATTTCTATATTTTTAAGTATTTCCTCTTCTTTATCAACTAGTTCTCTTCTTTTATTTTCCTCTGTCCTCTATTCCAATGATAGTATTTTTCCTATTTTACCCAGCTCTGCTATTGCTTCGTCTGTAGTATCTTTGCTGGCCATATCCATTGCATCTTTTTTCCACTTACGGGAGTATTCTCGGCACATGTCTGAATCTCTCGCTGCTTGTTCAGTACTCCTGTACTCCTTATTTAACATACTGTGACAGGATATCTAAGTGAGAAAGACCATTTAAAAGAAACTTGGAAAAATGCTTATTCTTTTACTTGCTTATAACAAAATTTTAGGATCAAGCTTCTACAGCTCAAACATGGAGTATTTCATTAATTGCAAGCCATCTGGCAACCCTGACATATCTATTAAAGAATAGAGGGAAACAGCTACAGTGGCTAATTACTCCTCATAGTTGCACTAAAATTTTGCTTTCCTCCGTACAGCTGATAATTACACAAACAGAAAGGTTGAAACACATGCACATACACAGCTCTACTTACATTTAGATGTCACGTATTATCTGGCACAACCTCCTGTATTGTGGCTCTACACATGGGACATTCATCAACTTGTAATGCACAGGAGGAGCAGAAGCCCTCATGTCCACAAGGAAGCAACCGCACTGATGCATGCTTGTCGAAACAAAGTGTGCAAGAATCCTCACGAACACTTAGCTTTCTCAGCTGCTCAAGTCGAATGTGCCTGTAAAAGGAATATCTGAATAACTAAAAGAATCACATACTTAATTCATATGAAAATTCACAATTCACATAAATCAATATTTGTATTTTTGGCAGACAGAAATGAATTTCTGTTACTTGGGCATTTGAAATAATACATTGTGAAAAATAAACAAGTATTCTGCTTGTTAATGATGCTGTCAGTTGTTAGGTGATATCAGCGCCACTAATGTGCCAGAATTTTGTCTTGCAGGAGTTCTTATGCCAGTATTGGGGCTGTTGCTTTTAAGCACACTTAAAAACCATTGATCTGGACCAAATTTGAACCCACAACCTTGGGATCAGCAGACCAGCTCATAACCAAATAAGCCACCCAGACTGACATTCTGAAATTTAAATATAAGCATCACTATGAAAGTTTTGAGATGTGGGAAAACTAAAGTTGACCCACTTAAACAGATTGCACCATGGGATAGCCACATGGGATAGTCAAGTAAACTGGTTAGCAGGTAGTAAGTACCCTTTCCCCTCTCATATTCCACAATGCAAGCGCAATCAACCCTAATGTGCTGATAGCCAGTTTCCAAAATGGAGGTGGAAAGACAGCACTTCCATGCAACAATTTTTTTCAGTGGTTTCAAGAATTTAAAACAGACAGAGCTTCATTAAAAGACAAAGTTGGGAGTGGTTGTCCGTCTACAGAAGTGGCAGGAAAACAAATACTGTGGAAAAAATGGTCCACGAAAGCAATTAAGTGACATTTAAAGAAATTGAAGCAGCTTTGCATATTGGATCACCAGCAGTTTCCAAAATATAACATGACTACCCTCTTGTGAGGAAGGTATCGTCCTGTTTTTTTTGCAGTGTTTAATGCCCACGTTTACTACATACGGCACCACAGGCTGCGTCGTCCTGTTGTATGCTCCACAATTTAGCTGATGCATAAAAGCATACTGATATGCACGTTGAATCAATCAACCAATCAATCAATAAACCCATTAAATCCCTTTAGGGCAAGGGTCTCCTACCATTGTAGAGATAAGCTCAAAGACTGTAGGCTGAGCTAGTCCCTGTAGCTCCACATATTCTAATGTCTTCATGTTAACATGTCCACTCTGTTCCTATTTCTACCTAAGTTAGTTATCCTATAGTTTTATTCCACTTCACTATATCACACACTTTTCTTGTCCACTGAGGTCCTATTAAAATAACCCCTGGTGCAACAGCCCATGAAGGGCCAAGGCCTGCTGCCCAGCCGCTGCGTCCCCCACCTCTGCCCACTGCAGGTGTCATTGGTGGGGTGCAGTACTGGAGGGTGGGACGTGGTCAGCGCCCTGAGCCCTCCCAGCCAGTTATACAGCCTTCTCTGTTCTGAAATCTTGTGCCCATCTTTGCCTTGGTCTTCCTACTTCCTCGAATGAAGTGAAGAAATTATTGCCACATTTTCCTTCTTCTCCCTCTCCTCCATCTCCTCCTCAGCCAGCTGATGGGCAGTGAGAGTGTGGCATATGCCCCATGAAACTATGGATCCTACATTCAACAAGGTTATATCCAGGCAGGAGGGGCTCAGTTATGGTTTGGGCTGCATTCTCATGGTCACAATTACGCCCCATTGTCCAGCTGCAGGGATCAATGACAGATGCACATTATTTGGACATTCTTTCAAACCATCTGCATCCCTTCCTGACACTGGAGTAACCTGATAGAGATGTCAAGTTTCAACAGGACAATGTGACATGTTACAGCTCTTTGGTATCGTGCAGGTGGTTTGATGAGCACTCCAATGAATTTACAACCATGGTTTGGCCCTCCAGAACACCTGAACTGAATCCAATCAAGCATTTATGGGATGCTGCCAATACTGGTGTATGCTCCATGAACCCAGCACCAACTATACAGAACAACTGTGGGTATCACAGCAAGATGCATGGATCCATATCCCTCGAGAATGATTCCAACACCTTGAAGAGTTGATGTCTCAATGTATTACTGCAGTTTTGAGGGCTCATGGAGAAGCAACTCATTATTAACATCACATACAGCGCTTTCACAAGATGTTTGGCCACTCAGTGTATATTCCAAATCCAAACATGTTTCTCAAATTAATCATTTGATTCATCGATACCAGCACATCCTTTAAATGGTATGAATTGGTCACTGATTCATAGCCTGTTTTCTGTGATGTGACAATGCACAATAGTAAGATAGAGTCAATATTTGGATAAGAGATAAATGATAAAATGCAACGTGCATTGTCTATAATTCATATTTTCCTCATGTTTAAGCTATGCCTCCTTTGGCTAGGTTACCAAGCATCTATTTCAAAATGTCCATTAGAGCATCCCTTATTTCTTGTTTAATTTCTGCAGGCTTTATCAACATGGTGTATAGGATACCTGAATTTTGTTGATGATTAGACAATGTAATGTGACTCTTATACATCATATTTTGATTCAACAGACCAATTAGAACCTTAAAAAATTATGGAGCAAAGTGCACTCCATTAACACATAGGAACCATGTAAGTTTTAATAATGTAAGCAACATTTCAAGATAGCAAACTGGAAGAAAAAAGTTGTTATAATGCAACACATTTAAAATAACCCTGAACACAAATTGGAGTACACAGAACAAGTAATACAAAAATGAATTTTCCAACTGATTTGCATTTTCCATGGTAGTTGAGTAGCAAAGAGCAGCTGTGCATAGAACAAAAGATCTGTGCTTCAAATCCTAGCTATGCAATTGAATTGTTTAGTTCAAATTCTACCTTTCAAAATTTGGATACACACAGATTATGTGTTAGAACAATTAATTATTCTGATCGATATACCCGAAATACTCGTACAGTTTTTTTTTTTTTTTTTTTTCACTCTCTAAACATCACTCTAGCTTCCATTTGAATACTGTCTTTCTAGCACATGATTTATTTGAGTAATCTTTTGGTTGACCACTTGAACAATGTGTACCATGGCAATGGCACTGGTCATGCACTATGGCCTATGATATAAAATATACTTCATAGCTTACTTCCGAGTGTTGTTTATCAAAACATGTAAGTATGGAAGTATGTAATGTACTTACCTAGGCAATACAACTTTGTCCTCTGGACTGAGAGTAGCATGGTCATTAAAACTCTGAAACTTTCTGTCTTTTGGAGGAAAGCGAAATGGTTGGCTACCAAAATTAAAGCAACACTGTTGGAATGACATGAAGCTTGCAGCAGCAAAATATCCAGACCTGTAAAAAGAAACAGGTAGCCAGAAAACTGTCAATAAGTATGGCCAGTTGAGGCAGTTTGATGCCGCAGTGATAATACTTACACCAAAATGTTCTCTAATTATATTAATAATAGATTCCTAAAACACTTATGCATTTACAAATGATAGCCTTATTGTGATGTGGCTTTATCACGAATACAAGGGCACAGAAAAAATTACACTTAAATGTGATTTTAAGGAGTAGTCTTTCATTTACCAGTCTCCATATCAGTATGGAACTTGCATGAACCACCTGATACAATTTCTATCTTTTTTGTTTCTCCTCTACCATGAGCCATAAATCAAAGATAACAAGAAAGTCTATCCAGCCTATGCCTTTTCCATGTTGAAATACCAAGCATAAACTTGAGATTAACATAGCAATTCTCACTTTTTACCACTTCCCTCATTGATTATTGGTATACAAAAGTAATAATTGATGAGATACATCAAAATTTACACAAAATATTATTCACCTGGCTGTCCTGAAGACATGGATGCAGCGGTTTATAGGAACACCATTGATGTAAAATACAATTTCTGGCTTAGTGAGATCTAGGAGGCATCCAAGTATATCTCCAGGGCTCCAACTCTCGTCCTCCTGTGCTTCATTTTGAGCATTATGCCATATAAGTCTTCGACACCCATCATATGCCAATGAGTACTGATCATCACCAATACCATAGCCTTCCTGAAACAATGGACCATAAGCATACATTCTTAATAAATAAATCATGTGACTTCAGTTCCATACTTTACACAAGTAACTCTAATAATTATATATGACTGACACATGTGTTGTCTCTCTAGAGCTAACCCTAATGACCTAGCTGTCACCAGGCCATTAAACCCAACCCAAATCTACAGTTATAACACTTACAAAGTTGAGAGCAATTTTCATTAAATAAAGGACGCAAGTACAGGCCTTCTTTCTCTGGTTTCAATGTTTTCTAAACCTTAATGTTTGCCCAACACTGACGGTTTTTGGATATTTTCCAATTTTTTTAAACACACAAGCCGTGTGTGGGCAATGTTTAAGAGATTGAATCAGAAACTGAAAAATTCAATGCCATACCCGGTATTTGAACCATGGATCTTCCGCTTATCGAGCGGCTGCTTTAACCACTAAGGTACCACGGCCAACTTGCCAGTACAACATTAAAAAGAAAACACCAGCAGTAAGCTTGTTGGCATAAATAAAAATAATAATTACCATCTAAAGGTTACTTAAACCCGGGACACAAAGTACTTACAATTGTAAGTCGTCCTTGGGGTATTTATCTCTGATGTGAGATTCCCTTGTGGTTAACCGGGAAAAAGTACGAATCAGCTGGGGAATTTAATGTCATACTGGCAAGTTGGCCATGGTAGCTTAGTGGTTAAAGCAGCTGCTCGATAAGTGGAAGATCTGTGGTTCAAATCCTGGCTATGGCATTGAATTTTTCAGTTTCTGATTAAACCTCTTAAACATTGCCCACACACGGCTTGTGTGTTTAGAAACACCAGCAGTAAGCTTGTTGGCATAAATAAAAATAATAATTGACCCTATAGTTGGTTGAACTATGGAGCCTGGGACTTAAGTACTTACAGCATAGTAAGTCACCATTAGGGTATGTTATCTCAAATGAGTTTGAGATCACCTTGAGTTGGCATATTAGCCATGGTAGCGCAGTGATTACAGCAGTTGGATGGAGACTGAAAGATCTATGGTTCAAATCCCGGCTATGGCATTGAATTTTTCAGTCTCATTCTATACCTTTCCATAAATTAAACTCTTCCATCAAAAGTCATATAGACAAGTGTGTTGCCAGCAGGTCTCATTCCCACTCTTTGCTATTATCTACTTATAGAATTGTACAAGTGTCAAGCATTGTCAAAGTGAATACATATGTATAAAATGTTTGCAACACAATCAATATAGGCACTTTTCCATTAAGAATATACTTACTTTCTTTGGAAAATATTACCTTTTAAGTTTTTTATTTTATTTGGCAGTTTATTGTAGAGGATTTTGCCCATTATAAGGGGATCTTTTTATGCTGTCTTTTTATTTAGAGATCCTCTATAGTAGTTATTTTGCATTCCAGTGCTATACTTGTGGCTATCTTTTACCTGCACTGTGTTTTCCTTATCCATTACTAACATTATCAATTTATACACACACATTGATACAACAGTCAATATTTTCGCTTTTACAAAGATATCTCTACAAGATTACCCATTATTTTCATTATATATACTTCTTATACACATTTTATGTAAGATTAATACCCTGTTCATATTGGTCATACATGTGCTTCCCCAATCTCAATTTCATACTCTAGATATGAGTGAATTAGGCTAATAGTAAACCAGCTTTAAGTGTTTAATGAAACCTTTGGTCCACCAGTTAAGCAGCTTTTTTTTCTTTCATATGTGTTCAAGATAGTATTTGAATCTCATATTTTCGTCAACAATTACTCCCAGAAATGTGTATTCTCTATCTGCTCCATAGATTCATTATTGATATTTACATTTAATATTTCATTATTAAATCCATTATTTTGGTGTTAAAACAAGTTTGATTTTGTTTTATTAAGATTTACCTTTAAACTGTTTTGTTTTAAATAGTGACATATCAAGTGTTTTTGTTGTTATTAAGTTTTGTAGGCTACATATATCTTTTTATATATATCTTTGTTTGCACATATCATTGAGGTGTCATCTGTATATGAAGTTATTTTGTATTCTGATGATTTTGGAAGCTCATCAATATATGAGAAACAGTAATTGTCTGAGTACAGATCCTTGTACTACACTGACTTAAATTATAATTGATCTGGTGAATTTAATTGTACCATCTTGCCTGTGATGTACTTCAGTGCACTGCTTCCGGTTTTTGAAGATAAAATTTTATAATTTCAAAGAATTCCCCCCTAATACTGTATTTCTGTATTTCAATTAGTGATTGAGGATGTGATACACTATCAAAAGCTTTGGATAAATCGAGGAAGACTCCTACAGTTTTGTCATTACTGAGCCCTTTTAATATCTCACGAAAACTCTGTAATAGCTGTGGTAGTCTCTCCCCCTCTCTTTCCTCCTTCCTCTCTGTGTAGATAAAAAATAAGATATCTTTATGTCAAATGCCACATTTGTTAGTGCTTTGTTTCTGTAAGAGTGTGTCAAATTTCTTCTACTTGTATAGCATATTCTAGGCTAATATACAGAACTCTCCTTCTTACTACTGTGAGAGTAATAGCACTTACATGGTTGAGGAATGTACTATGCTTAGTTGCCCAACCAATCTGCATCACACCTGGAGTAATTATCAGTGTTTCATAATACCATACTCCAGAATCCACCTGGAATGTGCAGCGCACGCTCTCAAAGGAATATGCATCACATCTGGCCTAAAACAAAATAAAACAGCATATATTAAACAAGACCCTAATGGAAATTTTGCACATTACACAGAATATGAAAAACTAGAACTTTCCTAAAGTTTTAATACTTGTACATGGTAGTATTTTTCAAACCACCAAAAAACATATGTTTAGTTTACGAGAGGATTGTACTACATGATAGATCACTTACTAAGATTATTATTTAGCCGACATGTTTTAGAAGTGTTTGTTTTTATCCTCGATTGAATTCTAACAGCTGGTGGAAGAGTTGTGGACATGCTGCTGTCATCAGTGAACCTTTTGAGATGTCTTATTGGGTATTTCAAAGCTGAACGAGCAATCTTGGCTTTTTATGATTTAGTTTCCCCAAATTATAAGTTTTTTAAACTTTGCTAAACCATTATCACTACCTCTGCCAATCGCTGCTCTGACCACCACCACCGCCGCCGCCGCCACCACCACCATCATCACCATCATCACCATCATCACCGTCACTGTCACCACCGCCACTGGCACCACCATCACCGCCACTGCCACTGCCACCATCACCATCACCACCACCACCACCACCACCGTCACCACCATCACCACTGGCTCATTTGAGCATCATTTCACCCATTTCATTCATTAACCATCCGATATAACACTATATTGGAGGTAGTTAAAAATAAAAAAACGGATACCACCACCACTACTAATGAAATTGAACAAGATACAGCTGATAAAGCCTTCTACAGTGTTGTCAGTGATCTCTGACTGATTGTAAGATTGACATAAACATTTTTAGGTATGTAATAAAACTGAAGGATTGTATTATTCATGATCTCATGAAAAGTGAAGCTCTCTTAAATGGCGTGTAGAGCTTTAAACGAAAATAAATCACGAAAAGTACTCATAAAAACCAGTAACCTGCGATTAAAAATTGAAGTAGCTTCTTTCCTAAGCCCTCAAAAATTATAACAACAGGCAAATCAGAGGCATTAAGAAGCTGACTTCACTTGTTTAATCAACAACCAAAATGCAAAATGGACTTTTATATAGAGTTCAGCAACGATCGATAATATTATGTATAGGGGTAATCAAAGATAAAACTAAAATATAGTTTGAATATAAAACATAAGAAATTACAAAAGCAGCTGTGCAAGAAATAATGCAGAATGCATATTGCGATTACCTACACTTGTTTAATCAACAACCACAATAAAAGATGGTGATGATCAAGCAGATTGTGATGTCTACAGAAGTATTTGCTCTGCAGAAAATGTTAAGTGCTATAGCAAAATTTTTAAACCTAAGTGACAGACATATACTTATATTTATAATCTATTCTAGTTGAGATGCGGTGAGTTACGCAAGTGAAGAGAATGAACAAGATACAAGGTCCAATGTTTTCATGGCTATGTCATTTCCTAACACAATGCTTTATTGCAACCAGATATGGAAGAAACATATCTAAATACAAACAAGTACACCGTGGCTTACCACAAGGCGCAGTGCTCAGCACAACACTTTTTAATATATTTATTAACGATCTGCCACAACAAATACAAGAATCAGGTGTGAAGTGTGCACTATGTGCTGATGACTTAGTAATGTGGACTTCAAAACCAAAAAGCAAAAGTACAGAACTAGAAAGAACCATGCAACAATCCTTAACCAAATTACAAAGGTGGACCAAAGAAAATTTAATGACTGTTAATACAACAAAATCAAACTACCAAATCTTTTCACTAAGAAAAAAGCCACTAAAAATAAAACTAAATTTTGAGGGTCAACAATTACCAGAAACAAAAGGAAGCAAAGTATTTAGGAGTTACATTTGATACTAAACTTACATGGACCAAACAAATAGAAAATGTAATACAAAGAGCAGAGAGGCGCCTTTCACTGTTAAAACGTCTAACAGGAATGAAGGGGGGATGCTCCAGAGCAACTCTTAACACAACATACAATGTATATATAAAGTCATTATTTACTTACTGCAGCGAAGTTCTTGTAACAGCAAACACAAAAAAGATTCAAATCTTTCAAAACCAAAGTCTGAGATTAATTACAGGTGCTATCAAAACCACACCAATACCAGCTATGGAAATACTAACCAACCAATACCCCATTGAATATGAAATAGAAAAAGCGGCTCTTATTCAACACGAAAAGTTGATCAGACTCCCATTCAATACATGGCACAAGATAAATTTTACACATACACTAAAGACTCAGGAGAGCTTTCTTTCCAAAATTCAAGACATCAAGAAGAATGTATACCTTCCTAATTCAAAGGAAAACTTCATATCTAAAGTCAATCCAACACAAACATTAGACATCACATATTATTTACACCTGACAGAAGAAGTTAAGAAAAGTGATACTCCAACTAGTGTTCTAAAATTATTGGCATTAGAGACAATCCATACTAGATTTCCAGAACATGAATGGCTCCATATTTATACTGATGGATCATTAATATCAAACCAAGATGGAGCAGGTGCTGGAGTCACATGTCACCTCTTTTCCTATTACAAATCTTTAAGTTATGGAACTACGAACTTTGATGGGGAAATTGAAGCAATTCGAATGGCCCTACAAAATCTTTTGTACAGAATTTCACATTTTCAGCAAGCAGTTATTCTCTCAGATTCCAGGGCAGCAATTATAGCAATTACTTCCAAGTTGTCACCAAAAAACCAAACAATTATAGAATGTTGGAAAATCCTTACCCATCTAACAGCACTTCAAAAACACCTAGTCTTCCAATGGATACCAGCTCACTGTGGACTGAGTGGTAATGAGAAAGCTGATTTTCTTGCAAAAAAGGGTACCGGCAATGTGCAGAAATCAATAGTTAATCTACCATTTTATGCAGCTAAAAGATTAGTCAACTCTGAATTCAAAAAAATTATTGAAAAATATTACTATGAAAAATCAAAAAATAAAAGATGGGAACTACCAAACATTCAAATAGTAATTCCTGAGTAACCTCGAAAAACAGCAGTTGCAAGCTTCAGGTTGATTACAGGATATGATTGTCTGGCAAAACATTTAAACAGAATTGGGATATATTCTTCACCACTCTGTCCTCTATGTGATCTGCAAGAGGAAATGGACCGAGACCACCTTCAAATATGCCCGGCCACTTCTAGTGCCCCATCCATCAGTGAAAAATATTGGAGAGCAAGAGGATTAATGACTTCATTGTCAGAAATCCAGCATTAGCTAACAACAACAACAATTTGATGAGAATATTGAGTTTGGGGATCTGTATTCAGGAGCTATTGAAAATCAATAGCAAAGTATTGCGTTAGATTCAATCAAACAAACGACTAAACATTAAATAAGGAAAATTGAAGCAATTAACAGTGAAGCAACAAGATTCTAAAGTAAGAACAAATTAGAAACTAAACACTTTACTTATCTTAGTAATGTTGCAAGTCAGTTTGTGCAAAAAGAACTTGCAACATTACTAAGATAAGCATAGTTTTTAGTTTCTAATTTGTCCTTACTTTAGGACTAAACATTAATCGGAAAATAATGGTATTTAAACGCATATCCTTGCATTTCCTCTGCACCTATATGACCATGAGATAAGACCCATGCTGACTAGCCAATCGACTGCTCAAAACTTAAATAAAGATGAAATATTAAATATCAATTAGTGTTACAGAAGTAAGCTCTAGCACTGTAATTTCAAATAATTTCATGACACAAAATAAAACAAGTGGACCTACTCCTGATTCGAATAATGGAGCAAGTAGACAAAATAATTTGCAATATGACATGATCTTAAGCCGCAGTTTCCCAAAAGAAATCATTAGTTTCACTTGTCACAGATTCAAAACTAAAAGAGTAGTTCTAATATAAACTTCTCACCCCATATTATTCAAATACTGTAAAATGTTTGCTCTTACCTCTAGGCCATTTGGAGAAATCTTAAGATATTCGCTAACATCTTTGGTGTTAAGCATTACATTAATGCCTGTTGTGTCCACACATTCATAGGAAAACTTTCTTCCTTCAACAAGAACTGTTAAAAGAACAGGCATTGATTAGTAAAGTAATTTCATAAACATCAACCTATAATAAACAGATTTCATAATTATTATTTATTTATGGCAACAAACTTACTGCTGGTGTTTTTAAACGCACAAGCTGTGTATGGGCAATGTTTGAGAGGTAAAATTAAAACTAAAAAATTCAATGCCACAGTCAGGATTTGAACCACAGATCTTCCGCTTCATGTGCAGCTGCTCTAACTACTGAGCTACTGTGACAACTTGCCAGGATGACATTGAATTCTCCAACCGATTTGTATTTTTCCCAGTAGACCTCAAAGGGAATCTCACATCAGAGATAAATATTTGTAAGATGACTTACAAATGTAAGTACTTTTTGCCCTGGGATTAAATAACCTTTAGATGGTAATTATTATTTATTTAAGTACTATTTGCCAGATTTAGCCCCTTTTGATTATTTTCTGTTTCCAAATATGAAGAAATGGCTTGGTGGTAAAAGACTTGCCAACAATGAAGATATGGAGTCTGCAGTTGATGGCTAATCTGCAGAGCTCGATGGTTCTCACTATAAACAGCGTGTCAAAGCTATTGAGATTGCTGAGAAAAGTGTATCGAACTGAAAGGAAACTATGTAGAGCAATAAAGATGTTTATACCCAAAATTTTGTGCTTTCTTTGTTAGGTCGGATACTTCTGGGACAGCCTTCATATTACCCCTAGGAAACTTACATATATGTTGTACACATAAAAATGCAAAAATTATAAGCTGAAATCTTTTTAAATTAACCTTTTGATATACTTCAGTCGTTACAGTTGTACTGATTACAACATGCTTTAAAACAGTGAATACTGCTCTTAGGTATGTATCTACTGGAAGTCCTCATTAACTTCTAAGGAGAATGCACTATTAAAAGCTTTATTTTCAAATGTATACAATGAATTTAATTGAAAATTTAGAATTAGTTTTTTCTGACATAAATACTGAATGACAATGACAAAAGTAACACAATTTTCAAAATCAACTGTCTTATGTCCATGTAATTTATGTGATCTTAGTACAAATAATTCACATTCTTTTCAATTAGTTTAGTTAAAGTTAACATAATTTCAAAGCTTATTATTCAAATTTGAATGTTTAAGTATCCTATTTTTTTTAAATTAATTCAAAAACAATTCACTAAAAAAGATGTCTAATATTATTTTTATTTGAACATTCTGGGATGTACCTGAAAATGTTCTCTATAACTGAAAGACTATTCAGTGAGGAAGTAGAATGAAGCTGCTGAAAAATAAACTGCTAAAGAACGAAATTTTATAGTTCAAAATATTTCTGATTGTAGCTTATCACAATGCACACTACAAAGTGTGTAGTAAGTATACACTACATAAAAACTAAAAATCTGATGTGTTCCACTCACATGACTTTCTCTACTCTTGTACTAACCATTCTTAAAACTCTTATTCCTCTATCTTCTTTGTGTTAGTTGAGGTAAACATTTGTAGAAATTACCGTATTGCTTATTTCCTTGTAGGTACAAATTGGACTACAGTAGCCTTTGAGCGATAGTCAAATCTTTTAAAGCTTTAAGATCCCATTCTCTTTGCACGCTTAACATATAAAAAATGAACAACAATGTTCCATTTCCCAAAGATTTAAAGTTTTCAGCAACTAACACAAATAACAAGGAATATCTCCAAAATAGTTCATTCTAGAAAAAAATTTATTCAGACATAAATTGTGTGTTTTGGCGAGATCTACATTTTTTGTACAGCAAGATTTTGTCTATCTCTTATGATTTACGAGTTATTCAAAAGTCATCAGAGTAAACAGGACTACATAGGCTATAGCCAGAAAATTCAAAATACACATTTCATTTGTCATTCAAATATCTCAAACATGGCATTTTAATCAAAATCGTTAGCCATTTTCAAGAAAATCAAAATTTCTGAAAAATTTTCCATGTAAAGGGTAGTTTAGGGTGGGGCTATTTTCTTCAAAATCTTGGTGTCGCATCATTGAAAGACAAATGGCAAATGAAATGTATATCTTGAATAGCCTATAGCCCCTGTAGTCATATTTATTCTGGATGTCTTTTGAATAACTCTTAAACCGTAAGAGATGGACAAAATCTCGCTAAAACACTTTTTGTGTCCAAATACATTTTTTTGTAGAGTGAACCATTTTGGAGATATTCCTTGTTATTTGTGTCAGTTTCGGAAAACTTAAAGCTTTCATGAAATGGAACATCATTGTTCATTTTTTATATGTTAAGCATGCAAAGAGAATGGTTAAGTAACACGAAGATGATATAGGAATAAGAGTTTGTAAGAATGGTTAGTACAAGAGTAGAGAAAGTCATGTGAATGCAACACATCGGATTTTTAAATATGGGATTTATGTACTGATGTCTTTTTAAAAATGTTGTTTTCGCAATTTGATGCAATAAACAGGTGCCTCTACTTTAATGTCACATTTAGGGTCACAGTAGCCATAATAATGTGCTCAGTGAAAACACGGCTTAATGCAACATTAAGACTTCTAATCTGTCTTAAATGGAGTTGGCAAAATTGGTTACTGAAATCATAATAATAGTCATCTTAATGACGAAGCAGTTTCTTACAGTGCAAATGCATACAATTTTATTACAGGAAAGTACTTACATAAATTATCCAAACACCATTGCGCACAAAACCCCACTTGTCGTTTTACATAATGTTCACTAGATGCCCATTTCTCCAGAGAAAGAAGTGGATTAATTGATTCTGCATCCAACTGCTTCTTGATTGTAATCTTGTTTTCACCTTGTAGACAGAATAAGAAGTAAATGTAAGAGATGCCCAAGTCATGATACAAAAATGCACATATAACAAAGATGTGCAGCATTTTAAGAAATTTCAATACCAAATACCAGAAGTATACTTCAATACCAAAACTATACTTATAGCTGACACAAAATTTAATAGCAGGTGGCTCAATGCAACATCCAATTATAGTCTTGCCACACCTTGAGGTGTTGTATGGTTAAACATGCTGTGACAAGCCAGTGATACAAATATCATTTGCACCCAGAAAATATACTTGCACAACAGAAGAGAGAATAGTAATAGTAAGCTATTCAGCCACCATTAAATTTTGCATCTACTATAGTATATTGAAAGGTATAAAATTACGGGTTGATGGAATCCAATTAGCATTACATTAATTTCAAAACCTTCAGAATTAAAAACAATAAAACTAGTCATTCTGAGGAAAGTGTATTCGTAACATTCAAGGTTGGTTTCTTGTAGCATTTAAGTCATACCTATTCTTATATGGACAAATTTTGTATGTATGTTTGCTCAGCATTGCATGTTTTGTCAGTTGTAAAATTTAGAGCAAGGCAGAGCATGATTTTATAATTGCCTATTCTTTTGAATGTGCCTTTAACATCTAAGGTCATATTGGCAGCTTGTAACTTCTAGAACAATTGCTCAACAGAAATCATTTCACTTGCTTACAATGCTGTTAAACATCAGGATAATATTATTTTTGGTTATTATGTAGGCAGTTTGGTCAGTCTGTGACTGTGAGGAGAAATCTGTACAAATCACAGGTTTCTTATTGGCACCAAAGTCGTACACCTATTATGTGTATAATTCCAGAAATTTGTCATCTATTTCTTAGGGCATCAAGCTCTAGTTTTGTGTTGCTTCATAGATAACGGAGAAAAGTCAATTTTATATTCACAAAAAGCATTATTTTTGCATGGTAATACAATGAAGGAAACAGAAGAAATGCTGAAAACTTATTATGTAGACTCTGCTCTACCACATGGCATGGTTCACAAGTGGTTCACAGAATTTCAATGTGTCCTTTTGAGCACAAGAGGTGCTGAGTGCACAGGACAGCTGGTTGATGTCACAACAGAAGAAATGGTGAGCAAAGATCTAGATATTGTAATGGAAGGCCAATGAGTGAAAATCCATGATAGCAAAGACCCTACACATCTCAAATGAAAGGCTACGTAATATCTTGCACGAGTATTTGAATATGAGAAAGCTGTCAGCAAGATGGGTGCAGCAACTGCTCACACTTGACAAGAACCGGAATTGTTGACTATTAATAGGAATGTTTGAACAAGTTCCAGTACAGTCTAAATGAGTTTTTGTGGTGGTTGATAAACCTGGATCCATTACTATCAACTTGAAACAAAGCAACAATCCAAGTAGTGGGTTTCCTTTGGTGAACATGCTCCAAAGAAAGCAAAAGCATTTTGTCAGCAGGAAAAATCATGGCTGCCATCTTTTGGAATTCCCAAAGTGCGATACTCGTCCACTACCTTAAAAAGGATAAACCAATAACAGATTCATATTATGCCACAATACTGGAATAATTTCTGAAGGAATTGTTCATGAAAAGACCCCATCTGGTGAAGAAAAAGGTTCTCTTTCACCAAGATAATGCACCCATGCACATGTCTGACATTGCCATTGCAAAATTCATGGAATTGGGTCACAAACTGCTACCTCATTTATCCTATTCTTTAGATTTGGCTCCAAGCTACTTCTTTGCAAATCTCAAAAATTGGGTTGGTGGAAAGAAATTCACATCCAATGAAGATACGTCAGAAACAAACTGTATTTTGCACACTTTCAAAAATCATATTTTATAGAAGGGTTAAAATAATAATTGAAGAAACGTTAAGCAAAGTGTATAGAGTTAAAAGAAGACTATGTTGATAAATAAAGTAGATTTTTTTGGAAAGATGTTAAAAAGTCATGGGCTTATCAAACTGCCCTCATGCATTAAATTCACACTGTTATTCATAATTTCAGACTCTAGGGAGGATGGAGAATAATCCTGGCTGAAGAAAAATCTCCACCTTTCAGTCAGGAATCGAACACAGGACCTCTGTATTTGAAAGTTAGCATGATAACCACCAGACTACAGAGGGAGTCAACTGCCTATTGTTGGCACTACTAAGCAGTATTCATCTTAATCATTTAGTTTGTAGACGGCTCTGAACATTGTTAATTTATGAGAAATGTCAATATACTGAATAATGAATAAGAATGACCAAAATGAGGTTTTGGATCTACAGACGTGTGCAAATTATTAGACTCATTCATGTTTTTTTTTAATTTGCTTCAGTTTAACATTCAAAATAGTAGTTATTTACCACTGTAACCTTTTCAATTTTTCGTAATTCTTTTCCGTGCTACAATATGAAGCGTATTCAATGAAATTTCTCTCTCAATAGCTGGGGGATTTTTTTTTTTTTCTTATTGTAATATGGTGCTACCTCTGAATTAAGAGAGCCATTTTCTTCATGTCTGTTTATCCAACTGATTGATCTCAAGCCAGGTAGCACCGCGTATCTTATCCTTAGCATTCACACTGATTCAAAAATGACATTATGGGTAACACTGCTGACTTATCTCCAAGGAAAGTAGCTGTAACTGAGAGTCTTTTGAAGGAAACTCTTTATTCACAACGTGAAATAGCTAAGAAATTGTGTATTTCACAAAAATCTGTTAGTCGCATTAATCAAGCTTTAAAATTCGGTGAGACGTTGACCTCACAAAGGGATGGAAAATGCCGGAGGAAAAGAAAGCTATCACCAAGGATTCAAAGAAAACTTGTGCAGCTGGCAAAACAAAATAGAAGAGCAACCAGCATTGACCTCAGTAATCAACTAAAGCAGTACAGTACAGAAATATCAGCCTCAGTAGTTTGCAGAAGATTATGTGAAGCAAGTTTACCAGCACGCAGGCCTCGTAAAAAGGCTAAACTGACACCTGCAATGGCAAGAAAACATTTAGAATGGGCCAAAGAGATGCAGGAACATCCAGTGGAATTTTGGAGAAAGGTAAATAGTAAGAAAATTGTATATACGAGGATGGGTCAATAAGTAATGCCTCCTTTTTTTTTCTTAAATAAGTTAGTTATGTGAAAAATTTGAATTTGGCGCAATTCCTCAAACCTTCTTCTCCAATCCCCTGCAGTAGTAACTTCCTAAGTCAACAGGTGGCAGCACTGCATCCTCTTGCAAAATGGCTGACATCGACATTCGTATTAGACAGCTTTCTGTGATGAAACAGGTGAAACGCCAATTTGCATTCACAGAAGGCTAAAAAATGTGTATGGTGATGCAACGGTGGATGTCAGCACTGTTAGACGATGGGTTCATTGCTGTAACGAAGCTGAAGGGCAAACACCATTGGCAGATGAAACGCGAAGCGGCAGGCCGGTGACTGCAGTGACTCCATGCAACATTCAGCGAGTCGATGAGATCATTTGTGGTGATTGCCGGATAACAACAAGTGAATTGTGTCCCATTACCTTCCTCAGTAAAGGCAGTGTGATGAAGATTATTCAACAACTGGGTTCTCAAAAGTTTGTTCACGTTGGGTACCAAGAATCTTAACTGCCCAAAACAAAGAAACAAGGAAAACAATAGCCTCTGAACACTTGCAGCGCTTCAATTTGGAGGGAGAGGAGTTTCTGGAAAAAACTGTTACTGGAGACGAAACGTGGGTTAATTTTTTTGAACCTGAATCAAAGCGGCAGTCAATGGAATGGCATCAAACATCACTGAAGAAAAAAAAATTCAAAGCTCAGCGGTCGGCAGGGAAAGTTATGGCGACAGTGTTTTGGGATGCAGAGGGTGTGCTTATGATTGATTTTTTGGAGCAGGGATGTACAATAAATTCTGTCCAATACATCAGAACTCTCAAAAAGCTGAAAGCACGTCTTTGCCAAGTTCACCCAACGAAAACTATGGCAGATGTTCTTTTGTATGACAATGCAAAACCACACACCAGCCATTACACCACTGCAGAAATTGAGAAATTGGGATGGCAAGTCTTACCTCACCCCCCATACAGCCCTGACCTGGCACCATCAGACTTCCATCTGTTGGGGCCACTAAAGGAAGCTCATCGTGGGATTCATTTTGAAGATGAGGAGGCTGTGAAAACGTCCATGCGTCAATGGCTTAGGAAGCAAGACCCTGTGTTTTCCCACACTGGAATACATGCCCTAGTTAAAAGGTGGACCAAAACTGTGGAAAAGGACAGAGATTATATTGAAAAGTGACAAATTAATCGTCAATGTTGTAGTTTTCAAGCAATGTAAATTGGATTCAATTTTCTTGGCAATTAAAAGAGAAAACAAATAGGAGGCATTAGTTATTGACCCACCCTCATAGCATAAAATAAAAATATGTACATGTAAATTTTATGCAAATGAAATAAACAACCTAAACTTTGTTTCTCTCACTGCTGGTTTTGTTATACTATCTTTCAGGAATTTTAAAACTGTTTAATGTTAATAGAGGTTTTTATAGTTTCAGGTAATTTTTTCAGATGAATCCATGTTTGAAGTATGTGAAGAGAGCAGCCCATATGCGAGAAGGACAGATAAAGAAGCATTTTCCACTCAGTGTGTCGATCAAAGAGTAAAACACCCAACATCAAAAATGGTTTGGAGCTGTATGTCGGTCCATGGACCTGGAAGATTATATATAGTTGTGGGTTATATGGAGCAAAAACAGTATAAAAGTGTATTAGAAACAAGACTATTTCTGCAAAGTAAAGAATGGTTTCCAAATGGTGATTTTGTATTCATGCATGACATGCTCCCTGCCATAGAGCAAGCTCTGTAACCCAGTTCCTCAAAGAAAAACAATGTAAAAATACTACCATGGCCGGGGAATAGCCGTAATATAAATTCAATAGAGAATCTGTGGGGTATTGTTAAACAGAGACTCAAAAAATTGAAAATAACAAAAGTTCAGTTTACTGAGAGCCTGATAAGCATTTGGCATACAGATGAAGAAATAAAGGAAAAGTGTTCCACCCTTGTAGAGAGCATGCCTAAACACATCAAAATGGTAATAAAGGCTAAAGGAATGCACATAAAATACTATGAGCTGAAAAAAAATGTTGTAATATTATTTCTGTTAAATAAATAGAAAATAAACGGTGTATGTCAAAAATTTCACCGTTGAGTCTAATAATTTGCACACGTCTGTAAGGTAATAATACAGTAAAAGGCAATAAAATAAAAATATGTTATTTGTTTTCCTTGACATTTACAAAACAAAAAGAGATCTGTAGCATTTCCTCGAGCACATGTTTCAACATTTTAACAGCTTCCATAATTATAAATTAAACAATAGATGTATGAACTCACTTGTCTGTGCAAATTTCTCCAGTGCAATAAGAGAGAAGAGCATCACAGACGGATGGTTGTCCATATTCTAAAATTATAAAAGTTAACAAAATTACCATAAACAACTTCATTTTCACAATAATGATGGGACATTAAAAAGAAAAGAAACAAAATAAATTGCATGTGTAGTTAATCTAGAAAATTAAACATTTATTAAACATGATCTGATTTCATTTGCTAATATTTAAATGTGTATAAATGTAATTATTGTGATGCCAGCTGGCACGTATAAAAGATGCTCCAGGTAAAGCTATCTCACACCACTGCATGGCACCTAAACAATGTAACAGGCCGGAACAAAGACAGTTTATTCCAGATTGTTCAAGAAACTGTCATCCCTGTGGTGACCGGGTGTAAAGAATAGCCATAATGTAGCTAACACATGTAGTAAAACACAATTAAAGTGCATACCCAGTAACTGGGGATATAGATGGGCCACCCTGTTCCAGGGGATAAAAATGTGGGACCTGGTCCTTCAGGTTAAGGGTTGGGCGTTGGATTGATAACCCATCCTATAAAACAGTAATGTTAAGAAACGTAACTATCAGCCTTGGATTGGAGATACCCTAGTTGACATTACAAAAAAAAAAGAATATAAACATGGCTACATGAAATGTTGAAAGACACAGGTGTTAGAAGTTAGTTTTAACTTCTGTAACAGTGTATGTGCGCGTGTGTGTGTGTGTGGTGTTTAATGCTCACTTTTACTACTACGGCACCGCAGGCTGACACATGATACATGGAATGAAGATGGAGCACCGGTGGAATGAGATGGCAGGGGAAATTAAGTTTTCAAAAAGGAAGTTAAAAAATATTGCATAAATTGTTTTCAATCAATAGAGAACTTTTGAATGATGAATTGTAAATAATTGATACATAACCAAATTTGTGAACTGTATTTTTTCTTACCTTTTGATATGTATGTGTTTTATGTAACTTGGCGTGTCCAACAACATGTATGTTTTAAAAGGATAAATAAAAATTATTCGATGGACAGACGGATGGATGGATCTTAGGGGTCCTTGATATTCTTGATTTTGAGGAAAGAAATTGCTAAAAAGTTCATCAAATTGCTTTTTATGTTATGCTGTCCATACTCACGCACACACATGCACCTATTTCCAAAAATGCCTCTTTTGGATTCAGAAATCTCAAAACATTTATTTTTAGTGAAACCTCAACGTTGAATTTTTGGCTGGAATTCAATACTTCCTCTATTTACTATAGGTAAGCAGTAGAGAATGTAAAAATGTTACTAGATTCTTGTTGCAATTTTAATAATTTTATTTCTCAATGGGGAATTAAAACAAGCATAAAACATATAGGCCCAATTAAAGTAAAGCTTTAATTAAAAAGAAAAGCACTGAATACATACCTTGACAGAAAATGGCTTATAAGCATTTTCCTCTCAAATCACTACCACAAGGAAATTCATTAAATAATAAAGCTTTTGCTTTATCTTTTTCATATTTACACAACAGTAAACCATTGTAAATGGCATCTCTTAAGAAAATCACAAAAATACACATCAAACACATCCAAGAACAAATTAGTATTACCAAAATCTTGGTAAAATGCACAATTCTCTTGCCTAGCTAATAGCTACAGTCTGTGAGGAATAAGTTGAGAATGCTACCTGCTTTAGGGAACAGCTGAGGCTGTCAACCACTCATCAAATAACAATAGGCATGACCACAAGGAAGGGTCTCGCTCATGCCAGTCTAACGCTTGAGGTATCAGTGTCAGCCACATATTGCCTAGCTTTTTGGTGCAATCTGTGCTCTGGTTTATCATCATTAGAATTTGCTTCCTTGTTACATTTGAACATTGCTTATGAAGTATAGTGTTATTCCATTTTATTAGAACGGTTATGACTGCATTTATTACAGCAGTAGTGTAAGTGAACAAATTATTACATATTAAGATAAAAGGAGAAGCATTATATATAGTGATGTCCTGATCATTGTGAAGGTTTTTAGTTGCTTTTATATATTCAGGTAGACAATCACTTACTTGTAGTTGTAGATAAACAGGAGCGCTTTCGTGGATGTGGCCATAACCTCCACGAAAGTGCTCCTGTTTATCTACAACTACAAGTAAGTGATTGTCTACCTGAATATATAAAAGCAACTAAAAACCTTCACAAAATTATTACATAGTACATTCTGGTCTAAGCTATAAAATGCTGAGTTCAGAAATGTTAAATTTAATTCTATACCTCAGTGGAACTAAATAAGGCTCCTGTGTCATCCAGTTTAAAAAGCAAAATGCAAGCCTGGTTATGAGAGAAAAATATAGAATATGATCTCAGATCAACAAAAGTAGAGGCATACAAAATAATTAAGCTGATGAAAGACAGACTTAGAAAATATGAAATTGACACTATGGCAGAGTTAGTGGTGCATATAGTAGTGCATCTACCTCCCTACCATTGCAATTCCAATGCAATTCAGTTAATCTGGGTCCAGGTAAAGAAAGATGTGAACATATAACATTCAAGCCCTGTGATGTAATAACTCTGCTTGAAAATGCGCTAACAAATGCTACATCAGAAAATTGGTAAAAAGCATGTGAAAGTGTGGAAAAGGAGGAACACTTTTAGGGAGAAAGATGGATTAATTGACGAGACCATGAACCACTTGTAATCAACCTTGAAGATATCGACACCTAAGATAAAGTATGTGCTGGACATTGGAGAGGAACAGACCACCACTGAAAGCCTGTGGACATTTTAGGAGTGGCACCGACACCATTAACCCCCTAATGACAGCAATACGAGTGGGAAAGCAAATGTATATGCTGTCTTTGTCTAAAATTCTGTCTCAACTTGCTCCTCATGACTATAGTTATAATAATGCTCAAACAATAGTGGCATCCCGCAAGTTTTTAGTAACTATTGCAGTCAATACTCTTATGAATGAATTGATCAGTTATAGATCATGTAAAGTTAATAGAACTTACCAGATTTGTAATGAGATAGTCCAAGGTTCCCTGTGTTAGAATAGCCACACTGTTTGGGCCAGCTAACTTCTCTGCAATACAGCCCAGCACAACACAGATGTTGCGTTGCTGAGTCGGAGTTACCTTTCCCTTAATTGAGCTTTGCACTGATAAGTTAAACATTTCTGACAATCTTAACACTGATTCCTGCAAAAATTCCAAACATTTTTACTTTAGAATCACTATTATGAAATCCAGCATATTCACAATGAATAAATGTGGGAACAGTTATAATAACTGCTATTCAGTTACTTTAGTATTTTCTAAATTATGCACCATACATTTAGAGAAAATGACAAAAAAGTGTAATGAGGAAAGAGAGAAAGTACAATTTATTGACGAAAGTAACCACTGTTTATGTTATGGCTTTTCAACAATAGAAACATTAATTTCTTGCACTAAGGTAACAACTTATAAGAATACCAGTGCATTATCACGTGTCCATAAAAGACCAAGTCTAAACCATTATTTTACCAAATGCTAATCAGAGACCCAAATTAACATAACACACATCCAGGACCATTTTGCTACCAAGATGATAATACAAAAAGGAATCTATAAATGTGAATCTCAAAAATCTGTCATTTTTATTTTAGTCCATAGCATGTTTCAGTGCTTAATTTAACACTTAAGGTACACCCAGGTTATAGGTAATCAGCAATTATGGTGGAGAATGAAAGTAAATTATATATATTTGATCAGAAGAAACTACAGTTCAAAAGTATTGGAAAGCACGAATGCTAATGGCTTCATAGCCAGATGCAAGGCACTAGAAAACAACAACATATTTGTATATATTTGACAAGCACTCATAGTACTAACCAAAGACAAAAACAATACACCTTTGTAAACAGGTTGTCTGGCAATTTCTACAGTTGCATATCTAGTGACTCAAGTTAAAACATTGTTGCCCAGACCTGCAGTGTCAGCCATCCTTGTTTTTGATTACTTGAGTAGGGATGCATGGTATAAAGCTCCACCACCACAACAAAATAAACAGAAATAGATGGTACAGGAAAATGAGTACCTACACAATTAAGGCCATTTTATCAACAAGTTACCTAAAAAACTAAGCAGAAAGGTGACTATGAAATTATGATTTTCTGCTCAATGGCCCATGTGATTACTCAAAGAAGGATCAGCAGTTCCACGATGCCAAAGTCCACATTTTGCAAAATCAACAGCAACAGCGTAGATGGTACATGAAGACAGTTTGGTTGGTCCCAACTGTGAGCAGAACTCATACATTTGAAACATGCATCATGACTAATAGAATGCCCTTCTTCTTCATCTGATTACCCTCCCCTTATGTAGGACTTACACTCCCCAGAACTTACAAACCTGTGCCTGGGGCCGCCTGCGGTGCCGTAGTAGTAAAAGCAGGCATTAAACACTACAACAACAACAATGTGCCTGGGGTCACACACCTGTCGGGGAGCACAGGAACCTGTGGAACAGACAGAGTGAAGACCTGGAAGCGGATGGTTAGTCATCACCAGACACGAAAGTGAGGAAGAGGATGATATGAAATGCAGGTGAAATGGTTGATTGGAAAGGTAATGATGGAGCAATAGAATACCCACCACTAATAATACTATTATTTCCCTCTATCTTTGTAAGAAAGAAAAAAAGAGGAAAAAAGACAAGAGTTCTTTTTTTTTTAATTTTAAGCCACCACCATTGCAAGAGTAAACAACACAACATACTATACATCACTATCATTTGTAATCTGCCAAATATTTAAAGTTGTCAGGCAGGTAGTTTGAGGGAGGGGGGCTATACAACTAAAGCTATCTTAACAACAATAATAATAATTAATAATAATAATAATAATAATAATAATAATAATAATAATAATAATAATAATAATAATAATAATAATAATAATAATAATAATAATAATAATAATAATAATAATAATAATAATAATAATAATAATAATAATAATAATAATAATAATAATAATAATAATAATAATAATAATAATAATAATAATAATAATAATAATAATAATAATAATAATAATAATAATAATAATAATAATAATAATAATAATAATAATAATAATAATAATAATAATAATAATAATAATCCTTTGTCAATAGACTGCAAATACAGTTTCTGACATTGTCACAAATTCATATTTATAATTTGTATTACAAAGATGGACAACCTAATGGTTACACATATTACTATAGCTACCTATCATTTGTGATTTACACAGAGGGTCTGTAATTTCAATATGGACATTATTATAGTTCATTGATACTGTACAATGTCTTTGTTATCAAATACTTCTTCAGAGCACTCTCAAATTGTTTACCTTTAGAACATTTTAAATATGCAGGTAGTTTTGCATGAAGCATTAAACCCATGACATTTGGATCCTTTTTTGAAATATTTTTACTAAACCTCTGCTGAAAATAATCATCATTGTGTCGGGTGTAGTGACTATGGATATTGCTATTTTTTAGGTTTTGTTTCTGAACTGCATAGGTTACAACTTTATAGACATACAGAGAATACAATGTTAATATCTGCTTATCCTTAAATATTCCCCTACATGATTCATGAGAGCTCGTATTGAAAATCAATCTGACTGGCCGTTTTTGCAATCTAAATAACCTTTCCATATGGGTTGCAGCAGCACAGCCCAAAATTTCTACCGCATACAGTAAATATGGGTATATAACTCAATAATAAATCATTTTGAGCCCCTTCTCATCTAAGATATTTTTAAAATGATGTAGGAGATACACAGATTTACTAATTTTGTTACAAATATGATTTATATGTCCAGCCCATGTTAATTTTCTATCAAGTATTATTCCTAGAAATTTATGTTCACTTACGTCATGAATACTGTTATTATTTACTGGTAAGGAGAAATTTGTGGTGTTTATATTACTCTGTGAGAAATGAATTAAGGTTGTTTTTGTCATGTTGCACGTGAGGTGATTATGTTTAAAGTAGTTAATAACTGAGTCAATGGATTGCAGTAAGTTCTCCTTTAATATATCAACATTTGCCCCTTGACATACAGCAATTGTATCATCTCATAAGCTATTATATTTGTATTTTTTGAGATTGGTATGTCATTTACATATAAAATAAATAATAGTGGTCCCAACACTGATCCTTGTGGTACACCATGCATAACACGTTTAAATTTTGATTGTACTTTTCTTACTGATTTGCCCCGTTTATCGTACAATAGTGTTGATTGTCTTCTGTCTACCAAATATGATCTGATCAAATCTCTCGCCAAGCCTCTTACTCCATATGCCTCCAGTTTTTGTGATAGTATCACATGATCAATGCAATCGAAAGCTTTAGAAAAATCAAAGAATAAAGACACTACTTTATCATTTTTTTCAAGGTTTTCAATGACTAAATGTATAAGTTCACTAATTGCAATAGCTGTTGATCGCCCTTTCCTAAATCCATGCTGAAAATTTACAATAATATTGTTTTTGTCTAAAAAATCTAATAACCGGCCTAATACAAGCCTTTCAAAGAGCTTTGCTATTTCTGATGTTAGGCTAATTGGTCTGTAGTTATTTATGTCATTCTCATTTCCTTTTTTATGTAGTGGGCATACTAGGCTCTGTTTCAGACATTCTGGAAATTTACCACATATGATAGAGAAGTTTATTAAATATTCGAGGGGACTGGCCAGAACATATTTACAATGTTTTAAGAGAATCACACTGATTTCAACCCATCCACTTGTGACTTTTTTTGGTAGTTTAGTTAGTTATTGTATTTATAATCTCTGTTGTAGATACTGGATAAATAAAGAATGATGACTTTACAGTGTTTTTAAATGACTGTTGTGTATTCCTGCCAGCAGAATTCTCTCCTACACTAAGAAAATAATTGTTTATTAAATTACATACAAGGTTTGGTTCTTTTACAGTTACATCACCTATACTGAGTTCTAAATTTTTGTGTGCTTTTGTTTCCGATCTAGCTACATTTACAAAGCCCCATGCAGTTTTACTAATATTTCCTGATTTACTTAACTTTTCTTTATAGTCATTTACTTTTAAGTCTTTCAAGCTTTTGAGATATTTCTTTTTTATGATCTGACTACGGTTCACATCAAACCTCCTGCATGTGACCTTCAGAAGCTCTACGGCTGTAGCGAATCACAGGTCTGCAGCATTGCCTAGTCCAAGTTACCTTTGTTTTGCTGAGTAATTACATTTACGCTTGGATATTAATAGTTTATTACAAGCCTAAAGCTTATGTGAGATATAAACCAAATGGTTGTGCAAGCATATACAAAAAAAGAGCATCATTTTAGGTTCAACCATTCGGTATATATATGCAATTATATTTATGTGTATTTTGTCAGAAATGAGCAGACATTGAGCTATTAACAGAGGTGTGGTAACCTTTGTAAATAAGGGCACCGTTATGCTTCCCCCATTCTCCGAATACACCCTTAATTACTCTAACCAGGGGATAGAACAGGCAGATAATGTGCAGCTCTATGAATTTGTAGAAGCTTGTAACATGTCACTAAATAAAGCAAGTGATTGTGTTAGTGATAGAAGACGAAAAAAATAGTCCTTTATGTAGTCAAGCACTACAAGTTGTTTATAGGGCATATGAGTTGTTTAAAAGGAACTCAAGTGACAAAAAACATCCAAACTTGATTTTAAAAAGTGCCAAGAGTTAACTGCTGCAGTATGTGGAATAAATCAATCCATTTCTATTGCAATTTATTTAAACTGATTAGCCAAATTTTATTTACGTTTTGATCTATAGTTCTACTTAATAGCTCTCTGTAAAATGCACAGTGAAACGCTATTCTTATGCGACATGTCTATCTCTGTCATGTACAACCACACGATATGACTATATTGTAGCACACTCATATTGGCTACTGCCATATTCAGGAGATTTGATGCAGATAATAGCACACAATGATTGAAGTAAACCAACAAACTTACAGTAACCATTGGAATATGACCAAAAAAGTTAAAATGAAGTTATATGAAATAGTAACTGTATACACATTTTTGAGAAACTTAAGTATGCAATATTGTAACATTTTTTCTTTATCATTTTCATGTTCCCAATATACTACATTGTGTATATGTTGTTGTGAATGAATCGAGTTGACTTAAACAGGTCATAGCAGCACTAAGCATGTTAAATTTCTGGGGTTAACATGGGTAACAGTACTGTAAAATTCCTGGTTACCTTATTAGCTAATTCACATGTTTAAATGGCAAAACAATTATGGGAGATAAATATGTGGAGTTTATGCTAACCAATATAAAGACTTGCTGTAATATATTCAGCAATATTTTAAATAAAAATCCTAATGTTATTTAAATGAGGAACAACTTAAATATATTCTAAACTCCTTTCGTTAGATCACATATAACTGTATCAAGATTAGCAGCATTTGTGAAAAAACCTACTTTGGTTGGCAGAGGACAGTCATCTAACAGCAGAGTTATAACAGCAGGTCCCAGTGGGTCTGCCAAAGGTATAACATTCACCATAGAGCTTACTACTTGAAGCCAACCATCTTCCTTATCTGCTATAAGGTGTAATTGCATCATTGCTGGCGGTGGTTCTTGTTCACTGTTAAAAAAAGAAAATTGTGATTGATATGAATTTTATTTTCAGAAGTTAACACAGCCATAAGAGCATTACATTTATAACCACTATCTAAACTGTCACGAAAATTATTTGCAGTATCACATTTCTAGAAGAGAAAACATGAAATTATCTGTTAATGTGGTTGTGATGGTAGTATATAGCTTTATTACTGGAGTATTATGTGGTTTGTGTGGAAAAGTTCTCGACCTGAGAAAGAAAACAAGATTTGTAATCCAATTCATTACTTTCTCTATATGTACTTAAAGTACATAAATGAACCATTGTATTACATAAAAAAAAAAATCTGATGTGTTGCACTCACATGACTTTCTCTACTCTTGTACTAACCATTCTAACAAACTCTTATTCCTATATCTCCATGTTAGTTAAGATAAACATTCATACAAATTCTGTTATTGCTTATTTCCTTGTAGGTGCAAGGGGGATATTAGAATACAGCAGGCTTTGTGCGACAGTCAAATCTTTTTTACCTTTGAGATTCCGTTCTCTTTGCGCGATTAACATATAAAAAAATGAACGTTGTTGGAATTCGCTTAAGTTCTAAGCTTTCCGAAACTCACACACATAACAAATAATATGTGTATTTTAGCAAGATCTACATTTTTTGTACAGCAAGATTTTGTCTATCTCTAACGGTTTACCAGTTATGCAAAATTCGTCCAGAGTAAATACGACTACATGGGCTATAGCCAGAAAATTCAAGATATACATTTCATTTGTCATAAAAATATCTCAAACATATGACTTTTTAATCAAAATCGTTAGAGCCATTTTCAAGAAAATCAAAATTTTCGAAAAATTTTCCATGTAAAGGGTAGTTTAGGGTGGGGCTATTTTCTTCAAAATCTTCGTATTGCATCCTTGAATGACAAACTTGAATACCAACTTTGGTTTTTAACCAACTTTTAGTTTTTGAGTTATGCTATCCACAGACTGACAGACAGACAGACTGACACACACACGGACCTTTTTCTAAAAATGCTTTTTTTTTTATTCAGGGGGCTTCAAAACATATATTTCCAGTGAAATCTCTACATCAAATTTTTGGGTGGAATACAATACTTCCCCTACTTACCAGTAGAAAAAGTAAAAAGTTATAACAAGATTTCAGTAGAAATACATGTTTTGAGATCCCCTGAATCCAAAGCAGTTTTAAAGAAGGTCCATGTGTCTGCAAATAATATACGTAACTCAAAAATGAAAAAGTGGTTAAATATCAAACATGGTATTTATGTTCAGCATCTCCCAAAGATGAAATACAAATTTCAAATTAAAGTACCCCAATCCCAAATTGAAAAATGTTGGCAAACTTTGATTTTCTCAAAACTGCCTCAAATATTTTTGATTAAATTACAACAGGTTAAAGATATCTTCATGATATTTGAAATGTAATCCTGAAATTTTTGGGAATAGCCTCTGAAGTATTATTTATTCTGAATGACTTTTGCATAACTGGTAAACCATAATAGACAAAATCTTACTGCATGAAATATGTAAATCTCACTACGCACACAATTTAACTACAATAATTTTTAGGGGGTGACAGCCATTTCTGAGCTATTCCTGATTAGTTTGAATTTTGCAATACTTATACTTTTCTCCCTCTGACACCACAATAGTAGAACAGGGAAGAATTGTTTGCACCGTTGCTTGGTCTCTAGTGTGTGCTTAAATAAATATTTTGTTTGTTAACAATACTGTCAGTTGCCAAGAGCATTATCAGCCCTGCAAGAATTTTTTTACTTGACTGGTGCTATTGCTTTTAAGCATGCTTAAAAACCACCAGTCTAGACTGGGTTTGAACTGTGGCCTTGGGATCAGTAGACCAGTGCCTTACTGAGCCATTCAGAGTTAAAGCAGTATACGTTTCACCAACAGTAATGTAACACAGCAGTAAGTTGATTTAATTGCATCTAAAGTTATACCTACTTGCACGATATTCATTCAAATGTGCTTTGCTTCTACAGGAGTTAATGAACATGGCATCCATCATGCTAAGAACTTGCTCCTATGCAAATGCTAATGCAAAATGTTCCAGACAATCTAATATCTTGCTGTAAGACTTGAAGCTTTCACGGCGATGAGCAACTTCATCAACATCACACGGCTGGTAACCCGAGAAGTCCTAATCAACAATCTAATATCTTGGTTGGTGGGTCGGTCTGGGTGGCTCAGTTGGTAAGACGCTGGTCTACTGATCCCACGATCGCGGGTTCAAACCCGGCCCAGGCTGATGGTTTTTAAGTGTGCTTAAAAACGACAGCTCCATGTCAGTAGATTTACTGGCATGTAAAAGAACTCCTGCGGGACGAAATTCCGGCACACCGGCGACGCTGATGTGATCCTGGCAATTGACAGCGTCGTTAAACAACAAAATAAATTTCTAATATCTTGGTAACCTTAGCAAGCTCACAAAACTTGATTCATCTGTCATTTAGTATGGTACACATTTTCACAATGTTTTCTTCAATAGTAACTTCATATTGTGGACACCAGCCATAAAAAATTGACGTATACAGGTGTATTGGTTATGGCTTCACATGTCAACTTTTAACGGTTGAACTTTCGGCCATATCAAATTCCATGACCTTCATCAAGAACTGAATAACAAATAAACAGCCAGCTCAACTCCATGACCTTCAACAGGAACCGCATAATACATAAACAGCCAGCCCAAATTCCATGGCCTTCATCAAGAACTTAATAATACATATATGCCGGCTCAAACTGCATGGCCTCTATCAGGGACTGAATAATACATAAATGCCAGCCCTAACTCCATGGCCTTCATCAGGAACTGAATTATGCATAGACACCAGCTAAAACTTCATGGTCTTCATCAGGAACTAATGATAAATGGCCATTTCTAAATCATGGCCTACTTCAAGAACATTGATTATGTTTATAAACTTTAAGCTTTCATGGCCTATTCCAGGAATTGAATCTTAAAACATAAACTGCCATCTGTTTGGTCTGGCAGCACAAGTCCCATCCACCTAGTAGAAGTATAACTTGGGACAAATGCCCAAATGGCTCATACAGTTCCTGAAGAAGGCCATGGATTTGGAGATGGCTGTTTAGTTTTTAAGATTCAGTTTCTGAAGGAGACCATGAAAGCTCAATATTTATAAAAAGAATCAACGATCCTGAAGACCATGATTTTGAGATAATTTATTATTCAATTCCTGATGAACACCATGGAGTTTGAACACGCTGGTTATTTATTATTCAGTTCCTGATGAGTTTGATATGGCCAAAAGCTCAACCTTTATAAATTTGGCATGGCTGATCATCCACAAAGCTATAATCAAGTGCTCATCGTGAAAGCTTGAAGCCTTATACAGCAGCATTTAAACTCCAGAGCCCATTTCTTCACCATCAAAATTATGAAGAATGTTCCAAAAGTGGAATCCAATTCTATTTTTATTTTGGTTGGAACTATCCTTTTAACCCTTAACTGGTGACATGACGTCTCTCCGACGTAGCTAATGTAATGAAATACTACTCATCGATAACGAAGTAGAGTTATCATGTGATGTTTATAGTACTTTCTTATCTCTGTTTAGTAAACATTTCGCTGTCACCTGCATCAATATCACTATTGTTATTTACGGGTTAGGAGAAGCTAAAGTTTTGAATACGTCTCTCAGATGGCATGTCACTGTTGCGTGAGTTTTTCATCAGTCTGCATTTTAGCAGTATAGCAGTTCACAATGTTGTAGTGGGCTGGACCTTCACAGCTTGTAAGACTTAATGATACTGATTTCAAATCCAAAGTCAATGAATGGTTAAATGAAGATGTCAGTGCCATTGGAAGTAATGTGGACAGTGAGTGTGCAATAAATAGTGAACATGATACAGCTACAGATACTGAAAATGATTCATCGGGTGAAGAAATGGAAGATCAAAATCACCACAATGAAGAAAATGATGATTATGAAGTGACACCTGATAGAAAAAATTATGCATGTTTGAAGTGCAAGATACCAGTGTGTTTAGAGTGCACCAGAAAGCTATGTGTAAACTGTGTTGAAGATGACTAGTTCATTGCAATGTGCACCTCACGAAAGAGAGAAAAATACCAATAGTTTACCTTATGCACGTTTTATCTGATACAGCTATAGCATGTGTTGATATATATTTTTGCAATAAGTGTTTGTTGTTAAACCATATACCAGTACAGTTTTACAAATAAGGTACTGCATAGTGGAAGTGTGAACAAAAAAAGTGAAATATTGCGTTTACGTTGTTTTGTACTGCGTTAAAAGTTGTGTATCAAATACAGTTCAGTTTCGGCAGATATTAATAACAACATATATAAAATTATTGCTAAAGTGTTCTTCTTCAAACAAAATATCATGAATTCAAATAATAACATGATGCATTTTTAAACAGCATGCATATATGATATCTCAGAGACGTCATGTTACCAGTTTTTCACGTCACCAGTTAAGGGTTAATATGAAGTATATAACTTCACAACATTCAATGTAATCCCATTTTCAAAAGAAGTCTCATTTGTTTATTTTGCAGCATTGCAACAATCACACAAAGCACATTATAAAATTGCATACCTAAAGGATTTTATTTGAGCATTATCTTTGATAACTGATACTGCCAATACCATCTCTATGTCAGGCCAAGAACTTTCCACACCACCCCTAATATTCAGTTATTGATTCTAGCTTTCTTCCAGTGTTAAAAATGCAATATCTGCGAAGTTGAAAATGACCTCTGATTAGCACAAGGGCATAACAATTTGGGGTGGTGATTTTTAAATCAGAAATTCAGCATCTAATTGATACACTTGACATTTAATAGTATTTATGTATTTGAAATTTGACACTTTATAGCATTCATAATTGAAATTAAGGGGTAGTAAGGGGTAGTGATGCGCCTCCTATAGCCTCTCCTACCCAATCCCCATCCTCATCCTGCCCGTGGTGCACCCTGCTTTTAACAGATGAGGCTCTGGGGACCGAATCACAGCGGTATAACTGTTTCATCTAAAATGGAGGAAATGCCATTTACATATGTGCTGGCCTATCACAGCACAACAGCATCCCTCAGAGGCACATGAGGGGAAGGTCGGTGGATCTAAATACCACCTATTTAGTCCTCCCGGCTAGGTCCGATGGACCCGTTGACCAGCGATAGGTGTGGTCCTCCTTGCAGAATGGGGGTTTGAGTCGGGTGATGTAACTGCCACATTGTAAAACTGGTGCCCGTTAAGAAAACAGTTACATGAAAGCCACATACATGAATATGAGTCCTAAAGATAAATATTCCGGAGTTAAAACTGTCCCCCAATCGGATCTCCGGGTGGGGACATCTTTAGGCAAATTTCATCACAATTCCAATACTTTAAGAATTCTACAATGGAATGCAGGAGGCATGTCCCAGCCTAAAAAACAAGAGCTAATGAAAATATTAAAAGACCAAGATATAGATGTCTTCACAGAACAAGAAGCCAATATATCAGAAGAACAGGAAATATACTTTGAAATGGATCAGTACACTACACATATACTTCCAAAGGCTCGTCAAATAGCAAGTGGTATTCTTACAGGAATTAAAAGAAATATGAAAGCTACTATCCAAATCCAAAAAACAATGGAAGAACAAGATAAATCAGAAATAGTTAAAATTGAAGTATGGAAAAGTAACTACCACTATAGAATTTACAGTATCTACAATCCTCCAGACAATACACTAGATCTAAATTCTATTCCCATAGAACCCAAAAGTATTTTAATAGGTGATTTTAATGCACACTCCCCTAGGTGGGGCTACAGAGATATAAATTCAGCAGGAAGAGTCATAGAAGACCTATTAAACTCATCAACAATGGAATTAATATTTAATCCAAATGATCCACCCACTTACCTTCATTATAATGGTTCAGGTACAAATCCTGATCTTCTGATGGTGTCATCTGACGTAATTGACAATACAAAAAGAGAAATAATAGAAGACCCAGGTTCAGGCCACAGAATCACCATAAACTCCATAAGAGGTCTAATAAATAAAAGTAACAAACCAAAAATTAAAACTTCTTGGAATTTTAAAAAAGCAGATTGGTCCAGTTTCCAAAATGAGATAGAAGGGAAGTGTAATATACTGTTAGAATCAGAGTTCAAGTCAACAGATGAAATGAATAAAAAAATTTGTGAAATATTATTGACAGCAGCCAAAACACATATCCCCAAAGGAAAGTTAAAGAAATATAGCTACTTTTGGTCTCCATCTTTATCTAAGTTAAAACACGAAAGAAATATAGCAAGAGTCAAAGCCGAAAGAACCAAGTGTCCAGAAGATGTACAAAACTGGAGAAGGAAAGCAGCCATTTTTAAGAAAGAATTAATTACAGCAAAGAGGGCCAGTTTCACAAATTTTGTAGAACATATGGACTATAGGAAAGATGGAAATAAAATATACAAATTCCTTAATAAAACAAAATTATCAAAAAATACAACTGAACCATTAAAACATAATAACAAAAGCTTAACTACAGATAGGGAAATAGCAGAATCCCTTAACAAGTTTTATGCTCAGTCACAAAGAATACCCCAAGCGTATAAAAAACAAGATAAGGCTATCCAAAAAACTATCAGAGAAACTAATAAGCCAAAAGGTATACGAAATGATATTTTTATTCAGGATTTTAACGAAACAGAACTGGATTTAGCAATAGAACAATTACAGAACAAAAAATCTCCAGGGCCTGACAAGATCCACCCAGAGTTTATTAAACACATTGGCAGGAAAGGAAAAGAAATCCTACTTAAACTGTATAACACGTGTTGGAGAATGACTGTACCTTCCGACTGGAAAAAAGCCATTATCATCCCGATTTTAAAGAAAAACAAACCTTCAAACAATATTAATAGTTTCAGACCAATATCTTTGACCAGTGTTATTGCAAAAGTGATGGAAAGAATGGTGGCATCTAGACTTAACTGGTTCCTAGAATATTACAACTTAATTAATAGTTCACAGACTGGCTTCAGACAGAATCATAGTACAAGTGAAAATGTACTCCTACTAAGCCAAGACATCAAGGAAGCTTTCAATAGAAAGGAGGATACCTTAGCAGTATTCATTGATTTCAAATCAGCATATGACTCAGTCTGGAGAAACAAATTAGTTGAGAAGTTGGAATCAATAGGTGTGAAAAGTAACATGCTTAAATGGATAACTCAGTTTATTTCACAAAGATTTTGTGCCACAAAATATAATACATACATTTCCAAATATAAACAAACACACCGAGGACTTCCACAAGGTGCTGTTCTGAGCACAACACTCTTTAACATATATATAAATGACCTTCCATCATTAATAAAAACTTTAGAAACCAAAATTGCTTTATTTGCTGACGATGTAGTCATTTGGACTTCAGGCTCTCCAACAAAACCTGAATTAATTAAAGACAGAATAGAAACAGCCCTAAACAAAGTACATGAATTGGAGCTCCAAAAACCTCATGACTATCAATGTGGAAAAAACAAATTATGAATTATTTACACTAAAATACAAACCAGTTAATATTAACATAAATTATAATAGTAAACCACTCAAAGCAGTTGATGATGCCAAATACTTAGGCATCACTTTTGACAGAAAGCTAACTTGGAAAAAACATATAACAAACATCTCAGAAAAGGTTGAAAAGAAACTGCAAATCCTGAAAAGGTTAGCTGGTGCTAAATGGGGCTGCTCAAGGAGAGTCCTTAACACAACATACAAAATGTATGTTAAACCAAACCTCTTGTACTGTTCTGAAGCTTTAATAACAGCAGCAAATGCTAACATCAATAAACTTGAACAAATACAAAATCAGGCTCTTCGCCTAATCACTGGAGCAGTTAAATCCACACCTATTGATGCCATGCTTGCCTTAACACGGACCCCATCAATAACAACAAAAATAGAAGAACAAGCATTGCTCCAACACGAGAAAATGTTACGACTGCCAAACTCTAAATGGACAGAAGAGAACTTCCCCCCTTCAATCCTTAAAACTCGTAGTAGTTTCCTAGAAAAGGTAACACAGATTAAATCCAAATTGAACATTCCTGACACCAGAGAAAATCTACTTATAAGAGAAAATCCATTGGAATTATTGCAACCTACCTTCAGTTTGGAATTTATAGAGGAAATAAGTAAATCAGACACACCAAAAGAAATACAAAAACTTCTAGCTATGGAAACAATCAATACTAGGTATCCCACAGAAGAATGGCTGCACATATATACTGATGGATCCTCCAAGGAAAACCTTACTGGAGCTGGAGTTACGTGTTCACATTTTTCATTTTATCATTCTGTTGGCAGAGACACAACAAATTATGATGGAGAAATAGAGGCTATACACATTGCTCTCCGACAATTATTAAATCTTCCCTTAAATAAATTTAACAAGGCAGTAATTCTTTCAGATTCTAAAGCTGCAATTCAGGGAATATGTTCAAATACTACAAAGAAGTCAACAAAAATTAGAGAATGCTACAAAATGTTAACACAACTCCAAAAAGTTAATAAGACTGTTCATCTCCAATGGATGCCAGCACACTGTGGAGCCATGGGGAATGAAGCTGCAGACTCACTTGCAAAGAAACGCACAACAATAAAACAAAAATCTAAATTCAATTTCTCATATTCCTCAATAAAACGCTTGATCATTAAAAAATTTTCTCATTCGTACCTACAAGAAATAGAAACAAATGCCAAAGATAAAAAATGGATTACACTACTTTCCAACCCAGATATAATCCCCCAGAGACCAAGGAAAACAGCGGTTGCAGCCTTCCGACTATTGACAAATCACGACTGCTTAGCAAGTCATCTCTACAGAATAGGTATCTCATCCTCACCAATATGTGTCCTGTGTAACGATCCAGCAGAAATGAACGAAGACCACTTGAAGACCTGTGAAGCATTAAGATCAGAAGAAACTACAGTTCAAAAGTATTGGAAAGCACGAATGCTAATGGCTTCATTGCCAGATGCAAGGCACTAGAAAACAACAACATAATTGAAATTAATTCTGATAAATAATATTGTTGTTTAAGATAACATAAATATAAAATTAAAATCACCTTTGTAAATGTTTAGTAATGAGATAAAAATGCACGATGAAACTATACTATTAGTTTAAATTTATATCTAGGTAAAAGCAACAAGTGAATGGAATAAATTGGCACTGGAGGATGCAGCAGCTGGGCGGTAAGGCTTGGCTCTTCATGGGCTGTAGTGCCGGGGCTTAGTTTAATGCAAGTTCATGAATCATTACCACTGAATGAAATTGTTGACACCTGAGTCTTGTTCTGCACTGTTGGCTTATAATTAAGTTATATTTGCAAAAGTCCAACATTTATGCTGTTGGTAGAACAGCAAATATATTGTGGAATTGCTTCACAAACTGGATATTTGAGCTTGACAATTAACAGCATTAACAGATGGTCCACATTTTTATTTTTCTGCATAATTTCTCCCAGATGGGAATGAAAATACTGTCACTGTGGCAGGAGAGTGCCTTCTGGGCAGCCACCGTGTCAGTGCGTAGTCACAAAGTACCAGGGCCTTGGTGCAGCTAATGGCACCTCTTTAGCAGAACAACAGCCGGTAATTATAAATAAAATTGGCCACTCCAGAAAATTAATAAAATATGGTGCAATGGGTATATTTTTTATGCCTGATTATGATTTTGAAAATGTTATTTAGCCGTCAAGCTTCATTTTTTATTTATGAGTAAATTCTGTATGTGTTGTGTAACAGTTTTATCTCTCTCCTGTGGCAGGTATTCACCATTCTCTTTCCCTTCGCCATATGCTGAACTTTGAGGGTAGTGCATTGCCATGTTGTACTTCATTGTAGCATGTTCTTTCATACTGTTTACTTCTTCATTTCCTGGTTCTCCTAAATTTAGAAAATATATTTTCTCAGTCAAAACCTTAGCATTATTGTGACGTGTACCATATGCTACATATGTCCGTGCGCGAAATAGGCAAGTTTTCTAAAATACTGTGGTCTTGTCTCACACAGTCTGGTACTAGCCTAGACAATTTAAAAACTTATTCTACAGATATTTCACTATTTGAATTCACAATTGCAAGTTCATCTTTGGTTTTGCTGTCTTTACCACCTAGTAGTTCATCCTCCACTTCCCTTATTAGGGCTAATAACCTTGTCTGATGTTCCCCGTAACTCATAATGAGGTATAAAAACAGAACTAAGTTAAAAGCTAAAAAATAGGTATATACTATAACAATTTCTCAAAGGACCAACTGAAAACACATTAAGTACAACTACAAAAATAACATGCCATATGAGACACACAACAGCACATGGTAATTCCTGTCCTTTCAACCAGACTATACAGTCTGTGTTCCAATGTGGAATTATCTCTAACAAGACCAAGAAATGCAGCTATAGGGAAGGGAAAGACAAGAGTGCAGGTACCCAAAATCATTATACAACTGGCTGTGGTCACAAAATACCCCCATGCCACCTTGCTAGGCTTAAGAGAATTTTGATAAAATCCATATTTCTGCTATAAAGCATTTATTCGCATACTGCATATTTTAAGTGTGTATTTAAATTCCTAGAATTCCATACTTTAACTTGTCAGGAGAGTATACTCACTTCTCAACCAATTCTCCTATGACACTTAAAGTATCCAGTACTAAACGATCAACTGTGCGGGAAGAAGGAAATTTCTGCGATGCGTTTGATGAAACATGACAATCTGGGCAGTCATTTGTTGATCCATGGCCAGAGGAGTGTCCTATGGGACCATTGTTGGTTCCAGGGTCATTTGTTTCTTCTACCTCTGATTCACGCTCTTTACAGAGACATGCGCCCATAATAATATTGAACACTACTATTCACAGTAACGTTAAGCTGTTATCAACTGAATTACATTACACTGCACTGACACATCCAGGGACCTTTTAGATTTCACTTTTATTCTTTTTCTCACTTCTCATCAAACCCGTACATTTACTTTATAACGCATTTAAAGTGCCTTAAATCTGGCATGGAATAAAATACGGGCAACAGACGATCAAATCGAAAAAATGATATGTTAAAGACATTTGGCTGCCTAAGTTTTATTTTATTATCAGCAATGTTACACGCTCTTGATATCACAGCGATTAATTTTAGATAAATAATGCTATCATTTATTTCACCCATGACATGATAATCAATGATAAAATATATTCCCAGCTTTAATGGAATTTTAAGATTACATAGGTTAGATACTGATAAGATCAACACATTGCAGATTACGTTTCAGTTTTACCGACCAAATTAGCCAACCACTTGTAGTTAATAGCAAATCCGCCTGATGTCGCGGTGTTTGTAAGTACATTACAGTCATAGTCTACCATAGATGTTCTGTGTAGTCCATATATGTTCTGTGGTACAGTCAACTCAGATGTTCTGGGCCGCACAGTACTTTGCTACAGTTGGGATGACAGTTTTGTGTCGGTGAAGACTGTGCGCGCCCGTACAACGTCCAGTTGCCGAGCCTGCACTCCCCCACTGATAAGATCAACACATTGCAGATTACGTTTCAGTTTTACCGACCAAATTAGCCAACCACTTGTAGTTAATAGCAAATCCGCCTGATGTCGCGGTGTTTGTAAGTACATTACAGTCATAGTCTACCATAGATGTTCTGTGTAGTCCATATATGTTCTGTGGTACAGTCAACTCAGATGTTCTGGGCCGCACAGTACTTTGCTACAGTTGGGATGACAGTTTTGTGTCGGTGAAGACTGTGCGCGCCCGTACAACGTCCAGTTGCCGAGCCTGCACTCCCCCGCAGGCGCACTATATTCAAATGGTCAGTATGATGGAAAGCCTTGACTAAATAACATCTGTCCGTCTTCTATCGTTCGGTGCAGCGCGGTAAGCTTTTACCAGTAGAAACTCTGATTATTACTCGAATTGCTGATTAGTGTATTGAGTCTGTGTGTGAGCGCGCGTGTAAGTGTTTATTTATTAGACTAAAATACCTCCCATTCAAAGCAAACTTGGTGGGAAAATGCTGCAAAGCCAAACACGTGAGGTTGTTAATAACGTGCATTCCTTCATTAAAAAAGAAGCTGCTACTGGATATATGCTAATACCACTGAAGAAAGTGCAAGAGAGAGCGAGTGCAGCAACAAAGGTGCCTGAGAGGACAATGCAAAAATAATTAAAGAAGGGGGAAAATGTGAGGAACAATAGACTTCCTTCGGAACACCCGGAAAGACACAACGTGTGCCAAAAAGGATCACTGAGATTGATGACTGATAGTTGTGTAATTCGCCAAACAATTTAAAATTTTTATATTCAGGAGAAAACTGTGCCTACTGTTAGAAATCTGCTCCTGAAACTTAAAGAATCCATTAAATTTAAAGATACAAGCACGAGTTTAAAGACTATATTACACGGCATGGGTTTCAAGTGGAAGAAAACAAGTAACAATGAGATTTTGCTAAAGGAAAGGCATGATATTAGAGATTGGCGTGTGTCATATTTGCGTGCCATAAAAGCGTACAGAGACGAAGGAAGGCCCATTTTCTAAGACGAAACATGCTTTCATAGCAGCCACACAAGACCAAATAACTGGGGCGATGACACTTCCTCTTGTTTATTAGCACCTGTTGCAAAGGGACCGAGAGTCATTGTATTCCATGAAGGAGGCCAATTAGGATTTGTTCCTGGTGCATTTTTTATGTTCCAGTCAAATAAAAAAACGGAAACTATCACGATGAGATGAATGGCAGGAACTACAAAAAGTGGCGGTCTCAAAAACTAATTCCTAATTTGCCTCCTAGATCAGTTTTAGTGAGTGATAGATAATACTCCATACCACAATGTTCAGTCGGATAAGCTATGCAGGAATGGCTTACATCAAGAAACGTACCCTTTCAAGAACATATGCTGAAAGTAGATCTCTACAACCTCATCAAGGCGCATAAGCCATCACAAAAAACCTGCGTGGTCGATGACCTCTTAACTAAGCACGGACACGCAGTGCTCAGATTACCAACCTATTCCTCTGCCCTAAACCCCATAGAACTTATTTGGGCCGACATAAAACAATGGGTAGCAGGTCGTACCACAACTTTTAAATTGTAGGACGTAATGCACTTGTGTGAACAACATGTTGCAGATATTAGTGAAGAAAAGTGGAAAAATGTATGTCTGCATGTTGAAAAGATTGAAAATGATTATATTGAAAAAGAAGGAATCTTCAAAAATGTAATAGAAAGCATTATAGTACAAGTATCAGGAGACTGTGAACGTTCTTGCGAAGGAGAGGAAAAAGAAGAGGAAAAGGTGGAAGAACAACACTATGGCGAGAGTGAGTTGTCAGGAATTGAATGTCTGCCAGATGATTAGAATGCCTTGTTGACAAAACTGCGTAGATGCTCGTGTGTGTGTGTGTGTGCGTGTTAAAAGGGAAGAGAAACAAACTGGACCAAAATATTTAAAATTGTTTACGTTAAGCTGTGTTCCGTGATAAGTGCAATACAATACGCTCTCCTGTGAGCAGCGATTCCGCCTGCCAGTAGCAGCCATCATGAACAACATTACGGTGAGTCACATATTTTATTTATTTATTTATTTTGAAGCATTATTTTTATTCTCTATTTTGTAGAACACGCCGTCCTACACAAGACGGAGCATAAGCGCCAAACAGCTGTGTATGTTAAATATATCCCAGCTGCGTTCCGTCTCTTATCTTCCAGCCAAGAGGGTTCTAGTCCTCTTGCTTTCAGCCGCCAGCAGAAGATACTTCGCTTGAGCATAGACTCTCTTCCATGCTTGAAGAAAGTAGGTCACCGGTACAAAACCATCGTCACAACTGTACCTACATAACAGCAAATGCTAATGGAAGGCTTAGCACGGTAGAATGATGATAGTGGTGGTGGTGGTGGTGCTGGTGGTAGTGGCCGTGGCTGTGGTGGTGGTGGTTGCGCGAGTGGTGATGATGGTGGAGGGGTTAGGTTTATGGACGCTCAACTTCGTGGTCATCAGCGACCTTAAACACAATTCATGACAATAGCCAGATATAAACTTCAATCAAAAACTAAATTACTAGTAACAAAGAAAATATACACATAAGTATAGAAAAACAGTGGCAACAGCCAGATATAAAACAAGGTGATAAACATGTCCAAAAGCATAAACAAAATATATCTAAAATTTCAAATTCTCAAACTGATATTACACTCCCCTAAAAACTTAAAAGCTCAATCAACCGCTGTTTTGTCGCCCGCTACCACCTCTGCTATTCCGGCAGCCAGCAGCAGAGAATATCGAAGGTGCGCTAGAGAGGAACACTCTAGCATGCGAAAAATTGCATTGGTCTATTCGCAACCGAACCAAGCTAACCTCCTCGCGGCGAGATAAACTTCCAAGTTTATGGGAAGTTCTTTCACTTCTCTAAGCTTATTACCGCGGAGAGCTGACCACTCTTCGTGCCAGCACGACAGCACCACTCTCCGCACTTCATGCCAAAAGTCTTCCGAAGTAACACGTGAGATGGTAATACTGGATTCTGTAGTTGCCGTCTTTGCTGCAAAATACGCGATTTCATTCCCAGACAAACCTACGTGACCAGTGACGAGGAATCTATCCACACACCTCGTCAACGTCAGCAGGGAGTAAACATGGAGGGCATCCTTGATATGTTGTACAATAGGCTGGGTATTGTACAGCTTACAAAGACTCTCAAATGCACTAAGAGAATCACTCAAAAACAGACAGACGCCTAAATTACGGCGGCGCTCGTATAAAACGGCTAGCTAAATTGCATACAGCTCCGCAGTAAAAATGGAAGCGCTATTAGAAAAACCGAATGTATGTGGTTCGGTTCCATAAACATAAGCACATCCAACACCGTTGGTGCTCTTGAATCCATCGGTGTAAGTATAACGTATTTCAGGGTAGGGTGACAAAAATTCTAAAGAGCACGTACGGATACTTGAAATGGGTATCTTGGACTTCCGGTGTACGGTCATGCCAAGATCTACATGGGGCGTGCTAGATAACCAAGTGGGATTAGATCATCTTACCTTTGGGAAAGAGCTGCATTTCAATTCATAGCTCCCTCAGAAGCTCCTCGAAACGAAAACCCGCTGGCTTAGGACTAAGTGTGCTCTTCTTATATCATTTTCCTAGAATGGTGGTGAAAAAAGAAGCGAACGTTGGGTGCTTAGGCGTCTATCTCAGCACACAACCATAATTTGCAAGAGAATCTCAGGCCGATATTGCAGAGGAGATTCTGCGGACTCGGCGTAAAGGTTCAAGACTGGGCTTGTTGGAAAAGCTCCTATTGCCATGCGGGTGCGCCTATTATGGGCCGTGTCTAATCTTCCAAGCACAGTTGATCGTGCTGACGAATAAACACCCATCATCTAGTTTAGATCGGACCAGTGCGAGATTCATTCGCAACAAAATTGTCCGATCCGCTCCCCACGATTTTCCATTTAGTACTCGCATGATATTCAGGGCACGGTCATATCGTGCTGTTAGCAGTGCTGTATGCAATGACCAACTAAGCTTCCTATTCAAGATCAACCCCAGGAACACGTCTCATCTGCGAAGGGAAGTAAATCTGGAGTGAAACGCAGTGAAAGTGGTAATCGTCTCCTACAGCGCCAGAAATTAACGCAGATTGACTTCTCAGTCGAGAAACGGAAGCCGTCTTTTGAGCTCCATTCTGGTAGGTTCTCCAAACACTGCTGCAGGCGCCGTTGTAAGAACGTCGTGCGCCGAGAAGTACAATAGACGGCGAAGTCGTCTACAGAACTCCAGGTGGAACACATTTCCAGATGGCGTTAATTGCCACAGCAAAAATGGTGACACTTAGTACCGAACACTGAGGTACTCCCTGCTCCTGAATAAAAGAATTAGAAAAAAACCGAGCCCACCCTTACACGGAAAAAGCTATCCTTCATTAATGAACAGCGGTAGGCGTCCACGTGTGTTCCAGGTACACAAGGAACGTAGAATCCCTGCTCACCAGCACGTATCATAAGCCTTCTCGAGATCGCAAAACATGCCAACGGTGTGACAGTTCTTCATACATCCGTCCATTATCTGTGTCGATATTGACACAAGGTGGTCTACTGTTGAACGGCGTCGTCGAAAACCACACTGGATGTTGGTCAGTAGGTTAAGACTTTCTAACCACCATACCAATCGTCCATTGATCTTGCGTTCCATCACCTTGCAAACGCAGCTGGTGAGGGAAATAGGACGATAGCTGGAGGGAAGATGACGGTCCTTTCCAGCCTTCAAGATGGGATTAGCCGTGGCCACCCGCCAATTTTCTTGGAGTATACTGTCAACCCAAATACGATTATAGACCTCAAGCAGGAATACCTTACCTTCAGGAGAGAGCTGTTGTAACATTTGTACATGAATGCCGTCTGGTCCTGACGCTGATAATCGCAAGATTTAAGAGAATGTTCTAACTCCGCCATGGTGAAAAGACTATTGTAGTCTTCTACGTTTCTAGAATCAAACGCGAAACCTTGAGGTTCCACCTGAGTTTTAATTGCAAGAAACTCAGGGGAGTAGCTTACCGAACTAGACACTTAAGCGAAAGCACTGCCAAACGTGTTGGCCACATGAAATGAATCAATAAAAGCTCCTGTGGATGTTTTTAGTCCCGCTATGGGTATATGGGTCAATTTAGCTGCAACACAACTTAACCTATCCCACACACGAAGGTGTATGTCGAATAAATGAAGCTAGAAATTTGCTCTATAATGACCGTTTGCTATCCTTAATTACTTGTCTGAACCTGGCGCGCATTTTCCTGTATACGATTAGGTTATCCGACGTAGGGTGATGTTGGAGAGCCCAAAGAGTACACCTTCAAGCACCCATGGCATTCCGACATTCTTCCGTCCACTAGGGGACAGGAAATCAACCAGGATGGGAAGTAAACCGCGGAATAGATTGTTCAGCAGCAAAGAGAATCGTTTCCGTGAGATGCTGCGCAAATCATTCACTGAACCGTGCTCGTTGTACGTAAACACAGCCCACTGGGTGTAAAGGTTCCAGTTGGCATGCTTCAGAAGCCATCTAGGCATACGCGTAGTACATTATCTTGCGTTAAGAGATTAATAAGACACGGAAAGTGGTCAATAGAGTGCAAATGAGAGCTGACATTCCATTGTAAGGAAACTACAAACTAGGGTGAACAAAGTGCAAGATCAAGTTGCGAGAAATTATTGAAGGAGTCAGAAATGAATATAGGCGCTCCAGTGCTGAGGACAGCTAGGTTGTAACTGTTTAGGAAATCAGCGATGAGCTTGCCTCTCGCACAAGCCGACTTGAACCTCAAACTGGATGGTGCGCATTGAAGTCTCCCACCAACAGAAAGGATGTTGGTAACTGGGAAACTAGATCTTCTAAATAAATGAGCAAGAAATTGTAGGACGGAGGCAAATATAAGTTGCAAATAGTGAACTGGATGTTTGGCAGTAGAATCTTTACAGCAACTGCTTGTACGAAGGTAATTCAAATATAAAGGGTAATTGTTGCATATCACGGAGGAAGCAGTTCAGAGCGGGGCAGTGAAGTGGGGGGTTGAAGGTTGGTGTGTTAGGGATGGGGAACTAGCTTTGTTGGCTGCTTCGCTAGGTTCTGGTGTCAGTATAGCCATGAGTGAGCAAGAGGTTCCTTCGTCTGTTGCGCAACGCATTATTATCAAGTTTTTAACCAATGAAGGGGCTAAACCTTCGGAGATTTTAACTCGTTTAAGGGCGCAGTTTGGGGACACTACACTGTCACAGAATCAAGAGCTTACATGAGCCAGACAATTTAAGGGTGGCCGAGAATTTGTGGAAAACGAAAGTCATGCTCGACGCTCAAGGTCAAATCTCACAGATGGCAACATCCGTGCCGTTTGAGAGCTCCACTGTTGAAGGAATCGCATCAGAAGTTGGTTGATTTTCTTCATGATCGACGTACAGTGACTGCAGCTTACTATTGCCAATTGTTAAGGTCTGTAAAAGCTGCCTACTGAAGCAAACGATGTCGTATGCCCATCAGAGATGCCATCCTTCTCCAAGACAACACTATGCCTCACACTGCCAATTTGACAATGGACACAATGGCGGACATGCACTGAGAAACCCTTGAACACCCTCCCTATAGTCCAGACTTGTCCCCCCCACAGACTGTTTTTTGTTTGCACCCATGAAAGAATAGCTTGGAGGGAAACATTTTGAAAGCAACGACAACGTCGAGGAGCATTTGCGCATTTGGTTGGCAACGCGCCCTCAAACTTTTTTGAAGAAGGAATGTTCAATCTTCCGAAACGTTGGAAAAAATGTGTATAGTGAGAAGGAAGTTATAGATAGAAATGTTGATAAAGTCACTTGTGTATATATTTAATCAATAAATATTTTTAACAAAATTACCCTTTATATTTGAATCACCCTTGTATATCAGAGCGTAAGGGTACTGATTCCATATATACGTCATCCCTGACAAGTAACATAGCACCGCCATGTGCCAGGACAACCTCTTCTTGTGTAACATCACACCGTGCTGGGGTGTATCGTCTTAGACGGAAAGCGTATTGTGGACCCAGCTTAGTCTCTTGCAAACATGCCACCAAGGGAACATGCTTCATTTCGAAGAAGGGGTAAAAACTTATTCTTCTAAGGAGACCCTCAGCCCCACTCTTGGACTATTTTGCCACAAGATTGATTTTGTCCCAATAAATTGGTTTCTTTATTTTCTCCTAATTCAATTTCCACAAAATCGGTATCATTTATGTATGTAATACATGAATGTGGCTGTCGTCGGATCAGCACTTTTAAATCTTCGGCATTTGTTTTTAACACGTTGACTTTGTTGTCCTCGTGGTCTATTTTGGTATTTTGCTTCAAATGAGAGATAAGCTTTAAACTCAGTTTTTAAAAAGGCAGTAAACTCAGCGATGGTGAAATGTTTTATATTTTACAGCGAATGCCCCTTGCGACCCATTTAAACTATGACAACACAATCTTTAGTTCTGTGAACATATTGTTGTGTTTGCTTGCTCGTTCTATCGTTGTATACATGGAGTCTTTTTCTAAGTACGCATCCCCACTCCACTATTATTAGTCTATTTTTTTGCAGACACTATCTCATAGCATTCATCACCAGTTTTACCTTAGCCAAAACACCAATCTCGTGATCATTCCATTTCCCGTTACTACTCAGTGTCACTCCTAAGTAATCAAAATTCTTTACTATCTGCAACTGCTCACCCTTAAATGTCACGTTTACTCCTTCAATTTATTGTCCTTTTTAAATGCCCTTATCTTTCATTTCTTGAAATGCATTCTCAAACCCCATTTCTTGCAATATTCATGTAGAATTTGTAAAACTCTTGATAAACCTCAGATCGAAATAGAGCCTACTACTAAATTATCTGCAAAAAGTAATCCTATTTTTGTGTTATTCACTGTAGGCAGTTATATCATCTTTTTCCAACTCATTCAACATATTATCAATAAACATATTGAATAATATAGGCCTGAATTTACGCCCTTGTGTTAACCCCGTACTACGTTTGACATTTTCCCGTAGTTCATCCCCATTCAACCAGATACAAGACGCATTATTCTTATATACAGGATGTAAATGAATAACACCGCACGAATTTTACTGATAATAATAAGCTGTTCATAGACATTCAATTTGAGATAGGAAACCTGTAGTCTAAGGCGTTAAGTCAGTATTTAGAGATTGTAATTAATAAAGTTCTTATTAGAAACGATGACCAAAAATGCAAATTCAAAGACAATCAGATTATTATTTAGAAAGCTAATTGCAAGCCGATTTTCTGTCTGGTCAAATGATCTCCTAAAAAACTCACTGAGATCATTCCAGATTTCTTCAACCAGTTTCGCTAATAACCCAGGTAGTTGTGCGCTACTACTAATTCAACCAGGTTTAGCAGTTTTTAGTGTGAACTCCATTGGATGTTTGTGGCAGTTGTTACACCGGTCTAAAAGAGTATCTAGGGCATAGCTTCTCTTGGCAAAGCTATGAAAAAATTAAGGGATTCCAGCAATATCAGCAAAAAAGATGCAGCATTGAGAAATTTCTTTCGCTGTGCTTTGTATAACTAAATTCAGCCTATGTGCTAAACAATGAACGAAGAATGCCTGATAATTGTTGTTTAAAGACGCTGTCAATTGCCAGAATCACATTACCTCTTTTGCAAAGCATTTAAGTGTCCAGACGTTACACTGGCGCCTTCGTAGCACTGTCCTATAAGTTTTCACTGACAGTCATACGGTCCCAACGCTGAATTAATCAAGGCAGACAATGCTAAAGATGTTCTATAGCAAATGACAAAATAACGACAAAAAGAGTTCGACTAGTTCGCCATTGGTGTCTAGTAGTGTGACAATTATGGAACACTGAGATTATTGTAGGTGTATCTGTTGTATCATAAATTTGAACTGAAAAAGTCGGTGCTGCCTGTTTGCAGCTTAATACAATCATCAATGTACTCCGAAATTCAGTCAATGATCTCGCTCCGTACTGTTTTCAAATCTTCCGTGAATATAGTTCTCATTTTATTGTAATGAGTCCGAATCTCCTACGGACTTGTCAAAATTAATAAAGACAACTGTGCTTTGAAATTTCTCCTGCTAAATAAAGATGAGCCTTCATGGTGACCATGAAAAGCAAGCTCCTGTCTAGCTAAATACATTACTGCATTAATTACAACCTTAAAATCTAATTGGTTCAGTCTTACATTTTCATCGTACTGAGCAACATACGACCGGTCGTCCTCCTTCAAAGCATCAGAATGATATTTTATTTCTTTTCGAATTGCTTCTATCGGAGCGCTCACTTGAGATGTTCAGCCGAGTCCGAATGTTTATGTAATGGCGAATTGATGTTTAAAATGTCACAAAACCCAACACTGTTCCACAGTTTTTTTACATCAAATAACAGGCAAGCAAACAAAACAGATTTTCCATATAATCACCAGACAGCCACTCATATTCATTGTACTACGAACCTTTAAAATGCGTTTTGTAACATTTCGCATCTTTTTATTCCACTTTTTGTACCGATAACTTAAAAATAGGTGTTGGTCTTTTTGTTAATAGTACATCCCTTTTATCACAATCAGTTCACCGCCAAAATGGTGTGTGTAATACACTACACACAATATCATGTTGCGGATACATTTCTCCACCAAATTTAACTAAACAATACAGAAGTTGTCGTGAAGCTAAGTTCAGTAAAACCAATAAGCACAATGGCCAACTAGGGTACACAACCATTTTACGCGAAAAGTAACTTTACACTGTTTAGTTAATTGCAACTTGTTTGGAATACCAAAAAGGATACCCCTAAAAGAGGAAGGCGAGCTAGTTTGCCTTTCACGAGGGAAATTAACCGATAGACTAGCCTCTACAAGGGCCTGATGTTCACTACATTCCTGTACTTAGTAGCTGCACTTTACCCTCACAGCAGGTCTATTTCGGAATACGTGGAACTTCATATTCTGCTTCGTTGTCATGTCAACCAGATAAGCACACTAAGACAAAAAGTCCAACCACTCGGCCATCCACTCACATTGAATAGTTGAGACTCAGTATGAGAAATGACAACAAAACGACGCTAAAGATACGCATTCCGTGACACCATTGTAAACAGGCCGCGGAAGCGACATGGACTCAGACAAATATATGCATCCAGAGTATGCTCTTTCTTTGTCTTAGGGTGTATATCGGTTAACAGGAACACCTTTGGTCCCGCAAGATTAGCGCCCTCTTCAAAGTTAAGATGTAAGCCAAGGCAGGTAGCTGGTAGCTTTCATTCTGGCTTTTAGCTACCTTCACAGATATATTCCCGACTAGTTGTTGGACATTTAAGCGTACAACAAGCTTAACACCTATATCATATTTAATACAACTAAAATGGTGAAGGAAGCCTCACTAGCTTCACCTGAATAGCCACACTGCCACAATTACAATAAAGGTAATCTAGAGGACCTCTACAGAATGTATACGACAGTGAAAGTAGTTGAAAAGGATCCGTTTATAATTGGTAGTATACTGTATAATAAACTCCCGACCCACAGTTAAAAAAATAAGTAGTGTGATTGTGTGCGCGCTCGTGCGTGTGTGTGTGCGTGTGTGTTGTGCCTCCCACGACAATGTCTTGTGAATTCGATGCAGTTGAATATGTACTTAATAACGGTATTTCATCACTCACATTAGAGCAAAAGTTAAGGGTGAAAGATTTGCATAAACGACCTGATTTAACTTTATCACAGCAGGACGGTAAATCTGTGCGTAAATTCCAAAATAGCTGGAATGACAAATACCAGTGGTTGTGTGGAACCGGCGAAGGAAAAGGTCAAAGGCTTTTCTATTATTTCTGCTTGATGTTTGACGGTAAGGGTGAAGATTCTTGCCACAAAACTGGTGTAAATACAGTTAAAAATTTTGAAAAGAAGGCCAAGAGGCACTCGGTATCTCAGAGCCATATTAACTCTGCAGAAAAATTTCATATGCTAGGAAACAGGCAAATTGTAGGGGATGTTTGCCATTTTGGCATCCAGGAATTACCATTTAGAGGTCATCGAGAAAGCCAAGATTCTATTAGTAAAGGAAATTACTTGGCCATTCTTGGTTTTTTGGCTTTCATGAGAGATCACTTAGAATCAGAAACTGTTTTTAAGGGCACTTCTATAAGGGCTGCTCTAACCACTAAGCCACCATGGCCAACTCGCCAATACGAATTTATAAACTCGATAAGAAGAAGATCCGTGGTTCAAATCCCGGCATTGAATTTGTCATTCCTGGTTCCACCTCTTAAACATTACCCACACACGGCCTGTGTGTTTAAAAACACCAGCATTAAGTTTGTTGGCATAAATAAATAATAAAATTATGTATTATTGATAAATGCTATAAAAACATTTATTATGAAACATGAATTACAAGACATTTCATTCTCATTTGAGCGTGTTTGTAAATTGCTGAACGGCTGTATACAGCTGTTAACTATGCCAAGAGACGTAAACATGTTCTGTTCTTAGATGATAATTCTACTTGCACATAAACGGTGTACCGTTATGTATGCGCAACCTTACAACCCCTCTTTGACAGCAAATGCGTCTCATATGGCGTTTACCAACTTAAATTAGGGGTGAGCAGACATATTATCGGAAAGGAAAAGCTAGTTTATCCCGAAGCGAGTCGACGGTGAAGGATGAGGCCAAGATGAACCAGTCTACCCTGTTACTTACTTCACGCTTCGCCACTGATTATATAGTTTGTGTGTTTATTGGTATGAATTATTAATTTGCCAGCGTGACTTTCCAGATAACTTTTTGGTTTACCCCATGGATTCCGCTTCAGTTCCTATGCAATTGATAAACAAACTGCTCCACCGAGTAATGTACCTTCTGCTTTTAGAAATGAAGTTATAGATGATGGTCACTTATCCATTCCGGATCTTTCAAGTGAAAATGAAGTTAACACGATGATAGAAGTTGAGGTTGACAAGACATGGAGCTCAAATAAAAACAAAGATGAAGGGATAAAAGCAAATTGACAAAACTGAGAAAGAAAAGCTTCATGTGAGAAGAATCCTGATAATCTAAACAAAGAGTTAATACTACATGGTAAAAATTGCCAAGGGAGAAAATACAAAGAAAATAAGTATTATAATGTTGCTGAAAGAGACGAGCATAAACTTCTTCCGATAACATGCTCACATAAGCCAGGAAACCAATTAATAAGAGAGGATTTTGTGTGGTAAAATTGACGAAAATCGTAGGAGAAAAGTTCATCAAACAATGTGGGAGTTTAGCTAATGGGATGAAAAGAAGGCGTATGTATATGGATTAGTGAATTTTCGTACAACTGTTATAAGAGAGTAGGCAGAATTGTTGAGGAACTGTCAAAGAAAATGTATGGCTACGACTGTTATTCGCCTTCAAAAACTGGAAAAAAGTCAGAGTTTCCAAGAACCATTTCCTTGCAACTACAGGCCTAAAAATTTCTTTGATGAGTGGGTAAAACTTTTGCATTTATGTAACAAAAAGTTACAGCAAAATTGAAGAAATCAGAAAAAAATGGGAAAATTCGGCCCAACATGACGACACAAGCAGTTCAAAGGAACTTAAGTCAGATTCCGTGAAACAGTGGTTGGGGATAATTCCTGAAGTGCCAAGCCACTATTTTCGATCCTCTAGTAATCTAGCTTATGTGAACATGATTTTAAATCTGTTAACAATATGCATGAAATTTCTAAGTTCTGGTGTGAAGAGAATGAGGCAAATATGTACAAAAGAAGAGGTTCTGTGAAATCCTGGAAAATAAAATTTGTGTTCAAGCCTAGAAAAGACTTGTGTGATACTTGTTTAGAAGGTACTCTAACAGAGGGTGAGCTTAATATTCATATTAAAATGAAAGAAGGGCTTCGTAAAGCTAAGCAAAAAGCTGAATCTTACATGACAGAAATAATCATTGTGTTGACAATGGATGTTCAAATGGTATTATTATGCCCCAAACTGCTTGTTTCAAAGCAGCCCTATTGTCAGATGCTTCAGATTCACAATTTCAGCATCTACGTAAAAATACAAAAGATGTTCATTTATACTCGTATTAGCAAATTAATTTACAAGCAGCATAATTGGCTTTTTAGAAGAGCAAACTGGTACTCCAAGCAAGCTCTTTCTAATATCGGGCGGCTGTCCATATCAGAATAAAAATAAGGTTTTGGTTAGTGCCTTGTGAGATATTTAAACAAAACTAGACATTGTAATAGAGTAGATTATGTTGGAGAAAGAACACACAAAGATGGAGGTCGACAGCGTCCATTCTACTTTGGGCCGTCTCTTCACTCCACTGAGCTATTCGCCTGCACATTATTCAAAAATGGAAGCAGCCAGAAAAAAATAAGCCATATAAAATACATTACCTGGATCACATATTTTTCAAAGATTATGAACATGTATCCTCCAACTACACTTCAATTCGTCCTAGCAAGAAGAAAGAGAATCCCACGGTCACTGACATAGAGGATTACCCTATAAAGAAGGTGAAGTGTTCTCAAGATTAATCATTCTGGTGAATGGTAGATTCTTACTCAAAGAAGACGGAAAGGAAGCCACAATGAAGTGCAGCCTATGTACAATGAGCCCTTGAAGATTGAGAAGTCTAGTTTGCAAGTTTTAAAAAGATTCATCCACAGAGACTATCATTATTTAGGACAGTCTGAAGTATTAAAATCAAAGGTCATGGTTATCTATGGGATAGAAAGTATGTTAGTGTTGTTTTAATTTGAGAATTGTTTCCGAGTTCCTAATCTGGATTTGAGAATAGGTGTCCAAATAGAGCAAACTTTACACACACTACCACCATGATTATTGTCAAATGTTTTGGGATGTTAACATTCAAAGTTCATAATAGTCTTTGGCATGAACATGCATGCATTTTCGTAATTTAAGATTATTGTTATTTACAAAACAAAATTTGAAGCCCACGGGGAATTATGTATTCAGTACGTTTATAGTTAAACATTCTTGATGAATAAAGTTGACTACTATTAATTGCACAATTTTGTTTTTTAACTCCCTTTAAACCGAACTAACGTATGCTATTTCACATGTGTATGCAGTTTTTACTCGTTATTGACAGTTTGTATAAGATTGGGAATGTTTTTTGCTTCTCCTGAAAATCTTAGGTTTTTGCACATAGCGCTTCTACTAGGCGTAACGACGCTAACAGTTTATAAAAATGTCTTGCCAGTACTGTTCTGTTCGCCGATGATACTAGTGTCTTTTTAACCAGTGAAAATTTAAATTAGTGTGCAATTAAATTGAACTGCATGTTATTGGTTTAAAGCTAACAAGTCACCCGTAAACCCAAACAAAACAAAGGTTGTTCAATTTATAACTTACCGAACATCATACACTCCGATCACACATGTTATTACAACAAGTAGACAACTTCAAATTTCTGGGCCTTCTAGTAGATGGGTATTTGGACTGGAAAGTTCACATTAAGAATATCTTACTCAAACTTAGCTCTGTCTGTTATGTTATCCGAGCACTGGTAAGTGTAAGTTCTGTAGACACATTTGAGTTGGCATACTATGCATGCTTTAACTCTACCATGGAACATGGACATGGGCGTCGTAAAACGGGGGCAAGGGAGGGGGCGGCCCCCCTTGGAAGTTGGTGAACTTAATGTACAGCCAGTTACTGACTATTAAACTATTATTTTAATTTTGATGTAAAGAACAATTTTTATTTAGCACAAGTTAATACGGTTATTGCAAGAAATATTATAAATTTTGACACTAAAATAATGATTTAATATTATATGCTTGCAAATTTTCAACAAGTGCCGCCGCCCCCCCCCCCCCCCCTGGAAGAGATTCTGCCGACACTCATGAACATGGAACTTTATTTTGGGGTAATTCAGTAGAGTAAATAAATATTCTTAATGCAAATTAAGTTTATAACAAGAATTATTTGGAATACCTATAGCAGACATTCTTGCAAAGATTTTTCTAGAGGACTAAAAATATTAATCTTGTCCTTCATGTAGGTATGTGTATATTCTCGATCGTAAAATGTTTTGTATCGAATCGAGCCACATTTATAAGAAACAATGAAATTAATGAAATAAACACTAGAGAAAAGAGTAATATCAATCATCCCAGTGCAAAACTTTATTGTTCCCAGAAAAGTGCACATATGTTATGTGACCATAAAAATATTTAATGCTCTTCCTAATGAACTTATGAGAAAAATTCACGATTTTAATGTTTTTAAAATTGCTGTTAAAGAGCATCTATGCTCAAAATCATGTTATTAGGTACAAGACTATCTGAATGACAAATTATTCTGATAATGCTGATAATCAGTTTGTGTTTGCCCTACATGTTAAGTTAGTGTTGTAACTACAGAGAATATTTGCTTTTGTTTCTGAATTATCACAGCTTTGTTTCTGTTTTCTCATATTGCCTGTATATAATGTGTTTTTTTTTATGTACAATATTCAAATCTAGTGTTTATGTACGCATGCACTCTACTGTACATTTCCTTGACATGTTCAATGTTCATGGGCTTTTATGACTATTAGTGAACTCGGTGAAAGCAATTCAATCCATTCTTCTCAATTGTGTTTGATCTTTACGTTCTGAACATACTGTGCGCTTAAATTCTCATACTTACTGTTGGTGTAAAACAATTTGTTACACCTTCTGCTTAACTTATTAAAATACATATTTACCAAAGCTAGGAACGAATTGGTTCTCTTTAATCAGAGCACTATGATAAACTGATTATATATTATATAATGTGTAGTGCGTACTATTGCTTGTACTCTAGATATTCAAGGTGTAGGCAGCTTCATTAAATTTAAAATTTAGTTTTCGAAAAACCCTAAGTTATGGGCATACAATGGTGTGAACAAAGCCATCAATAAATTCGTTATCCGTCTCCTATTCCTTGCTCGGTCCTTACGTTCTGCTCAGTTGCTCCTCCCCAAATAAAAGATCCTGTGTATGAGACACGATTTTGACCACCCCTCCTACGCTATAACCGCAACAAAGGGATAATATATATTACAGGCGTTCATGCATTGATAATATGAAAAACCAATAACCCTTAAAAATTAGATTGTGTCATTAGACTTGAATGTCTTATTCTTTCCATTTAAAGGTTCTCGGAATGATTGAGCGGATTATTAAAATCAGGTTTAACAAAGTAAATTCATGTCGTACAGAAAGCTAAAAGCTTGTTTAAAACTATTAAATATTATGTTCAGAACGACTTTGGTGCTACTAGATGCGCATTTGTTGCCTTAAAGCACATGCTTTCAGGTCCCAACTTAACCAGTTGGAAAGCTGGAGTTCCATACTGCGCATTGGTTGGCCAATCACGTGTTTTAAGCGGAGACATACCCATTGTTTCAAGATGGCGGGTGAGTGATGTTGAGAGGAAGTGTATGATTCTTGCTGTTTATCATCTGTAATACGGTACTTATTTAAGTTCTGCTTTTCAGATATGCTGTATCTGCAGGATGACGATGGCGAAAATGCAGATGAAGGTGAGTGAGTTTAATAAATGACAATTCCTAGAGAAATTAAGTGTAACAAGTTCGTATGAAACACGGAGCTGTGCTTTAATGTATGGCGTGCTTTGGTCGAATCCAATTTGTTACAAAGGGGAAGTAGTGCGTATATAGCTTACAATTTGGAGATCACATTTTAGTTCGTTATATTGTTTGAAGTAAGTGAAGAGCTCAAACAAAAAGTACATAAATGCAAAATTAAGCTTAAAATTAGTTCTATTATGAATGAAGTCAAACTTAACGAATTGTTATTTGGTCTCAAAAGACATACAGAATTGAGCAAACATGTGATTTTAGATGTTGACCTATTTTGTTTTCATATTCTTTCTTTATCACGCTAGTTATCGTAGTCATTAGCATAAATTACCAATTTAATAATTACGTTTAATCCTAATTTGCTATAAAAAGTCTTACGGTGTCTAGTTTTGTGCAAATAGGTATCTTTACATTTCTATGAATATCTGACAACCTAAATGGCGCCAACTATTGCCTATGCAGAACAATGAGGCGCTGTGTTATACTGTTCTTGTTGATGGTATTTTAGCGCGACATTTTTATCTTCCCACATTATTCCGGAAATTCTCACCGTCCACGGAAGGAACAAATGGAACAACGCCTATTTGGTTAATGTGGCCTTTTTATGAACAAACATGTTTCTAGCAAATGAAATTTTATGCAGTTTACTTTTTTAATGGTTATTGAGAAATAAATTTTTTAACAGTTAGAAGTATTTAAGAGAAGGTAAAAATAGAATTATTGTAGTAGGAATGTAATGTGCTTAAACCTCTGCACAATTTTATTACAGATTCTTATAAAAGGTGTTACTTTTATTAAGATACCTAAAAAAACTAACCTAAAGGACTAGAAAAAGCAGTCTACACAAGCAAGGGTGCAGAGCTGATTTTGTACAGAGAACATCTCTTGCTGTAAAATATATATAAAGTTGTAATTTGAGGTTGGAATACTGGTAAACTTTATAATGATGAAGCATATTAGGCCATTTTTACATTATTGAAATAAAGGTGGAGGCTTTGTTGGCAGATAGTAAACAATGAGTACTTAGAATTTGAGAGAAAATGAGCAAATAAAATTTGTTTTTCCATTGATTTTATCTTTGAACTTTTGAATTCAGTTTAATGGAGTAGGTTATAGGCTACTTTGTTGCAGTCAGAATCATGCTGGGAAGTATCCGGAAGAATGACAAAGAACAGTAAGGGACTTTGGGAAAATGTGAGGATCAAGGTAAAAATGACTGGGAACAAATCTAGAATACAGCAGCATGAACTATACCATTTCTGCTACACCAGATTAAGAATTTCATTTGCTGGTACTTGTTACAGCAGGTTATGTAATTCAGTAAAATTAGTTCACTGTACACACACTAAACCTCAGGCCAAACTCTGTTTAAATAAAGGAAAGGCAGAACCTTTTAGAATCACTGTGACTTGCTATAGCTTGAAGGTCTACACTTGCCTCCTACTTGCTCTGTGGGCATGCTGCTGTATTCTAAACTTTTGCTGATTACTTTGTTTATTTGGCATACTAAAAGATTTTGTTTACTCTTTCTTCATTTAATACGTTTAAAAACCAACTCTGCTAAATAGGATCAAATCAACTTCCTTCCATAATAGTGTGTGTTGAGTCAGGGCAATAATAGGAAAGCTGGCACCACACCTTGTACCATTATATTTAACCTACTTTTCACTTCCTCTCCAACCCCCACTACTGCTGCTTCAATTCACGTGACTCACATGTCATCTCCCATCATTACTTACCCACCACAAGTTAAATTAACATGCATGCATGTAAAGTGCATATGATCCTTACTCTGTTTCAATCATTTAAAAGAACTGAATAAGCAATATATCTAAGGATCCTAGCTGTAAGGATAGTGAACAATTATGACATTCTTGTAACTTGCGTATTGGCACCAAATGTTGGCAGGTTTGCTCATACGATATGACAGTGGATTTCTTCTTTTAAAATAAACGTAAAATAACGTGTTCATGTATCATCCAAATTAAGCTTTCTGTTCCTATCCTTGTCCATCTATTGTATTTGGGGGTACATATTGCAGTTGAAGGAAGTAGTGTTGGGGGAACCAAGATACTCGGAGAAGTGAAAAAGTAGATTAAATATATGTTAAAATGCGATCTTGGCTTTCCTACTATTGCTACCACAGATGCCTAACAATCACTGCAACATAAAAACTACTGATTCTTTAAAATATACTTATCTGTTATACGTGAAGTCAAAATGTGCAACCATAGATGCACATTTTGCTGCAGTACAGGATCCTTTGAAGAATATTTATACAGTAGAACCCTGCAAATGCAAAATTCCGGATAATCTGAACATAAAATCCATAATTTAAAAAAACAAGTTTTATTAGTAGTATAGAGAAAGCATTTTTATTATAGAACTGTCTACATACTGCAACTACCACATGCGATCGGCTGTCTACAGGTCAGAATACGTTGTGATTTGTTGTGCGTGGTAATCACGCTATGTCCTCACATTGCTATACCACGTTACCTTGCAGGTGAATTTATATGCTTTTTTCCCTTTGTTTTTCGGATAATCCAAACATTGAGTCCAAACAGGGCACAAACCCAATTAATTCAGATTAGCTGGATTATATTGTATATTGTACCAGGACTTGGGGCATTTAGTTAGCTGGATCATCAATGTCATTTTGTAGGTAACTTTGCATATTTGTTGCAGGATATTAAAAAGGTGCATTCTAATTTGATCTCATTTAAGTCACCAAATTGAGCAACAGGCAAAATGAAACAGCTTCCAATAGACATAAGCAGAGTGTGTATTTTTTCTCCCAGGTGGTATGTTGTATTGGGGTACAACCAGTGTTTTTATTTTTAAATCTAGAATTCTGTCTCCATTTTATAGGCGAAAGAGCATCTGTCATTCTCAAAGGAGTCCATATTATATACAAGAGAAGCATGAGTCTTTCTCTACTGCATTACAGCGTTAATTTCTGAACCAGTGTACATTTGTAAAGCACTTACATATTTTGTTTGAAATCATATTTTATAAATATGAACATACATTTTATAACAGTTAGGTCCTATGAAGCAGAGTTATCAAACTGATGTACTTTCTTTTGTCATAAGAAATGATGCAAGTTCTCCCATAACTCTAAGGGAGTGCTATATTATAGGGTTAATCTCATTTGACTGCAGAATGTAAAGCTAAACATGTGAAATGGAAACCAATGTTTAAAAAGATTTTTTAATTTAAATCACATTCTCCCCTTTTACATTTTTACTTAATCATTATAGGATTTTATTTTGTTAAGTATCTAAGCTGAATAAGGTATAATTAATCTAAACACTGTTTTAATGATATTTTAAATTGGGGTATAATAATAGTTGCAATATATTCTGTCTTACGACACGTTTTGGAAGTCCTTGAGGAAAAACACTACCGGTTCCGTATGGCATATGGTAAACCAGTGCAGTATGGCGGTGGGAAAGAATGATGTTTGGGATTCCATGGTGTGTACGTAATAATCCTGAGTTAATCAGTAGTAGTTGACGATAATTGCGTTTTAGCTACACTGATATTTCAGCCCACCTTCCTATCATTTCATTTCTCTTTTTATACAAGAATCCTTCGGCCTAGGTTTTGTGGTTTAGGTCCCTCAGTATCTGAGTTATGCTTTGTTGCTTAGGGCAAAGGGACTATTTTGCTATAGTTGTGTTTAATTACATGTATATCTTGTACAACAAATGATATTCATGTGTATTGCGTAGCTATTCTATGAGCATGCTCTATTCAGAACCTTAACCAAATATACAAACTAACGGGGGATCCAAGAGATTCCAAACTGACTACGCTGTGTTTTACCTTTATGCATCCTCGGCACTTGTTGCTGACATAGAACAGCGTGGATGAAACCATGCTTTTTACTTTCTCTACTGGTAAGTAGGGGAAGTATTGTATTCCACCCAAAAATTTGATGTCAAGATTTCACCGGAAATATGTTTTGAGGCCCCCTGAATCCAAAAAAAGCATTTTTAGAAAAATGTCTGTGTCAGTCTGTGGACAGCATAACTAAAAAACGAAAAGTTGGTTAAAAACCAAAGTTAGTATTTAAGTTTGTCTTTCAAGGATGCGACACAAAGATTTTGAAGAAAATAGCCCCACCCTAAACTACCCTTTACATGGAAAATTTTGATTTTCTTGAAAATGGCTCTAACAATTTTGATTAAAATGTCATATGTTTGAGATATTTTTATGACAAATGAAATGTATATCTTGAATTATCTGGCTATAGCCCCTGTAGTCGTATTTACTCTGGACGACTTTTGCATAACTGTTAAACCATTAGAGATAGACCAAATCATACTATACAAAAATGTAGATCTTGCTAAAATACACAATTTATGTCTAAATAAATTTTCTTGTAGGGTGAACCATTTTGGAGATATTCCTTGTTATGTGTGTGAGTTTCAGAAAACTTAGAACTTTCGTGAAGTGGATCATCCTTCATTTTTTTATATGTTAAGTGTGCAAAGACAACAGAATCTCAAAGCTTTAAAAGATGTGACTATCGCACAAAGCCTACTGTATTCTAACATTTCCCTTGCACCTACAAGGAAATAAGCAATAAGATAATTTGTACAAATGTTTATTTTAACTAATACGAAGAAGATATAGGAATAAGCGTTTGTAAGAATCGTTAGTACAAGAGTAGAGAAAGTCATGTGAGTGCAACACATCAGATTTTTTAAAACTAGTTTTAAAGGCTTTACTTACCAATGTTATTACAGGAGATGCTGAAACTGGCCACCATCGTCCATACATTTTTTGCACCTCTTTAGGAAATTATCCATCACTTCAAGATGAGAAGTGCCGGTAATTTCCTGGGGGATATTTTGTTTTAATTCTTCCAGGGAGTGTGGGTTTGTCACTTTATGCTTTAAGTTACCCTACAGATAGAAATCACAGGCGGTTAGGTCTGGCGACCAAGGGAGCCACAAATCTCTGCTAATAACTCTGTCCTGAAACACATTCAGTTGTTCTCATTGAAAGATTGACTGATGAGCTGTTGCAGAGTCTTGTTAAAAAAAGGCAAAATCACACTCCCTTTAGGTTAATTCTTTGAAAGGGGTTGTGGGACCAAAATTGTATTCATGTATGTGTAGGCGTCAGCTGTTGACTTGAGAAAAAATTGGGCCTGAAACTTTCTTTGTTAATGGCGCACTATACACCAATTTTTCCATCATGAAGGGGTATTTCATGAACATAGGTTTCTCAGAGCTTCAATAATGATTATTTTGCATATACACATCCATGAAGGTGAAACAAAGCCTTGTCCATGAAAAATATTAAATGTGGGTCAATTTTGCCATTGCATACACTATTGAGAGTCCACTCACAAAATGTGTGCCTAATTACATGATCACCTGGTTGAAGAGTATGTGCCACATTTATACGGTGTTAACTTCAGCAAGTTAGCAGCTCTTTGCAATGAGTCGTAAGAAATGCCTGCCTGTTGTGAAAGATGCCTAAGCTATTTTTGGGGGGAATTCTCCAAATGATGACCGATGTCTGTTTCTTCGGTAAGAACCGTGCACCATCTTCTAGATTTCTGAGCCTGAACACTTACTGTCGCCTGAACTTTATTGTAAAGTTTATGTATTGTTGTACGGACAGAAACTTTTACACCTGGAAATCTTTCTGCAAATCACACTTTCACTTGTCGAGCTGATTGAGTTAACACATACAAATCATAAATACATGCTGTGCAGTATAAAACAAATGCTGAGCCATAATACAGCTTGTAAGTACAAGACAAAATAATAAAGCACACTGATAATAGTTTAGCCACATGATATGAGCATCAGCTCAATACTGCATGTTACTGCACTTTCGGAGCAGAGAAGTCATCCCTATGACCTTGTGTGCATCAGCTGCTATTATCGTGTTCCTACTTGTGCAGTGGAAAGACAGTGTGCCACGGTTCTTATGTTTTTGGGTCTCTCTAGAACCATTGAAATAGTAATCGAAGACCATACCATAAAATCATTTTGAAATAGAAAAATCTGATGTTGCGCTCACATGATTTTCTCGACTCCCTGTGTAAGCTGTTCGTATAGACACTTATTCTTCTATCTACTTCATGTTAATCAAGATGTAATTGTATAAATGGTTTTATTATATATTTCATTGTAAGTATAATGGAAATGGGGAGTATGATAGGTTAAGTGAGTCAAATCTTTTAAGGCCTATTTGCTATGTAATGACTTTCAGATCTTGTTCTCCTTGCATGAATAGGAAAAGAGTATATGTTTATGAAAATTCAAACCAATAACAAGGAATATCTCATAGGTACCTTAAAGAATAAATTGTGTGCTTTAATGAGTTCTATATTCTTTGCATAGTTAGATTGTGCCTGTTTCACAGTTTACCATTATGTGTAATTCAGAATGAAAAAGGAGGTTACTCCAAGAAAATTCCAGATAAGCATGTCAATTTTGATGAAAAAGCTTTAAAACGTGTATAATTTAATCAAAACTGAGCCAGTTTTGAGAAAATTTTGCAGGTAAAGGGAACTTTTTTTCTGCGAGTATCCTGCTTTTAACATAGGTCATATTGGTGCCATTTTACTTTTGGTTATTACATTAAATTCACACTCTTTCATACTTTCAGACTAGGAAGGATGGGGAGTAATCCTGGGCTAAAAAAGGGCCCTCCTATGGCCGGGAATTGAACCCAGGGCTTCTGGATTTGAAGGTTAGCATACTAATCATCAGACCACAAAAGCAGTGTAAGGATTTTTTTAAAAACCTTTGTGTGACATCCTTGGAAGATGCTGACTTAACTAAGTTTGGTATTTAGCTGATTTTCCATTTTTATGCTCTTTACAGTTACACATGGCAAACACTAAAAACATTGTTTTTATTCAGGGAGTCTCAGAACATGTATTTTCGGCGAAATCTTGGTATCAGGTTTTTTGGGTGGAATACAATGCATCCTCCACTTTAAGTACCTCATTGGAAAAGTAAGATCTACCTTAACTAAAGCTGAAAATTGAGACAGTATAACAATTGAATTCAGGAGATACGGAAAACCTATCCTTGTATTTAATTATATAAAAAGCAAGTACAACCTAAATCTCAGCAATATGCAGTGTGCTGCAACTTGACTGTAGGCACTAGTCTTTCTTCTTTTTACCCTCCCCGTATGGAGGACTTGCAAGCCAGTGCCTAGCGTCAGATGCCTGCTGGGGAGCAGATGAACCTATGGACTGAACAGAGTGAAGACCTGGAAGCGAATGGTCAGCCAAGCACCAGTTATGAGACTGAAGAAGAGGATGTTATGGAATGCAGGTGAAATGAAGAATGGAAAGGCGATGGAGCAGTTGGTGGAATGAGTGGTGGGGGAACCTGGAGAAAACCTGCCCTGAACTGCTTCATCCACCATGAATACTACATGTGTCCTTGGGATCGAACCCAGCCTGCCTCAGTGATAGGCAGTTCAATACAGTGGAATACACAATTGAACCATATCATGAGTCAATACATAAGATGATATAAAAAGGTACCCTATAAGGGCCCATGTCATGAGAAACATAAATAGAAAGGAATTTAGTAATTACATAGTATATACAATATAATTAGATAAGAAGTTAAAAGTACAATTAGTATAATCAGTAGAAAATATCTATAAGTTTAGGTATTCTTCAATACTGTAAAAAGCTTTGGTTATTAAATAATTTTTTATCCTATTTTTAAAGGTATTATAATTTTCATATGATTTTAGATTTTCAGGCAAAGCATTATAAAACTTCATTCCCATATAACTAGGGACCCTCTCTGATAAATGTAATCTGGTTCTGGGGAGATTTAGTAATTGATTATTCCTGGTATTATATGTGTGAGCATCTGACATGTTTTTCATTGGGAATTTAAATTGAACTAAATATAAAATGTGTATAGATTGATACACTTGCCATTCCAAGAATATTAATACAACAGGGAATATCAACATATTCAGAAAGTAGCCACACAGACTGGATTCAGTGCACACATAGTGGGCAACCAAAACAAAAGGAGTACAGAGGTATTTTTTAGAGGTGGCGCGTGAACTTGTCACTCGCGCATATCCGAGCATCATGCAAAGCGATGGTGGGGGTAAGTTTCCACCAGCAGCCTGCTGGCTAGTGGGCTGGAAGTCGAAGAGGTACTAACCAGACACCCCTTTTATCTTGCAATAGACAAGTGGACTCGACCATGAACTACTGCGCAACATTACGACACACGCCACCTCTAAAAAATACCTCTGTAATTTGGGCATCACCATTCTCACCAGCAGAGATATGTTACTGAAAACTACCAACATAGCGATCAGGTTGTTTAGACATGGACTCAAGAATGGAAGGTTCAACGTGGCTGTTTATTGATTGAGGTTTGATTCCCCCCTTTCAAATTTTCATTTGTACGTGGTAAATGCCCCCAAAAATGCAAATATTTCATTCAGAAATATGTCCAATAATACAGTATGGAATGGAAAGTTTACTGATGCATGAGAAACAGGAGTAAAGCAACAGCAGTTGAAAATGAAATGCATGAGAAGAATGGTGGGTAAGACCAGAAGAGAGAGGGTTAGGAATGAACAAATAAGTAAATGCTCATGTCCATATAATGCCTGAAGAAAAAAAAGCAAAGTAAGTAGTGGAAATGAGAGTGAAAGGAAGGAGTAAGGGGCAACCAAGGATAAACAGGGAGAATACAATTGAAAGAATGGAAATGAAGAGGCGGGAAAAGAATGATGGAAATGAGAATGGAAAGCTGGACAGAGCAAGGTAGCCTGATGTTTGAAAGGCATAAAGGGACAGAAGGTAAATGCCTAGTGAGAGTGTAAACTTAGACTTGGTGCATTTCCTTCACCCATATTTAATTTCCTGTATTATATCTATTGCTTGTGGTGTTGTATATAGTATGAATAGTCATTAAACAGTACTGCTAATATAACTAAAAGCATAGTAGATATTTGTTCCACACAAAAATTCATAAATTCAGTGGAATTGTTTCTATGATATGGCACATAATTAGCTCCATGCTCTAAACAACCAGAAACTTCATTATTTATTTAAGGACACTATCAAATGCTCAGCAATCAGAGATTTACTTGATTGTAAATACTACCATGAAGTGTACATAAGAAAAACCAAGATACTTATAAACCAGAATAAAGGAACTTCTAAGAAATTTAAAATGAAACACATCAACAAATCTGCAGTAGTTGGTCACCAGTAGACAACCTTAAGTGGGAAATATTTGTCGCAAGTTACTGGTGATTTCAACGTTACTCTAAATACAGATTTCCATTAATGATAACAGCCAAAAGGAATGAGGAAGAAGGAAATCTTCACTTTGTAACACTGCTAGCATTACGTCTCCTTTGTTTACATAATTCCACTATTTAGTATTCCATTGTTTCAGTGTTAGATAGCACTTCCACTCCATTACCTGTGTTCCTCTCTGATTCTTAGTTGCCAACCTCTTTGTCTAGGAGTGTATTTTTTCATGTGAAGTTAGCATGTTTTTCACCATTGCTCATCACGAAGCCCGTATACGGCAACATTACCAAAATGTGTTATACACCTGTCCTGCCTTAATATTTCATGGCACAATACATTTATTAAGGTACTATTTACATTGGCATAAGAGCATGTGATTAGGTTTGTGATAAACAGAAACATGTTTTTGTTTACATCAGAGGTATTTCTGGTTTGGAATGGACAGTAGACAGATGGCAGTACAACCTACACTAAGGTGGTGGATCCCCTTCTGGATGCCAGTGGACAAACAACTGGAGATGAACACCTCTGAAACTTGTTCTGAGGGGAAACTAAGTGGAACTAAATGTCATCAATCCATCAAAATTTGAATAGGTTAAAAAGTTCCACATTTATGAGGGAGTTTCAGGAATATCTGGAGTTACTGTTTCACTGTACTGTACCCAAGTTGGAGTTTGATATTGGCAGTACTGGAAAGGTCTGCCCTTGAGCAACGAAGTGCCACACTCATTCATTTGGCTGCTTTCAGTTGGAGAGAAGTAGGTGAAATAGAACTTGTATCCAACTTGGATCTTAAGTTGTAGTGTGCATCAATTAGATTTTATATTTTTCTTGATAAAACTCCATCACAAATGCTGAAATTGTTACAGCAAGCCATGAGAAGGACACAGGTTTTTGAGTGGCATAAGCGATTTTGGAAGGGTAAAAATGACCTGAAGATGCTCCATGCCCTGGAAGACCATAAACTTCGAAGACTTCAGCTTTGACACAATTAATGTCATGTGTGAAGACTGTCCTTTATTATTGCCAAATATTGCAGTGATTATTTTATGGAGCACTGAAAACATTGTACCAAATGTTCTAGCTTATAGGAAAATGGCAGCAGGTGGGTGCCTCGTGTGATCAGTGATGAACAGGAGACTCACCGTATGATGGAACGTCAACAATGGAAAGAAAAGCTTAGGCAAACCAGAATTTTTGGGCAGAGTTATCACATGCAACAGAGTTTGGTTTAATCATTATCACCCAGAGACAAAACAGAAAAGTACCTAATGGAAACATCTTTGAAGTCCAAGACTCAAAAACAAAGATCAACCAAGTAGAGGAAAAATAATGCACCTTGTCTTTTTCGATAAGCAAGGCATTGTGTGCAATTATGTGGTGGATAGGCTAAGTACTGTTACTGTTGATTACTTTTGAAAGTATTTATTAATGGGGCCATTGAGGGAAATTGCCAAGAAAAAGCAATGCCTTGCTCAAATGAGATGGATCCTTCAACGGGATAATGTGCCTGCTCAGTGTGCCATAAAGACTCAAACCACTTCAGCTTCCCTGTTCTACCATTATCGTGGCATCAAGGGTTTACTTTGGATCTGAGGTCCACATTTTCCTTTTGAATCCAACTTTCTTAAGGTGGGGGATTAGCCAACGCTCAAGGTCCCTGTTTTATCTCCAATGTGTTCAGATAGATCCTCAGTTCTTGAGTTAGGGATTGGGCATTTCCTCCCAACCCTGAATGGTTTTGGTTTTCCTGCCAATTCTCAGGAGTCTGTCATGGTTACCCAGTGGGTGATGGGAGTGCCACTTCCCTATGCCGAAAGACTCAAGACACAATCATTGTTAAGCATTGAGGTGTTGCACTCATGTGACTTTCTCTGCTCTTGTACTAACCATTCTTACAAGCTCTTATTCCTGTATGTTCTTTGTGTTGAGCTAAACATTTGCAGAAATTCTCTTATTGCTTATTTCCTTGAAGGTGCAAGGGGAATATTAGAATACAGAAGACTTTCGATAGTCAAATCTTTTAAAGCTTTGAGATCCCATTCTCATAGCATGCTTAACATATTAAAAAAATGAACAATGTTCATTTCACGACAGTTTAAAGTTTTCCGAAACTGCCGCAAATGACAAGGAATATCTCCGAAATGGTCCACTCTACAAAAAAAATGTATTCAGACATAAATTGTATATTTTAGCGAGATCTACATTTTTTGTATAGTAAGATTTTGTCTATCTCTTACGGTTTACGAGTTATTCAAAAGCCATCCAGAGTAAACAGAACTACACAGTCTATAGCCAGAAAATTCAAAATATACATTTCATTTGTCATACAAATGTCTTAAACATATGGCATTTTAATTAAAATCGTTAGAGCCATTTTCAAGAAAATCAAAATATTCAAAAAATGTTCCATGTAAAGGGTAGTATAGGATGGGGCTGTTTTCTTCAAAATCTTTGTGTCACATCCTTGAAAGACATTAAGCTTTAATACCAACTTTAGTTTTTAACCGATGTTTTGTTTTTGAGTTCTGCTGTCCACAGACTGACACATAGACCTTTTTCTAGAAATGCATTTCTCTTTTTTTTGATTCAGGGAGCTTCAAAACATATTTCTGATGAAATCTCAACATTTAAGTTTTTGGGTGGAATATAAGACCTCCTCTACTTACAGGGCTTTCGAACTGGTTCTTCACTGCTGCACGGCCTTTTGCTTGTGCGAGTTTGAAGCTGCAGCGTCCGGGTATGCCGCTACTAACAAGCTGCACGTAAAACATGTATAAACATCTTTCATTATAGAAAATTCTGGAAGTATCGTTCCTCCTTTGCTGTGCAGGCATTATATAAGGAAAGCATATTCTGATTCACACGATTAAGTTGGGCAACTAATGTCTGTGATTTCATTCCTAATATTTTGTTTTAGTCTTCCAGTGTGTGAGGATTTTTCTCGTAAACTTTGTTTTTCAGGTAACACCACAAGTAAAAATCACACAGTTAGATCAGGGGAGCGAGAGCGCCATACATCAGCACTAATCACTCTATCTTCAAACACTTCCCTAATTTTATCCATGGAATCATCGGCTATATGAGCAGTAGCAGAATCTTGTTGAAACCACCCATATGATTTCTCTTCTGTCAGTTCACGAAAAAATGGAATCAAAATGCCATTTCTGTACCTTTATTTAGTCTGGTCCTAAAATATTGGACCAATTATGGGTCTAGCGCTAACAGCACATCAAACTCCAACTCTCAGATCATAATGAGGGATTTCTTGAGCACGATGTGAATTTTGAGATGCCCTATGCCGACTCTTATGAGTGTTCACGTGACCATTTAGATGAAACCATGCCTCATCTGAAAAGAACAGAAGCTGTGGATCAGTTAAACCATCGTTCACGACATTTCCAGCATTTTCTATAAGGTAAGATTTTTATACATGTTTTACGTGTGGCTTCTTAGTAGCGACAAACCCGGCCACAGCAGCTTCAAACTCGCCCAGGCAAAAGGCCATGCAGCGGTGAAGAAGCGATTCGAAAGCCCTGTACTAGTAGAGAAAGTAAAAGGGCTTCAGGGCTGTCATTTTCTTAGTGATTGTGAGTTGGTGTTGGTGTTTTCAACAGATTATCTAAAAGAGGCTCTAGGGAATGTTTGGAACATGGGATAAAATGCTGGAACCATGGAACTATGTCAGAAGAATACTCTGAGAAATAATTTGAGTATAGATGAGCAGTATTTTGCAGCCAAAAGTTAATTCAATTAATTTTCGACACCCCCTCGTACAGTCACTTCCAGTAAGTCAGCATGCGATAAACTACGAGCTTTGTTTATGCATATCCTGTTTCTAAATTTATTTTGTCATATTTATTGCTACGTTGTTTAACAGCATGTACCAAAACAGAAGCTTGGTAGCTTTGTTCATTAATCTGAATAAACAACACCAAACGGATATATAATTTTACACCAGTGGCTTATGCTCTAGCATTTAAAGAGTTACATGACTGTCTAATATTACCCTGTCAATGAGATTAAATTCCACCACTGCAAAAGACACTTTCTACCATTTCACTGGTGAACATCAAGAGTTTGATATTTCTCAAGCATTCGTGAAAATAAAAATCTCGCATATTTGTCATTAGCAAACTAAGTGCATATTGATGCTCGCCTGGATGTAAAACATTCTTAAGTAATTTTATATTCAATCAGTAATGAAAGCTGAAAAACATGGTGTAACCATTGTTTGAATATAAGTAGAGGCTGGATTTTATGGAATATCAAATTAAGAAATATGTAACTGAAATTGGTGAAATATGTAAATAAATATGTGATTAAGCATTTATCTGCAAAAACCAAAATTTTATTTTTTGCTATAAGATTGAACTTTACAGGCTGGCTAGTCAATTCTCCTGGTTAATTCTTAATCAGTTCACTTCTGTTACAAAGTGTTACAAGTGTCTCCTATTCAAGTGTTTTAAGTCACGTTTGGACGGGATGCACAATTATAATTTATTTTTCCAAATGTTCTGTTGTCATGCACAGTCTTCCATGTGACAATATATTTTTATAAGTAAAGATCGCTCAACTTTGTAAGAAGTTAACTGTGCATATTTATACAGAGAGGTTGTGTTAGGAATAATGTTCTCGGTGTGTTCTACAATTTTACCATTAAATATGCAAGACAACATATTTGAATAACCAGGGCTCTTATTCAGCACAGATTGCACTTTAATGGAAGCTACACCACCCATTCACCTGACACAGCACCACCCTTCTGAACTGCAGCTTCCATTATTCCCATAGCTTGTTGGAGATACATACTTAGTCTTCAGTTTCTTGACACTATCGAGAAGCCAGCTGAAGGGAAAACGCTTCACAATTTGTAATAGTCTGCTGCACTTGTTGCATCTTCCATGTCATCAAACATGGGTGTCTATTGCCAGGGCTTTAGTCACTGAAGGTAAAATAGTCCTGTAGCAAACTTGTGATATACAGGTAGGGTCTACGATGAAATCTCAAATTGGACATTTACAAAGCTATCTAAATATTACAAATATGTGTTTTTGAGCACATATTAGGAGTAAACAATGGATTTCTTCAAAGGAACATGAGGTGATACTTTTCTAATCGTATTATGTTAGAGCAGATTTTTCATGAGAGCAAATTTAACAACTCCTAAACCCTTGGGGATAAACTGAAGTTTTTAAAGTACAAACCAGTGTATGGATTCCAATATTAAGGAAATATTTTCACTGAAATCAATTCCAAAGCTGGGTAGTAGACACTTATAAAACCAATGGGGACATAATATGGTGTGATGTGGAAATAAATTCTTGAGCTTTGAACACACTTAAAATTTGACATTTTCGTACACATACAAGTTAATGTTCCAATGTCTAAAGGAAAAGGCTGTTAAGGAATGAGTTAATGCAATATCCGTTTACTGAATTCATTAACAAAATGTGAAATTACTGAATTCAATTCCTACATTCAGAGATAAGGCGTGTAACAATTGCATTGTTCAAAGGAATTATGCTGGTTACTATAAGTGACGATGACTTTTCCAGTGAAATTCATTATGCCTGTGATGCAATGGATGTGATTCTTCCTCCTGATCCAGTCTGACTGAAGATGCACTGCAGGTATAGTAAATGTGAATGATGTTCCTAGCCCAGATGAAGTGCATTTCACTATCTCTGAATACAGTGACAAATGACTACTTTTGTAAAGTCAACCAAAAAACGAAAACTTTGACACCGACCAGCGTAATACAAAAAATGTGCTCCCAAGTACATAAAAATCCCAGAAAATTGCCATAGTTCAAATGAAAAATGGGAAGAAATGAAACAAGTTTGAAGGATTCCTGTGCACTTGAGATTCTGCAAATGGTGATGCAACACTCTTCCACAGATGTTTTGACTTACCGCAGTTGATAATAAGCTATTACCACACCAAATGTTTAGTTAATAAGTGGTTTGGCTTTAAATGATGTATAATTGCTTTAAGAAATAGTTTAATTGTGAAAAACATGAACTTGACAGAAATGTTCCACAAATAACACAAAGTAATTAGAGACTCGCACTTCACTATAATAAATTGAGTTTCACTCAATATTTTCCACAACGATCGTTTCGACACCAATTACATGTCATCATCAGGCGAACTCACCTTATACAATAGCTACAGACAAGCAGTTACAAGTTCGCTAACTCACTTTATTATATTGAAGTGTGAGTCTCTTAATTACTTTGTGTTATCTGTGGATCAATTTACTTAACTGTTAATAGCTTCAGGTGTGTATATTTGACAGAAATGTATTTGTTCATCATTACAGATGTGATATGGCTAATGCCCTGGTCTCTTTATAGACTGTGATTTTGGTAAGCGGGGTGAATAAAAAAGCAAACAAAATATATAAAGTCACACACTCAGCTTGCGTAAGGAGATAAGGGAAATAACAGCTCGAGTTTAAGATAGCACATACTGTATACTCATTATTGCATGAAACTTGGTTGTATTTCGCTGAAATTTAATATATTGTAAGCAATTGTGTATCCCATTTAAATGTGACTTAAACGCTTGAATGGGAGACACTTGTATTTAGTAACAGAAGTGAACTGATTAAGAATTAATATAGATATTTGACTAACCCACCTGTGCACTTCTATTTTAGAGCAAAAAAAAATACAATTTTGGATTTTACATATTTCACCAATTTTTATTACGTATTTCTTAATATGCTATCACGTAAAATCCGGGCCCTAATTATGACATCAGACAACCTTTGGCAGAGAGAAAATTTAATGGGGCCTGATAACTGACTCATACCAGATAAGTGCGACATTGGTACATGTTATATGTAGTAATAAGACTAAACAAAGACAGTTTGACATATTACAGTAAACATAAGCAGACCTAAAACTTGGTGTGCATGCTAATTTAACAAGTAATCTGAAAATCAGCTAAAAAGTGTGAGCAAGCCAAGCACAAAATTCCTTACAGCAAATCAGTTGCATCTGTGTTATTAAAGCTAGGATTTTTATGTAATATCCATATGTAGAATGTGTACTAACACATAGTTTTAAAATATGTAATATGAATTTAATTTGATTTTTATATGTATGATGTATTAAACAGTACTCAAAGTTTCCTCATTTTATTATACTGTTGCAAAATGAAATGTGGTACAATAAGTAATATTGATAATGCGGCAAACTTAAACAAGTTACATTGAGAGGTAGAATCAGAACTGAAAAATTCAATGCCACAGTCAGGATTTGAACCACAGACCTTCCATGCAGCTGCTCTAACCATTAAGCGACTGTGACAACCTGCCAGTATGCCACTGGATTCTCCAACCAATTCATATTTTTCCTGGTATGCCAGAGATAATTACATTAGGAAGATACACAATTTTTTTAATGTTCATAGTCACAGTTTAAATTGTGTGTACTAAATATTATTGCCAAACTCAATGTCATTCTAACTTAGGATACATCTCCTAGTTCTCTGTTGTCATGGAATGCAGCTGCCAGTGAGACAGGATATTATTGTATACAGAAAATGACCTCTCCATATCACCGGAAGTTGCTGATGCATATTTTGGTAGATTAAATTTTTCAGGAGAGATTTCTGTTCTTAAACACTGCAGCAAGTGTCGAGAAGCAGGGGTTTCTCTGCGTAACCGGCTCAAATTTCTTCATTTGTATTCCAACAGTCCCTTCAACAGCGCTCAACTTGGATTTCACATCTTCCACAATGTTCAATAATTTTTCTACAATGGCATGCCAGGAGTTTCTAATTTCAAAATACTATCAGCATTGAACCCAAAATTACCTGTGATATAAGCTAATTAGTACTTACTGTACTTTAGAATCACTTTGGGCGTCATTCACTGCAACTGCTGATTTACTGGAAGCAAACATCACAGACTTTCACTTTAAAATGTTCACCATAAGGGCAGGCAGGTACCATCCACATATCCTACCTAGCCAGGACAGTACAGGGGGCAATTTTACATTTGGCAATTGTTCTTTGTAGTGCAACACACATTGGAGGCTCTAACAAATACTTTCTTGGAGTTCAAAATAATGCTGCTTGCTTGTGGATATTTACTTCACACTTCTTCGGTGACATGGAACAGTCCATGGGGAGACAGGTGAAACGGATCATCTTTTGACACATAAAGCAGTTCCCACCTTTAGCATGTATACTGCAGCATCAGAACAAAGAACAAGAACTTGTTCTTAAACACCTTTAGACCACAACACTCAACAGTCCATTCATAAAATGGCCCACTGTTGAATGATTTGTGTGTTCCAACACTTTCATAGAAATCAGAAGAGGTGTAGGGAATTCTTCCCCATCCAACTTACCAATCGCAAGATTGGCAACATAGTGACCTTTCACTTTGGTAGTTTCTGCCTTTGTGATGTTACATGTATGCCAGCACTTTCCTGTAACAGAAATGTAGGTAGCCTTTTTGGAGCATAGAATCATGAGGTACCTGCCTCCCACAATACTAGTTTTAACATGTATATCTACAAGTAGATGTCTGGAGCTTCTACCATGTGGCAACCGTAGCGGTACACATGCCAAAAAAGAGTGCATTCCTTGTACTTTAAGACTGTTGCATTTGAGAGAGAAAGCCTTGCTTTTTAGATGTTTGTAGTGTTTTATTCCTAGTATGCAGGACACTGCGCACATGTTGATGTGATTTCATTGAGCATGTAATCCTTTAATTACAAGCTTGCCAGAGAGTCAAAGCTACATCAGTAGTGAATGAATCATCTCTTGTAACTTCGATGATAATTTTATTTTGATGTCACAGGAGGCATCACATTGAACTTACATACTGATTAATATAAGAAAAATGAGTACATTTTCGATCGGCATGTAGTAGACCAACAACTATTGAAACAGTAATCTGTCATGCTGGAATGCTTTCTTGCAGTCTCCTGAAGCTCCTTCTCTTAGCAACTCAAACTCAGAAAGCTTAGTTAACAAGTGCATGTAAAATTATGTGCTGCTTTTATTTTGCTCTCTACAGAGATGCGTGGATAGTCTGCAAACCGGATAATTCACACGTGAATGAGTTTACTGTATTTCAATTGCAAAAAAAAAGGTACTTTTTATAGTAAGAGGCAGAATGTTATTTTACATAATATATGTAAAACAAATGTCTATGCTCAAATATATAAAATATGTAACAATAACATGTCATATGATAGCCAAAGTTTGTCACCATGGTAGTCATTCATACTAGCAAATTGTGCATTCTTAGAAATTTAACACCTGCTGGATCATCTTTGTAATCAATTTTCTCCCTCATTTCATGCATAAATTTCTTTGTGGCAGGAAATGCCTCCCTATCATAAAAGCAATAAATTGTTCACTGCAAAATATCTGTATTAAAGCCCTCTAAATTTATAAAATGCTGCTGTACGTGATGTCTTTTTCCAAGAGATGAAAAGATCAGGGTTTTGCATTCAGCAGTGGAAGATTGTGTTTCTGCACAAATACACTGTATTGTAAACAAACCTGTGCCATTGGCTTTTTCAATCAACTCTTGTGGCCGCAGAAAGTTTATCTTCTCACACATCTTATGTTTGGGAAGTTTTTCAAAAAAATACACACAAAATTATATCCCTGCTTTGGTCATGCAACAACTCTTACTGTTTGTATTATTGGTTGGCTTTCACTACTCCTACATTGTATATTTTCTGACATTTTGACTGAAAAACCAATAAAAACACCACAACCAGTAAAATAACTCTGCACACTGTAGTTGTACTACAGGAACTAAAGTTACCACCATTAACATGAAAGCTTGAGAACTTTTCCTTTCTTTCACTTAGCTCATGCTGGTTCTATTATGTGTTTTGAGTCACATGCTGTCACAATAAACAAGAGTAATGAAGTGAGTTGGGCAGGACCACGTGTTATAAAAGAGGGGTCCACTGTAGATTCGTATCTCAGCAACCAGTTAATGTAGGAAATTAGTTTTTGACACAATCTTCAAAATAAAATGTCCTTCATGAACAGCTTACTCTCTTTCTTGTAGCACAAGTACTTTTGTGAGTGCATGTGATATTTATACCACTTGGCTTTACAGTATGTTTAACTGTACTGGTTTCATTGAATGGATTGGACCTTATGTAAACAATGCCTAAAAATGTACCCCTCCGCTTTCTTGCTCTGATTGGAGCAGTATCAGCACTACTTTTGTAACTACATGGACCTGGAACTATCATTGTGTGCCTTTGCCCCACCAACTTCTTGCGATAGTTTAAAAACATGCTGCTGATTAGATAAGAATTGTGTATAACACTCTGAATTAAAATCATAAGTAACAAATATATTCTCACCCTCAGCAATGATGTTCTTAACATCTCTTTTCCAGAACTCCAAACCAATGTCAAGTAACAGCTTGTAAAGGCCCCCTAACAAATTCATTAAACTGAACTTTTAGCACTGACTGGCTTTTTACGTTTCCTTTATTTTCCAGGCATGGTTAGCTTACCTGGTTTTAACCTTTCACTGCATGCAGAATTTATTCTTGAGGACACATCTACAAACTATGCCGTCAGATTAACAGCATCCTAGATAACCAAAGTGGGATATTTCTCACATAGTTTGTAAAATACATTCAGAATTATAACTTTTGCACCACTTGTTACAGGCTGCCCTCTGCGATGTTTTAAAGACTGCCAAGATGTTTCACTGTCTTACCTCCCTGCTTCTACAGCTGAGCGGCAGAAGGCAATGTGCACATGCTCTTTGCTCATTTTCAGAATAAGTGCACTTAATTACTTTAGATTCTTTTTGCTGCAGTTCTACATACTATAATAACGTGTTAAACATACCATTTTTACATAATGCATGGAAGATGTGGCAGCATCGTGGTTGAGCAGTAAAGTGTTCACCTACCACCTAGGTGGCACAGGCTCGATCCCAGGGATCCACATGTATCCGTGGTGGACAAAGCCATGTCAGGGCAGGTATTCTCAATTCTCCGGTTTCCCCCACCATTCATACAACCATTGCTCCATTATCATCTTTCCAATCGTGGATTTCGCCTGCATTTAATATCATCCTCTTCCTCACTATCATACCGGTGCTTGGCTGACCAACCGGTTCCAGATCTTCATTCTGTCCATAGGTTCCTGTGCTCCCCGATAGGCATCTGACCCTAGGCCTTGGCTTGTAAGGCCTAGGGTTGTAAGTCGTATGCAAGGGAGGGTAATCAGGTAAAGAACATAGAAGATGCAGTAGGTTTTGTTAGTATTCAGTGAACTACTTTGTAGTCAATGTGCCCTGTAATATGCCGCATAAGCCAATGAACGTACACTTGATTCACATTTGTGCATGTTTCTGTTTACATAAGGACCAATCCTTTTGATGAAACCAGTATATACAAAGCCACAAGGTGTGGCAACCCTCTGATTAGATGTTGATCAGCTCCACGTGCCATTAAATTTTCTGTCTGGCTTAATATCCTTATGTGCTCCCATAGTACCAACAGCAGCAACTGTTACTTAGTCTTCTAAAGAGATATTGAAATGCTTTGAATGCTACTTGTTAAAAGTGTGAATATATGTATACTCCTTCCAGCCTTAGATCCAGACCTTGTATCCATCCTCCATGATAACCTGGTGTTTGTATCAGCTGTAATAATCACCCGTATTTAAGGTACTATATTTTGTGGTGTGCTTCGGTTTCGCTTTTGCAGGTTAGTTGTTGACGGCTTGTGTTTACATCAAGCCTGGACTTAAGAGCGGTGTGATTATAGTTCTTTTGGCCTGTACACATGCAAGCTGTGCTCCTCGTGCAATTTAAATGTGTTTAACTTAATGTGAGTACAGCTTATATAGTGCAAATGGGTTAAGATTGTCTGCTCTCAGGCCAGCAAGTTATACATATTGGAAATTACATACATTCTCCTACTATGGAGAAAAATAATCTCAGCTGTTAATTATAAATATCGGTTGAATAGTTTGTGCTAGACATCCTAAAATCAGATTTAACATATGCTGACAATGAACTTAATCAGAACGTACAAAGGAAAGAAGAAAACTTTTTTAAATAAGGGGAACAAAAAGCCATAAATGAATCGATTGGAGCTCAAAGGCATTAAGTCAATTTTTGCAACATTTCAGGAGAAGGAAAAAGCTGGATAGATATAATAAAAGCAAATAAATGTAGACTATTAATGTATTTTTATATAAAGTAATGTTTACTAATGCATTTATCTGAGTGAAAAAAACAATTTGAACGTTTCATTTGTATTTTATTGTTTTTAAAAAACAGACTTAATGCTTTTCAGCTCCACAGTTACTACTGGACTGCAGATCTGCATTGATATTTAAATTTATGATGTTTTTATTGGTCATGTACAGGTTTATAAACATAAAGAACTGAACAGAGTAAAATGCATTATAAAATGACTGTTGCTTTCCCCAAATACCGCTTAATTTGGAAAAACAAACATACAAACATGTGACTTTGAGAGCTTTACACAGAATCACTTTGAACCCATTTGTTGGTCATTTCAGAATACTCTTGCAAAACTGCATGGCATCTTGAACATATTTTACTAACTTGCCAATATCCTGAATCTTTTTAAAGTTTATGGGAACTTCGTCCTTGTATGCCGTTACAGAGGGCATAGTAAGATGGTGTAGTGAGCGAGACTTTCCCAAGAAAGAATGTATGTTTGACAGGCGAGTCAATGTAAACTGATGCTTCAGCCTCTCCAATCCTGTTACTGCTGTATTTGAATTACTTATTTTAATGAGTTTATGCAACTTATTACAGAAGTGACATATGCTAAAAACTTGAACCTGTAGATATCAGAATTTTGTGTAACATGTATATAGAATGAAAGATAAAAGATCTAGGTACCCCTGTGGACAAAAAGTAATGTCTGACTGGCAAGTTTGTCTCCAGTCCTACATGGCACAGTGACTTGATTGATCATCTGGGTTAAGAATTTTAAGATTTGGAACTGTGACATTCTGTTGCTGCTACTACATACCTCTATCACAGATGGTGTAGACAAGGCACTGTGCTGTGTAGGACTTAGATGAGTTTGGCACCCTGTGGGTATAACATGGACCAAATTTAGTATATTTCTCTAGGAATGAGGGCCATTCCCAATTATATTCAACTTTTTCCATGATGCTCCCACATTTATTGGATCACTGGGATTTTGCCTTTAGACCATGTTCATTGCTAAGAAGTGTGATATACTTGAAGGCAATGCATGCAAGATGCCTTCAACATCCTTGGCGTTCTTTATATTTATTATTTCTTCTTCATTATTATTATTATTATTATTATTATTATTATTATTATTATTATTATTATTATTATTATTATAAGATGATAATGATATCTCTTTCACTTTCACACCATTATCTTAATTTTCATTGTCACCTTGTTGGTCTTTAGGGCATTTGACCTGCAATTTCCTCTGCTTCATAGCATTCTACCATTTTTTCAACTCCACCAATTCCATCTACTTGGTCTTTGCCATGCGAGGTGTCAAGAATTTCTATGTTAATACTATTATTGTATTTGTAGCACAACGTAAGATGAGAAGCAGCTTTAATTTATCTTTGTCACCTGCACATAATAAGAATATTTAAGGATGAACCTGAGTTCATGTAATGAAAAGGAAGAAAAGTCTCCTCATAAAATCTTTGAATGTTATGATTTATTCAATAGGAGACAAGACCTCCTAGACTGCATCCATTCAAACGAAAGCTCTCCAAGGACAAATTTGGTGAAATTGGTGGTACTTATTAAAGGAATCAGTATCTTTGCTTAAGAAAAATGAAAAGTACAATAAGCCTTCAGTATTAGGGTATAACCAGACTCCATATCAATCTATTCTTTATCTGAATTGCTGGGCCATGTGACCAAACACGCACACATACCGGGTGAGGCATTTAAAACAGTCCACCTGAGTAACACAACCATTTGCAGTGATAGAACAAATATACTTCAGACAAAAGTTGTTCAGGTTAAAAGGGGACGTATTGTATAGTTTTGTGATGACAGATGTTGGGGAGATATGGTTACCTACTTCATAAATTTTAAATGAATTTATATGATTTACCATTTAATGATCTATTTGAAGATGCAAATGATTGTTTTTGTGGCCTTTGATAATAGTTGAAGGTTAAGGTTTGAAAAATTAATTTATTTCAATGAACTGATGAACTACATTGTACAGTTTGAACCATACTAACCAGATGTAAACAAACATTTAAATCTTTGTGCCATTTCGTTTATCTGTGTGCATGAGGACCATCAGCTTGCAATGTGTCAAGATTCAATTAGACATTTTCTTCCTTAACTGTCAGTTGATCTCAATGTATGGTACAAAACCGAGAAAATTGATGTATTAATTTATGGTGAATACTGCCAAGTTATGAGAGCAGCTATAACATAGTAACCCACTTTTTAAAAATCCGGCTTTTGCTTATTCTGGGCACCCGCCTTATACCTAAAACAAAATGTGTAATGCAAGTTTGTCTCAATTATCAAGAAAAGATGAAGGGATAATCTTTTTTTAAGCATAGTTCATGAAAAAGTGCCTAGGGAAAATCTCGGAATGCAACACCTCAGATTTTTAATTAGAACTACAACAGCTTTGCCTAGTGCTTTTGCATTGTGCACCACAGCATAATTGATGTTCAGTTGGTTTGTAAAATTCTCTGTTTCATTACTATGATTTTTGTCTTCTTACGTATTATTACATAGATAATTCCTTCTAATTTGTATTTCCATTCATTCTGATGTTTTAATTCTTTCTTACATGCTTTTAGGCTCTTCATACTTTCCTTGTATAAGTTTTTCTCTTCATTTTTTCATTCTCTGCTACGCACCTAGAGTAGGGAGCATGAACAAAGGTGGGTCACTGCACAGAAAGAGAATTGGAGACAGACCCACTGCTCTTGTTTGCCATCCTGCTTTTTCTGCACGTATCAGTGTGGCCTATGAACTGTATTCTGTAGCAATATTGCCAATATTGACACCCATTGGTTGAACCGGTCATGTGCTTTTCTCTTGCTACTGTGCATCCCCAAGTCACCCACCCTTGTACATGCTCCGTATTCTAGCAGGTAGAGACCCATAGCTTGAAGGATTTTTCAAAATGTTCATTTTTCACATGAATGTTTATAACAATTTTGATTAAATGCCACATGTACAAAATATTTACAATACATAATTAAAATATGTACCTTGATAATTATTATTTATTTATGCCAACAAACTTACTGTTGGTGTTTTTAAACACACAAGCCATATGTGGGCAATGTTTGAGAGGTAGAACTGGAACTTCAAAATTCAATGCCACAGCTGGGACTTGAATTTTTAAGTTCCAGTTCTACCTCTCATATGTACCTTGAATTTTCCGGAAATAGCATGCATGCTCTGTTCATTTTGAAGGAATAATGTATGACTGGTAAACCATAAGTGATGAAAAGCAAACACAAAAGATGAGTTATCTTAAACAATTTTTTTGAAGGTTTTTTTTTTCCTAAAGCATTAGCCATTTCTGAGATATCATCAGTTTCAGTTGTTCATTTTAAGTGCCATCTCCCTTCAGTTGTTTCTTGATGCCATTAAAAGAGATGGAATTTCTGAACCAACATATAATGCAGCAGTTTTATCTAACACAATTGTACCTCCAAAAAATCCACAGTGAGGCTATATCTGGGAGATTATCTTGGTTAATACGAAGTAGATAACTTTTGTCAAAAGTTGTAGAAGCTGTATAAAGAATGATAAAGTAGAGAAAGTTATGTGAATATGATGCATCAGATTTGTTTTCAACAGATAAAGGGACGTCACTATTGTTTTCTTCAACTAGTTTTCTTTAAGGAAAAAATAAAGATTTGAGGTTAGAAACTCAAAATCAACCATAATTGTCTTTTTTTTTTGTGGTTTTGTGCATCAGAAATATTAATTTGAATAAAACTAACTACATTGCACAACAAGACATTAAAAGCCAAGCTTATCAAATGACTTTCTGTATGTTACTGGAGATACGCCAGTTTTAGTGAATATGGCAGTGATGTGCGATTAGCACATCAATCTCTCTCCTTTCAGCCATTAATCTCTGTCTTCACATCCTGAGCCACTACTTTTCACAAGGCTGAAATGACCCAATTCCAAGTCACATTACTTTGTAAACTCCGCTGATTTGAGCTGGGGACTTTCAGGCTTTTAAAAGAGCAACACACTCAGTAGATCTTGGTGACAATGTTATTAAGGTGTTGCTGTTCCTGAAATAATCACGTATGATACTCCTATTACATATTGCATGTGAATGTTACATTTTGTTGCTTTGAAGTATCAGAAGAGAGAAATCAATAGCTTGGAGACTGTCTAATAAAGAAATCAGCCATCTCCCCCCTGTGGGAGTAGCATGTCTGCCTTGCATTTGAATGGTCCCATGTTCGAATCTTGGTTGTGGTGAATTACCTGGATTTTTTTCAGTACTATTCTTGAAGAAAGCCTGAAAAGGTCAGGCAACTCTGAAGTTCTACGGACCCCATTGAGCATTATTTCAATTGTTTCTTTTATTCACTGGTATGACCTGGTTAAGACATCCAACTTCAGTAGTATGTTTTAAAATAAATTAAATACTTCCCTTTCAAAGTAAATAACTGAAGAAATGTATTCATGAGTTGTGTTGATGAATGACCTTGGGTAAGACAGTTCTTGCAAAAGCACCAAATAAGTATCTGTTGCATTCTTAATCCAAGTGGATTGCTTAGTCTAGCTTCACTAGCTTGTTACTATTTACCTTGTATATGAGGAGCATAGATTCAAACACCATTATGTTCATCAATGGACAAAATTGAGTTTGACCTCATTTTGTACTATTTCTTGACTAACTTTTCAATCTAAACCTAGGTCACATCAAATTTTTTGTCCGCGTGTAAAATAGCTTGTAATGTAGTTGTTTCATGTCTCATGTCCACATTACTGGTTGGTGCAAAGCCAATTTTGTGTTTCTTTATACGGTTACATGCCCTTTCATTATAATGGTGACACTTCTCGGGATATAGTGTCACACATTTGTTCGTGGATAATACATGCTTAAAGATGTATGAAAGTGGCTTTTAGTTCAATGTAATTCAAAAGGAAATTGAAAGAGGAAGAAGCAAAAGAAATTTGTCTTGACAGCTTCAGTCTGAGGAACGGTAAGCCCTCTATATTTTTTAATAAAGCTGCATAATATCCTGAAGTACGTTATATTAGCATTGTTTTGAAGTTATTTGAAAATATCTTGAATTCTGCTTCCATCCCTACAGAAGACATCCGTGACCAGAATGGACCATGTGACTATTTAGAGTGTGGAATACATAGAATGTAAAGGTAGTTTGAGTGGGTTATGCTACTTTCTAACTTTTGATAAATAATAGTTGGTGTCAATTAATTTCAGAATTTGTTTTTCTATCTGTACCATAGGTAATTTCAAAATTCTCATAATCCTACTTATTAAGTAGTTTCTTTGTTTAAATTCATGTTATAATATGTTTTTCTGTACATATTTACTTCAAGAATACAGTCATTCACTATTCCGCAAGAGCAAACTTTCCATCTGGTTGCTTCAAATCATGTTATGTTGAAACCCCCTCCCCATTTTTGAGATGCACTTTAAGAGATTTCTACTATTGTACCTCCTAAGTGAAAACCTTTAGTAGTATCTATCACCTTTTTTCAAATTTTACTAGCATTTATAGTTTGAGTACTGCATTTTTTGAATTTCCAGTCAAATTTTAATTTTTAAGCATGATTGGGTTCAAAAACATCTTATGTCATGAAGGCATGTTGCCTCCATCATTAGCCAAGTACCTCTGATTTCTGGCTTTAATGTTGTTTCTTCTGCCTGGACTTACAGCATCAGTTGGAAGGTTTAAGAGCATTATGGGTCCACAAGTTATTGTTCAAAAAGATGTGCAGGACAGACACTTTTATTTTCTATTCCTCAGATGTTTTTTTAAGTGTCATTTCAAAAGTTCTATTTGTTTTCCCTATATAAAATTAGTTATTGCAACCAGTTTGGGAAATGTGTGGTGTCTTGTTTATTAAATGTTTGTGATTTTCATTTTCAAAATTTTGGTTGGCCCAAATTTGTGTTTTATTTTTCAAATTTTTCTTTTTTAAGTTTCATGTGCCCAGCTGTGCAAAGTAATTGCTGGTTGTGCTGTAATGTGGTTTCACTTTAGTACCTTTTGGTTTTCAGATTTTTAGATATTTTTGCAGACTATTTGTTTTATTATCTGTATTTGTTTCCCTAGTTTATTGCCAAATTCTAGTTTGTTACTCCTGATATGTGAAAAAATGGGAGTTTGATTTGGTTTCTGTTGTGAATATTATTAAGCTACTTGTTAGGTTTAATAATTTCAGAGCATCTGGCTAAAGCTCGTTTACTATGACAAAAATGTTATCTGAATGTCTGTGCTATGTTTTGAGAATCAGTGTTACCTGTTGTCCATTCTATATCAGAGTGCCTCTCACTGTAAACACATTGTGTTATCCATGTAAAATAGTTTGTAATCACTGCCCCTTACCAGCTGCTTCTTGCTCTCGCAAGTGCTTGCTGTATATGCCGAACAGCTGAACATTGTCTTGCCTACAAGAAGGTGCACAAGTAAGATGATTCCGAGTATTACTGCAATAGCAGACAGGATTAACAAAGTTAGATGTTGTAATATAGTAACAGTATCCATTAACTTAAGCAATGTATTCTTATGATAACTGCAATAAAATGTGCAGTTCTGTACCTTTCGTACCTCAATACTTCATAATACATTCATTAAGGGACTATTTATATTGGTGTAAGTGTGAGCGCTTGGATTTGTGACAAGCGGAAGATCATGCTTTTGTTTATGTCAGAATGAATTTTGGTTTACAATGGATAGTAATTCAACTATAAGTTTATCATAGTAGCAATAATGTATTTTACTCTTTTTTCTGTTTGATATGTGTGGCAATATTTATGTGTCAGAGCCCTGAATATTAAGATATCCTGTAGAATTTATTAGTTTACAGTGTTTATGATGTGATTAACTGCTTTAAAATTTTTTCATGAAGATAGTTATATTATGTAATCCTTTATTTGATATTAATTTAATGTTACTGTATGTTGTTGTTAGCTAATGCTGGATTTCTGACAATGAAGTCATTAATCCTCTTGCTCTCCAATATTACGATACTGAAGAGAATAATAGCAGTAATAGTAACCGCTTTTTCGAGAGCACCATATTTTTATGTTTTGGCGGTTACATCGCTCTCTCACAACCCCCAGAATGTCTGGAGGACCACTGTATGTAATTCATCATAAAAATGTTACACTTATGTAAAGTGAGACCGCCTCCATAGCGCAGTTGGTAACATGCTTGCCTCTGGTGCTGAGGACCAGTTTTGATCCCCGGTACCAGCATGGGGATTTTATCCCCTCTGGGAGGTGTGGCACAGGGTGCACTCGGCCTCATTAAGTCCCGGGGGGGGGGGGGGGGGGCAATTGAGCTACTTGATAGAAAAGTAGCAGCCCAAGGTTGTGAACACAGATAACTGGCAATCTAATTAATTAAAAACAAACATAATTTTCCCCTTTGCAACACTTGGTTACTTGGTGAATAACAGATTCAGTTTATCGAACAAGACGATTTGATTTTGCTTGTCACTGAATGTACATGTTAAGATTTCTTAGAAGAAAGATGATGAAAGAGTAATTTAGCACATTCTATAAGAGCTTCTTCACACAAAGTATTACTTATTCAGTGAATGTGTGAAATAGGCTAGAAATACATCTTACAATTTTACTAAAAAGTGTTGTGAATTTTACTATAGAGTATTTTACATTAAAATTAAACATTTTAATATTTAAATGATTAGTTCCTGTCAGGGTTGCCAACATTTAAAAATAAGATTATCGTATGAGCCACTCAAAATTATAGATTTGGATTCAAAATTGTCGTACATCTTAAAGCAAACGCTACAACAATAAAAATATCAGTATAATACTTATATTTTCATAAGAGTAATAATGTTTATTATATCCACTTACAAGATTGATGACCTCAACAAATATTACAACTTTAGCACTTATGTTTCTCGCACTATTCATCTGAAAGTTCAGCTTCCTCAACCATTGCAGCATTGCACAAATTTGTTGTTGAGATAAACCTTAACATCTCGGTGACTTGCAGATTTTAAGATCTACCACGTTCTTTCATAAGTTGAGACGGCAAAATGAGTTCATTTACCATATCTAGTGCCAATCTGCTTCTAACTGGTTTTTATTAAACCCAGTTTAGAAAAAAAAAACTTTCACAAGAAGTGCTTCTGTAGGGCAAGGAAACCTCTGATAGTGCAAAGGCCACTAGTTCTTTGAAATCAGTATTTCCACCAAGGTGACTTGTTTAACAGCACTCCAGAAACTGTCAGGTTCAGGCATGTTGTTTATTTCACACGGAATATCAGGTATTCCGAGTTTTCTACATTGATCGTCAATTTTCTGAACAGTGCCTTCTTCATTGAAATTATCAGACCTGGGCACACTGGCAATAAGAGGATAAAGAGTAGCAGGCTTAGCAGCTATGGGGTGGAGACAATGAGGACAAAAGTGGTGTTATTTGTAATTAGTTTCACTTCGCTGGAGTGACAAACCAGTGAAAATGATATTTTGCCGATATCGAACTATCATACATTCAAATTATCGTAGACCCCCATATTTATCGTACGGGTTGACAACCATCGTACAAACATTAAAATTATCGTATGCTCCCATAATTATCGTACGAGTTGGCAACCCTGGTTCCTGTTGACTTTTCTGCACCCACATACTCTGAGAGATATCTATTTTTAAATATAGAGTTATGTAAGTGCTAATCATTTATAAAGTTACTTTTTGTTCGATAGCAGTACCAGCACAAACCTAGCATTAAGCAAATCACTAAAACATTGATAGCAGGGCAAAGATACTAGACATTGTATCCCATTTCTGTGGTGTGGGATCCCAGGGGAGGTAACTACCACATATTTGACTCCCACAACTGAAGTACTACGTATTTGACTTTTGAGTGTGGTACTACTGAATCTGAACTGCTTCATGTAGTACATGCTATCCACAGAGCAGATATTTTTCAAAATGACCCTTCTGCCCTGATACATTATCAGACAGCATGCACTCTCTCCATTAGGAAATCTGCCACTACTAGGTTGAGAGGCTCAATATTGGTGTACCTTTTCTTATAAGCAGCACCCTGCAGTGCTTAACAGTTTAATTCAAGGGTTTGAGGATCTTCAATCCCTTTGCCTGATATACAGCCTTATGACACCATTGTGGCACACTCCCCGCCATACTATCCCCGAGTCAGGATGCTGGTCCCTCTGGATCTTGGAAATTGAATATTTATAAGATTTTAAGCTTTCATGGCGATGATTATTGATAGAGCTTCTTGGGTTACCAGCCGTGTAATGCTTAGCAAGTTGCTCGAGCAGCTATGAGCCTTTCTCCTCTGGACCAGCCAGTGAGTGTCGGTCCCATTGGCCCGTGCTACTTAGCCCCACCCCTACAACTGCAGTGTGTGTGTGTGTCTTCTGGCATAGCAACTTAATAAATATTACATGCCTGGTAATCCAAAGAACTCTAATCAATCATTGCTGTGAAAGCTTCAAATCTTATGTTCCAGAAGAAGGCTATGATTATGAGATGGCTGTTTATTTCTTATGCAGTTCCCGATGGAAGACCACTGAATTGACCATTTGATTATTCCTTTCCTGATGGTCATCGAGTTTAATATGGCTGAAATCTTGAGTAAATTCATAAGCATTACATGGCTGATAACCAGAGAAGCTCTAATCAATTGAATTTTTATGTATGGTCGCCTTTTAAATGCTATGGTTTTCAGCATCTCATTCTAGGTATACTGGACATGAAAAATTTAATTTTGCGCAGAGGACACTTAATCAGGCTTGTTCTTTAAGGAATTTTGCAAAAAAATTCCATACTTAGCTGTGTTTGAACCTACAAACTTGGAGACCAGAGGGTAACACGATACCTCTAGACCATAGAGGACGACTGCCTGGATCTTCACTAGCATAGTGTCATTCTAGTGGTTATAATACTCTTCAGTTGTGAAAGCTCTTGTCATCTATAAAAAGATTTTCTTTGTGTTTGCATAATGCTGAAATAGCAATAGCCTATTCTATTGCTTAAGTTTTGAAGTATATTATCCAGTGATAACCCTTCAGTCCATAGTCTTATATGAGCAGTCTGGGCATTCATTCTCCCAGAGATGCCCATCTTGTGAGCCATCAGTCTTTGGTTCTGCATTGGGTTTCCTATTCAGCCACCACTGCTTCCACTAATGTTAAGTCCTTGCTGAGCACAGATGTACTAATCAGGAACTGTTGTCAGTTTATCAGTTCATTGAAGCGCTCAGTGGTACTGCATACAAGCATCCTGCTGATTTTCAGCTCCTTAAGAGTCTGAAAAGCTTAGGTGACCATTTTTTGATCCACGCTATAAATCCCAAAAGTTGTGCTGTTGCTTAATGTGTGTGATGGGGTTGGTGCCATGGTGAAAAGACTGGCTACTAAAGCTAACTTTCAGAACCCATTTAAAAATGAGCGTAATACCGGGGCAACTTTTTAAATGGAGTGTAACATTCTTTTATATGGAGAATGAAGATAACCAAGTAGAAGAGAGGCTGATAATGGAAAGATTCAACAAGACACCTGCTATATCAGATCCATAAATACCATCCCTTTTTTCTCTTTATCGTTTAAGTGACAATGGCAGATGAAATGTCTCCTGCATGTGACGAAGAAAAAGAACTGGCAAATTTCCTTTCTGCACCCTGCTGAACCAACAGAATCATTTTTAACTAACCTAAAATATTTTAAAGAAAATAAAGATGAAAGAAAGAAGTGCATCAGGAGGAAAATAAAATTCTGTACAATAAAACTTCAAAATTATGAAAAGACAAGATGTGGTCAGTGCCATGAACTAAATTTTGACTGATGGTGCAAAATTGTGTTAATATTATCCCAATATTTTGTGAATCTAAATGCTATGATCAGTGGTGATTGAAGCATGAGTGCACTGGTGGTACCAACATACTTTGTTGTTTTCTTTTTTTAAGATGATTAATGTCCTCTAACAATTGGATAGGGCATATTCAACAGTGAATGAAAGAAATGTTAGAATAATGCTCAGTTATTCATGCAATGTCGACATCCCTGTCACTAGTAGTGACCTTTTTTTAATGCGCATTAGCTGACTGACACCTGAATGACAATGCAGAGCTGATGACATATGTTGGGCTTGAATGTTTAGCAAAGTTTTTTGTCAAATGTTGAGCTGCTACTGTAAAATAAACCAATAGATTACTGAGCAACATATCGACTTAAGGTACTTGAGTAGGTACCTTAATGTTTCCACATGCTTGAACTAAATCCACCTTGTCCTTTTTTGACCAATAGTTACCTTCACCAAACAAAACACACGGAAAGCAGAATAAAGTATTTTTGACTTCACATCCACAAAGCCATTTATTTTTCATGTAAATGTCTTTTATTCCTATGCGGTTAACCATCACTTTTTTGTTCTACATTTATGTGCAGATCAGGAGCATGTATTTCAGTTCCTGTGTTCTAATGATAATGTAGAAAATGGGCTGCTTAGTAAAAATAAAAAGCTTACTTTATTCATGTTTGATACACAAAACCTCACATCACAGTGCTCATGTACTTGACGGTTTTTCATTTTCCTAGCAGAGTCGGGCTTCTCTTTGTGTACTACTGGCAATTTAGGTAACATTTGAAAACAATGTTCAATTTTTAAGAATGAACAATGGGAACTGAATGACAAATGTTACAACAAAACAATTTTCTGTTAACTTTTAGCGATAAGGCCTTATTTTTCAATATAGGATACTTTCTTCTTCAGTGTATGTATAAGTTGGTACTTTGGATAGCATGTGATGCCAATGATAGCCATGATAGATATTAACTAGCATATATTTGGCCTATACCCCGCTGCTTACTGCTGGCATACAGAGTAAATGTCCATGCATGCAAAACCCAAGGTGGCCCGAACCCATAAAATAGCAATATAAGATTGTTGCAGGCTTACAAGTTGTAGTTGCTTCTGTAGTATTTTGTTGCTAGACAAGATATTTCATTGTGCCTTGAAGAATAGCAAGCATGACTTCATTTGGAGTATACAAAGAGTTTAAAATGTATTTCTTCCCTTTTTTTAAGGTAGTGCCATAGCTCGGAGTCATTATCTGTGGAGCTGCCCTGGCTATCATAGAGGAGAACTTTAGGGTGCAAATGATTTTGGAAACTGCAAATAAATAGTATGGGAAAATTTGGGCCGGGAGAAAGAATTTTCAAAGATGATTTCGGCTGAGAATGTTCACTTGAAGATATGCATATACAAATTACGCTTGCATCAATGAGATGAGTTCCTTTAAATTTTATGTAAGCTTTATTAATAAAAGAGTGGTAACTAATACTAGGGTAATAGAAGGGATTGTGTAGCTGAGACTAAGGTATACAGATTTAAAAGTTCCAGAAAGATGGCAGGCCAAGGACTGTTTTGCATGAAAAGAGGATGCAAAATAGGAGCAGAACAATGAAGATTGAACTTATATCTATTACTCATATCAGATGGTGCAAAAAAAAGCTAGTGGTGGCAGCATCAGTAGGTGGTTTACATAGCACAACTGAATTAGTATCATGTGCCACCACTTGGTAATATATTGTAGCTAGATCAGCCCAGAAAATACAAGTATACATGGAGGACAAGCCAAAGAGGAAGAACAGACCAACTTGGATGTAATCGGTGGCTGTATGGAACATTGAGGAACTGAAGAATAAAATCAGCAATGATGAAATATTTGTGTGATGCTAGTGGTTGGTCAATTAGTGATTGATATATATGGCAAAGGAGCAGTTGGGGAGATAAAGAGCAGATGTCAGGGGAGTAGGGATACTCATGAAGAATAAGATAAGAGTGTGTGAAACTAGTGAAGGCACTAGATGGAATAGGAAAGAGGATACTGTGGTGCATAATGGAAATAGAAGTAAACAAAAGTGCTTAAGAGTAGTATTCCGTACATCAAATGTTTCAAAATTATGTGATCAAGTACATATGTTAAAGTACAAAAGTATATGGAAGAAATATTCAGTAAGTGTAGAAATAGATGTAATAGTTGGAGATGTTAATGCAGGGATAGGTGAAGAGCAAATCAGGATGTGAGTCAGAAAACAAAGAATACAAGAGGTGTAGAATCTAGGAAGCACAGCAATAAAATATGTAATTGTGAGGGATTGGTGTTGATAGATTTTCTTGAGCTGAGTAATATGATTATATATAATGGATTAAAAGATACAAATATAGAGGGAGAGTTCACATTTACAAATAAAAATGACTTAAGTGTGATACATTATACACTATTTTCAGTAGTTAGATGCTTACCTTGCAGATTTTATAGTCATGAATATTGTTTTTACTAGTTGTCACTTCCTATTAAAATAAACTTTATATATAATTAAAAGTGGGGAGAGAATAGTCAGATACAGTTGGTAAGAAATTCGGAGCATACAGATGGAGGGATAAAGAAGGGAAATCCTTTGCAAAGAGAAAAGGAGGTGGAAATAATAGGGTCAGCATATCTGGAAAGGTTGATTGGGTAAGGTAGAGGGAGTTAAGTTAAGAATGGAGCTGTAATAAAAAGGCATGCTGGAAAATGGAGAATAATACTTGCATACAAATAAAGATGGATGGTATTATCACGTGTTATGAGACAAAAATAAATGTAGAAAGAGAACTAAAGAATTGGGGGTACAAAGGAGAGCAATATTTTTTTAGCACAAATATCGGGGCGTAAATGTCCAATAGAGATGGAAAATACAGTGGGTGGGAAATTGAGTCATAAAAAGGATAAAGCAGAAATAAAACAAAATACGACAATAACATGGAAGATGGTGTGAAACGGATGTACATAAGAGTACAAAAATGGGTGGAACGACATAAAGGTGGAAACATGTTGCAGCCACTTTAAAGTTTCATATGGGGTGCAAATAGTCACAGTTTAAGAGTGTTTTAAAGATTTAGGATTTAGATAAAGAAATTGCAGTCAAAATGCAATTAAGGATAAAAAAAATCAGGCATGTGGAACTGGTGGGCAACCAGGTGAAATCTGGGAGTTAAGATATTTTATTTAGGGGATTCCACACAGCTTGTTCACTTTTATTATATGTCAAACCCTGGGAGGAAAGGATGGAATGAGGGCATTGTACGGGCATGTGTAGGAACCTGCTTGAGCAGTGAGAACCCATGTGAGGATCCCTACCGTGTGCTGGAGATTATCTCGACAGTCTGGCAAGTACAATGCCACCCATCTGTGGTGAACAGCAGTTACAGCTTGTAAAGTCCTCAAACAGCAATGCTAAACTTGCCTTGTCGCCAGCACATCTGACCCTAAAAGACTGGATTGAAGTGTATGTGAAATGGAACAGGAAATTTGGGGGATGTAATTGTTCATCCCAGTATTCACCTTGTGACTCAGGAAAAACTCTGTCAAAAAAAAATACTATGGGTCAGTAAGGTTGGCTGCAGGAATTAAACTCACAACCTCCCGAATGCAAGTCTCCCATATTACTGTGAAGGCATCTCGCTCGGTTGAACTCTGGAAAGTGTGGTCTGAAAATGATATCGGTTAAGGTTGATAGTGAAATTGTTTAATACATTACAGGAAAGGGTGTAGAGTCCAGGAAAATTGGATGAATTGATGAATGTAGTACCAATTTAGAAATGCAAAGGAGAAACAGGGAACCTAAAACTTCCACATATTACCTCCTAGCAGTAGAAGATAAAGTATATACAGGGATTATAGCTGAGAGAATGCAGAGATGGATGGAGAAAGAGGGGAAGCAATCAGAATTCCAAGCAGGATGTAAAAAAAGAAAACACAGTTAATATGTGAGTCATAAAGACAATGGTAGATAAATGTTTAGTCTTAAAAAGGGTGTAGGTGTACATATTTTTGTTGAGCTAAGAAAAGTGTTTGATACCATTAATAGGGAAAAGCTGTGTTTGAAACTAATTAAGAAAGGTGTGAGCGAAGCATTTGTAGATTTATAGGCAACATTTATGTGCAAATAATGAGTGGTATATAAAAATAGCCACTGGAAGAATTACTAAAGAGAACACACAAAAAGGTGTAAACTTAAACCAGTGCTATTTAACCTAGTCATTCTAGAAGAGATAGGAAAATTTAATAACCATTCACCAGCCATCATTAATGCATTCTGGTATTATTGTTTGTAGATCTAGTGGCAGATTCCATTTCAGTTGTGGGGCTATTAAGCAGTTGGCAAATACTGCAAGGATTCAGGGTTGAGTATATATAAAGATAAAAATCATCTTTAAGAAAGGATATATACTAAGGTAGACCAAAAATGATATTTGAAAGGAAATAGTGGGAGCATATGTGAATAAAATACCAAAAATGCAAATTCTGAGCTAGAGAGGTTATTCAGCAGGGTGGAAGAAGCAAGACTTAACACCTAGCCGAGATATGGGGTTGGAAAAAGGTTGGCAAAATGTAGATGCAATACACGAAGTTTTGCAAAATAACCCTGCAAGTACCAAAGTCACCAAATGGAGTAGCACAAGCAGAACTATAATCGCTCCACCCTTAGATCAGCACCTGATGTAAACACAAGCCGTCAACAACTAACCCGCTATATGCCCGAAACCGAAGCACACCACAAAATATAGTACCTTAAATAGGTAAGGTACCTTAATGGCGTTTGTGTTAGTCGCAAATGATATGAACATCAGGTTATCGCGGAGGAATACAAGGGGTGGATCTAAGGCTGGATGGAGTATAGGAAGAATTATAGCAAAAGGTAAAATGGTAGAAAGGGTAGTCAAATACTGGTTCAGAGTAAATCTATTGGAGAAAATGTGTTTCACTGTTAAAAAAACTTGTTTGTTCACTGCTGATTCACATAGTAATCTAGTATAGTTCTGTTATGATTAACAGGTTTTAATATTCTGCCACTTATGTAACAGTAGGGGTGTATACTGACATTGTTGTGCACATTTTGTGTATAAGGAAACCCAAAAGCATAATTTTTTTACAATAATGAGAGTAAACTATTAATTGTTTAACCTTCTCAGTCTGAGTTTAGTTCCTTTAAAGGCTGAAACCACAGATAGCAAACTTAATTGGTCTAGAGTTCAGTTTCCCTTAAGACTGGTTCAAACCACCTGTAATGGTAACAATCAGAACAAGAAAAGTTGAAATGTATTCAAATGGCGGTGTTTACAACTGATGAGAGACTTTCCAGGGCCCAAGGTATGGGAAAGAAGATTTGGCCAAGTTTTAACTTTCTCATTCTCATTACTGGGCACAGCATATTATATTCATATTGTGCACATTAGACTTTTCCTTGTAGAAACTATTCAAGGTGATTATACGAGTACCATGAAATAGCCGCAAGAGCTCCTAGTCACAAGCTAGAAAAAATATTTGTCTGTTAGAAACAAAGAAATTCCCAGTGTATATCTACCTCTACTGTTCTATCAATATGCCGATTGATAATATGCATTCCTGTTCTTGTTTTAGTGCTACGGTTAACCAAAATGTTGAGTGCTGCCTTACTTTGTTCTCCTCTCCATTATGGGGTGGTTGTGAACCGACCTTTAAGGTCAAACTGGCACATACACAGGAAGCACAAAAGCAACCTTAAGTAATGTCACCTATTGGAGTCACTGAGACTGCAGAGTTTAATACAGGCCACTGTATTTATCATATGGTTACTATCAGGAACACACACTCCTTGAAATAATCCAAAATTGAATTTTTCTTATATTTTTAATCTGGTTTCCTGTATTCACAAGTTTTCATAAAGTATGTCAAAGATTTTTCACCACCGCCTACACATGAATGACATTTTCGGAGACTTCCAGAGGTGTACTTGCCTGGGTGCTTGTTGGCACTGCACTTGCACTGTTCTCTTTGCCCTCATCGCTGCTGTCAGTCTGTCAACTGCTCTCAAATACAAAATCTTCAAAGGTTTCTCTTCAGTAGTTTCAACAATATCATCCACTGCAACTCCAGTAGATCCCAGGTGGTTAAAAGGAAGTTGATTTCATTTTCTTCCTCTTCTTCAAGATCTTAGTTTTGCATTTGGAAGAAATTGAGTTATTTATGGCTGCTGTTTTATTGGTGTAGTTTTCAGTGTCCCATTCTATGATTATATTGGGCATGAAAGACCACTTAAGTTTACTCTGGGGCTGCTGCATCAGGCTTGAGGTTTTTTTACATTCTGTAAAGCTATGACATGGGAGCCAAAGGAAGCCATACTAAGGGTTATTACATCTGAAAAAACACATCACCCTTCACCAGATTTGAACCCACACCTCAGGATACAGAAGCTAGACATTGAGTTGGAAGGATCCTCCCTTAAAGTGGAACAGAACCCAAAAATGAATATTTCATTCACCACAATAGTTGATTTGTTGTTAAGATTAGATAGTAACGCAGGGAGTCCCAAGGTGTGTGCTTATGTTACTTGCAATTGTTGATATGACCTGCGACGTTAGTAGCTCCACTGAACTCAGACAATACTTTTTTTTTTAAATTAACGTCCTCCAACATTGTGTCATATCGGATGAAGAGACAAGACGTGTTCTAAATGACAAACAAGGTTCAAGCGTTAATACCTGCTAGGTAATAATCAGCAATACGTCTGCTTTGAAAATGAGTGAATGTGATATCTGCCTTTATCAGTTTGAACCAAGAAAGTACAATTTTGATTTAAGCCATTCTGATAGCAATTCCAACATGGTTAGTGTGAACACCAAAGGCTATGCTGATTCCATGCATTGGTGTAAGTTGAAGGCTATTATAGAAAAATATTCTTTTAGGAGCATATCTGAGACAAGGACACTGATAATTTTCCAACCTTCCAGTATATATATAATGTCGAATATGAGCCAAATCTTTTAAGAAGCTGCTATCCAAAGTAATTTTCTTTAGAGCCTGATAAGCATTTGATTCACCTTTAAGCCAGTTTGTTTCTTTGGTCTTCTTCCAACAATTCATCATATCCACCAAGTTTCCATTCACCATTTTCTAGCTAACTCTGCGCATTTCCTATTTCATAATTCTAGTGCTTATGTTGTCACAAGTGGCCTTTATCAAATAGCCTTTCACCATACATCTTTGAACAAGTTCAAAATCAATAATGTGGCAGCAATTTAAATCCATGATATAGTAGATGAAATATTTTGCTGAAAATTCTGGGAGTCATCCCCTGCCAACCATATTGGTATACCACAACCATTTAACAAATTCAAATTCTTTTTTCTTTCTGGAACCCAAAATGTTCTAATAACTGGTGTTGCCATTTGAATGGTTTTATTGAATGTAGGACTTGAAAACATTGTCAAACCCAGTGATTTACAGGACTTAAATTTCTGAGACAATACACCTAAGTACCAGATGATGATGATGATGAACTTGCTATTAAAGCATTTCCTTATGATTTCTTTCGTGATAAATTTTGAGAGTTCCAAGTAAATGTATTACAGCAATAACACTGTTTTAACTCGTAGCACTGTCCCTTTAATGTAATGAGAAATTGTTTTGAAAAGTAAAAGTAACAATGTCCAAGCAGCAATGAAATATATCATTTCCATGTATAGTGAAACACTCCATCTCCTAATTCATCACTTGTATCAAAATCTGAAGTAACAGGTTCATAGAAATGTTCATTAAGCTTATCCTGATCTTCCTTTTCATTGCTTGTTTTGTAGATGCTTTCAAGTTCCAGCAGTATATAGTGGTTATATTTCTTTGTCACTTCTGAATTTTCTTTTTTTTTTTTTTTTCCTTCACCTTTTAGACTGAATTTTCTTTCACTACTTTTATCATCCCATATGCTGTCAGTCTTATTGCAAGTAAAGCATAACATGACACCACATAACTTAGAAATAGTGTGTTTGTGATTTCTTGCCTCATTGTTCTGTTCTTTGTCATTTGCTCTTGGATAAAGATGGTGAAGGGTCAATTGTCTTTTTAGAACTTTTAAGTATCTTCACTTTTCCTTATAGTAGGAATAGTTCCAAGTTTTAATAAAGGCCCTCTGTAATTTTCATCCAGCATAAGCTGCTTTTTTAATAACTGTATTCATAACTGTGCCCTTAAAATGGAAGGAACATTAGTTGTGGGATCAGGCAAAAAAAAATGTTCTTTTGCAAAATATTACTCATATCTTGCATCATTTGGCAGCTTTGTGTCTGGAAACAATTGAAAATAAATTTCCTTGTACGTTTCGCTTCTCACATTGCATTCATATGCACAACATTGAATAATTTTATTTTTCGAAATATTACATTGTATAATACTAAACTGACTCAGTAATACCATCACCAAAACACCACCTTAAAATACACTACTCTTAAAGTTTAATCTCAGCAAACACAATTTATGAAAACACATTAGTGCGCATGCAGGAGTAAGCAAGTTGTGAATTTCCGTATATCTGCAGCATGCAGATGGAGTTGAGGTCTGAGGTCTCTTTATTTCGCTTGCATGGCGATAACAGTAGCACGTAGTAAGAAAACAATCTTACCACTACATTCAAAGGCCATATGCTTCATTTGGGAAGAAACATGATGGTGCTTCATTTCCCTTTAAGAAATCTGTTTGAATATATAGTAGTTGCATGGCATCTTTCCATGTTTTTGTGATGAAACATCAAACAGAAATTTTATAGATAGAAAGGTCCTTACCAACATCCGTTACATGTATTTGCTGCAGCATGCTCATTTCATACAATGACTTCACAGGACTGAATAATCTCCAGATCTAATGGTTGCAATTCTCCTGTGCGGTTAGCTGCCAGGAATTCCAGCATCACAGTTCTCAAATGCACATCAATAGGACTTGCAGAACTGTGATCGATGAACATTAGGATCCTCCTGATCTGTGCAACCATTTTAGCAGGACAGAAAACTGTTCCCAAAATATATTGGCCATCATCCAAGCCTTCTTATTGACAATATATGATGTAGGCAGGAACCGCACATTCTTGAAGCAGCATTGTTTTTTAGATTTGCCTATCACAAATGATTGTCTTCCCAAGGGATCATGGGCTTCCAACATAAGAAAAGTCTTACTTTACTGTGCTTAGTACTGTGACATTTATCTCCTTTAAATGCTTGTTTTGCTGGGCAGAATGTTAAAAAAAATCAGTTTTATAAAGTTTTAATACACTGGGTGAAGTGAATAAAAACATGAATTTTCTCAGAAGTGGAGCATGCAAATTAATGGTGTCAAATGACAACTAGCATTTGGTATAAATAAAACTTCTTGTCGAGTTGACTGCTCAGGTGCATTCAGTTTCTGATAACCTGGCCTTAACACCTTTATCATCAATTTGATAGTAATGTTGATTTAAAATGCTAGCTCATGATCCATGAATCACATTTCTTGTGCAAGTTGTTTGTTTTGTTGCTGCTGATTAAACACTGTAGAAATATGACACTGAATTTAAAGTTAGATTTAGGTTCTCCAAATAAGCATTCATGGATATCTTGCACGTGGTAGAATTGCAAAGTGAAAAACTGACTGCAGGAAGTATGTAGGTACATATGCCCATGTTGCCACAAAATCAGCTGTTGCTATTACGGAACCAACCATTTGTTGATTACCCTTCGTTATTACACAACAGGTGCTTTTCAGAATGTGATAGATCATGTTCATGTGTACAGTGTCGAATAATTAGACATGTGAGCTCCAGAATTGCTGAATGAGGTTACAATACATAAATATGCCTCTGAGTCAAGGCAATTATTTACGAACTGTGAGGCAAGGTTACTGTTATAGTAATTTCTCTTATGTTACTGGTGCTGTAAACAACAGTTGCACAAAAATTAAGACCTGGTGAGATGTTCAGAAACAGGACAGTTATTTTTCTATCAAAGTCCAAGCAGTCTGCATTCTGAGGACATAGTTCCACATTGGCAACTTTCTTACTTCAGTTTGTAACAGTGTCCGTGACCTTGTTACACTTTTTATTTTCTGAAATTACTGCTCCGTTAAGAGAAAAATTTACTTATATTCCTTTTGTTCTACATTTTGGCTTGCAGAAAATGACAAACATCTAACGACAAAATTAGAAGTGCAATCCTGAATGCATGGCAGTTGTTTGCTGCAGCTACATCATACGGATGATTATGAATGCTGATTGTGTGGGCTCTGTTGCCTTGTAGTGATATCATATTTCATTAAGATAACTATGTACCTGACTATAATGGCTATGCTGGTAGTTACCGGTCGTATATTGTTCTTGCAACTGCCTAAAGTTTAAATACTTAACCAGTTCACCCAGTCATTAATAAAGAAGGAAGTAGCTATTTTGACAGTTTTCTTGCAAATCAGCATCACTGCTTGTTGAAGTCAGGAGTGGGAATGCAAAATGTTCCTTATCTGGTGATTGAGGTTCAATTTACAATCTCTCCTTCCTTCAACACCTTTGTCCAAATTGAAACACAGATTGCATAGAATTTGCCCCCTAATGCCTGTATTTCTGCAATGTTTCCCTTCTGTAAGAGCATGTCAACAGATCAAATTGAGTTTTTGGCCACAATCTTGACATTTATGGGCAGCAAGCAATTACTTTTGATACTGAAGGTTGTAGAGTTTGAACTGCAGCATTTTTGTTTTGTTATCTTCAGTTGTAGGTTGAACTGTGCTTGAGAGAAAGAGGACCTCTTCTTTTTGTCTTAGGTCATGTGTGCCACATTGAGATGTTCACTGCTGTCTTAAGACACTGCAGATTGTCCTTGCTCTTTGTAGTTTGTAAAATATTTTGGGACAGAGAAGTTGTCAACTCATCTTTACATTTTGTGAATACTTCTAATGGCACTTCATTAATTCTATAATGGCTCTTTATCAGCTGAATAAAGTATAATCCATCACTCTATTAGTTCGCTCATTTTGCATCCAAGGGGAAACCATGCTTTTATTGGCTGTTAGCTTTACAATACCCAGGGATTCTGTGATTGCTGTGACCTAACATGGATGTTCAAAGAGGGTCAGTACTCCATTAACCTGCTAACCACCTTGGAGGATTCTCTTCCGTTATTGGGTTGTAAAATACAGGGAGCTCCGAATAGTATGTCCGAGAGATGGTAGACAAGCCCTTATGTCATCTTAGTTTTAGTAGGTGAGATTCCATGTGAAGATCTGTAGAAGACCTTTGCATTTGGAATTTACATATTCCACACCATGGTGACTTTGCACAGTTCTGTCTTTATTTAGATGTATAGGTTTTAATTAGTAGAATGAGAAGAGAAACTGGTAAGCTTTTAGCTGTAAGGGCAATTTTCCAAATGTTTTAATGAACTGTGGTAATCATTGTACACTACTGTGGATGAGCAGATCCACCCTTATGGGGAAGATGAAATTTTCAGCAGTATATGCCCAGCAAGCCAGCTAAATGCTGACCATATCACAATTTGTAATCCAAAAACTGGGCATGGCAATGAAGATTCACTGGAAGTCAGCCAGATGAATGATTCAAAAAGTGAAATTCATCAAAAACTATAATATACATTTGTGAGCCCATTGAATTAAATGACTGTGGCATCATGGTAGATGATACATAATTGGTTTTGGTACTGAAGTGCCCTCTGGTACTCGTACTTTGTGAAGCATAACCAAGGGGAGCATACTCTTTATTGAATGTGAAGAAAAACAAGATATGAATAGCAGTTTATTGGGTTTCTAATAGATATATAGCATTGGAGCTTAGTGACGACCTAGAAGCTACTGCTGGGTAGAAAAGTCTCAAATGCACTAGAGCAGAAGTTAATTTATTGGATAATGCTGGTCAAATATTCAGTAGCAAGAGAAACTATATGATGCCTTTAGTTATCCTTTCATCTGTTGAACAATAGTGGAATAAGTGCAGCAATCACAATACTACTGCAAGGAAAATTTCTTTGTGAAGCTTCTGTTAAGACTATCTGACCATACACAAGCTTACTGTTCCTTAACATATATAAGTACATGGAGCAAATTTCTTTTGAAACCAAAGCGATGTGGTATATTGAGAACCCCAGAATTAGGAATGTCCTGTACCAGTGGGGAAGGTTTAAATGTTCAGTTTGATCAACCAATGTGATTTTTGCCTTTAGAGGCATCTTTAAAATTTGGACAATTCACAAACACATTTTCCTGTCTGATACTCGTTTATGGTAGGTACAGGTTATACTGTAACAAGAAACCTAGGTAAACTTTTTCTCTTATTCCATGTGAGTTACTCTCTTGCTGATGAATATCTTTGAAAAACTTGTCACATTTTATTTGTGTAATTACTTGCCTGAGAGAGGTGTCTTCCTAGCAACCTTTAAATATATTTTAGGTAACAATTTGAAATTTTCTTATCATTTTCTGTCTTTCTGAGAAGGATCTAGGACAGATGGAGATATTTTAACTTTTAAAGATAGTTATTTATTTGAAGATTAATTTTTATTAAAACCAACAAAGTAAGAAGTTCTACTGTCTTTAGTTTAAACTCACCAGGACATGTCATATCTAATAATTGAATTAATTCACAGCTTTGTCACAGACACTAACAAATGTAACTCAAATGATACTCGGAAGATAACATTGTGTCAATAGAAGTATACACATGCCATTATTGCTCACAGATGGTCAACTATACACCTGTCCATACTGACACCAAACATGAATAGTAGGGTAAGATGAGTGTTCACATCATTGTGAGTATTACAAAAGGAATACAAAGGTAACGGTGCAACCACAAACTGTTTTGTCACTTTGGTTTATCAGAAGCAGAGTAGGCATGTAAGGAAATGTACCCAAGAGAGGCAGCTTTGTACAAGAGAATGAAATATATCTTTCTCAATGTACACTACTTGCACAACAGTATTTATGCAATGCGAAACCTAAAAACCAAAATCAGCTAAAATGAGGTTTGTCTCAAAATTGAGTGGACTGTTCCATGTATCACCTGATGCTGCACCACTGGGTATAGGGTGACCAGACATTCTGTTAATAGGTACTCCTTTTGTGGTTCATATACTCTGATTCTTTTGGTATTATTTCCATCGTTACTTTATATCTGTTTTCTAATTTAATTTTTCAAGTTAGGAATCCAATGCCGTAAAACGTTCAGCTTCATATTTAAGGTTCCTTTAAGCCATGATGGGCCATTTAGTTAACTTCAATATGCCAAGATACTGTAGTGTCGGCAGTTACAAACATTATGGTGTTATAATCAACAGTCGGCTTTGGAAACTATTTTTAAATTTACCTCATCTCAACAAATCACATGACATAGGTTAAAGTTATTTAATTTAGAAGTGTTAAGGATCTAGCTTGAAGGTGGAAGTAATGACAGGCAAGTCTTAATACTAATAGCTCTAATTGGCAGTTTTATAGCTCTTGCTTGTAACTACATACATTGATGCAATCAATAAGGCAGTTGTGATAGAAGTGTCAATATAACCAAGTCTTTGAAAATCGACGTTCATATAGCTTTCTGCTCTGTGTGGCAAATGAATTCTTTTAAAAAAGGGAGCATATAATGAATGATGTAATCACAGTTGGACACGGAATGTTCTATCAGTTTTTGAAGTACATAGGCTTTAGAATTAATTTGACTAGAGCTCGATTGTTGTGCCACCATGTAAAACAATGTTGAGCATCTCATATGTACGAGACCTTTCTTAACCACAGTTCTTTTACTAAAAATCTTGTGTGTGCAGCCACCTGACTCTATTTGCTCACTCTTGAACACTTATTCTTCCATTACTCAATGTTAATCAAGATACAAGTGAAGTGACATGATTTTATTACATATTTCCTTTTAGATACGGTGGGAATAGTAAACTACCATAGGCTTAAGTGAGTCAAATATTTTAAGAACCTATATATGTAGTTTCTGAGAGGAAGCAGTAATGTATAATCAGAAGCATTAAGTTTAAAGGTCATATACTCTATCCACAGAATGTAACCCATTATGATAAGCAACAGGTAGCAAACAGGAAAGACACTTGGCACATATTGTACAAAGACAAGAAGTAAAACCTTTGTAAGAAGGATGTAAATTTGTATGAATGAGTACAATAAAATTCAAACCTATAACAAACAATATCACAAAATGGTTATCTCCACAAAAAATACAGGTTGCGTGCTTTAACGAAATCTACAGTAACTTTTTGTCTACCTCTTAGAGTTGACCATTAATGCAAAATCAGTGCTCGTGAGCGCCAGTCCCTTGGCCTGGGTCTTACACTACGCTCCATTTTTGGCAACGACCTAGTAGCTGGAAATACAGTGCTGAGATATTTTTGCAAATATTGGTTTTGATAAGAAGTTTGACTTGTATTTTATTTCGGAACTTTTTAGCATTTTAGGGTGGTTTACGCCAACGTTTTAACAGCTTAGCTTTGTACGCATCATTTTTAAAGTTTTCATCTTTTAATTTGTAGGTATTTAACTTTGAGTTTTTAGCCTTTTAAGTGTAAGGTTTGAAAGTTGTGTTTCCCTGTTCATATCTTTCGACTTCGGGCCCTAATGGCCTAGTTGTCGACGGGCCCTTAATCACTACAGGCCTTCCAGAATGAAGAGGACTTAAGAGTCTATTACCAGAAAATTCAATATATCTATGTATTTCATTTGTCACGAAGATATCTCAAACATATGTTCTAATGAAAATCGTTAGCCAGTTTTGAAAAAAATAAATGTTCGAATTTTTTTTCCATGTCAAGAATAGTTTGGAGTAGTAGAATTTTCTTGAATATCTTAGTCGGATGCTTGGAAGATGCTGAACTTAAATACCAAATCTGGTACTTGAGCCACTTCTCGTTTATAAGTTACGCTGTTCATAGGGAAATGTCTGGCGCGCGCATTAAAGAAATGCTCTTTTTTACTCAAGGAGTCACAGAACGTGTTCTATAGAACTTTTGGGTGCAATGTAATAGCTGTATGTAGTAGAGAAAGTAAAATTGGTTTTGATTTTTTAAATCTTTTTAATTCAGGGTTTCTCAAAACGTTTATTTCCGTTGAATATTTCTGTATCAAATTTTTGGGTGGCCCCTAAATGCTGAGATGCATGTAATTCTTCCTAGAGCATTTTTGACAGTTTCATCTCGGATATAAACTGTTATTTCTGGCTATAAAATACAAGGCAGCGAAACAGTATGAATTTAAATGTGTATAAATTTCGTGAAATCACGTTGAAAATGTATTTAAATCCACAAGCGAGAAAGTTTATATTTCAGTCTCAGGGAATTTATTCGCCGTATCTAATTTTATCAAGCTTGTAAATATCGGTTCCTTACACTAAAGTTTCCATTCTACAAAACAAAGTATGTTCTGAATGTAATCTACATTCGTTCCATATAATTGGGAATTGGCGGACGATCAATGTAACCAAAAATGGCACGGCATTGTCAGTACAGGTATTGATGCTTTACATCTCATATCCACAACGCTTAACTTAGGCGTTCTATGACAGAAAACCTGGAAGGGCCACCCCAAATAAGGGGCACCAACCAGCAGATGGCGGTATGGCTTGTCCCTTGATTTTCAACTTCCGCAGCAAATTGGCACCGCCCTTTCGAGGGTCGTCCCAACCCCAACACATTTGTTGCAGGCCATCCCTCCATAATAGCACGCCTAGGTTCCCTCACAATGTTCCGTATCCTATAGTATAGGATAGATTTCTGTACATTCGGGACACCGTGTGCCATTTTTGCCACAGGCTCTGCGCAGAATAAGCGCCTAGTACACGAAACATAGCCAGCCTCTGTGAAGTAAACGTCTGGGCCCGGATTTTGATCACCTTGAATAGTGAAAAATTACCAATACGAGGGATGTTCAATAAAGACTGGCAATGATTTTTTTTTACTTTCATTAAGTGTCTGATTGCGACATCTGTCCATGTGTCATTGAACTACGTATTCTAGTCGCTAATCACTGAAAATCACACAGTGATAGCTCTGTCAGTTGATTGTTGACAGCCTGTGAGAGTGAACGTGTCTGATAATGGCCTCTAAATATCACGAGTACAGAAGTCACCCAATAAGTGCATAGTCATTACTGTTTTTGATTACCAGAGGATAGTCTGCATTCTCACAGTTCCAAGACACTCTACAGACACTGCAGATTACTATAACACTATCCTGAAGCAATTGGTAAAGGATCACGTCCCCAAAAAGCTAAAGAATCTCATTCAGCAGTACAAGCTTCATCACGACAATGCCAAGCCACATGTTGCTGATGCGGTTATCGAATTCCTGGCACAAAATCATATGTCCATGGTACCTCTTCCACCTTATAATCCTGACCTAGCTCCATGTGACTTTTTTCTTAACCCGAGAGCCAAAAAGGAACTTAAGGGACTTCGGTTCGACAATGAGACCAAAGCAGTGAAAGCTTTCGAGGCAACCCTGAACAGGCTTTCAAAGAATGGCTTCCTGCACGTTTTCCACGAATGGGAAAGGAGCTGGGACAAGTACATTGTATTGAGGCGAAAGTATTCTGAGGGGGGCAACAGTCTGTATGAGTGATCTTTTACAATACATTGTTGTATGAATATTAGTGCCAGTCTTTATTGAACACCCCTCGTAAAATGACTAAACTTTTTAAAAGGATGACAATCCAAAGCAGGATCTGAAACTGAAGCTGGCGGATGGCTCTATACAATATCCAATTATAGGCTTGCCATACCTTGCGGTGTTGTATAGCTAAACACGCTGTGAAATCACGTTGCAAAACCAGTGACATTAATATCTTTTGCATCCACAAAATTTATTTGCACATGAAAAATATTAGTAATAGTCAGCTGTCAGTCGCCATTAAATTTTCTACCATAATTAAATTATATACTTCTGTGTTCTTGTTAGAAGAGTTGAAAACATACTTCTGAAAATGGTTTTTGAAGCTGACGTTTCAAAACTAATACGAAGTATTTTGAGTTCTGAGATCATACAAAATTCATCAAAAATGAGGACTTCGCAGTCATGGACCAAGAACAATTGAAACCTAACTACCGTCATTAACGCTATAAGGGAAACACTGCCCATACTATCCTAGTTTTGGAACAGTGTTCATTACTGTAGAAGTCGGTTGAATACCAACTTGGCATTTAAGATCATGTTTCAAGAATGACACGAAGATTTTCAAGAAAATTCCGCAATCTTAACTATCCTTCGCAGAAAACATTTTTCGAAAATCTTCATCATCTCGAAAAAGGTTTCTTAACGATACTGATTGAAGTACCGTATGTTTAAGATATTTCCATGACAAAATGAAATGTGTATCTTGAACTTTCTGGGAAGCCACTGAAATCGTCCTGCGTGCAATGTGATTCCTATGAAAGCTGAAAGAAATAGCCAGAATCACTAGCGCGGTAAGTAAAACAAATAACTACCTACATTTATTTTGTTATATTTATCGGTTACTATAATTCGTAGTTATTGAATGCAATTTCGTCCATCTCCACTTGTGCTTTACATCCAAACTATTTCTTGTACAGCCAGCTCCAAATGTTTTCCGATGGGCGAGAGGGTGAAGGAGCAAGAGAAGAATTTTCTTACGAATTACTTGCGCCTGGTGTGCCTGGCCCTGAGCGGCTTTCGTGTGGTGAGCGGGAGCAAACAAGAAGCTACATACTGTTTTATTCTATCCAAACTTATTTAAACAATATTGCTTTTTGTAGTAGCGTTAATGGCGTTTAAGAAACATTTTTAAACAATCATTTAAACAAATATAGTGCATATGTATTTCTCGTTATAATAATAATAATAATAATAATAATAATAATAATAATAATAATAATACTCATTTTAACAACAAATATACGATGGGCTATTTTGCGTGTGTGTATATATTGGATGTAAAGTTGTAAGAGACAGATCAGTGTTAAATGCAGAATATAAAGCTTCCATACGCAGGCACATTGTTCCGACAGTTATATTTAATTACATTTTTAAATACACCTGGGAGAAAAGCAGATTCTGTTTTGAATTATGCTCACAGTATTGTACATTTCTTTCAGATGATAAAATATGACAACTCCGAAGGATAATTCTGTTTATGTTGGGTCATATTTTAACGAATTTTACTGTTTATGTTGGGTCATATTTTAACGAATTTTACAATATTCGTTGGATTACATACCCGAATCTGATAGGCTACGCCACTGATATACACATTTTTAGAGTGATTTCTTCGGCATTAGCTCCTTATATCCAATTTTCCAAGCCCCTACGTTTTCTCACGTCATTGGACTTGTGTACTATTGAATGAAGTAAAAATTAAAGAATTTGCTAACATAACTATGAAACAATAGGGAGGTAAATATCGAAACTAACGCTTATTTACAAACATTCTGTCCCCTTAGCAATTCAAACGCAAATCACCTTCTAAAATGTAACATCTTTAGTAATATATTTAAATATATATGCCCATTTTAAGCGCATAAAAATTTCGAAACTGAAAAAGCTCTTTTCTCGATCCTTACTAAGCGCTTGCCAAACTATGACTGATGCAAAATTTAATGGCGGGTTACACGATACGATGTCCAATCAGAGATTTGACACGCCTGGCTATGGTGTATAGTGAAATCACACTGCAAAGCCGCTGAGATATTTGCAGCCACAACATTTATTTGCACAAAAGAATAGTGATCAGCTATCAGTCGCCATTAAAGTTTCCGTCTACCATAGTATCGCAGTATTCTAAGCCTATCGCTTAAGGCCTCCTACATTCCTATGTGCCCATTGTATGACTAGGAAATTTATGATAAAACCATTTGTACAAACGGTACCATGATTAACTTGCAATAGATGAAGAATGGGTGGAAAAAGTTATGCGAGACAAGGCATCAACTTTTTGTAAAACTTTCCTTTCAAAATATTAAAATTGATGTGCCTAAGCGTTTTAAAAAGCACATATTTTACTTTTATTTGCATCATTCCTTATTTATGTAGGATGTAGCAATATTCTTTAAGAAGTCTATTTTCTACCGATGTTACGCTTCCCATTATCCCCTTAATTCATCATATGAGATACACTACAGAAATGTAATTAACACACACTGTAATGACTAAACTATTTTCTAGAAAAAGTTGAATGGTAGTTGTAGTTTAATTGTATACCTAATACCCACAAGGAAAGTAATAACGCCTTTCTACACCTGGGGACCTTTTTTGTTCATTTACCATGTTTATAGTTTCTCTCATCGGGATTCGCCGTTTATTCCGCATGCCACACATCCGCCTTGTTACCTTCCAGTTCCCAGAAAAACAGCGCTAATGGCACATTCCAGTAGTCTGAGCTCATTACTTCAGAGGAAAATAGTGCTGATGACACATTCCATTACTCTGATTATTACCAACATCATTTACACTACCTGCAACCGCAAGACTGGCAGCTAGTAGTGCGATGCAACTGTTTCGAACATACACAACAAAAGAAGATCGGTAGTTCAACAACATATGGAGTTCATACCTTCACCATTTTGCAGAGCTGTCGAGTTCTTGTGGCTTAACCTTGTTTATTCATTGAAACTGGAAAATATGGCATCGCGAAGGTGGGAGGGGCGCTGTCTCCCCTTGGAAATGAATGAATTTAATGTGCAGTCAATTACTATAGGACTTATTTTAATTTTGATGCAAAGAACAATTTTTTTGCTCGAGATGCTCGATTGTTTCATAAAGCCGAGTTACAAATGAGCTCGCCAATGATGTTATTCACATATTTTTAATGTATAGGTATAAGGAATCCATTATTTTCAGTTAGTAGTTGCATACCTTTACTGATTGTCAACAGTGGTTCCGCGCCGCAATGTTAATTATTAGTTTTATTTTTGTACAGAGTTTTGCAGTTGAAGGCCACGAAAATTCACCTGTAAGGTAACTAATCAAACCAACAATTTGTATTTAGCTCAGATTAATACGTTTATATGCAACAAATACTATATAACTCCTTAGTTTTTGACAACAGAATAATGAATTAATATTGTTTGATCCCAAAGCTCCAACATGCGGCCCCCTCTGAAGATGTCTGCGAACACCCATACCAGAAAATCCTATCAGAATTTCCTGCCAAGAAACGAAAGCACAGAACGAAACTGGGAATTTCTGCAAAACGAAAGCTCAGACCAAGACCTGCCCCAAGTTACGTTGCAGTATTGTCCCATCGAATTGCAGGAAAGTGTAAGCGCAAGAGGAAGATTGATTTTTGGTACTTGTGATATCGGATATTTTATATTACATACTGTGTATATCTGTAGATAGTTGTGGCCTCGCTCTTTTCACGTGAAGATATCGTTTAGAGTCTGTCTCAAACTAGAAAGATCCTGTTGTAAACATCCGGGGGGGGGGGGGGGGGGGGAAGCAGAGACAGAAACGAAACGATCTTCTGGATGCTTATCGAGGCGTTTATTGTACTGCCTGGTTGAAAGTAGTTTTTCTATTCACAGTTATGAGTAAGCTTTCTGAACATAGATTCAATGAAAAGCAAAGGGACCACGTTGAAAAATTGCGAACATCATTCCCTATTACTGCAAATTAAGAACTATTGTATGCAAATACATGTTCACATAAGTTGTATTGATGGCTATTTAACGGTATCCATAGGTGAAATTTCTAAATCATGCAGTATTAAGCTACTTTCTCCTTTAATTTAATTTTGTTACCTATTCCCCCACCATAATGATACGGTCTAAATTTAATGCAGACAACTAAGTCTCCAGGGGGAAGCATGTCTCTTCAGCCAATGAAGTCAAAGAAATCATAAATGACACAGATATTAACTCCACGTGGAGTGTAACAGCGTTGCAACGTCTTCCCCGGTTTCTCTAACTCAGAACGACTCCCTCACAGGGATGCCCATCCCTTCTAAGGCTATGGCGCATCCTTCAAAATAATCATCTTTCCTCCCAATTTTTCTGGGAAGACAATAACTATTTAGCTCCATTTTAATGTGCTGAAAAGCTTCACCAGGTAGCTATCTTACAGGTACTATAATATATATTGTGCTATCGATACACAGTAAAAACTTGTATAATTGGAAAATTAAAACCAATAAGAGAGATCGTAAATTTTATCTCCAAGAATGACAATCGGCAGTTACGTGTCGCAGAGGTCAAACTGCGGGCCTACTCTCATTACATATTACTGACGTATGTTTTTCCTCCTTAGTTGTGCAATATTGCTTTGTCATTGTAAGTGGCGACGTGGACATTTTTCATCGCGTGGTACCAACTTTCCAATCCCTTCGCCATAGAAGGCAGCTGTCTATACTTCGTGACTTCGGTAGTGATGATATACAGAGCTGACTGAAATTTTGGGAAACAGATCACTCAACACAGAAATTATGAACTGACGATTTGCTCGAAGCGCCTGATTCACTTAGTAAACAATATGATCGGTTGACATTCGCTTTCTTCGCTTGCATCATGAACATCTGTAGGTACTTCTTGGAAGTTTCTGCGCCATTGCCGAACTTTGCTGTCACTCATGAAATTTTCACGTACACATCACTCATTCGTCGATGCATTCGGCTGAATTGCACCCTTCCGCATAAAGAAATCGAATTACAGCACACACTTCACATTTGGCGGGAGACACTATTGTTTTGGGCACGTATAAGGGCTTACTGCGCGCTCAGAACAGACAAGTGCGACGTGAGATCAACGGGCATTCTAGAGACACGGGAAGCACATCTGCACCAAGTCGCAACTTATTTTCATTGTAGTTTTGGTTTCGCGACCTTGAACAAAAATAGCCATCGAAATCAGAGTTGCACCAACACATAATATTAGGAACTGGGAAGGAACGTGAAGAAATCAAGTTCTTACGAATTCAACCATCTTCCAAAGTAGTGAAAGCATTTAAAATGATTGTCAAGGACCCAAACTGGGCAGCCAGTATTGTCCAAGTGTTTCCATCAGGCAGCTATGGCATTTTAGGTGGTCAGTTACAATAGCTAATTCTAAAATTCACTTGGCCTTTTTTAAAGAGTAATCGGCACTGATAAAAATGTCACATTACTTCCTGTTACCATACGTTAACAAACGCTTATTACACAAACTATCTTCAATGTTGTAGAAAACATTGGCAGAACTTCTTTTATTACAATATTTCCTTATAAGTGTATCGGATCCTAGTCAAATCTTTGAAGAGCGGGTCGCTATATGCCTTTGCAATTTCGTTCTCTTTGCATATACAAGACACTTGTTCTGCTCCCCCCCCCCCCCCAAAGAAAATAAAAAAGCGGAAGATGCTCTTTCTCTAGAGTAAACGCGTATTTGAAAGTTCATAATAATAACAAAGACTATCTGGGAAATGGTTAATGCCACAACAAGTTTGACATAAATTGTGTGAATTAAGTAAATCTACATTTTATGTAGTAAGATCTCTTGTAGGTGACTGGTTATGCAGTCATCCAGAATGAACAGGGCTTGAAAGGCTATTCCTAAATAATTCAGGATACACATTTAATTTGTCATGAAAATCTAAACATGTGGTATATTAGTCAAAATCGTGTGAACCAATTTTCAGTGAATCAAATTTTTCGAAAAATCTTCCATGGCATAGCGTTTTCTTGTAAATCTTCGGGTTATAACCTTAGAAGGTGCTGAAGGTGGTATTTAATCTAACTCAGAGAGAGAGAGAGAGAGAGAGAGAGAGAGAGAGAGAGAGAGAGAGGACTTTTCTGAAAATGCTTTCTTGGGTTGAAAGAGTCTCAAAACCGGCATTTCCAGTGAAATCTCAGTATTTAATTTTTGTGGTGAAATTCACCAGGTACTTCCTCTACTTAACTGTAATGTGAAAATTTAATTACTTAGGTAGATTTAGAAAATAAAATATAACAGTACTTCCTAAAGAAAATAAATAAACTGTACATAATTTATTTGAACCTCGACACGTGTGTCAACTTACCCCATTGTCGGGGATTGTTGGGACAAGTTGAGCAACAAATTGTATCGAAGATAACACAAAACCTAAATTCAATGAACCATACTTGAAACACGAAGAAAATAATGCCCTTTGCGTTCCTTCACGAAGCATTAACGATTTTCATTAAAATACCAGCACCTGGGCGACCGAGCGAATTAGATAAACTTGAAAAGCAAAATGTTAACTACCTAGATATAAATTTTCATGCTAATTGTTGGAGCCGTTTCCGTGACGAGACCTTAAATATCCTTGTATATACACAAGAATTGCTCGGTTAAATATATAAGATTGTGACTGTTTCGCGTAGAGTAATATAGCTAAGTCAACTTTAGGTTTTCTGAAAGCTCTTGACGAGACCTTTAATATCCTGGCTTATTTGTTGAAATTGGCCATTCAACAGAAAACTTATGGCCAAAATAAGGTTTAGAGTAATTGTGGCCGTTACGCGTAAAATAGCGGTTTTTTTTTTATTTTTTTTTTTTTTATCCTTTTCCTTCAGAAATGGCACCTATATAGATAAACTTAAGCAATACTTTGTCTGAATACACATTTTGATCGAAATCGTTAGCCGTTTCCAAGTTGCGCGGAATGTGTGTGTATGTATATATACTACACAAGAATTGCTCAAGAGTAGAGAAAGTCGTGTGCGCGCACATTGTATGTTATAAATAACTGATACATGTAAATTTCTCTTCGGTGAAGAAAGTCGTGTGAATGTATGAACCAAATTTTACTATATGTTGACATATTTGCGTGTACTATATACAAAGTTAAGTGTTTTGTTGGAAAATGTTAGAAATATTAGCTGCGAGGCTAGATGGATCAGTGAATCAATGTACGCCGTAAACAATATACCAACTTATCTCGATTTATGTTGTTAAGAATATGGTTCAGTTTCATGTCAGAAAACACCAGTAGGTATAAAAACCTTAAACTGCTCAGGCATGTAATTACAGGTGTTCACACAGACACCATAAAAGCAAGTATTTCTTAAAACCGTCTGCTGTGCACTTTCATTTTCCAGAAGGACAAATAGTATTTGCAGGTACTCTGGAAATACAAAAGTACACTGTAAGAAGAGGATGGCCCCGTAGTCGAGGGAAACCTGCAACTTCGGCTAACGGTAGGTTGTGAAATCCCAAAGTGTCTGCACAGTTAGGGTTGCCTATAGTTACGTCTGCCGATTAGACCATTGGTTCCCTACGTAGTGAGGAAGTAAAGGATTAGTAGCCGGCCTTAAGTAAGATATCAGCGAACAGCTTTTCATAGCTTCCAAGATGGCTAGGCATGCTAAACGGTAATCTCAATAACTCAGTTTTAGCGCCGGTGAGGTGGGTCAAAAAGTAATATTTTTGAGGATATCGTTGATGAAAAACCACATGACAATGCTTTAGACTTTTAGAGGAAACCGTATCAGTGTGAAAGTATTGCTTATGATGCATTGTGTCTATCTGCGGCCAACGGAGAAACTGCATATGCTCTGCCTAAGCGCTGCACAGGCACCGAGCACTGTAAGGAGTATGTAAACACGATGGCAATGCCACCAATACATGGCGCATTGCTAAATGTCCCAAGTAATATTTAACATGATCTACAAGGCATTAATGGCGCTTGCTACCGTTATATGTATAGGTAATCATTTTGCGAATCCCTTTGAGCGAGTCTTTCTCGCCATGGAAAATAGAGGTTCGGCCATTCGTTGCTGCATTTTCTTGCCATCGTAATTCTACCGAACAGAAATACACATTCATTCAACATGAACCTTCATCTACTTTGACGTTAAGAGAATTGTCAAAAAATGTCATTATCTTTTTCTTGCTTAAGCACATTGAGTTTATGCTGCTGTTTCAAGGCGCAATATCTGAACAGAATTGCCCCGGATTGTATCAGAAGCCGTTAATATTTTCGAATATTTCCGAAACAATTTTATTTGAACTTTGTGAGCTGAAAGCATGAAATCAACAAATATCACATACATTACAATACTTTGTGACAAACACTGACAACATTGGTAGGTATATGTAATGCTAGCTTAGGGTATTGGAGCATTAATCGTGTAATCATTTTTACACGAATAGTGAGTTTTTTTAAACGGAAATACACCAGGTTTAGAGCCTGTCAGTGCATGCAGCAATGTCGGACTGCAATAACAACTGTTCAACGCTTTCCCAATTTTCGCAACTAAAGCTCCCCTTTGTAAGCTGAACAATTCTTTATATTTGAGTATAATGTGGGTAGCTGAGAAAAATTGAAAATTCTGTGAAACATGAAGCTTGAACAAACTACAGGATGCATATCTGAAACAAGAACGTGAATTGAAAAGAAAAATTGTATGCGGACAGCATTAATTGCAACTTCATACCCAGACCCGTAAAGAAGTTAAACTTTTCACCGTTAATTTTCAATCAAGTTAATAACGGCAAAGTCTTAAATCCCTTTGAAATCAGTTTCCCAGGAACATAAACCTTTAAGTGGTGACTTTTAACGAAATACACTATAGTGGACGACTGATGGTTAGTATTGCAACGCGTTTTCGATTCCTCGACATGAGGATCGAGTACTTGTCGACTGATACTGCGATGGCTGACTTGTGATGGGTAACACCAGAAGTAAACAATTTCTGTATTCAGTGCTTTAACACAAAGCCAATTTATGTGGATCCTTTTGTTACTACGGCGCATCTGTTTGAGTGCCTCCAGTTAAATATTTAAACATGGAAACTACGAAACTACTCGGAACTCCCATATTGACTGACTAATTTTTACTAGGATTAGCATGTATGTAGTAATGCTTGTTTAATTTAAATATTAGCTCAGACAGCTTGTATTGGTAGTGACGATAAAATTTACGGTTGTAATTTCTATTTCTTCTTACGATTATCATCTTTTCTTATTCCTCTGAGTAAACATCAACTTCCTTCCCAGTTTTGGAAACTACTGGCCTAATTAAGACACTGCAAAATATATTCTTAAGAAAGCGGAAATATCTTGAAGCATTCTATGCACTACTGTGGTTTCTTGAGTTTCACTTGGTATTTGGAGAGTTCAAAACGGACGCAATATCATTATTCAATCAAATGACGAGCGTAACGAAGCATATTTCGGTTAACGGGCAATTGGCAGCCATCTTACGGAACGTACGTTTATCGTATTCTGCATTTAAACCATTCAAGTTGAGATCTCAGGAAAGAATCGTACGAATAGCAAGGGACAACACCCCTGGAGAGAAAATAAATCTAGAGCGGCCAAAAAGTTGAAAGGACGGTTTGATTGACCCAACGTTCTGTTGGCGTATGCACTTGACGTAAAGAGGAGGAGCAAAAGAAGAAAAAGGTTCAAGCTACCAATAAACGACTGCCCCACAACTTTTGGTGGAATACATTTTCCAAAGATATTGTGCTTTTAACTGTCTTGTGTCACTCCCGTGAACTTCCATTAAGTATTGCTTTATTGGATAGTAATTATCTATTACAGCAAACTAAAATATATGCTGTCATATACTTTCAATGAGGAAGTATAAATGCACTAGCAAACACAGGTGTTGCAAAAATACAAGATACAGGTACACATTACTTTTGACGCAGTCACTTGTTTGTGCAATGAGATACAGAATTGAGTAATGTATGTGGGAAAATTGTCCAATGGCTTTTTTATTTTGTTTTTTTCATTATCTTCTTTGCTTTGTTAAACTTTGTGGGTGTGGGCAAGTTCATAATTGAACAAGATGTATATAAAAATAAAAATATGAAGTTCTCTTTAAACAGCTTTACTGTTCTCACACCAGAGGCCTCCCCCGAGACTGTTTTGGTGCCGCCATGATGACAAGGAATTTAGAATTTGCTTCAATGCAAGGGTAAATACGGCTTACCCCTTATTCTGAAGAAAAGAAATTGCGAAATTGTTGGTGCCAAACTGTACTGTTGAGCGTGCACATACTACAGTTTAAATAAATGGTTGCAACAATCTTTGGCTATGAATGTCTCATGGGGTTGCTTTTGAACAGTTACAATTAGAATACAGTATATTTCATCTTGAATTTCATGAATTTTTACTTGGAGCTGAAAATAAGATAAACGCTCGGAACGTAAGATTGCGTAGAATATTTTGTTTTATAACAATGGGGAATTAATGGAATTTATTCGCCGAATAAAATCAGTTTTGTTTACATTTTAACTTGTGAGTACCTACCATTTTGTTACTCCGAATGTCGCTGCTGTACCAGCGATTGATTTCGACTACAGTCGCCAGCACTCGTGTAACTCCGCCGCGATACGCGTGCAGCTGCCCCCTCCTGAGAGAGTTGTTGCACTATTGGTCAATTTTTCGCGGGTTTTATGGGTGGGGATACTAGGACAAGTTTGTCCCCAGTTCCGCTTCGTCTGCTTTCAGAGAAGGAAGTGCGGTTTGATGTTCTGAGGAAATGATTAAATACATCGCCAAATTAATGCTCAATTTTAGGTGTCGTTTTCCTGATAAGGTACGGAAGTATAAGATTTCCTAATCCAATTCATGTCAGTACTCAAACATTTCAGCAGCGAAAATATTCCAGTTACAGTTTTTGTGCCAACTAGACGTGGAAGTTGACAAATAAGGTTATCATAGTTCACCACGCTCGCCAGAGTCCATCTAGCATACACGTTTAATTCATATCGTAGATGTTAGTATGAAGTAGATGAAAGTATGTTAATATTTGGTATGGGTGGAGTAAGTCTTGGCGCTAGTAATAAAATTACAACACGACAAAAAGCAAAATATTAAAGAGTAAATGCTGATATTCCCATTTTGATAAGTTAACATTATTTGCGGTTAAACATGTCTTATGTGCCTAAAATGCTAGGCAATTTTGAGGGCGTGGCAAGAATAACGGTACAGGTTGATTATATTGATTCGCCATGGTACTAGACCTGGCGAAGTACGGGGGAATAAGGAATAAGTCGTGGCGCTCGGATACGTAAACTTAAGAGGAATCTTGAAACATGCTTTGTAGAACGCACACGATTAGTTCTGTGAAGTGTAACGGCCATTCCATGCTGTTTCGCATAATATGTATTGCGCTATCACTCATTCCCCAAAATGTGTGGCATTGACCAGTCGTGTTTAAGGGCACTAGGAGCTTATTTTTGCCATCACGAGGTTAACTTACACCAATATTTAAAATTTAAATATAGCAGCTACTAGTGATTAGAATAAATTGAAATTTGGTGTGATAGTTCAAGCATTTGTACATTTAACTGCTACATAATTAAATTACATTCACAGAATTCCATGCAAAAGGGGCATAAAGCACACTATCCTGAAAAAAATGGTACACCTCATACTTCAGGTACACTTTTTTTGTAGGATTTTGAAGCTACTGGCACCAAATTTTTATCTGAATAACATAAAACATAGCTTGACATCGCCGGTTAAACATAAATCCTATGTAGTTTGTATTTTGCACATAAAAAATTATTTAATTCTATATAGGAAAAATATGGTAATATTTTTAAGCATTAAATTTTTTTTCTCCACATTATAGCTCTAATTCACAAAAGCTTTAACCGGCTGTACTCAACAAACATGGATAAATAAGCACTAAAAATTTGATATCAATACCTCTTATAGTTTTTGAGAAATGTGTACCTGAAGTGTGAAAAATCAAGGTTTCGGGAAATTGTGATCAAAGCTGAAGTACCATTCTTTTCAAATTACACATACTTTCAGAACATGCCTACTCCATATTCCTGCTCACTTAAGTTTTCCTCTACTTTTCTTTTCCTTTTCTTAGTTCTAACTTTATTTTCAAGCAACTGAACTGCCCCTTTTGCCTCTGAGAGTCGACATATATATATTTTTTTATACAGGCTTCCTTCATATTCTGACCAACTTTTATACCCATTTTTTCCATCACTGTAAATCTACCACTGCAACCTTCATTATAACAAATAACACTATACCTATGTTATATCATTTTAAAGCTGAAGAATTATATATTTTTTTAACATTAAAAACAAAAATTCGATTTTTTGAAGTCAATCGACCTCCCAGTGCCCATCATTCCCCAATGGCATTGACCAGTCTTGTTTAAGGGAATGTTCTTTTTCTAATCAATCACGGCCATGATTCTACCCCATGTTTATCGAAATCTAAATCACCACCTCCTTTGGACTGTAAGCATACTTTTTGTAATATTCTGAAGAGGTTGGAGTTTCATCTGGTATTGACTGCGCTAAGGTGCTGAAAGATTGAAGCATCAATATGAGGGAATCAAACGTACATAGTACAAGGACTACAGTGCAAAAACAATGTCGAATGTCACGACTAAACGTTTACATCTATCAGCTGTTTTAATTTTTCTATTGTGTACTTACAGTCAATGAAGCATCGCATTCCACCAAAAAATTCGATACCTATATTTCACCTTAAATTTCGTTTTGAGATGCCTTCAATAAAGAAAAAGCGTTTTTAGAAAAGTGTGTGAGAGCGAGAGCCAGAGCATAACTCAAAAATCGGATGTGTTGCAGTCACATGACTTTCTCTAGTCGTGTACAAACTATTCTTACAGTTATTCATCTACTTCATGTTAATCGAGATAAATATTTGTAGAAATGATCCTATTGCTAATTTTCTTATAGATGCAAGGGAATAACCTAAGCTTTAAGCGATAGTCAAATGTTTCAAGAGTTTCGCTATATGATGCCATTAAAATTTCGTTCTTGCATGACCAAGAGATAAAAAATAAATGACTTTCCATTTGAGAACTTCTCAGTATAGCAAAACTCGCACAAATAACGAGGAATATGCGAATATTGCATCATTGGTTTTAGATGCTTTGCAGAGGAAGGTTTACCTGAGGCAGCTTTCTTACCAATAAGTTGTCTCCTAAACAACCAAGTATAATTCATCAGCTTGCTTTTAAAACTTCAGAGGTTTTACTGAGTTACAGACATACCTACACATGATTCAAAAGAGCTACTTTAAAGCACCAGAAAAGAAAATACGGGTCCCAAAATGTGTTTTATGTTAAAATCTCGATATCGAATTTTTGGGCGGAATACAATACTCGTACTTCCCATACCTACTCCATCTAATAGAGGAAGTTAAATTACACATGCGAAACGTCTAGGAACCGTAAACAGTGTATTGAGTGCAAGAACATTACTAGTACGAGCTATCAGTCTTTTGAGACAGTTGAAGGGGAAGATAACAACCTTCCACTGTCTCAAAAGACTCCGAAGAAAGTATATTAATGTTTGCTGTTTTTTCTCTTTTCTTTTACCTTAATGGACAATCGGTGTGGCAGGTATTTTTTCGGGAGATATTAACAAGCATAACTTCAGTTGATGTGTAGAATTTTCTCTATTTACGTGGAGAAATTTACGTGTAGAAAATGATTTGATTGGCCACATGGTTACAATTATTCTTACGCTATTATCATCCTAGAAAGCATCTTAAGCTACTGCGAAACGTAATTTAAAATGAATTCGGAAAATAAAAGTTCAGCAGGCCAGCCCAAATAAATTCTGCTACCCACCCCTTACTCCCCAGTAGTGGAGAAGGGGTGAAATGTCACAAGCACTGCTGTGGTACTTCGAAAAAGCCACACAAATGTAATGCTTGCAAGAACAGTTTCACCTTGAGATTTTAAAAACAGTTTGATTCACAAGGGTCAAAAACCACTCAAATGTAATGTTTACAAGGTATCCCGACATAGAATTACTCCGTTCCCCTCCTTAGGGTGTCCTTATGGTTAAAATTATATAAGAAAATGAACGTTAGTGAACTTCAGCAATGCCTAAATTTACCTGCGTGCCTTTAATACATTCTACTTCATAGACCGAAGTGAAACCTTAATCAATTTTAATTGATAACTAGGGCTAAGATATTTCTGACCTAAAATTGCCATAATATGCACAAAAATTGTGCTGTTATAACAAAAAATTTACCAAAATATGCACAATAACACAATATGACCTAACAGTATTACAACGAGGTAATATTTCCATTGTAAAATAAATTAAGTTACTTTTGATAATGAATCTATTTGAGAATAAAATGCACATGAGAAGCAAGCTAAACTATGCAATTTGACATTCCACTATGATTTTTATTAACATTATAGGAACACAGTTAACGTATGTGCTTTTACATCCTTATTTATTTCACAAGCTCTGAGTTGCAATACTCAACGAATACCTTGTGCAAATTTTCAAGTTAAAAAATTTCCTATTGCCAGCCAAGAAAGCCTTGTACCTCGAAAAGGCCCTTTCTACTTCAGCTGACACAAGAGGAGCATATTTAAAATGAGAAGCAAGCTAAACTATGCAATTTGACATTCCACTATGATTTTTATTAACATTATAGGAACACAGTTAACGTATGTGCTTTTACATCCTTATTTATTTCACAAGCTCTGAGTTGCAATACTCAACGAATACCTTGTGCAAATTTTCAAGTAAAAAAATTTCCTATTGCCAGCCAAGAAAGCCTTGTACCTCGAAAAGCCCCTTTCTACTTCAGCTGACACAAGAGGAGCATATTTAAAATGAATAATTTCATTTGAATCTAAATCTGAATGATTAAAAATAGAACTTTCCGCCCAACAAAATCATTGAAATGGAACACAGTGTATGATACCCTTCGTTTTTTTTTCTAACACCTTTTCCATTTTCTTTGACACTTCTTTACCCACTTTACCACAAACACCCTCTAATTTATTTACACCATTTTTTTCACTTGTTCTATCTGCTTCACAAGTGGCACTTCTGATTCCTCGAAAGCGGATATGACAGCAGGAATAAATCCTAAATTTGATTTGATGTATTAAAGTTTGCCTGAAATTTCACCATTAGATATTAATTCTTGGGCTAGTCCAATTGAAGTAGCTTCATTGCTACCGAATGAATCAATGATGCTTTTCACAACGTTCAAGTTCTGGCAGTAATACTTGCAAGCATCAATCCAAGACCCCCATCTTGTCAAAATGGGAGATGGTTGCAAGGGAATGTCGCAGCTAACAACTTAAACGCTGCAACACGTGAAGGGACTTTCAGAAGTACCTTTTTGACACACCCAATAAATATGTCAACGTCACTGAATTTACTACGAATGTGCTCTGTAACTCGGTGCAAGGCGTGAGCTAAACAAGTCACATGCACCATTTTACTGTACACTGCTTTTAGAGAATCGGCAGCTTTCACCATATAAGGTGCCGCATCCGTTACATTGTCATGCTTAACGTCTTCGGGTCACATGGCACCCATAGATCTATGGAACAACTTAGAAATGGTGGAAAAATTTACTTTTTCTAAATGTTTACAGTTTACTAGAAACTTTTCGCTAGGACCATCTTCCAAAGTTCCCACAATGACATTTGCAATATATCTTCCCATACTGTGTGATCTCATCAATTGATACCCAGATTTTTAAATTTACAAGGTGTTGTTTAATTTGTTGTATTTTTTTAGCTTCGGCTGACAGTGTTTCTTAATGTGGAAGAATCAGGAAGAAATTTGCCTGTGAATTTTTCTAAGAATTCACGAAATTTTGGATGGTTTAGTTTGTTAAGCACAAAGGCAAGCTGTACAAAGTTCTTCGCAGAATGGTGAATAAGACTGGCGGGATTCCCCTAGGAGCATTTGCTGTAGTGTTTTGTTTTCTTCCTTCATTTTCAATCCCTTGTACTCCACGTTTGTGTTTATCTGTTGCCACATGCTGCTGAAGGTTAAATTACTTCTCCGCAGTTACTCTTAGGTCGCACAGTTCACAATAGTCTTTTACCATCACTTGAAAATACTTTCTCACCATATTGAGACACGAACTATTTGTTTTACTTGAACATTTTACTTCACTTTAGGCATTTTTTCTGAACTGTACTGCTCACGCTTACGACTTCAATAAGACTGAATAACACAGAGTGAATTAGACATTTGTCTGCAATCCAGGGTCCAGAATGGCTTAATTAGCTACCTGCTCATAGAGAAACAATAGCTTACACAAACTCACTGATGCGTAAGGGTTAAGTCCATATTGTTAATTCAAAGGAAACAGGGAAGGAAGGCCATTTTCCAGGAAACAAAATGAGATGCGCAATTCGGAGAAATGTAACACGGAAGAAATAAATTGCATGAGAAAATTCTTTCCTTCTTGAAAGAGTGAAAATATGACGAATATGACCATTTACTCACTAAAATATGCTCTATCAGAGAAAAGTGGCCATATATGCAAAAATATGACTTAACAAATTAGGTTAATTCGTATCGCTGTTTCATAAGAAGCATTTATATGTACTTAAGGAGCATATTCATTTGACACTCGTTATGTCGATGTACAAAAATTAGAAAAAATGTTTTGTATTTTTGACACGCCCTTTTCAGTAAAAGTTAACGAGTTTGAAGATGCAGCAGTTCAGATGGAGCTAATCGAGTTGAAATGTTACCGTCGACTTACTGATAAATGCAACACTCTGTGCTGTAAAATTCTACATGGGCCTTCTTGATTCATACTTCCCGAATCTTATTGACAGTGCTACGAAAATAATAGCTATGTTCGGCAGCACTTACATCGGCGAGCCGGAATTTTCCATAATCAGCATAGGTCTCGGCTCAGCGACGATAATCTGCGTAATAGTTTACATATATGCCCTACCAATAACCTCGTCCCAATTTTAAAGAATTGGTAGAGTCATGTGGAAAGAAGAAAATGAAATAGTTTTCATTGACAACACTGCAACCGCATATTTGTACAGCACTGCAAAAGTCCTCCGTTATTGTCCCGTGTTCCCAGTGCATTCAATGCAACTTCGTAACACTAAGGTTGACATGACTGCTGTATAGGAAACAGTTTATTGAAATACCCCGAAAATCAACCGACTTTTTCCCCTCATTGGCGCGGTCTGATTATATTTGGTTACAATCCATTACGTTGCATTAATACTGCCAACTGTACGTAAAATATAACCATGCTAAAGCTACGACCGTAGTTGGTGTTAATGCATCCGTTATGGTGCCACAGAAGCAATTCTTTTTTAACCCGTTGCACGAAAGACAACCGGTAAGTTTTAAAACAAAATTCTTTTTAGACGCCGTATTAATCTCTGGACGCCATTGTATTGCTCGTGTGTGCGCGGTTGTGTCTTGAATCATTTGAGCTTTATATGCAGGTATAGTTACTGTTACTTTGTGTTCGCAACGCAGTAGTGCATTAAATATATTACGATACTGAGCGTTCGGAAGTGATTTTATCCAAAAGTGTTATTGCAGAACAAGATTTGTTGAAGGTGAGTAGGTTCATCATGTGTTGTGTGCTAACGATGTTCAGGTATTATTATTATTATTATTATTATTATTATTATTATTATTATTATTATTATTATTATTATTATTATTATTATTATTATTATTATTATTATTATCGTTTGAAAGTATATTAAGTTAATGCTTTGAGGTAAGTAATAATGCTTTTAGTAATTCCATTGTAGGTTGGTAGTATTGCTTTTTGGTGTAACGTCCACTGCAGTTTAGTGTAATGTCGATCGTACTGAACTGCCTATAAGTATTTCCTCTATACCAAACCGGCTGACGGGGTCATCCCCCACATGTACATCCAGCCGATATGAACTGCTGATCTGATCATCGTTTTGCTCCATTCGGAATGTTGGTTAGTTCTCGCTACCTATCGTAGTTCCTTAAATGCATCGCAATGGTGAGTGGGCACCGGGCCTATATTTATATGGGCCGAAAAATACGACAACACATACACAAACACAAACAAATACATAAGCCACATCACTACAATCAAAACAACACACACACACGCCAGGAAGATTCTCCCACACGACAAACAATAATACCAAAACGAGGCTGAAGAGGGACTGTCCCTAAACAGCCTGGGCATGTTGTAAAACATGCCCGAATTACCTTTTTTCATTTCATTTTTTTGCACCCCCATGGTTGGAAACAAGAACAAGCTCCAGGCCACTATGCCATGGTGTGAGACATTTCAACCTTACGTTTCAACCTTTTATCTTCCATAGTTTTATTTAAAAGGGTGATTTGCCAATAATCACGTGGATTCGAGTTAATCTTAATTCAGATTTACTGAATCAATTTGCATTAGGTACATCCTAATTGCCTGGTAATTTATAATTTTTAAACCACATAGATTAATTATATTTACACCAAACGTATTTTTATAGCACAATATTGCAATGCAGCTTTCGGCCATACGTTAATCAGGGATTCTACGTGAGTGTGACAAATATGTTCAATACAATTATTAAAATAGAAATGTATTACAACATTCTTCTCTCAGTGTTTGCGTGACACTAAAATAAATCATTGATATCCATGAAGCAAGTTGGCTCTAAATATTTGAAACTTTTTTCAGCGAAAGGGTTCTTTATTGACAGAGATTGTATTGGTCATATTTATTACACTAGTGCAGAATCCCTGGATAATGTATGACCGAAACAGTACCTTCCAGCCGGTATAATATTACTGGAGACGGAGAGCGACAATGTTGCCTATTTGTACCGCTGCAGTGCAGGTTTGATAAACATTAACGTCCGTGAACATGAAACCTTCGTTAAATGTGTATTATAGTGGTAATTGTATGGTTTAATTACAAGAATAACATGCGAAGTAACTAACATACCGAAGAAAGCACTTTCATTTGAGGTTTAGAACGAACAATCTTTCATCGCATAGAAGAGAGTTGACAACACAGTTCAGGAAGCAGATGTTGCACATGGGGTTAGGACTAGTGGGTGGTGCAAGCACAGTGGAATTTTCACCCTTGATGTGCAGGCCTCTCCCAGCACAGCAAACCGTGGCTTAACTGTTCTACGTGCAACATAGCGCATATCAAACTATTGCAATGAAAACACGTACACGAGTGTTGACTTTCAGTATTCAAGAAGTAGCAGAATGGCTTCATTTTCTGTGTAATTTAAAAATGCTATTCATGTCATAGATTGGCAATGCTAGTGTTTCACCCAGTCTCCTTCCTTCATGTAAAGTCAGGACCGAAAACAGGGCGAAATTTTAATACATTTATGGTAAACTGAGCATTAAATATTCGTATGTTTAACTTAAATGTTTCAGATGCTCAGTAATAGGCACTTAGAATCGGAGAGTCTTGGTGAAATTTAGGACTGGTTCAAACCATCGGTAACGGTAACAACAATGAAGCTGAAATACATGTATTCAAATTGGATCGTTCACAATCGACGGGAAGCTTTCCCGGGAACGGGAGAGATGACTTCACCCGAGTTTGAACTTTCACGTTCCCGGGCAAGACATGTTAAATTGAAATTATACATATTGAACTTTTTGCTGCAGAAATTATTCAAGGAGGCCGTACCATAACATATTGGAAATATTGGGAAAAAAATATTGTTCAGTTAGAAACGAATTACCTACTTGACTCCCGTTCTCGTTACGGACTATTAGCCATGTCGAGTACTGCCTCGACTCGTTCTCGTTTCCGTTCTGTTCGCCCTTACTGACTGATTATGAACCAGGCGCGGCTCCTCAGGGTAGGCAGGGTAGGCATTGCCTACCCTATCGTAATACATCAACAAATAACGTTTAACTATGATTCTGCATTTTATGATTTGAACCGTCATTTTCCCCTAATTGCAGTTCAAGAAAAGTTTTCTCGGTTATAATGACCAGCGCATGGTCAAATCCTTTAATCTCAATTCCGATTCATCAAAACTGCGCTGCGTGTTTGAAACGCGCGGCAGAAATGATACGCATGGAACCTGGGTAGTGGAGAGCAGGCTAGCTTAACCTCTGCCTGCCCGGCCCCATTTCCTCAGTACGAGGCCCTTGAACAGGGATAAGGAAACATTCGGTCTGTATATGCACTCCGAGCATGCGTAGACGCGTCTGCCAGCAGTCCGAACACTTGCCTGCCCAAACCCGAATTTATGCGACATTTTTCGAACAGCCATTCTCCACGAACGAAGATCTCAGATATCTGAATCTGTCGTTATCTCTGTGTAATACCAGTATGACCGACTTAATTAGTGAACTATTACAAATTTCGCTTTCGTGGCACACTGACAATGAAAAGAGGAGTGTTTTAGCTATTTAACACAAAGCTGCAGTCAGACAATTTTTCAATTTCTTAATCTATTTTAGTCATGGGCGTCGCGAAACGGGGGCAAGGGGGGCCACGGACCCCCCCCCCCTTGGAAGTTGGTGAACTTAATGTGCAGTCAGTAACTGACTTTTAAACTATTATTTTAATTTTGATGTAAAGAACAATTTTTGTTTAGCACAAATTAATACGGTTATCTGCAACAAATACTATAAATTTTGACAGTAAAATAATGATTTAATATTATATGATTGCAAATTTCCAGCATGTGCCCCCCCCCCTGGAAAAAAATCTGCCGACACTCGTGATTTTAGTTTTGGGGGTAATTCGTCCGTAAGTCACACTCATTCACTCTGCTCTTATTAAACAACCAAACAATATATTGTTTGCGTTATCTGCAATGACTTCGCCCCCTATATTTCGGATAAACGGGGTTTATTATTATTATTATTATTATTATTATTATTATTATTATTATTATTATTATTGTTGTTGTTGTTGTTGTTGTTGTTGCTGCTTGTTACAGTTACACTTTGCCTACCCTAAAATTTTGACTGCGAGCCGCCACTGTTGTGAACTAGGGTGTTTTTCCGCATAAAAACGTTTTTTCGTTTCTCTACAACCTGAAACATGGTTGCTGGTTTAGTTACGTGCAGAATCACGGTTCCTAATTGAAACACAATGATCATTTCACAAATCAGAAAACATTACCTACATTTTCTTTCTTCGTTTGGGTGTTTTCTTACAGGCTTATGCATAATAGCAGACAACATTAATGATGGTAAAAATGATGTTTGAAATTAAGTATCCTGTGTTAAATGCATTTGTATATAATGTTCAGGTGGGTATCCAGCACAGACGCGATTTACCAAACGAAGTGATTGTTACACGACAAATTCAAATAAGATCGCCTAACGATCAGAGACATTGAATGGTCTTGTTGCATTTCTGTACTAGTGAAACTTTTCGCGAACAAAGTTGCCGAAAACTGGGAATGTTAAAGGTAGTCGTTTGCACGAGTGGTTGCCAGTGATTGTCAGTTGTTATCAGTCGCCCACAGAATCTAAAGAATCGTTAAGGAAAGGGAATCACGGCACGGAAAATTCATCATGAAGGAATACGATTGGGTGTATATATCATAACCAATAAAATCAAAACTTCAAAAAGCAAATGAATGTACATTGTGCACGAGCTTATTTATAACATTTACTGTCATCCATCACCATGGTAAGGTGTGGTAATCTTGGCTTTGTCCAACACGTGCTCGGATTCAATCCCAATTAGGGAAATTGTTCTTCGCCATGCTTCTTCCATGATATCTTAGTGCGCTGTAGTTTCATTCCCCTTCAGAAAACAGGACAATGTTATTGCCATTCTCGAGAGAGAAAAAACTAACTCTGAAACTCTTCCCCTCCCCTCCCGAAAACTATCAGGGAGACACTTTTTTTGAGCTCCAGTGTTTTAATGTTCTAGTATTCCTGGGCAACATAATGCAAATGGGGGTGTTGGTTCATTTCAGTGAATGGTATGTTTGTTGCAGCCATAAAACCATTCCTTTAGAGCAGCCTTGTCCAACGCGGTGCCCATGGGCACGATGGCGCCCGTAATGTATTCTTCTGGCGCCCTTCATAAGCAAATTTTTACTCCGACGATTTCTAATATTAATTCAAATTTTTATTTCCTTCCAAATATCTTCCCCATACACACCAATTAAGTATATTTTTGTACACTAAACCTGTATTGATTACTTCCCTGACCTGTGCTTCCCATTTTTCTCTCCGAGAAAGGGTACTTGTCCTATCGGTGGTTGTGATGGCGCCCGCGCCTCCTTAGGGCCTGCCTCTGTAGCGTGGTGGTAGCGTGTCTGCTTCACGTACAAGAGATCGTGAGTTCGAATCCCGTTTACGGTGAGTTGTGCGAATAAGGTTTTTTTCCGAGGTTTTCCCTTATCCTGAGAAGGCGAATTTCGGGTAACTTAAAGCTCTACGTACATCAGGCTTATTTGAGCATTTCCCCAAATTCATTGTCAGTCCGAAACGACACTAGTACTGGAGGACGTTAATAGTAAAACAAAAAAGAACGCCTCATATGTGCCCAAACACAAAGCTGGGCACAAAAACATTCGGAATTTTGTAAGGCAGAGAATAAATTCGCGAGTTAACATACGTATAATACGCTTTACGAGTAATGTCCCAGATTAACACCTAAGCACAATGTAATTCTTGAATGACTTTTAGTCCAAGTACTTCTACAAATTTTCGGAGTCTATTTGCAGATACTTTCGTGTAATTGGACGGCGCATACGTGCCCCAGTAACTAATCTGTGTTGGTATTTACGTGTAGCTTGATATGATTATGACAGACTCCTGGAGTGAATGAAAGGGATAATGTATCTCTTAACACGAAAGAGCTTCATAAAGGATTTCGGCAGTGTTCTTCTCCAGCACCCATTCTCAGTATGACGAGGGTAAACCTGTGGCATCATTTGGCTTCTGAAAGCAGAATACCCGTTTACCTTCACAGTCTGCTCTACTTTGCGATTTCAGTCATCAGAAGCTGGTGCCCGATCATGCGCACTGAGTAACGTTACCAAACCATCTCATCGACCGTAAATGCACCAGTTTTCGCGCCCAATGGCTGCATTTGACGGTTTAAGGGCAGCAACTATTGACCTTGAAATTTTAATGCTCCTGTGTAAAGTAACATTCTTCCCTTTGACAATTCCTCTTTAGCCCCTAGTCGTCCTCCGTGGCCTAGTGGTAACTGCTAGCCTCTAGTTCGCAGGGTCGCGGGTTCAAACCGGCAGAGGTCGGTGGATTTTTTTCGGCGTTATCATTGTATGGCTTCGGGAGCGAAGTAAAGCCGGTGGTCCCGTGTCATAGATTTACGACACGTAAAAGAACCTCAAGCTTGATATAGACACCTCTGAGCAGAATTAAGTGGTCTTTCACACCCGATATAACGGCTACTCCAAAAGACTGTGAACCGGCTGCGCCGTGTTTTGTCTGTACGGGTCCTCTGCGCTCGTCGCCGACTGTCGCTGTCATAGAAAGCGCGGATAAAGCATTTTAAAGCTACCTTTTAAGGGCTTTACTTACCAATATAATTACAGCAGATGCTGAAACTGTCCACCGTCGTTGTCCATACATTTTTGGCACCTCTTTAGGAAATTATCCATCACTCGCTCTAGTTCACATTGAGAAATGCTGGCAACTTCCTGGCGGATATTTTGTTTTAATTCTTCCAGGGTGTGTGGGTTTGCCTTGTACATTTCATGCTTCAAGTTACCCAAGATATAGAAATCGCAGGGGGTTAGGTTGGGGGACCGAGGGGGCCACAAATTACTAAATTCTGTCCTGAAATCCACTTTCAATTGTTCTCATCGAAAGATTGGCTGTATGAGCTGTTGCAGAGTCTTGTTGAAAAAAGGCAAAATCACGCTCCTTGTCGGTTAATTCTCTAAAAATATGGCGCAAAATTGTATTCACGTCTGCACGGACGCCAACTGTTGACTCGAAAAAGAAATCATGAATACACACTGTGCAGTAGAAAACAAATGCTGAGCCATACTTTGTGACTAAGTACAGGACTGAATAATAAAGCACACTGGTAATAATGCAGCCGCACGATATCGCGTCAACTCAATACCGATTTTAAGCAGAGGAAAAACAAGTGATGCGTTCGCAGTGGAAAAACACCACGCACCGATTCACATGTATTTGGATCTCTGTTGTTTAGGATAGGACGAGAACCGCAGCAGTTAAAGAGCGTCCACAAATAAAACTCATTTACAATTTCTTTGTTTCCAATAGCCCCTCCTTTTGTCGAATATTCCACTTCTCTTGATATTTGGCATATTTACATTGTTATGGGGTCTTGGTTTCTAATTTCCAGTTCACTAGAATATTTTGTTATATGCATAGTTATTATAATGGACTATGCTAGAACAAATTCAATTCAAAGGCGAATTATACGCTACAAAACAAATGTTACACCTTGCGTATCACACAAACTAAATGCTTTTGAAGAACAGTAAGTAAACTTTCAGAATAAAATAGAATATAGCAATGTCCCTCAGTTCTCCCTCCCTTGTTTCTCTCCATTGCATATATCTCAGGTGTGGTCAACTACATCTTTTGGACAGCTTTGATGTGTTAGAAAAACTAATTCATTGTAAATAATTCTACTTATTCGCACCAGAGGTAGGCGGTGTCGGACATTCTGCGAGGGCCAACGGCGTTGTTGCAATCCCGAGTGCTAGAGCTCGGATTTTTAGGTAAATACGTATTTTGTTTGCATCTTAATAGGAGTTTATTGTTCTGGATATTCACACCAGATCAAATATTTTAAGCTTTATTGCACGTAAAAATCATATTTTCTGATTTTTATGTAAAATAAACATTTTCGGACATTCACGTAAATTACAAAAAATCGCATAAGGAAGCCTTTTTAAAAATAATGTTCACATAAAAGCAGCAACATCATTTTAAAAAAAGTTATTCAACTTCTTTAATGCTCAATTACATAGGCCAGAAGTCACAATATGTTGCTAATTATTGGAAGAAGTGCTATGTCAGCTATAGTGTAAGTTGGAAGAAAATATAAACATCCTTCTTTCTCAAGCTACATCAGCCTGCAACTTTTAAGTGACACTTAACAAATGACAGCGTACAATTTGCGTTTCCTGTGATTTCATAAAGAAACTGGAATTAGTTGGAATGCCTTTGAATCAATTCAAATAGTTCAGGATGGGGAGAGAGAGAGGGGGGGGGGCAGATAGCAATGTTCTCTCTGGTCCTGGAACACAAAAAAGGAAAATGCAAGGAAGTGTTTAAAAATAATATGGATTTAACATAATGTGTAACATTTCAGATGTGTTGGATGGGAACATGAAATTGTTGTCGTGAATGTGAGTGACATTTCATGTTATAATTATGCTAGACTTAGTTCTTGTGACGTGGAGCTATCATTTTCGAAATTCAAGACACTTCTTCATTACATCAATCTTTTGGGATGGAAAATTTGAGGAAGTATGTGTCGTGTATTGTAACTACAGTACTTGGTGATTCCTTCCAGGAATAAGTGTTGTACCATTCATATTAGCTCAGCCATTGAAATCTTCATAAAATATGTTATTTTGGGGCATATTTTTCACATTTTCAGGAGATAATTATTTCCTAAGTTTTAGAACCTAAAATTCCGAGCCCAACCGAGTATTAATGGTTGATGCACCAGTATTTCACAGCAAAGAGGGCTGAACCAGCGTGACAGATCAAACCACTAATTTAAACCGGATTAAGAAATCTGAGTCAATGCACGCATTGCTGGGGAATGAGGAGGGGGCGGAGAAAAGAAAAATACCAGCAGAATTCGATGTTTTCGAGCCAAAACCTAATCATCCTGGTGTTCGTAGGCATACTGACCCGAAAATGGCAGGATAACTCCTCGTAGTGCAGCACTCTTTTGGTATTTTATAATTGATGAACCACTTCACTACGCCTCTGTTTACGGTTTTTGCAAGAGGGAACAACACATGGCAGGAATGGTTGATCTTTGTAAGAGGAGTTACGACGCTAAATAGGCCACACAGTCTGCTTTTTGTTGCCACTTAATTATAATTGGATAACTTGCAACCTACAGAAAACAAATCTGCCATTATAATCTACACACAGTCATTTCAGTGTTTTAGATGCAAACAAACTTGTGTACAAGCGAAGATGGTAACATTGTGGATATGAAATGACTGTAGATTCCTCATGAAGAGAAACGATAGGTGCTGACAATGTGCCGAATGTAGCACCAGGCAGAGCACCCCAAGTTACCTGAGGTAGAAAAACCTCAGCCAGGTAGTTGTGTCCATACAGGTTATTATCTACGTCTTCCCTTTTGGGGTCTGCTTGGGACTGAAGATAGCATTCCTTTATTGTGTTTCTTTGTAGTCCGTGCATTTTGTAAAACACTACCGAGGTTTTGTCGAATGCAGAAATATCTTCAAACTGTTTTTACTAATTTTTGTTTCAAGTGACACATTCCTTGGGCATTCGAAATGTAGAATTTATACTACTAAATTCACACCACCAGAATTTACAATTCATTTCATTACAACACTGTTCTAGTTCATATTACAGCACATGACATCTCTTATGAAAAGTATCTCGTAAATAAACCAGTTTTCAGATTGCCACTTCCATGGGAAGCGGAGGAAAAACCTTTTGTATCGATTTCCAGGTTTTGAAACCATAATGAATCATATTGCGATCACTGGAGCCACTTTGATAATAGCTGCCCATATTTATGACTCGGGGAGGTACTGTATTCCACCCAAAAATTCGATGTTGAAATTTCACTGGAAGTGTTTTAGGGTCCCACGAATTAAAAATAAGCATTTTTGAGGAGTCTGTCCTTATACGCGAACGTGTTTTTGGTGAACAGCACAATTCAATACTCTAGTTCAACTTCCAGGGAGGCGCCACGGATATTTTAAAGAAAATCGCCCTCTCCCCCACAATACAAATCGTCTTAACGTAAACATTTTTCTTTTTCCCCCCTTTAATTTCTAAAAACGGCGAACGATTTTGATTAGCTTCAGAATATCGTCTGTTTTCTTCTGATGTATATGACAGTGGCGAATTATGTAGAATTGTAGCGAAATACAAATTTCATTAGTATGTAATTTAACTTATTATAGCGAGAAGATTATGAAATACATATTGCGTGTTTCAGTCACTGAAATATTACTACCTGAAAATACTAGTTGGTGTTGTAAATAGTTGGTTATCAGTTTTGATAGTGTTCTTTAAAAGGGTGCCAAATGGGTTTGAAATCTTCAATGATGCCTTAGGTCACTATGAAAACTTCATATTTCCGTGAGGTACTCCTTACTGGAGAATTCCAACCCTCTGGAATGAAGACACACTCTTTAATTTCTCAAAAAGTCCAAATTTCCTGTCACATGGCAAGAACAAATGTCCACGTTCAGGGGTATTGTATTTTGTCAAATTTTCCACTTGCATATAGAGCAGATAACATCTAGCGTATTCAGTACGAAGTATTTTAGCATCACTCCCACGCCAATAGCTGGAACGTGCATTCTATAGCACACACAAAGTTTAATGACGGGTGACAGGACGAGCTGTTCAGTATCCAATTAAACGCTTGACGTCCTGCAATGATGTATGGTCACACATACTGTGAAATCATGCTGTAAAGCCGGTGATACCAATATAATTTGCGCCCACAAAATTTATTTGCATAACAAGAAAAAACAAGCTGATCGTGAATGGGTCAGCTATCAACTGCCATTAAATTTTGCATCTGTCGTATTTGGACTTGTGTTCATAACTCAATTTCTTAAAAAGTGGTCGATCCACTTATTCCCATGCCTTCAATTGCAACAATTTTTTAACAAAATAGAATTCGCACCATTTTGTACTAGGGGCAGTATGGTACTTTGTGCATTCTAGCAGTGTGCCTCCAATATGGATATTAATTGCAAACAACGTATTAACTGAATATTTTCCTTAAGTTTGAAGACCGTCTATATTTGGCCTGTTAAAACATGTAACCCTTAAGCAGCGTTTGATACTTCCGGGGCCACCCTCTTCGCTGGAGATTAGCACAGCTATATATGGAAACATCTGCCTTTCTTGGGTGTCGTTACGCAGGAAACGAGAGGGATGGTGAAGTGTTGAGGACCTTGTATCCTGTTACATGGAATGTAGATACCAACAGTCTGGCAGTCTGCAATTGTAACAGGAAGAACTTTAATGTGCTTGTGATAGGTGTGGCAAGGCGAAGGTATATGACTAGCTTAACAGCAAAAAATGCACGATCATATAAGAATACTTCCTGTTGCTTTGCATGTGAGTAGCTATGGCTGACACAATTTAACGACACAAGTCTTACCACGCCTTGCGGTGTTGTATAGTTAAGTACGCTGTGAAATCACGCTGTAAAGCCGGTGGTATAAATATAATTTGAGCCCACAAAATTTATTTGAACATCAGGAAAGGGAATGGTAGGGGTCAGCTATCACTGCCTTTGATTTTATGAAGCCATAGTAGTTCGGCAAAGCAAATAGCTGTGAAATTTTGAAGTCATTCTCCCAGTGGTTTAACTTTTGCAGGTATCGAACAAAAAACATGTTGAAAATTATATGTATTCAAATATCCGTCATAGCTCTTCACGCTTTTATCAATCCTGTTTCTCGCAATGGGTAACCTTTTAGATAGTAGAAAGGAAAAACTTCTATTCACCCTGTCTAAATTGTAAATAGCAAATGTCAGAAGCGCAATCCTTATAAGAGGACGTAGCTCAGAGGGTAGAGTACCTGCCTGCTGTGCAAGGGGTCCTATGTTCAATTCTTTAAATAGGATTATTCCTCATCCTCCCTAGAATGGGACGTGAATGTGTGTGATTTTAAGTAAAAGTTAATTAAAAGGAATAGAAACCAAAGTTTAAAACCACCGCTAAGCTAGTTAACACCATTGCTGTTGAGCAATTGTTCCAAGAGGTTAAAAGCCGCCGATCTCACACACACACACACACACACACACACACACACACACACACACACACACACACACACACACACACACACACACACACACACACACACACACACACACACACACACACACACACACACGCGCGCGCGCGCGCGCCCCATGGAATCAATCGCCTGTCTGTGTCCGTCAGTAGGTGCTGACTGACAGGTCGTGATCTGATTCACCCTCAGACTGAAAGAGGTGATGGAGAATAGCAGCTAATTGCGTAAGCGTCTCCAAAGAGACAAGGTTCGACATCGCTGGTTTAGAATCAATGCCAAATTTATTATTATTATTATTATTATTATTATTATTATTATTATTATTATTATTATTATTATTATTATTATTATTATTATTATGTTTAACGACGTCAATTGCCGGGATCACATCAGCGTCGCCGGTGTGCCGGATTTTCGTCCCGCAGGAGTTCTTTTACACAACAGTAAATCTACTGACATGGAGCTGTCGTTTTTAAACACACTTAAAAACCATCGGTCTGGGCATTTGAACCCGCGACCTTGGGATCAGTAGGGCAGCGTCCAACCAACTGAGCCACCCAGACCGACATCAACGTCGACATCAAGGCTAGAGTCAATGAGTTGTTTTGCAAGTCAAAACCTGCCGAATTGTTCCTGGAAATTAATGGGGTAGAGCAATTAAACAGAAGCTTGCAGAGTTAAAATATTTTATAATGTGTTTCTGTGGAATTTAGTCTGTACAGCAAATTAGCTTTTAAGGATTTATTAGTAGCCCAGTTCCATTATTAATACGGAACGTGAGCAATAAATATCCTGTTAAAAAGTAGCACAATAATAATTATTTGTAAACGTGTATGTCTCGTCCGTTGTTTCAATGTTCGCAATACTGAAGTAGTTCAAATGGAATTGTTTTTATAACTCGATTGCAATATGCACGACTGTTTCATTCTAATGTGCTATACAAGCCACAACTTTAACTCATATCTCTCGAATGTTTTTAACTGTACATTGAGAGATTCATTGCAGCGCAGAATTTTCATGTTAGTGTTATTGTCAAAGCTTGGCACAGTCCCGTTGACGAGCTTGGGATTTTGACATTGGTTTGTTAAGTGTGTTGATATTTACGTCGCATATGCTAAGCCACGAAGATAACAGGTAGCGTTCTGCATAATAATTAACCACTACTGCGAACCGCGCAGTTCCACTTGAGTTGCATCTTTTCTTAACCACGCATCTTCAAGCTCTTTGACCACAATTCCACTTTCCTCCACGTTCATTCGGAACTTCTGCTAAATTGCAGTGATTTGTTGCATGATAAACAGCACTAAGTGCAGTAGAATGGTTAACAATGACTGTCTCAAACATCAGCACGTCCAAAATGTACCAAATATAATTACGCAAAAAATGTGTTAGATATCAAGCTTATAGGCCGCGCCGTGGCCGAGTGGTTAGTTAATTCGCCTCTCACCAAAGCGGCCCGGTTTCTATCCGAGGCGGCCGGATGTGGGATTTGTGATGGACAAGGTGTCGCAGGGGTGGGTTTTCTCTGGGTTCCCTCCCGCCATCTCATTCCACCGGTGCATCTTCATTCCATGTATCAATGTCATCGCCTGCGGTGCCGCATTTAGTAACAGCGGCGTTAAGCATTGCAAAAAAGACAAGCTTTTAATAATTTAAGGTCGACGATGGCCGCAGACAGTATATTTGTACTTTCTCTGCTGGTAAGTAGAGGAAGTATTGTACTCCACCCAAAAATTCGATGTCGAGATTTCACCGTAAATATGTTTTGGGGTCCCCTGAATAAAAAAAAATATGCATTTTTAGATAAAGGTTCGTGTGTGTATGTATACAGCATAACTCAAAAACGAAAACTCTCTTAAAAACCCAAGGTCTTTCAAGGATGAGACACGAAGATTTTGAAGAAAATTGCTCCACCCTAAACTACATGGAAAATTTTTCGAAAATTTTGATTTCCTTGAAAATGGCTCCAAGGATTTTGATCAAAATGTCGTATATTTGAGATTTTTTATGACAAATGAAATGTATATCTTGTATTTTCTGGCTATAGCCCATGTAGCCCTATTTACTCTGGATGACTTTTGCATAACTGGTGAACCGTAAGAGATGGACCAAATCTTACTATACAAAACATTTAGATCTTTCTAAAATACACAATTTCAGAAATATGCCTTATTTGTGTGAGTTTTGGAGAACTTATACTTCCATCAACATATTAATTTTGTATATGTTAACCGTACTAAGAGAACGAAATTTGAAAGCTTTAAAAGATTTGACTATCGCTCAAAGTCTACTGTATTCCCATATTCTCCTTGCACCTACAAGGAAATAAGCAATAAGATAATTTCTGCAAATGTTTATCTCAACTACCATGAAGAAGATATAGAAATAAGAGTTTGTAAGAATGGTTAGTACAAGAGTAGACACAGTCATGTGAGTGCAACACATCAGATTTTTTACTGAGGGGTTAGCTTGGTGGCCTGGGTTTGGAAATCCTCATATTCGCCAGCTTCACATCTATTTCGTTGTATGTTAAAATTTCTGCGTTATAGCACAAGTTCGTAACTATGTGGATTATTTGTGCACGTGTTACTAAATAACAACTACACGAAGTCACTACTGTGACTTTCTAAAAAAATTACTTGGCCACTCCTACCGATAATTGTTCCACCGCCAAAGACGCGGTGCAAAATTTCCAGAACTTAAGAGGACTGTAGGGGGAGATTTTAGTCAGGTTATGTCGATGTTTCGAGTTCTTTTGTCTTAATGTCGGGATTTTCACTCGTTGGAATAGCCAGGGAGTGCATAAATGCAAGGTGTTAGGGGAACGATTCACCGTAGAAATCTTCTTGTTCACGGTAGAATAATGTAGGTAGGTGTATGACATTAATTAAATCGATCTAGTTTAAAAGACACCCCTGCAACATCGGGTAACTAGCTAATATACGAAACAGTCAAACGGTCATTTTCCTCCTGTAGGTACGATTTGCCGGACAATCGATCGGTTATAATTCAGAGTTTCCGAAACTCTGACCTAGCAATCCTAAGGGCACTGTGTGCATTAACCAGGGACTCTGTCGCTTCTGGAAAATAAAATGCCTAAATATAAAATTGAAAATCTGATGTGTTGCACTCACATGACTTTACTCTTGTACTAACCATTCTTACAAACTCTTATTCCTATACCTGCGTGTTAGTTGGGATAAACATTTGCATAAATTATCTTATTGCTTATTTCCTTGTAGGTGCAAGGAGAATATGGGAATACAGTAGGTTTTGAGCGTTAGTCAAATATTTTAAAGCTTTAAGATTCCGTTCTCTATGCACGGCTAACATTTAACTGTGAAGGGCGTTTCGTAATACGAATGTGAACCCAGCTGAAATTCATCGTCAACCAGTAGAGGTTTATGGTGAAAATGTGATGACAAAATGGTGAGAAAGTGGATTAGGCAATTCAATGATGGACGATCCAATGTTCACGACTCAGCACGGAGTCGGCGGTCTTCTGCTGTCATCGATGTTTTGGTTCAACAAGTGAATGTGGCAATTCGTGAAAACAGACGATTAACAATAACAATGCTTTGTGATGCGTTTCCACGAGTTTTAAAAAACTGTTTTGCATGAAATTGTCACTAGCGGCTCTTTCTTTGAAGAGGGCATACAAAAGTAGATTACCCACTATGACAAATGATCCTGAACAATGGTGGCAACTATGTTGAAAAATAGGACAAGAGTGCCCCTTCATGTGCAAATAAATGCTGTGAAAACAAATATTTATGCCTTTCTTCCAGACCGGTAGTTACTTCCCGCACATGCCTCGTCTTTAGCTTGCGATGAACTTTTATGAACAAATTTTGATACTATCATGGATTTTGTAATGCCTACGTGAGAACAAATTGAGATGATATAGTAAACGTCAAAGCTTTTTAAAAATATATTTCATATTTGAATAGGTATATTTTTACCTTTCTCTCCCTTTCCGGCAAGGTCTTAGGGGACCGGCTAAAGGAATTGCTTCTAAGATGCACCCAGAGGCTCCAAAAGTTTGGGAATACCTTTGCTGTGGTTACATGTAAAAAGGTGATTGCAAAGGTGATTAAGATATTTATACGGTGATTAAATTAATCATCTTATGAGGGCCACTATTTATTTTTAAGCCTTAGCAACACTAATTGTAGGTGCCATCTGGCGTTTCCCTAGAAAATCCGACATTTTCTATCAATGTATCTCAGATATGTTGTCATAAGAGCGCTATTTATGTTTACAGTGACTTGAAAATTGTGTGTCTGCTACAAAATGGAATTAATTCGTGAAAATGTTCATGGTATATTGCTACTTTTGACGTGGATTATCAAGACAGAGTGGATAGATCCACTTCGACATTTGTCAATAAAGCTCCATCCTTTACCACTGTCAAAGGTATAACCACGTAATCGTGGCCGCTGTTCGCGCACTGACGAAATTCGTGATAGGCGTCCAAATTCTGTTCTTGTGCCAGAAAACATTGATGCTGCGCAAAAACTGACAATGCAAGATCGTCATGCGACATACTGTGAGATAGAGGAACCGTAGGGATTAGTTGCTCCAGCATATATAAAATAATGCATGAACATTAACTCGTAAGATATGTAAGATTTCCAAGGTCGAACAGACCTAGTTATTGAACATCTGCACCCATAGCTAATCTTATAATTCGACGCAATCCCAAGAAGATGCCTGTGTCGATTGGTGCACACAAATGCTCAAGAAATGCAACGACAGTGCTTTAAAATACGTATATAACATTGTGAGATCATTGACCTATGTGCTTGAGTCGGAATGCAAACAGCAGTCGACTGTGGGTGTTTCAAGATGAACCAAATCCAACAAAAGTTGTTCGCTCTCGAAGCACTTAGAAACAAATTGTCACCTGTTTCTTCAGAAAAACTGGTCATGTGGCAACCGTGCCTTTAGAGAAACGCAAAACAGTCAATTCTGAATAGTATACAACCATTTGCTTGCTTGAAGCCTTTGGTTAAATAACGAAAACGAAAAAAAAAAAAAACCAAAAAAAACCGGATTATTCATCAAAACAATGCGAACGCTCGCACATCTCGTCTAATAACCGACTATTTGAACACTAAAAACACTGAATTGATGGCCCATCTGCCATACAGTCTTGATTTGGCACCCAATTTTGTTCCTGAACGTCAAGGAGAAAATGCGTGGACAGTGATTTTCGTCGGCGGAAGAAACCGTTGATGCGTTCAAGAACCATGTTTTGGAGGTGTCTCAAGCCGATTGAAAAAAATGCTACGACAAATGGTTCAAACGCATGCAAGTGTTTTGATCATAAAGGAGATTATTTCAAAAAACAGTAAAGCAGTTTTCATTGACAACTTGCTGCTTTTTTATTATTAGACTCAAAACATAAATAATGACCCCGATAGGATTCTTTAGTCATTGTTTTTGCCAACATTAGGTTCTCATGAATATATAGGGTTATCGAGAAGTCGCTCCGCAGTCTCGTGTAACCAAAATTTCGCAAGGGACGGGAATTCCGGTGGCAGCACTGGCTGACACGAGCCGGTGGTTAATTATAATGTTCCACGAAATAAAGTAATGATAGATTTACATATGCAATTCAGGAAATGTAATGTAGATAAGCAGGAACCAAGTTACATTGGAGCGCGGTAGGCACCCCCAGTTCGGAAGGACTTGTTGATAATCCTTTATTTAAGAAATCTTGTTTAATGGCGGGTACTTCCTCTTGAACAGTCGTATACTGTATCTTGAATATAAGCACATCATCGGAATACCGACCGTGCTAGCCTCGGTATTTGCAAGTAGAGGCGATCGAAGGCGGCACGTGCAGCACGATCGATTTATCTACTAGAGCCTTTGAATACAATTACTTTTTAGTACCTGCATATCATAAACGAAAATAAAATACACGAAAATTTTACATAACACGAAGAAATTAAAATGTTATGCACTTGAGGCTTCTAGACAGTGTTGTCAGGTTTTCGGCAGAGGAACTCCCTCTACAAGCCTTCAAAATCCCTCAAAAACAAAATAATTCTCTTTCTGCTCAGAAAACCTAATTTTTGATGACTTGCTCTCGTATATGACTAACTCGTCTAGAATACTTCGTATCGGACTTCTTTAAAAGACGAAAAAGATAGATGTAGCAGTGACTCAACATTTTTGGAAAGACATTCTGATGCAACACTAGGAACCAAATTAAGAGAATGGCAAATACAACCAAAAACAACGATTTCATCGTTTTCCTTTAGAAAATGAAATACAAAAGAATTGAGTTCGCCGATCATGACACTGGCGTTATCACCACAGTAACCAAGGTTTTCAGTACGCAGATTCCTAATGTGGTAATACTTTCATGTAATTGTGAAATCTCTGAGGATAAATTCTTAGTTAAAAGCAGAAGTGCATAGCTAAATGAATTTGAATTCTTGGCTTTAAAAATTTTACTTGAAAAATCCCTTAATTTCCAAAGAATTTCCCCAAATCCTTTTGACTTAAAAATACCTACGCCGAGGTTAAAATCCCTCAACCTGGCAATACTGCTTCTAGACAATTTTGAGATGCCTTGTACAAGCAGATCTCATATTAATGCCAATCAGTTGAAAATATCTAAAGTGAAAATATATGCAATTACTTATACATTTACCTTAGCAGAATACAATAGCTATGTCCACGATATTCTTGGCTTTCTCTGGCTCATTTTCTCCCTTCATCTTCCTGTTCCTTCCTTATATGTAAAGGTATTTGACTTTTGCAAGCTGATATAACCTGCGTTGTATGAAGCATTTATTAAAATAGAAATATAAGCAAAACGTGTAACAGTAGGCAAAACTTGACTTTCTTCTTTGTGGTTGCAACAAATTGGCATTTTAGTCCTTTTTGTTTGCTTTTGTTATGTGTAGCCCTTTTTAACTTCTTTGGCAATATCAGTAACTTGAGAAACAATTGACGGGTGTTATTACTCCTGAACTGTAGGGTTTCTTAACGTTAGTCCTTATGCTGGAAGCAGTTTACGCACCTGTTAAATATATTTTTAATGTTTTTAAACTTTGCAGCTCTTATTGATGCTGTATAGCTGTTCTAATTGTAGATTAACTCTTAGTTTCCTGAACCTTTTTAAAATATATAACCTTTTGCTTTAAACCTATTTGGCTAGGTGTGTAATTGTTTTTTCTAAGGCTTGACGTTTCTTCGCTGGCTTTTTTTCATGTGTTTTTTGCAATATTAAAACTTGTTTAGTAAATAGAGGAAGAGTGGCACATGTAGCAAAATCATTCTGTCCAAAGAGGGCGTATGGTGAAAAAAATGTGAAAATACACACTCTGCCGCGGTTCTTCACAAAATGGTGGAGCCGGCTAGGCTTATAGTGCAGTTTCATTCTATACACCATAGCTTTCCATGATGTGCCTAGTATCTTTGGGGGTTCATCAAAAGCCTAGCACATCTGACTGGGGCTCCAAAAGCTGGCAGATAGCGAATGTAATTATGGCCTTCGAAGTACTAGGGATAAAAGTAATGGCCTGCATAGCTCCACAGCAAAAGTAACATTAAGGCTTTGTCTTTTTATACATAAGTAGGTTAATATTTGGCTCGTTTATTAACTGAGTGCTATTCAAACGTTTGCGATACAGAATGGAGTGTAGAATAAGGAACTGTAAAATCCTAATCTTGGAATAAAAATAATACCCTTAATTACCCGTAGCCTTGGACTCTGCCTATGCCGTTGCAAGAACCTCGCCCCCACCCCGCAAAGAACAAAAACAAAGACTAAAAGAGAACGAGAATACTAAAGAGAGCGAGAGACTACTTGTATTATTGTTAACGCTCAAAGAATAGCGGTTGCTGTGTTAGGACTGCGAACGGATCATGGTGCAAGCACTATTGTGAATAGCAATTTCTGAGCTGAACTGAACTGCGTTACTACTAGCCTGCTTCAAGGAGAAAAGGCACGGAAAGCTGCCACGAGGTGTGTCTGCTTCAAGACATGGCGCCAGTTCCGGCAACCGCGGCATCGACGAGATTGGCCATCTGCCCTACAGTCCAGACCTAGACCCAGTGACTAGGATTTGTTCTTCACACTCTCAGACCTTCGAGAAACGAAATTTGAATTGGTTATTGCTGTTTATGCCCACTTTGCACACAATATTTTCTATTTTTATTTTCCGGGCTGTAGAAACGTTAATTCAAAGATATGAACACTGTATTGCAATTATTGAGAAGTCGCTTCTTTCTTTCTTTCTTTCTTTCTTTCTTTCTTTCTTTCTTTCTTTCTTTCTTTCTTTCTTTCTTTCTTTCTCCTCTACTTCTTTCTCCTTTACTTCTTTCTCCTTTATTTCTTTCTCCTTTACTTCTTTCTCCTTTATTTCTTTGTCTTTTCTTTCTTTCTTTCTTTCTTTCTTTCTTTGTCTTTCTTACCTTTTTCTTTCCTTTCTGTCTTTCTTTCCTTTTTCTTTCCTCTCCTTTCTGTCTTTCTTTCCTTTTTCTTTCCTTTCCTTTCCTTTCTGTCTTCCTTTCCTTTCCGTCTTCCTTTCCTTTCCTTTCTGTCTTCCTTTCCTTTCCTTTCTGTCTTCCTTTCCTTTCTGTCTTCCTTTCCTTTCTGTCTTTCTTTCCTTTCTGTCTTTCTTTCCTTTCTGTCTTTCTTCCTTTCTTTCCTTTCTGTCTTTCTTCCTTTCTTTCCTTTCTGTCTTTCTTCCTTCCTTTCCTTTCGGTCTTTCTTCCTTTCCTTTCCTTTCGGTCTTTCTTCCTTTCCTTTCGGTCTTTCTTCCTTTCCTTTCTGTCTTTCTTCCTTTCCTTTCCTTTCTGTCTTTCTTCCTTTCCTTTCCTTTCTGTCTTTCTTCCTTTCCTTTCCTTTCGGTCTTTCTTCCTTTCCTTTCGGTCTTTCTTCCTTTCCTTTCTGTCTTTCTTCCTTTCCTTTCGGTCTTTCTTCCTTTCCTTTCTGTCTTTCTTCCTTTCCTTTCGGTCTTTCTTCCTTTCCTTTCTGTCTTTCTTCCTTTCCTTTCTGTCTTTCTTCCTTTCCTTTCTGTCTTTCTTCCTTTCCTTTCTGTCTTTCTTCCTTTCCTTTCCTTTTCTTTCCTTTCCTTTCTGTCTTCCTTTCCTTTCCTTTCCTTTCCTTTCCTTTCCTTTCTGTCTTCCTTCCTTTCCTTTCCTTTTCTTTCCTTTCCTTTCTGTCTTCCTTTCCTTTCCTTTCCTTTCCTTTCTGTCTTCCTTTCCTTTCCTTTCCTTTCCTTTCCTTTCCTTTCGGTCTTCCTTCCTTTCCTTTGTCTTTCTTTCCTTTCTGTCTTTCTTGCTCTTTCTGTCTTTCTTCCTTTCCTTTCGGTCTTTCTTCCTTCCCTTTCTGTCTTTCTTCCTTCCCTTTCTGTCTTTCTTCCTTCCCTTTCTGTCTTTCTTCCTTCCCTTTCGGTCTTTCTTCCTTCCCTTTCTGTCTTTCTTCCTTCCCTTTCTGTCTTTCTTCCTTCCCTTTCTGTCTTTCTTCCTTCCCTTTCTGTCTTTCTTCCTTCCCTTTCTGTCTTTCTTCCTTCCCTTTCTGTCTTCCTTCCTTCCCTTTCTGTCTTTCTTCCTTCCCTTTCTGTCTTCCTTCCTTCCTTTCCTTTGTCTTTCTTCCCTTCTGTCTTCCTTCCTTTCTCTTTCTTTCTTCTTTCGTTCCTTTCCTTTCTCTTTCTTTCTTCTTTCCTTCCTTTCCTTTCTCTTTCTTTCTTCTTTCCTTCCTTTCCTTTCTCTTTCTTTCTTTCTTCCTTCTTTCCTTCCTTTCTCTTTCTTCCTTCCTTCCTTCCTTTCTCTTTCTTCCTTCCTTCCTTCCTTTCTCTTTCTTTCTTCCTTCCTTCCTTTCCTTTCTCTTTCTATCTTCCTTCCTTTCCTTTCTCTTTCTTTCTTTCTTTCTTTCTTTCTTTCTTTCTTTCTTTCTTTCTTTCTTTCTTTCTTTCTTTCTTTCTTTCTTTCTTTCTTTCTTTCTTTCTTCCTTTCCTTTCCTTTCTCTTTTCTTTCTTTCTTCCTTTCCTTTCCTTTCTCTTTTCTTTCTTTCTTTCTTTCTTTCTTTCTTTCTTCCTTTCCTTTCTCTTTTCTTTCTTCCTTCCTTTCCTTTCTCTTTCTTTCTTTCTTCCTTCCTTTCTCTTTCTTTCTTTCTTCCTTCCTTTCTCTTTCTTTCTTTCTTCCTTCCTTTCTCTTTCTTTCTTTCTTCCTTCCTTTCCTTTGTCTTTCTTTCTTCCTTTCTGTCTTTCTTCCTTCCTTCCTTCCTTCCTTCCTTCCTTCCTTCCTTTCCTTTCTGTCTTTCTTCCTTCCTTTCCTTTCTGTCTTTCTTCCTTCCTTTCCTTTCTGTCTTCCTTCCTTCCTTCCTTTCCTTTCTGTCTTTCTTCCTTCCTTTCCTTTCTGTCTTCCTTCCTTCCTTCCTTCCTTCCTTCCTTTCCTTTCTGTCTTCCTTCCTTCATTTCCTTTGTCTTTCTTCCTTCCTTTCTCTTTCTTCCTTCCTTTCCTTTCGTTTGTCTTTCTTCCTTCCTTTCCTTTCGTTTGTCTTTCTTCCTTCCTTTCGTTTCTGTCTTTCTTCCTTCCTTTCCTTTCTGTCTTTCTTCCTTCCTTTCCTTTCTGTCTTTCTTCCTTCCTTTCCTTTCTGTCTTTCTTCATTTCCTTAATCTTTTCCTCTTTCCTTCCCTCTTTCTTTCCTTTTTTCATTCAACTCTAGAATGTAGTTAGGCCAGAAAATTGTGGACCAGTCTTCGTAGCCCCCCCCCCCCCCTTGCTCTACAAATGTTCCACAAATAATAGATGAACGGTTGCGAGGGACTAAGATAGCTGTTTTACTTGTCTTACCTGTCGCAGTTGCAAACTTTTCAGGAACAAGTTTGTGCTGGATACGTCAGGTTATTTTCTTGGCGTTAACTTCAATTACCAGGAGTTACGCATCAGAGTAAGTCTTGCTCTATTTTACTTTTGAGTACAATGATATTTTTCTCCATAATTATACCACAAGTTACTTTATAAAATTTTATTGATGCAATAATCTCTCACGTCCAATTCTTCCAAGACATTGCATTGAGTGTTCACCCCTGCATAGTAGTGAACTGATGTAATACAAAGTGGCGAGTGAGATATGTACGCACAGATAGTTGTGAACTTCTGCAACCAGAACAAACTCAGAGCTGACGTTTGGCCGATGATGGGCAATTAACTGCGCATGCTTCCACCAATACCACCATTTTCTTCTGATCTTTTACTCTTCACTGCTTGAATATCCTAACACTCTTTATCCATAGAATTGTTTTAAAGATGTCGGTGCCAAAATATGAATGAGTACTTCTATAACACTATTGGTATTTACATATTTACATTTTATTCAGTATTCTTTCAGACGTTTTTCGTTGCCTGTTAGTGACGTTGCCAAATATCTTAGGAATTAAACATTTTAACATTAAATTGCGACAATTCATTCGTATTAAGGTAGAAATGCATTACAGCGTTGTTCACACAATGTTTGCGCAAGTTATTGAAAGAATAAACCGTTTATATCCAGTCGTCAAGAAGCTAGATAGCTCCAAATATGGCATTTTTACGGCGAAACGGCTCTTTATTACAATAATTGTGTTGGACATATTTGTTACTCCTGTAGAATCCCTGATTAACGAATGGAAGAAGCAGTACACATTTCACACATTTCTTACCACGATTTACTGCCTTGTCTTATAAGAAGAAAAGGGTCAAAACTTCAGCCCAAAAAGTGATTGGAACATAATCAAGAAAGAACTTTGGCTCCAAAGCACTCCAAAAGGTACACGATTCTAGTGAAGTGAAAATACCAGTAGGAGTTGTAACAAAAGCATCGCCGTTCTCTGATAAAAAATGTTATGAAAACAAAATAACACGATTCTCTGTTTTTGCAATGTTGGAAGTGTTCCTCGCTTAGGAACATTTTATTACCCGATTGGATTTAGTGCCAAGGCAAGAAGTGGAGAAGATAAAGAAAATGCTGGTTTATGGGAAGTCTGGAATGAAACATTAATTTTGATACCAGTATTCTGTGTATGAACGTAGAGGGTAAATGTGACCCCATTTTCCCTGGACACTGACCCGATGTATAGGAGGGTAAAACGGGTCGCTGTAATGGCTAAATTGCAACCCATTCACAGAAGCTAGGTGAGCGTAAAAAGAAACCGTTAAGGGCACGTATCACTTAAAATGGCTGTCGCATGATTGGAGTAAAATACATTTTAAAATTAATAACAAAATCATGGTTTCATTACATTTTGACCCGATGTATCCTTGTCTACTCTAATTGTATTTTGGCAACGCCATTTTCTCGTTTCGGTCGCGAAAAGTCCACTAATGTCGCATAAGGGGATTTGAGTAAAAAATATCAATTTTGTGTTTTTAGCTGATTTTGTAAGTTTAACCCATATTTTATCATAATCTTATTTTACTCTTCAAAACGTGCCGAAAGTGTCTTTAAAATAAATTTCTTTAAAAAATATGGAATGAATATCTATGATACAAAAAGTAGCACATTAAAAAATGTATGTGTACTAAATTTCACAGTAATAGAGTGAATAGTTTCTCTAAAAAATGGAGTCAAACTGCTTAAAATTAACATTGCAAACATAGAGTTTACAACCATCCCTTAATTTTGATTGAGGTTTTCTCAAACTTATTTTTCTGCATATATTTATCCCACTTTCTAGGGAACCACTTATTTTAGAATGATTCAACTTTTACCATATATTTATCGCTTGTTTGTGGTGTTACTGACTTTTATAGCCCTATCATAAAATCATGGATGCTAGAAATTTTGCTTATTAAAAATAGGTGAAACAATAATATAGTCCGAATTTTGTTAAAAATATGAACATATCTGTGCAATATAAAAAGTCGCTCCAATTAGAAAGCATTAATTTATATATGTACCAAACTTTACACTTCTAGAGCAAATAGTTTCTCTGAAAAGGGGAGTTAAGCTTCTTAAAATTAACATTGCAAGCATAGAGTTACAACCACCCCTTAAGGTAGGTACATAAAGTGTATAAGCCTACAGTAACACTATTGGTAAATATTAACTCTGAAAACCTTTAATATCCCAAGTAATATTAACTCTTTAATTTCTATCTTTGCCCATTAAGATATAGTTAATTATTGTTTAAAAGCATCATGACGTGTGACAATTAACTTTAATAACACTTTTGTAATTTCAATTCTCCGTTATTAACGACCCCCCTTTATTTTTTCTTCACTCGGGCCCTCTATGTACCTGGAAATGTTCTTTCTAGCAGTGATGTTTAGCATATCAATGTAGATACTTTTCATATTTCAGTAGCCAGTTATTAAAATGTGTATATGATGTCAACGTGGCGCGAAAAATGTGGTCTTTGAAAAAAGTGGTCAACATGCTAGAGCAGGTACCCGAAGAGGAATGTGAGGGTTTAGAAATTCCAATGTGGTAAAACAAGAGGTCTGTCGCATTTACTCTAGGTTTACTGCTGTTACGTCAGGAATTATAAGGAAAATGAAAAATAGCTTTGAACTTATGTGTAATATTTTCGAAAAAGCGCCTCGATTAAACCCCAATTATCATCACATTTTCCCAAGCTTTGGACAGGCAAAGCGATTTAACGCCGATAAGTTTAATCTATTTTAAAATCAGCTTAGTGAGTTTTGTCACTGTTTTTAAGATTTCTGTTCCCAAGCTCTTTTCTTCGCCTGATAAATGCGCTTTTTCACCTAAGTAGGCTTCATCAGGTACTCCACACTCATGCTCTGACACACTCAAAATATCATTCATCTTACTTGTTAATCTTCTGCCTTTCCTTCACTCATGTCCATTTTGTAACACTACTGTTGTAATCACTTCCATCACAACTGCTCAATCACTTTCAGTGAAACAAACAGACAACTCTACGATGAAAAACATGTCATACACGTGCTAATGGCATGTACCTAGTATACTTGACCGTCTGTTGCACATTCTTAGATTCCTTAACACCAAACTAGTCATACTCCAGTAATAAACAATCTTCTGACCGCTTATTTCCCAACGTGCCTTTTGACCACATATTTCCGTGTCCACTTTTTTCACATATTCCTACGTCAAAGATTTTTGTGGCGTTAAACGTTCTAATTTACTTAATTCGTGAGCTAAAGACATCCTTTCGAGCGCTGTTTTCAGCACCTTGCATATCAACAAAGCCTACATTACCTAGTAATTGGTTTTATCCCAATTTACGTGAAGTTGATAAAAGGGTGTGTGTGTTAGAGAGAGAATGAGAGAATACGGTATTTATGGGAAGGCTGTGAAAGATAATGTAAGTTTCGGTATTGTTAAGCACACAATGTTATGTTTTTGCAGTGGATGGTGTACAGGACTGTGGTGGTGTTGATCAGGACCAAGATGCAGACTCAGGCACAACACATCCAAACCAGGATGATTTCCTACCACCTCTGGTGCGCCTCGAGAAGTATTGCAACTCGGACAATCACTTCCATCGGTAAGATTTTACCATTTTCCAATAATAGTATTGTTTAGTGTAGTATAGAAACTAACAGAACTCGTTCTTGTATCCACCAAAAGTATAAAACTAAACTTTTGAAAACATCTAACGAATCAGACTAACTCTGGTATGGTAATTAGCGTGATAGGATGTGTGTTGAGCTCACCGCTGGATGACCCGACTGTTTCTTCAGTCTAGATGTAATCCCATCCTCCCCAGAGTCTAGAAGTATGAGAGTGAGAGAATGTAAAGCAGAAAATTAAAAATGGCATAAAGGAACTTGCCAATTGAAACCGGGGCTAAACGATGCAGCAGTGTTGTTGAGCAGCTGTTTCACTGAGGTGTGATGACAACTTAATTCATAAATGCAATCTCAAACGCGGAAAGTGCAAAAGCCAACCGACATCTTACGTACACTGTCAACTTAGGTTAGATCTGTACTTGTAGCCTGTGTGGTCTTCTGTCAATGCTTATTTCCTAACGGCCAGTTTATCAAACGGTGACTCAATGACAGCTTGCATAGGCGATATTTTGTGCCTATGCCCTGACGGAGCACCTCCCGACAGGATGGACGAGACGGATGGACCCTAAGGGCGTCCGGAACGTTGCCACGACAAAGCAGATGGCAGGGTCCCTACGTTTTCCCAGTTAGAAGCACCCCAGTGGGGGCTGGCTTAGGTCCCTTATGCCCCTCGGTCTTGTGACATCCCATGGGCGGCCCGGAAACCAGTGGTTCGCCGTCCAATCCGGGGGATTGTTCCCCCTGCCGCGACACTCACAGACGCTTCCAACCCTGAAAGAAACCTAATGGGATGAAGGGTGAAATGAAATTATTAATGTAACGAAATGCAGGGACAGGACATTCGGAGATTATGGAAATCCTTCCAAAGTTGAAATACGCGAACGGTACGATTCTTGTGGACAAAACATAGAAATTGCTTAGAGGTTCACTCTGAAATTCTGGCGGCATGAAGACCAAATACAATGTCGCGTCTAATTACCGTGAAATTGAGTCAATGATTTTATCAAAGCAGCACAGACGTCGGTGGTCCTGATTGGGAAGAAAACCATCAACATCAACTACAGACGACAGTGTCCAGATACGAGTAACCGATCGGTGAACACACGTGATCTTTACATCTCCAATTAGCCATATATGAAGTTGGCACAACGGTCCTGAATACCACCGTGACTCAGGAGCGGAATTCTATCCCAGGAACGTTCAGACCGTGTTTAGAGAAACTTGGCGACTATGTTTGATAAATAGTATCATATATTTGTCCCACTTTGCAGCATTCAATAAGTTGCTTGGGCTGCAATAATCATGTGTAACTTACTTTTTGAAGTCCCCTCATATTTCTCATCACTGAGTTCACATGATTAATGGGCATGGAGTGCAGTTTCGCAGGGAGTACCAGTCCAAACATTCAAACCAAGAGTACTATGTATGGCATATGAGCGCTATATGAAATAATGCAAAGTTAAGACTAGGTAATATTACATGAGTCGGGCTCCGATTATCAGGTAAATACATATTTTATTTGCGTCCTAATACGAACGGAAACTGAGTTTAATGTTCTGGATATTCACACCGGATCAAATGCTTTAACATATAAAAATACATACTTTCTAATTTTTTATGTAAATAAATTACACAAAAATCGCACAAAGGAAACTTTTTTTTACAATAATTTTCACATATTTACATAAAATCATATAAAAGCAGCAGCTGAATCATTGCTCACTTACATAGGCCAGATGCCGCAATTTGTTACTCGTTATTGGAAGAACTGATGTCAGCCATACTATCCTTTAAGTTGGAAGAAAATATAAACATCCTGCTTTCTCAAGCTACGTGAGTGAGGAGGAAGCATGTGGTCGTATATTGTAACTATAGTACTTGGTGACCCCTCCAGGAATGTCAATTACGCCATGGCCGAGCGGTTAGACTGCTTGCCTACCACCTAGGCGGCCCGGGTTCGATCCCAGGGACCCGCATGGTGTTTGGTGGATGAAGCGGCGTCTGGGCGGACTTTTTCTTCATTTTCACACCTGGTGCTGGGCTGGCAGGCTTGTGCTCCCCGACAGGCACTGGCTTGTGAGTCCTAGAGGGTGTAGGTTCTACTTAAGAGGGTAATCAGGTAAAGAAGAGTATCACGCACATTTATATTAGCTCAGCCATTCAGATCTTTAAAAAAATATTTGTTTTAGTACATATTTTTGACGTTTTCAGCATATAAAAAATAAATATTTCCCAAGTTTTTAGCACCTGAAAATCAGAGTCCTATACATGAGATGGCCTTTTTCTTTCCCTTTTTGCGTGTTTTTGTCTCGGGGCACATTATTCTATGCATATAATTATATTACTTCCGTCGTGATACGATGGTGGATAAGTAGTCATCAAGTGTTGCGGATAAACAATATTAGTGTTGCAAATGACTAGGTGCACTAGACCCATAACATTGTGAAATACAAGAAAGAAACATTCAACCGCGAATCACTGAAAGAAACCGGGTAGTCAATTTACAACTTCTTTGAGCTAGAGGAGGTTAAATTACACGGGGGAATGCAACGTAACAGCAGAGCTCTTTGTAAAAGACAACTCTTAAGCTTCATTTCCTGTTACTGCATACGCACTTTTTTGTTGCATAATCATTACGTAAATTATAGTATTCCTAATAAAATGTAACGTGTCTGTTGACTTCGACACCTTTTTCAGCTATGCATTTTCTGTTCTTAAGCTGCAATGTTACAGTAGATTTTATCTTTATTGCCTTGACGTCGCATAACGCTATAAAATGGTGATGCTTTCCTCTGATAAGCGAGGAATTTACATGACGTAAACTGTGAGCTTGGTAGTTTTTAAATTCAGAAATGGTTTTGAATCCCACCTACAAAGAGAATGTTTATCACAATATTTTTGTTATAATAACAAAATATGTAATTGAGAATGAGTAGAAACTGGTGTTATTTAATATTAAAAACTGAAGTAAACGATTTAGGACCCTAACTACTAGAATGTATCAGTCATCGATAGAACGAGTTAAGGTTTCGGAAATCAAAGCAAAGCTGACCATTAAAATTACTATTACTAAGGGGAAGTGTTTACAAAAGGTAGAAAAATCTTGAAAAATCTGATAAAACGTATATTAGTGATCGTCGATCGAGAAATTCAACCTGTGATTGGTGGGCGCAGAGTAGAGTATTTTACGAAAAGAAAAAGAAACCCTTGTGCATTCCAGTTGTAACATGACCTTGAAGGCAATCTCCGTTGCCTCAGCTCCCTCAGACCTGCTGTGCTTCATTCATTCTCCTTTTTTCCGCTTGGAAAGACGACATTCCAGAGATACCGTAAACATAGGACTGGCTCCGCTTATTCTCGGAAAGATAGAAATGCAACGTGGCAAAACCACCACGAAATATTGTAGATGTTCTAGGGCATTGCCTGAATTTGAGAGAGGAATTTCGTAGTTCGCTTTATTTTCAAGCTTACGCTCATCAGTCAGCATAGTAGTTATAAAGCAACTTCTGTCTTCACAACGTGGCTTCAAAAATAGAAGACAAATATAAATAATGGCCAAATTCTTGGAATAGTATGTTAAAACACCCATAACCGGTAGCAATAAGCGACGTTTTTCAAATATCGGCTGTCACAGACGGCGCTGCTTTAAATTAATTTTAAAACGCTCTCTCTCTCTCTCTCTCTCTCTCTCACACACACACACACACACACACACACACACACACACACACACACACACACACACACACACACACACACACACACACACACACACACACACACACTTTTTCAGTAGGTCTGAAATATTGAATTTTGGGTGGAATGCAATTCTTTTCTGCCTATCAGGTGCTAGGTAGGATCGCTTGCAGAAGCTTAGAGAAATAAACATGCTGGACAGAGAAAGTCGTGTGAATGTAAGACATCAGAATTTTAGACAGGTTCATGTGCAATTTGTATATCTGTTCATTAAACAACAAAGAATCAAATTTGGTATCTTTCCGAAGACGTAACACAAAGAATTGCAATAAAATTCACCCACCCCAAATTCATTACTCTTCGCAAGGAATAGTTTTTGTTATTTTTAATGTTCTAAAAATGGCTAATGAGTGTGATTAAGCTGTTTACATTCAATAAGATATTTGTCAATTTTCTTTATATTTAACATCTAATTGCACGGTTAAGATTGGTGTAATTTCCTACAGCATTGTTCCATTTATCCTTGCACAATGACCACGTAACAAAATTGACTTAATACAGAAGGACAATGGTTACATAAAGACGAGGATCTTGGGTGAGTAGTGTGCTGAGAGTATCTTCATGCCAAGGAGTTCACAGGAGAAGATACGAAGTCCCCTGGTCCAACTTTTTGTTCCAAAGCATTGTGTACAACAAAAGTGCATCGAGAGACATTGAGAGTTCGATACCATTTTGTCGCATACAATTTCTATCCTGTTTTTTTTTTTTTTTTTTTGTATCCAACCTGTTTTTATACAATGCGATTGAGTTGCATCTAATTAAAAATACCTTGTCCGAATAACTCACCCTAAGTGAGATTCGAACTCGCGACCTCTTGGACGTGTGGCAGACATGCTGCTACCACCACGGTTAGAGGCGGGGAATTGTCGCAAATCACGTGTCAAGTGCTAGGTTGTTCAATGAAGCTTTGCAGATCGTATGGCCAAATGTTGTGAAGTACGACAATGTTTTGTTCTTCATAACGGAGGGTGCGCCATGTATGAAGAAGGTTGATGAAGCTCTTCTTTTTTTGTAGTGTTTAACGCCCGCTTTTACGACATACGGCACCGCAGACGGTGACACTGATACATACCACAAATCCCACATGCGGTTGCCTGGGATCGAACCCGGGCCGCTTTGGTATGAAGCGAATGGTGTAACCACTCGGCTACGGCGCGGCCTGAAGTTCTTTGTGTATGTTGTCCTAAAATGATTCATTCACATCTGCACAGACAGTGTGACAAAATCTGAACCCTTTATCCGGAAGTGGACCAGTTAGTGTCAAACAGGGGAAAAGAATTTGTAAAATCACCAACTAGAGTCGATGTTTTCAAAGAAAGGTTTCCTGATCTCCCACTTCCTCCTAAACCCAAAACCACGCATTAGGGCACTTAGCTAAGTGCAGTAATTTATTACGCAGATAATTTTGAAGCATTAGTATCTGTAGTAAGTGAAGTGAGCCCAGATGGTGCTGCTTCAATAGATGTTAAAAATTTAGTAAAAGGCAGCAATTTAAAATGTCACCTGTCGTTCGTATCCGCCAATTTCTGATTCTTGACTCACTCTATAACGAAACTAGACACTTCGGGGTATTTGAGTAATGTAGTTAAGAAACAGTGCATTGTAGGACAACTGGACGTTCTTTCCAATTCGAAAGCCGAAGTCTTAAAGAAAACAGTTTAACGATTTGTTTGACAAAAATAGTTACAAAACACTTAGCAAAGTAGCACTAGTTTTGGAAGGCCAAGGAACAAGTGAAGTTGGTGTGCATGTTAGTGATATGCCCCATTTCAAATATGCGAGGTGAACTTCTCAATATAAGGCATTATTTCGTGGATTTCTGATGGAAAATCTGGAGAAGACGTTAGTCGTTCACTGCAGTTCCAATCAGTGCTCCACATCTGATGATTAGGAGCAATTGGTGAGACCACTTTGTTAGGCGTTGGAATAATTTTTAAATTTTTACCATGTATTTGTGAAATTTTTGCCGAGTATTTGTGAAATGTTTACCAAGTATTTGTGAAATGTTTACCAAGTATTTGTGAAATTTTGAGCAAGTATTTGTGAAATTTTTACCACATATTTGTGAAATTCTTGTCACATAAAATATTTTTAAGTTTTTTAGCACATAAAAATCCGAGCCCTTGTTATTGTGAATACCGACTTCCGTCATTCTCCACACGTATGCCGTCGCACTGTATTCTCTGTCAGTCTTTCTCGATGTATTCGACGAGTACCCTGATCTGCTTTTGATCTACGTAGAAGCAAGAGCCAGTGTACAAACAGCTCAGCTATACCACGACTTATACATAATACCATAAAATGGAAATAAAACAATTATGTACTAAAATAATTTTAAGCACAATAATTGTTCAGCCAAAGTTGTTGTTGTTTTCTAGTGCCTTACATCTGGCAATGAAGCCATTAGCATTCGTGCTTTCCAATACTTTTGAACTGTAGTTTCTTCTGATCTTAATGCTTCACAGGTCTTCAAGTGGTCTTCGTTCATTGTTCAGCCAAAGTCATTTGTGAAATATCACACGATAAAAAAATAAGTACATGTAGGGGATTCTAACCACCTCTACAGCAGATGGATTACTGTTCAGTTCTAACTGAACTACCTAGAACTTCAGAAACAAACATTTCGTTTAACATGTAGACGTTAAATGCTTGGATAGTACCTAGCATAGGGGCTGATGCTTTCATGTTAGAACACAAAATGCAGGTTGCATAAAACTGGAAAATAAGGGGCAGCTGACTCACCTGGTATATGGCTGCTTTGCAGAATGTGATAGGCAGGTAGAAAATCTTGATTGTTGCACATTAGATTTTATTTTTTCTAAGTAATCGAAGGATTTTATCATACTGCTCATGGCTGTCACATATTTTGTACATCATGTAGAAGTGTTGAAAATAACATTGAAGTAAAGTTTACGTTGTATTTGTATGCTGGTCTAAGGTTGTGTCACTTCAGGTGTCCTCATGGTCTCCCGATCTTGCAGGGAACAATGTTCTTAAACCTCCAAAACAAAAGTTAATGTGACCTTTGGAGAAGTTGTGAACTAGAAGGCTTAGAATACAATAATAACTTCAACAAGTAATAACTCACATGTTTGCTGTGTGTAATAGTATAGAAGGGTGCTGTGACATTTTGGAGAAGTTGGCGTTTCTAGTATTGCGCAAAGGACGCATTTGTTGCACGGCAGCAGTCTGAGTATGGTCCAAAAATAAACTGGCCGGGTTTAAATTTGGACTGGTGATTAGGGAGGGCAGTGTGTACATCCCAGCGGGTCCTAAATCTGGACAGAGACAGAAGAATGCGAATCGTCGCGTCTGTCTCTCAGACAGCGTCCAGGGTAAACACCGTCTGCCTGTCGCTCATGCAAATTATCCCTTTTGCTCCGGAAGGCATAGCCAGAGAGTAAACACCTGAATCACTAGGTAGATTGACTTATTGTGGCATTCTTAAGCATGCCATAAATGTATTTTTTAACTAAATTAAATTTAGGCATAAATTCCACTTACAATACATTGTGGAACAAGCTGCTACAATTGTATAAACAAAAAACGGAAGAAATCGGAGATCAAGACTGAAGCTGGAATAACATCTATGTGTTGTTATGTGTTCAGTTGTCTTTTATTATTTCCCGGAGACTAGAAATCTCTCAAGCTTGATTCTGGTGATGGATAGTTCATAATACCTTGTTGTTTCATTCATAACACTGGCAAAAGTGGAGCATTGCCTGGCCATCATCAAGAATTGAATGTAATGTGTCAATTTCTTTACGGCACACTAAAAAACCCGTATTTGCAGTGATGGCACGTTCTCTAACTTCGGTCGACAATGATTAGATTTCTTAAATCTCCTGATCTTCCTGAAAGACCTCAAACATGAGGTGATGCTTATAAACACCCCTCCTCCATATAAGTTGATAAATGTTTCACTGTATTATTGCGGATGCTCGTATGTGAAGCATGTTCTGCCTAACGTAATTACTTCAATTGAAAATAAAGGAAAGGTAAATAATTAAAGTAATATTTATATTTGTTAAATATCACTGAGGTTATACTCATTGTGTTGCGAATATATTGTTACAGTGAGGGGGCGTAGGATCAATGGATGTGGATAATGCGTTGCATACCCTGCCAGTTTTCCTTAGTTAACTTTTCCTATTATCTATATACTAATCCAATTGGCGTAATGCTTACTGAAGAATGTTTCGAGCAACAATTTGCTATAAGTTAAGTATTAAAACAGCGGCTGGTGTTTCTGCATACCTCACGCCAGTCACTTCAAACGATGTGCGCGGGCAGTGGATGCAACGCATAAAAGTGCATCTCGCTTGTTAATGTTAATGAAGTTTAAAGCTAAGCTTTTCCTATTTTGTTTGGCAGTGTAGGTCAATTATATATTTTTAAGTTCTTCTGTACGTATCAGAGTACAAAAAGCAGCATTTAGAACTGTAATGTGTGTAAACGTTTGAGAGAAAAATACGCCAGGAAACCAAGTCAGAGTATGCACACTCTCTGCGTGGTTCACCGAGAGGAAAACGTGTTGTAGAGAGAATGCTTCATTTCCTAGTAACCTACTACTACGAATATGGAAACAGAGCATTTATAATTACAGATTGGGAAAGCAGAAAAAAATAGTGATTCTTCTGTAACTTTAATATTGTCAGTTGGTGAATTGTGAAATTCTATAAAACCTATAAAAATTGTGAAAAGATAGTTAATTTTTATTTAATAAACCAAAGATTTATAAAATCTTCATAGTGTGGAGCATTTTAGGTACGCTGGCAAAACAATAGCTAGAAAAGATAAATTTAAACGTGTTGAAGATGTTACAATGAAAATTTGAATGTACATTATTTCGTATGTATTATATCTGATATGAGTTTGTACTAAATTTGCTAATAATTGTAGAATTTAGAAATGTCACCTTCGAGTGCCCTTAACACGAGTTCAAAGTGCACGCCACACTACGCCACTGGTTCTCCAAGTAGTGGTGAAATGTACTTATCCACGAGACAGAACTGAACACTAATGATGAAAACGACTGGGTGCAACTGTTAGTGTGCAGCAGAATATACAGAAGCTCTACTCTAGTAGGCTGTTTATGCATTGTTTGCAAAAGAAGGAAATGCCGAGGGTCGAATACATTTTCATGTGAACATGTTGAAAGTCACTTAGCAAATTAAAGGAGTTTGGTTACTTTCCCATTCTCTTTCATTGTTGCCGGTAGTTTGTCAATCATATACTGTTATAAACAATACAAGTGATTATATGTGACGTTCGTTTTGTAAAAAATATTGAAACGAAAATATTATTTAAGTTATTTATGTAACTAGTGTATAATCTGATTGTGACACGAGTATATGTTAAGCCCGTCAGCGAAAAGGAACAATGAAAAAAGTATACCTACACGTGTTATCTACAACGTTTTATGCAATTCTAGTATTAAAATAAAAAAAAATCTACTAAATGTAAAATTATAATGTATCAAATGTATGATGTGGTTTCTAAGCAAATGTTTCATTTGTTTCAACACTTACAGAAGAAAACGGAAGGTTATGATAAAGCTGTTGAAAATATGGATTGTATTCCACTTGATATTTTGAACGAAGCCAAAAGTGTTGAGAATTGATAAATTCCAACAAATTTAAAAAATTACAAAAAAAAAAAAAAAAAATGAAAGTTTTGTGGATAGAGAAATGAATCACGTGTTAGTTTGCGAGTGTGACCATTCAGGTTTTCTTAGAGGGACACATTAGAGAAAATTGTTGTGGCGGTGATAACGGCACTGCTGCCTTGTTGCCATGGTAATTACGTCTTTAATTTTCTGACATTCATTTTCGCACGATTTATGCCATCATAATAAACCGTTTTAATGCTAGGATTTAATAAAAATTGCAACAAAAATGGGTAAATAGCGAAGCATTTCAGTAGCTCGGTAGCTAAAATGCTATCTACACAAAAAGCGGTCTGTTAGTATCTATATTGTGTAAGGCGAAGTCAGTTCTAGCTGAAAAATATAGGCATCTATCGTACATAAAGAACACTACAAGTCATCTTTTTTTAAAAAAAAAAATTCTGTTTAACGACGCTGTCAATTGCTAGGATCATATTAGCGTCGCCGGTGTGCCGGAATTTCGTCCCGCAGGAGTTCTTTTACATGCCAGTAAAAATTCTAACATGAAGCTGTCGTTTTTAAGCACACTTAAAAACCATCGGTCTGGGCCGGATTTGAACCCGCGACCTCGGGATCGCTAGGCCAGCCTCTAACTCACTGAGTCACCCAGACCTATATTCTTCATCTTGTCCGTTGCTATAAATCACGACATATTCAATAAAAGATTAATCAGAACCGCAAGGTTTCGGATATATTTCAATTTGAAAAAAAGATCAGAATGGAAGCACCTGAAAGCAGCGAAATATTTTTGTTTACGATGGTCGGTTTATACGCAGAATGAATTAGTGAATTGAAGAGTGACACGATTCTACTTCAGAATGGAATACTGAAAGACGTTACCAAAACAGAAATTTGTTCTTTCAATATTAAGGGCAGATATTTCAATAATGCATCCTTCTGCACCCATTGTAAGTTACCTATATGTCTGTTCCACAAATTATTCGTATAAATCTTGTTCTGTAACATTTTAATCACAATAAATGTCCCGAAATAATTTCGATTTAGCTGTAGATACTGTAGCGTACAAGTGAAATGTTTGATAAGCAGCTGTGTGTATGCTGGGCTTTGTTTAGTATATTTGTCTGGTCTGATGAGAAACAAAACATATTACAGAATACACGTGTAGCTTGAATTACTAGGAATTCAACTACTTGGAAAGTGTCACGGAAAAGGATAAAGAGACAGAAAGTGATTTAACTCATTGTTCTAAAATCCGTACATTTTTCTTTCTCTTATAACACATCTTTAGTAAACAGAGGAGATATAGCATGCCACCAAAAATTGGTGACGAAGATTTCACCGAAAACGCATGATTTCAGCTCCCCTGAAATAAAACTTTTTGGAAAAAGCGCGCTGTATATGTAAGAGCACATTCATATGAAAGAAATACCAAATTGCTATTTAAGTTCACTATCTTCCAAGGATGCGACACGATTTTGAATATGATCCTTCCACCTCATTTTCTTGGAAACTTTTTCGTCGGTTTTGATTTTCTCAAAAAATGCCTAACGATTTTGATTAAAATATGTTATAGATATTTGCATAACAGAATGCATATCTCGAATTTTTTACTAGTAGCCCTTGCAGTCATTTTTATTCAGAATGAATTTTGTCTTGTGTATAACTGTAACTGGTTAATCTTAATAGACAAAAGCCATATTGCACAAACATAAATCTTGTTAAAATAATTCATTTTGGTGACAGTCGTTTCCGAGATATTCCTTTTTAGTTTCATTTCTATATGTTGATACTTTTTTACTGTGTTAAGTCATCATTCGTTGTACAAAGAGTCCAGTTTTAAAGTCGGCACATAGAGATTCACTCAAGATGGACTATCGTGTCAGCCTCCTGTTTCTATTTGTACTTACAAAGGAAATATGTTGTGAAATACTTTCTGCTAACGTTTATCTCATTCAACAGTTCGTAGCAAGAAGAATTGGCCTTTGTGAAATTGATGCAAGAGAAAGTAATGTGAATGGAAAACGCCAGGGTTTTTCCCCTCTGAAGTTAAATTTGTGCCTGTCATGTGTGGTTTCAGAAGTTGTGTGAAAGTGTCTTTAGAGGCTGTTCATAGAAAACACGACATACGAATATTATTCCTCATATCAGTAGATATGATTTTGCCATTTTGGACCGCAGTGCTTCAACACCTGAAACGCAGCACAGATTTTGACAGGAATATTCATTCCAGAATAACCTCGTGTTATGAAGAAACTCTTTCAGGCATGTACACGAAGATGAGAAAGAATACCTGGTGTAGGTAGAGCGGAATGTGGGAATTGCCCACTAGAATGTAACTACCTGCGCTTTTAGGTATTTTCTGTACCTGTGGGGATTTTTGAAAGAACAAGGTGCAGGTAGTCAAGGTTCAGTAAAGTGTGTTCATAGAGGTTATCTTTGCAAGTGAAATGCTACATTCGTAACAAAGCCATAGTTTCACTGTTATAGAAAGAAATGCCGCAGATTCTGATTGCAATAAAATCGCGAAGGGCACTGTGTTTTTCTGTCATTGAAACCCCTAACTGCATGCAAGCATTCACATAGTCACGCAAGAGTATGCAAGCTCCAAACGTAATGCATGCGTTGCGTGCGTGGAGGGAGAATACAGCATTTGTTTATTTCTCCAAGAACACAGGATTGCGGTTGGAGATTTTATGTGTGCTGTACACTCACGGTTCACTTCCATATACCGTCCAGCCTTAGATCCGCACCTTGTATCCCTCCGCGATAACCTGATGTTATCATCTGCGACTAACACAAAACGAACACCACGTGGTCTCATACCTCGCATTTGTTGCAACAGAACGATGTTTACTCAGGAATTTTAGAAATATTGCGTTACATTTAAGTAGTCTTTACCAGGGTTATCGTACATCTTGAAAACTCACAGATAATTGCCGATATTTAAGGTACTATATTTTATGGTGTGCTTTGGTTTCGGCGTATTGTGAGTTCGTTGTTGATGGCTTGTGTTTACATCAAGTGCGGATCTAACGGTGGAGCGATTATAGATGTTCAACTTATGTATGTTTGCTTTATACAACACTTATGTCCCATATTTATAAAGGATATATAGGTTTTATTTCGGATATTATGTTACTCAGTTGGAAACTTGCGGCACGCTTGTATGCTCCTGTGCTGCATACGACTCCAATATCAACGGTCCTTGCCGCTTTATAGCAGCAGAAACCCCAAAGTTGCTCATACATTTCCACCTTGGTTGAAGGAGGAATAAGATTAGTTTTAAAACGATTACTTGTAAATGTATAATTGGAAATCATTAGTCCAGCACACTCTGGCTGCATTCTGTTCCATTGGGTGTCAATCGTAATTCAGTGGAACATGACAATATTTTAGAGTAAATAATGGAACCAGCATTGTTACAATCACACCCATATCTACATATATGTTCATTGGTTTATGCACCGGCATACAATTTTCAGTTTAAGTCCTAACAATTATTGTATGAACCACTTTAAAACATTAGACTGCGCGTCCCCAAGCAATTTTTAGTTGAGCTGTTTGGTTGTGGAGAAAAACATTAAAAACGTAAGGCAGAGTTCTGGATGCACCCGTTACAAACAATTTTTTTTTTTTTCACGGAAAGGAATTCCTTTTAATGACATTTTACAACCCAGGGTTGTCTTCAACAAATTTTTATTCCACCACTATAGTAGATTGGTCGAATATAGGAGAACTTGAACATATTATGATTCTAAATACACCTTTATAAACAAATGCCGCCCTTAAATTGATCCTGGAAGTAAAAAAAATGTCACAAAAGGCTATGCCTACCAACTTTTCTAATCACAAAGTATTTTACCAATGTTCAATTTAAGATCCTAAGATGCCTTGTATTTCAAAACTAGTGCCGAAAAAGGGAGATAATATATCTAGTGCCAATGAATTTGTCGAATGATGGTTCAGTAAACCCGAATGAAGGCTTGATCATTTGTTCGAAGACGCTATTATTACTTGGCAAAGCTTTGAAGCGTATTGACCTTGGCTGTCGAACGCTGCGATCGCTTTTTATCTTGTTTATTACAAGAGCGAAATAATAGTAATTTGGCATCTAGTCAGTGATAAAACACAAATAGATGATCTCTCGCGCCTGCCGATATATGAGACGTTGCTGTCCTGGAGATATGATTGCATATGAACAGAGTGTACGCACATCGTCTAGCTATGTTTGTGCGATAAGGTCGCATAACAAACAACTGGACAGTTTCACATTCTTTCCGATACGCTTCATGGCTTTGCCAGGTAATACTGCAAAACTATAGCATCTAGATACATACGTAGCGCAAACGTTACGTTTGTGGGACTGTTGCACAAACTCGGAACAGAACAATTGTTCCGTCGATTCGAATCACAACTGAAATGTACTCGGCACTGTCCAGTGCAGCGTCCGATTGAACTCTCATCGTCAACCGTCAACTGAAAAACTGTTTAGTCTTAACTCCACTGTCAACTCCCGACTCGTCTCGTCTCAACTCAACTCGACTAGTCTTTGCGCCGGGCACTCAGAAGCCGCTCATGTGGGAAACTACTGGCAAAACTAATCTTCGGTAGCAGGAAGGCGACACACAATGTCACTTAACTTATTCAATCAAGGATGAACTCCATGAAACGACTTAATGGTCGATCATTTAAATATTTTACAAGTTATGGACCTCCTAGACCAGGCTGTTCCAAATCCACGAGTTTGAGCATGAGTACGCAGCAGTCGCGCGGAACACGGCTGTAGAGGGAGGGCGGCGAAAGATAGACAATACGTCATTGGGCAAAGGTCATAGCCTCACTCATTCCCCGTCGCAGGTCTCCGCCATTACCCACAGCTCCGTGAAGGCAGCATACCCAAGACAGAGCTGTATTGCATGTTGCAGGCTTACTCACACAAGTTGGCGAGTACGCACTGGCGTGAACATACTGACCTAGACCACTTACGGAAGTAGCGCTTACATGCGTGAAAGATTTGTCGCCTTCCTCATTAGAATGCCGGGTAATAACTGGTGTTCGCATTTGTCACACCGGTAACACTGGTCTACAAAAATTAACTTTTTCTCTTTCACAAGAATTAAAATAACAGATTCTAAAAGTATTTTTCGTGCTGAATTCAAATATAATTACAGTTTGTCCGCATCGGGCAGGTGTTTTGTGTGATATTCATTTGAATTTTTATAATATTCTAAAAAATCCGTAACTAGCTATCTAACTCAGAATTATAACTACTGATTCTGACTTACCTAGAAAGTGGTAGATAGTGATTTTCGGGTATATTTTGCATCTGGAACGTCTCTCATTTTAGTCCAACAGTAGTCAGCCAGCATATTGGAACTCCACTTGCCTTGGTACCTCTTCTCTATCGTAGAAATTTGCTGATGAAAACGCTCACCGTGTTCATCGCTGACAGCTCCAAGGTTTTCGGAAGAAGTCCAAGTGAGAGCCCAAGAAGTGAAATTTTAAAGACATGTTGCATCCCATAGCTTTATAAGAATGCAGAAGATCAGCCACTATGTCACGATAATTTTCTGCTTTATGGTTTCCAAGAAAATTGCAACATAAACTTTTGAAAGACTGCCAGGCTGCTCTCTCCAGTGGATTTCAGTCCTTCGAAATGTTCATCAGACATTAATGATCGGATTTGTGGTCCTATAAAAACTCCTTCTTTCAATTTAGCATCACTGACTTTGGGGAATTTCGATTTCAAGTACAAGAATCCATCAGAAAGTTTATCCATAGCTTTGACGAAATTTTTCATAACTCCTAACTTAATATGCAATGGAGGTAAAAATATTTTTTCAGGATTCACTAAAGGGACACATGCCACATTTTTCTGGCCAGGGAGAAGAGATTCACGTTTTGGCCATGACTTTCTAACGTAGTGAGACTTCTTATCTCTGCTGTCCCCCTCGCACAAAAAACAGCAACATTTGGTGAACCCAAGTTGCAAACCAAGCAATAAAGCAATGACCTTTAAATCACCACAGATATTCCATTCATATTTTCCATATTGTATTTTCTCTAAAATTAGTTTCATATTTTGATATGTCTCTTTCATAGCGGCATGCGCTACTGGTATTGATGGAAGTTCATTGCCAATATGTAGCAGCACAGCCTTCAAACTTACTTTAGATGAGTCTATGAACAATCGCCACTCATCTGGTCGGTGTTGATGCCCAACAGTTTCCATAAGTGAACAAATATTATTACAAAACACACCATATTCTTCAGAGAAGTATTCTTTGAAAACACTATGGCGGCTACGATAACTACTTATTCTTACATCTTTTTGGAGTAAATTCCACCCTTTGAGTCTGGAAGTTAAAACTTCAGCTTGCAGTTTAGACAGATTTAAATCCCGAATCAGGTCATTAAGGTCCTGCTGATTGGGAAAGTATGGTTCTGATGAACAGCTACTGGCTTCATATGTAAGATCATTTTTATTTTCATCTGAATCATTTTGAGTTTCAGTTAGGTCAGAATCAGAGTTATCACTTAAGGTTGTATCTACATATACTGGTACGGGGAACTCTTCACTGTGTAAGACAGGTCTCAATGCAGATTGCAAATTCGGATACTTAACTGTATATTTTGTTTTAGATGTGATCCCTTTAATATTTGTCAAACAAAAATAACAGTCAGTTGAATGATCCTTCGGTTCCCTCCAAATCATGGGAATTGCAAATGGCGTATGATGTGTACCATTTTTCCACCCAGTCAGCAGTCTAACACACGAAACACAGCATGTATTTGGGGCCCAGCTCTTATCAAAATCACCAACTTGACAGCCAAAGTAAAGATGATAACACTACTTTACAAGTGGGGTCATATTTCGCCTCTGAGACTTGAAGGTCAGCTCACCACAAATATAGCAGAAATTATCTGCATGATTTACACACTTTCTTGGCATGATGAAAACATTAAGCACTGAAATACAACATGCACAACATACAGCACAATACACTTCTAAACAGAAAGGAAGGAAATATTTCACTAGTGAACAATGTCACAGTCAGCTCAATACTGACACATCACAATGCCAGACAGGTCTGGCATGTCTAAACATGAATGAACCTGCACAGTCTTGTTTTGTGGTGCTTCAGCGTGATATTACAAATAATTTCAATAAATACGGCTTGAGTAAAATAGCTACATATGAGGTAAAGGTTCCTATGACAGGTCAAAGAAAACGCTAAAATCATATTTTGAAAAGTAGCTTTCACAGAAAAACTATGCCTGATGGGAAAATTCTGACTACATATCTGAATTCAGGATGACAAAATGCACTAGATTCACTATTCAGATTTCTTGTGAAAAAAATCTTGTCGACCAGTGTAACAGGAGTGGGATATAAAAACCACGATGGAGACAATGCTTGAAAAATTATTACTGACCAGAATGGAGAAGACGTCGACGAAAATGGAATCCTGGATGGAGATGGTGAGGAGGGGGGGCCAATGAAATTCGGAATGGAGAAGATGAAGACGAAAATGGAAACCTGGACGGAGAAGATGGAGTCGAACTTGAATTCCGGAATGGAGAAGTTATGCAGACAGATAGGACAATAAATGTCCAAGATGAAAACGAGGCTATCGACCAAAATAATTTACGAATAACTGGCCGCTCTGAAGAAAGACGTGGAAGAGCTCGGCGGAAAGGCGAAAGACCCGGCGAACGCATTAACGTCCTTGAGGACCTTCGGGAACGCTTTGCGACCTGGAAGAGGGAGCGGTACAGGCGGCTCCTGCAGACGGATGGAATAGCGTGGACCTTAGAAAGGAGCAGTCAGCGGCCAAGGCAACACCTGTTCTCAGTGGAGATTAGGAGTATTTCATGCAAGTAGGAGAAAGAAGTAATCCAAGGTCGTTTACGAAGATCTAGCACGTGTTAGGGATGTGGCCACCCGGGACATCCGGTGAAAGACTGTTTAGAACCAAACCGACGTGTGTCGAGCAGTTTGGGATGGGATGTGACCAACCAGGAGATCTAGTGAACTAACTACAACAGCGATGTCAACCCAGGCGCAATTTCGTGACCTTGACTGTATTCGCGGGTATGAAGCGCTCCGAGGCCGACCTGTGTGCACACAGGTAACGGCGGCGTTAAGCAAAACACCATGAAATGGATGTACAAAGTTCGAAGGGGAAGTAAAGTTGACTCTTTATTGTGTTTTTTAGAAGTATTTATTTACATAGATTTTGTGATCATAAAGCTTTAATATGAGTTACAATAGTAATGTTATTATTCAGTAATAACTCAGCATTCCAAAAACAAAACCCCAAAAGATAAAGAATATTTATATAACTTTACAATTCAAAACTGCTCCTGTAAGAATAGAATAAAAGTTCCACATTAAAACTTCTACTTGTGCTCACACTTTGAACTTAATTCCCCATTTATTATGTCCAGTTTATGCTTTTCCACCATCTTATTTGGGAAAATAGTTACTGAAGCAACTCTCAGGGCAGATATAAGGTTGTCATCAGACAATTTTGCACTTAGACGACACTTCAATTAAAGAAAAAATGTTCGCAGGTGCATATACTTCCAAAAATGCAAATTTCTGCAACAAATTTGCTAAATTCTGGGTATGTTGGTAGAATAAGGGCTTGGTAAAAGCTGACAATATTATCACTATACGCCTTTTTCAGATCTGAATCACAGCATAACTAAGTTCTAGTTGACAGTCAACTGGAACATTCTCTGGATCAATAGAATAGGGCAAGGAAAAGATCCAGTTCGGATTTGACAGCTTCCAAATCTGAAAATTTTGCTACAAACTCTTCTAAGAGTGCATCCAATATGTCACAAGACTTAACTTCTGTGCTCATTTTAAGAGCCTGCAAATGTGGAAATGGCTTCGCTTGTTCCATGGTATGCACGATGTACAGCTCGGATTAACACTTCCCAAACAGAGCAAGCTGCTGTTACAAGCAGTGTGAGCATGCTGAGCTCCAAAGCGCGCGCTTGCGCTCAAGCGTACCGTTTGGCATCAAATTGGCAACGGACACTCGAGGCCCTCGTCGCCATCCGCTTGAGTACAAGGTAATCTATGCCGGATACTAGTGGACACAGGTACAGCCGTAATCAGAGCTGGCATGGTGGAGGACGTACCATTAAGGAAACCGGATCGGCCCTGCCAGATAGTGACGACGCCTTCCTGTGGAGGAGACAATGCACAGATCTTGGGGCGAAGCAAGTGATACTGGATGCTCTTGGACGCCTCGAGGCGACGGTCATAGGTAGGAGGGTCCTGCCACTCGGACGAGAGGAAGCGGCGCTCCGAAGTCCCAACGAACTTCTTGGAGACCACAAGGCAATTGGCGGATCACGGGATTGGGCCCGCATGAAGCAGGGTGTTTGCGAAGGTGCACGTGGAAGACCAACGGTTATGGAACCTTATGGACCGTCTTAACGACGTGCTCGAGATGACTAGTCAACACACCCATGTGGTGAACGACCGAATGAGGACGGTGTTAGATCGGCTAGCCAACAGCTGAGGTTTCCAAAAAAGTGGCATGTTTTGCCCTACCCGGATCAAGGGGCGTTACTCCAAGTTTCACCAACCATGGCAAGGACCGTACCGCGTGGTGAATAGGATACACGATGTGGTCTACCGTACCCAGAGGCTTGTCTTGTACACTTTTATGTTTCAAGTTACCCCAGAAATGGATCACAGGGGTGATCGGAGGACCGAGGGGCCACAATCTCTACTAAAAATTCTGTTCTGAAACAAACTTTCAGTTCTCGTCGAAAGATTGGCCGTATAAGCTGTTGCAGGGTCTTGTTGAGAAAAAGGCAAAATTACGCTCCCTTTCTGTTAATTCTTGGGGGGGGGGGGGGGCAAAATTTTATTCACACATGTACTTGACAACTGTGGACTCGAAAAAAAGTTGGCCCTATAACTCAGAACCTAATATTGTTCATGAAGTAATCCTTCATGGCGAAACATTTGGTGTATGGTGCGCCATTAGCGGAGAAAGGTTTCTCAGAGCTCCAGTAAGCGAACTATGTCTCTAGGGTAACTTAAAACACAGTGTACAAGACAAACCCATACACCGTGGAAGAATTAAAATAAAATATCCTCCGGGAAATTACCAGCATTTCTCAACGTGAACTACGGCGAGTGATGAATAGTTTACCAAACAGCATGGGCGTCGTGAATGGGGCGGGGTAAGGGTGACCCGCGTCCGTCCCCTTGGAAATTAATGAACTTAATGTGCAATCAGTTACTGACTTAAACTATTATTTTAATTTTGATGTAAAGAACACTTTATTTAGCACAAATTAATACGGCTATCCGCAACAAATACCATAATTTTTGACAGCAAAGTAATGAATTAATGTTATCTGATTGCAAACTTCCAACATGTGCCCCCCCCCCCCCCCGGAAAAATGTCTGCCTACATCCATGCCAAATAGGTGCTGAAAATGTATGTATGGACGACGGTGACCGGTTGCAGTATCTTCTTTCATAAAGTTGGTTAGTAAAGGCTATAAAAGTAGCTTCAAAAATGTTTTATGGTTTCGTCCCCGCCTCTCTGTTATAACGACAGACGGCAGCGAGCGCCGAGGCTGCGGAAAGGCCAAACATCGCGCAGCCCGTTCGGAGGTTTTTTGCTCTCTCGATATTAGGGTTAGGTATTTTAGGACACCTATCCTAACCGATTTCGATTATTGTAGGTATATGCTGTTGGAAATATAGGTATTAATAAAGTGAAGTATGCAGTTAGTCAGCATTATACGTAATGATAAAAAATGTTGAGTGACTGTTTATTAATATTTGAAATAGTTACAAATTTTGGAGTAGGTGGCTATAGGACCCCACTGGTGGACAGATGGAAGACGCAGCGGCTAGGCGGTAGACCTTGGCCTTAAAAGGGCTGAGCACCGCGGGGTTGGTTAGTTGAGCTATATGAGGAGCCAGTTTTAACATGTAAGATTTCTGGGGCTCTTTTCCAAAATGTCCAGAATACAAAAATGAGAACGCACCTTCAACGCAGTGCTGCATTTACAATATTGTTTGTTAATGCATTCTGTTGCCTCATATTCAATATACATGCATTGTTTCATTGCTAGAATGAATTGTTTCAGCTTGTGCATGATAGGCAAGAGTTTGTAAATACCCTCACTTTTATTATTGAAGGTCACATAGCGCATAGGTATATATTATAATAAGAGAGAGGTTTCTGTTTGGCACGGTTTGTTCTAGTCAATTATATCTGCGCTACTAAGAACATACCCGAGGTAACTATGTATCGAGATATTCATGTATTGAACAAATGATTTTGTTTCAAAATGTGTAAGATTTGGATTTGGTTTAAGGGCGCTCAACTTCTAGGTCATCAGCGACAAAATGTGTAAGACATAAGAGGATTTGTAGCTTGATTGTTACATGTGGCTCGTGCCATGTTGCAGCCAGGAGCAGATGATAACCGGCTGGGGAACTGGCAGATGGTTGGTGTGTTCCCTACAAATAGGGTTGTCTAGACAGGCGTCTTTTTCATTCATGAATCTTAGATTTATTATTTAACGCCCATTCGCAGATAGCAAGCACGCTTATGGGGGAATTCAGCTGCATGCCGCATTGAACAATTTTTTACCTCGCTTTGTGATCATTGGAGACAAATGTTTGTTTGCTTATTTTAGCAAACTGTAAAATGATCGAGAGATATTGGGAAAGCTCTCATTGTGATATAATGAAATTGAGCATTTATGAAGGCTCTTTTACTGCTATGGATCTAGGCGACCCATCCTATATTGGGCATGAAAGACCGTTTAATTTTGGTGTGATACAGACTTAACAATTACAATATCTACTTCCCTTGCAAAGGAAGTCATCCTAAAAAATGTTTACGTCCGAGAAAAAAAAAATCCATCGCCTTCTTCCGAGTTCGAACCCGCGACCTCGGGAACGAGGCTACTTTCTAATAGTTGAAATTTATATGCATAGCAAATTCCTTGTTGGTTGTACCCGGAATTATAGCAGATGCAAAATTTAATTTTAGCTGTTAGCTATTACTATTCTATTCCGTGTTGTGCCAACAACATTCGACTTATATGTTAATAAAATTTATATTTATTTAATAGAAGTATTGATTGTATCAGAATTAAAAAATGTGTGCTAATGTGTATTAAAAGTAATGTTCACTAACGTTAAGCTGGTTTGCCACAGTCAGTCATATTTAATTCTTTAGCCAATGCTTTCAGCCTTGTTCTATTTTATGATTGTTTCCATTCTATTTGAAGTTTATAATTGAAGTTAAAATAAGAAACAGTTACTTTAAATTACAGTAGTCTTAATCTCAACTGAAGCACAGTTGAAACCATTTTAAATTGACAAATAAATAGTGATTTTTACGCACTAGCCGATCTGTAGTTTGGGCACTACAATTTTAAGCGTGCATACATAACTTGTCTCCAAACACTTGTTGAATGAAGTTTATGAACAAAAATTGTTTGTACTACTCTTCATTTGCATAATTAGAAAATTTTGAAAACCATTCACAACTTTTTTCGCAAACAGCGGCTATCGCAGTAATTTTCGTGCAAGAAGACTGTGTAGTAATACCACGAGAGGAATTCATACGACGATAATTTTGCGAGCCCGAAAGCCTCGAGCGGTATTAATTGCGTTTCGTGAAATAATAAGGTATTTGATACTGTTAATATTAAGTAAACAACTTACAATAACACTCGTACATTTTAATAAATATTTATTTTCACAGTTAGCACTACAACTGATCACTAGGCTGTGGGAACAAGGGTAGTGTTTAATCCAAGTAAATAAGGAATTAGACGAATTATAAATATAAATGAACGAATCTGCGTTAGTAGGCTGTTTCTTAAAGGTAGGTCTGCTCTATTTAAGATTAGTTTTTGCTTTCTCTACTACGTATAGTAGAGGAAGTATTCTATTCCCCCAAAAAAATTCGATGTGGAGATCTCACCGGAAGTACATGTTTTGAGGCACCTTGAATAAAAAAAAATGCATTTTTATAAAAAGGTCCGTGTGTGTGTCTTGTCTGTCAGTCTGGTCAGCGTAGCTCAAAAACGAGAAGTCGGTTAAAACCCATAGTTGGTATTTAAGTTTAATGTCTTTCAAGGATGCGACACGAAGATTTTTTAAAAAAATTGCTCCACCCTAAACTGCCCTTTACATGGAAAATTTTTCGAAAATTTTGATTTTCTTGAAAATGGCTCTGACGATTTTGATTACAATGTCATATATGAGATATTTTTATGACAAATGAAATGTATATCTTGTATTTTCTGGCTATAGCCCATGTGGCCCTATTTACTCTGGAATACTTTTGCATAACTGGTAAACCGTAAGAGATAGACCAAATTTTACTATACAATAAATGTAGATCTTGCTAAAACACACAATTTATGTCTGAATAATTTTGTTTGTAGAATGAACCATTTCGGAGATATTCCTCGTTATTTGTGTAAGTTTTGGAGAACATACTGTCAAATGGAACATCGGTATTAATTTTTTTATTTGTTAACCGTGCAAAGAGAACGGAATTTGAAAACTTTAATAAAACATTTGACTATCGTCCAAAGCCAACTGTATTCCCGTTGCACATGTTTATCTCAACTAACGCGAATATATAGGAATGAGTTTGTAAGAATGGTTAGTAAAAGAGTAGAGAAAGTCATGTGAGTGCAACACATCAGATTTTTGAGTGATGGTCATTTATTTGTATATATGGCCTTAAAGATGATGCCCTGTAATTTTATCATCTCCTGTTCTTGAATGGATACTTCAGATATTCAGAAACATAAGAAAATGTTCAGGTTGGCGGAACCGCAAGGAGGACATGATATCAAAGCTATAATACCACGCCAGGTGGTGGTAATTCGCCATGAGTGGAATAGTCGGAGGTTTCTATGTTGTGGCGGTTTAGGTTGCAAATGCACAGGAGGGAAATCTGATGTGTTGCATTAGCATGACTTTATACGCTATACTTACAAAAGTTTACTTTTCTATCTACTTCCTTATCGAGATAATCTACACATTGCGTTACAGGTACCTATAACGAGGTTACTGTAGATTTCAGGCGATAGTTTTAAACAAAAGAGAGTCACTGTATGATGGCATCGAAATTCCATGTCTTTTGTACGGCCACGAGAAAAAACGCATAGCTACTTAACTATGACTGACACAAAATTTAGTGATGGGTGGTAGGAGCTAGTCAACACAAAATCCAATCAAGAGGAATGGCAGGCCTTGGCGGTGTTGTGTAGTTAAACACGATGCGAAACCTATGATGTATCATAGGTAAATATTTGAAAATGCAAAGCAAGAACAAAGTATGATTATCTTGGGTAATTAACCCAAAAAGGCATTGTGTGCTTTAAGAGATGTGCATATTTAAGTGCAGTAAGATTTTGTCTATCTCTTTACGGTTTACCAGTTACAGAAAATGTATTCAGAATGAGGAATTCACAGGCTATCCTTAGAACGTTCAGTATATACACGTCATTTGTCATGCAGATATCTTAAATATACGTTATTTTAATAGAAATCGTTAGCAATATTTAAAAAAAAAAAAATTGTCGAAAAAAGCCCCTCTGTGTAAATGGCTTGTTAGAGAACGGTATGTTTTCTTGAAAACCTTGGTATCATAACTCAGGAGGATGCGGAGTCCAAAATACCAACAGACTTTTCATTTTGAAGGTATGCTTTACACATGCGCGCGTTTGGACCCTTTTCTGAGCTTTTTGTTCATTTATTGAAGAACTGTCTTAATTTGTATTTCCGGTAAAACTTCGGCATCGAACTTCGGTGGATTGGAAACATTTCCTCTACGTATCATGTAAACAGTAGAGAAAGTACGTATTACATTCACATGACTTTACCTGTCTCTCAGTCTTACTAGTTGGCATATAAAACAATTCTTATGAAAGTGTATTACTTTCCCTACTACGTATAGTAAGTAGAGGAAGTATTGTGTTACACTAAAAATTCGATGTACAGATTTCATCGGAAATATGTTTTGAGGCATCCTGAATAATAATAATAATAATAATAATAATAATAATAATAATAATAATAATAATAATAATAATAATAATAATAATAATAATAATAATAATAATAATAATAATAATAATAATAATAATAATAATAATAAAAACTGCTAGAAAAATGTCCGTGCCCATGTGTCTGTCACTGTGGACAGCATAACTCAAAAACGAAGTCTGTTAAAAACCAAATTTGATATTTAAGTATGTCTTTCAAGGATGCGACGCGAAGATTTTGAAGAAAATTCCTCTAGCCTAAACTACCCTTTCCATGGAAAATGTTTCGAAAATTTTGATTTTCTTGAAAATGGCTAACGATTTTGATTAAAATGCCATATGTTTGAGATATTTTTATAGCAAATGAAGTATATATTTTGAATCTGGGTATAGCGGATGTAGTCCTATTTACTCTGGATGACTTTTACATATCCGGTAAATCGTAACAGATAGACCAAATTTAACTATATAGAATATTGCAGATCTTGCTCAAACACACAATTTATGCCTGAATCAATTTTTTGTAGAGATATTCCTTGTTATTTGTGTAAGTTTCGGATAACTTGACACTTCTGTCAAATGGAATATCGTTATTAATTGTTTATGCTAACTGTGCAAAGAGAACGGAATTTGAAAGCTTTAACAGATTTGACTATCGCTCAAAGCCTACTGTATTCCTATATTCCCCTTGTACCTGCAAGGAAATAATAAGGTAATTGGTACAAATCCTTATCTCAACTAACACGAAGAGTATAGAAAGTCATGCTAGTGCAACACATCAAATTTTTTTCTATTTATTTCATTTTCCTTAAGATGTGCTCCATTGCCATTTACAGATACAAAGGCAATAGCGACAGACACATTTTAAATGCCGAACACTAGAATATGACGGTCTTAAAGTTCTATATTGCATAAATTTGAGCAAATACTAAAGGGTATCTCGGAAATGGCTTATTGTACAGAAAAGGTTATTGAATAAGCTGTGTGTTCAAAGATTTATAGTTTTTGTATGGTACATTATTTCCCTTCGCTGAGCATACCAGCTATGTAAGATAACACAAAATTCCTTTCGAATGAAGGACTTGACGCTGTTTTCAGAAGATTCAAGATCTAGATTTTAATTTTGAGGTAAATATCTTCAATGTATATTATCAAATTCGTTACCCCAGTTCTAAGAAAATCAATTTCGAAAAATCTTCATGGAAAAAGTCCTAGGGGTGTGTTCTGCATACGTGGAGGGTAATGAGATGAAGAAAAAGAGAAGGAAGGAAAGAGTAGTTTGGGTGGGCGATTTTCATAAAAGAAAATATTTGTGTCGCACCTTTGGAAGATGCTGAACATGAGTCTTGTAGTTCACGTATGTTTTTATTTATTTGGGTGTCATTCCGGTGAAATCTCGATATTGAATTTTTGGGTGGAATGCAATACTTCCTCTATATGCTATAGGTGAGCAGTAGAAAGTAAAAAGGTGTTATATGAATAGGCTGTGAGTAGGAAAATGCGCTAAGCACATAGAGGGTAGTTAAGTGAAGGTGAATGTCAATATTTATTCCGTGTATCCTTTACAGCCAGTAATTTAGCCAGAAATAGCATCTATTAAATACTGAGTAATGGTTATATTGTATGCAACGGAACAAAAGAAGGTAGTAGCAATTGAGTTTGGTACATAATACGTGTTTACAAGCAGTCGTACTGTCAGTTCATTTTAGCAGAGCTGCTCTTCCCGCCACTAGAGTGACGTTACGTTGAGTGTGGTGTGTTACGTAACATCCATGTCGTAGAGATTAGTCGGAACTGCGCACACACAAAAATCGATCAACCCTTCACAACTGGTTAGCAGACCGATAAGTCGACGCCCTTGTGAGTACTACCGCTGCCAGTGCGCCGATTAAATGCTAGTAGTATACGAGTTAAGCTTGAAAGAGAAAAAGGCAAAATGAAGTATTACATTGCCTTGGCTGTGCGGAACGTAGTGGTTTACGCTAGAACTTGTGACAACATTCCTGCCTCCCAGCCCCACCGTCAAGCCTTGCTTGGCCCCACCCTAGGCAAGCCCGCCAGCCCAGCTAGCGGTTCCCGCGCCGAGACAAGAGCAAGGCAAGGCACAAACCGGATGTGACGGTGTGCGTATATGCGTGCGTGCGGGTTACTTCACTGCTGCGAGCGTTATTGGGAGACAAGAGAAGAAGAGCTGCTGATGCACAAACGATTATTGAAGTGTAAATGCTTTCTGCGTTGAAAGTTTGTACTTAATTGTGAACTGCGGAGTTCGGCGTTTTCTTGAAAGAAATGCTGGAAAAGGTCCATAGCATACTGTGGTGTTATCGCGCAGTAGTGCCGTGTGTAAGTAGTGGGTGTATAAAGTGGCTACTCGCTTGGAAAAGATGGCGCTTGGTCGGTGTGAAGAAGCCAGCCATTGGAACACGTGCAGTAATGCACAGTGGAAAAACTACTTTAACGCTTTTCACTTGGCAGAAGTGGATGCAAGAAATTTGTAGAAGTGCAGGTGGCATAACATCTAAGCGAGATCTACGCTCAACCGTAATGGATGAAGGTAAATAAGAGATTATATTTATATGCGTAATCCAACATCAGAAATTCGAGTAAGATTTAGAGGTATATTTAAGATTCGGAATGAATATATTATTGGGTTTAAATTAATAATATATAAAACTGCATTCCCATTCTAGTAAATTATCGGTCTTCGTCCTCTACCGTAGGAAGTTGCTGGTGAGCTGTGGTAACATTGTACACTGCTATGAGGTATCAGAAAGAATACCTTTATCTTGTGCTGTGTTTCTTGTGTGGTTAGGATTGCTGAAAATAATGGGAAATATTTGAACGAAATAATATCTTAATACAGCTGCATCGAGATGGCGCTTTAGTTCCCTCATCCGGCCCGCTCTCTGCCGCCGGGCGGGCCCACATGCATGTTAGCTGCACGTGTACGAATCAAAATGGTGGATATTGATGCTAGTCGTTCAATAAAATAAAACATACTATACTATTGCTGCGCATGCAAACTTTTCAGTTTTTTACGGAAGTAATAGTGCGTCTCGGCGGCAAGAAAATAAGACAGCAAAAGCAATGTTTAAACACAGACCATAAAATATCTTGAACTTGAGCAAATACATGTATGAGATTATAAAACTTACTATGCCGATCGTATTTTCAATGAATGTTTTAAGTATCTTTTAGCCTTTCATTCAAATTGCCGATGGGTTTGTTCAGTTAATGTAGAAAAGCGTGGGCTGGAAAGTTGCTTTCTCAGTTGGTGATAAAGCTATTGCAATAGATACACGTTAACATTTGATTACGACCGTGCAGAGGAAAATTATAACTTGTACTATCTGTGTTGTTGCACTTGCATATATCAAGGGAGCATAGAGGAAGTATTACAATGTTTTTTGTTTACCACAAGAACATGAAATGTTATAAATGGAAATGTGTATTCTTAATTATGCCGATTATTTATAGTGAATTATTACATGTCTCTCAGAATTTGTATATTCAAAATACTTAAGTACACGTTTTGAGGTCCCAGTGAAAATATTTGTAGAAAAATATGTAGCCCAAAAATAAAATGTGTGCAAAAAGGCCAAACTTTCAAGGATGCAATGCAATTTTCAAGAATATCTCTACGTCCCAAATTATCTTTTACCTTACAGAAAGTTTTTCCTGATTTTTTATTTAAATAACGACAAATTGCGTATTTTTAATACACTTCTTGAATTTTCTGTGAATAGCCTCATCATTCTTAGTGTGATTGGCAAATTGTAAGAATGTTTTACTACACAGAAATGATACATACGTATTTTGAAGACTAAACATTTCTCAACATTGTTTTTGTTCGATATACTTTACTGATGTTACTGTAATAGGAAGTAATGTAGCTGCTATGGATACACACATCCAAGCTGAAAGAAATGATCAGAAGCACTAGTGCAGCAAGTAAAACTGTGACAATGCAAACCTTGATATTGTGTGGTATGTTTATGTAAAGTACATGACTTCAATTTCAATTTATAGTTGTAGATATGTATACACAGAAGGTACTGAAGCCTAATTTATTTTAACGCTTAACTTGTCAGATTATTTTATTCGGACGTAGCTTGTGCGATGAGGTCCATCAGACCGCAGCTGCAGAATGAAATGTATGCCAGCTTGTACATTAGCTATGATTTCTTTGATTTTACCCACTGCATCCACTTTTTAAGGCCTCTTTGATTTCCACAGGTTTCCATGCTGTTTTATCACTTATTCCTTAAGGTGAAGTTAAATCAAATTTACGTTTATTAACCTTGATCAACCTTTTAACATTCATGCTCTGCTTGTCAAGATTATTGGGAGAACATGTTTCCATGCTCATCAGTTGATCCGTTCATTGGGTCTTGCCTTGTGTCTGCTGTCCCTTCTGCCATTATTTGGCCTAGCATTCCTTTTGGTGAGTCGTGTGAAGTTTCTGGTGCCAGTATTTAAAAATTCATGACTTAATTCTTGATAATGTACAATTTATTTAATGAAAAGTGACAAACATATTAGAGCATATCTGTTTGAATGTAATATTTCTCGACTGTTCCTTCAACCTTATTTCTAAATTCCATTTAGTCTTTCTATTGTACATTTTTTTACAATCTACAATTAATGTAGATTCCTGCCGTGTTATTTAGAGTAGTCTTTTCCATTTGGTGATTAAGTGGTTTTCACTGTTTTGTGGAGCCAATTTAAAATTGTATTCCTTAAAAATCTTCACTTCATGATGGTAAATATATTTAGTAATTTTCTTTGGTTTCTCTCATTAACTTCTATCCCCAATGAGTTTAGTTAAGTGGATCAATCAGCATACATAATCTTTAAAAGTTAATTGGAGTATAGGGTTTTAAAGGTTGACCAAGTTTTAAATCAGTTTTATTACCATGCCCCATTGTTTTAAATACTTAATTTTAATTTTGCATTAAATTGAATTGCTAACGTAACTATGAAGGTGAAATGGTAACACTTACTTTCAAACATTCTGTGCCCATGTAGCAACACATTGTGAAGCACATTCTAAAGGTAACATCCTTTTTCAGTAATACATAAATACCCGTTGTGCAAAAATTATGCAATACATCTTTTGGTAAGCACATAAAGGAATCTTGTAAATAGTAATATCCCTCTTTTTGCAGCTCTTTCATCGAGCTGTATAGAACTAAACTAGTGTCGCCATATATTACTATGGTGTTAGCCGTTTCAGTGTTTTCTTTCTTTTCTGTATTTTTCCCCCTCCTGTCTTCTTTATGGCCATGCAAAGAGTATTTATTGAATTTCAAAGCCACCACATTGTGAAACACTTCAAAATTGCGTTAGGTTACTGAACTGTTTCGTACTTTTGGAAGATGCAGTGCAAGTTGATTTCAATTAACTTACAAACTAGCTTACCTGGCAGGTGAAAATTACAACTTTCCTCCATCTGCTATCACATTTAAGCAATGTTGCTTATGTCACTTCTCCGGCAGAGCTATCAGTTTGACTAACTTACAGTGCTGAAGTTAGAACCCAGAGCAGCAAAGTATAGCCGAGGGATGTTTTAATAATAGGGTTGAAGCAGTTGTGATTGGACGAGAAATTGTGTAATCCAGTGCTCTACTTGAAAGGTAAGAAGAAGAAAACCTAAACTCTACGAAAGTAGCAGATCCCTCCGTTAGGTTGCCACTCCCATTCCCACATTTACAATATTGAACACATGGTGCGCTTACTGTCTACCCATCATGATTTTGCTATAAATGAAGCAGTTGTGATTGGATGAGAAATTGTGTAATCCAGTGCTCTACTTGAAAGGTAAGAAGAAGAAAACCTAAACTCTACGAAAGTAGCAGATCCCTCTGTTAGGTTGCCACTCCCATTCCCACATTTACAATATTGAGCACATGGTGCGCTTACTGTCTACCCATCATGATTTTGCTATAAATGAAGACCTCGTAAATAGGTCAGGTGGATAGGTTAGGGAAGTTGTAGGCCTCTCCTCCAGTATCGATTACCAAGGTACTACCTATAATACTACTCACTTTATTACACTTCATTTTCACCTGTGTAGTATGGAAGCTTGTCCCAATTAACAAGTGTACTTAGAGCAAGGTTTTTGTGTGAGTATTTTGCAGAAGAGTAGAAAAAGTGTGCATGTAACACAAGATTTTTATTTTCATGTTGCTTACCTGTGGTGAATAAAATATTGTATTTTGCCTCCTCTCCCACCTCCCAAAAAATTTACAGTGAGACTTCACTGGAAATATTTAACATGTTCTAAGGCCCTGTAAATCCAAAAGCATTTTTAGAGGAAAGTGTGTATTTGTGAACAGTAACTCTAAAATGGGTTCTCAACTTGGAATTGAAGAAGGAAAATTGAAGCTATTAACAGTGAAGTACCAAGATTCTTACTTTAGAATTGGAATTGAAGTCTTATCTTTCAGGGATGTTGCAATTTTTATGAAAATTCTGTACCTGATTACCGTCCACTTATTTAGGACTTCCACCCCCTAGGATATACAAGGTAGTGCCTAGGGTCAGGCATCTCCGGTTGTAGAGGAACTTGTGAACTGAACAGAGTGAAGACCTGGAAGCAGGTGTCAGCCAAGCACCAGGTATGAGTGAGGAAGAGGGTGATACGAAAGTCAGGCAAAATTGATAAATGGAAAGGTGGTGCTGCAGCAGTTGGTGGAAACAGTTCCAGGGAAACTGGGGAACCAGGAGAAAACCTTCCCAGATGCCTCTTCGTTGAACCCGGAGAAAACCTGCCCAGATGCCACTTCGTCCACCACAAATACCACATGCGGGTCCCTGGGATTGAAGCTGGGCTGCCTAGGTGGTAGGCAAATGGTCTAGTCGCTTGGTCATGGCACCACCTCTCGAGAATTATAACATCCAAAATGCCCTATTCTTAGAAATCTGTTTCATCCGTCTTTAATTTCTTGCATATAATCTGCACTCATGTTGAATACATTTTGATAACTTATAGACCATGATATGATAAAAGCTTTCATCACTGAGAAATGTTCATCACGCCAAACTCAGAATTTGTAAAAAAAAATTATTTTTTTTTATTTTTGCAGCATTTGTCATTTGAGATTTTTCAAGTGCTTAGTTGCTGTTTTTACTTTCTGTAAAACATAAAGTTGGAAAAGCATTTATTCTACCTAAAATTTGACACAGATTTCACTGGAAATGCATGTTTTAATATTTTCTTGAATACAAAAATAGCATTTTAGGAAAAGGATCTATTGTGTGTGAACAGGATAAGTCGAAGACAAACACCTGTTAAGTATCAAGCTTGGCATTTAAGTTCAGCCCTTCCAAGGATGTGGCAAAAAGATTTTCAAGAGAATATCTTACCCCATTACTACACTTGACGTTTTCTGAGAGTTTTAAGCAGCTAACAGTTTTCAGTAATATACAAAATGCTTTAAAATAAGTTTCATGGCAAATAAAATTTATATCTTGAATTTTTTAAAAATGTCAGTCTTCTTCATTGGTAACTTTTGCCCTTCTTGTACACTGGTAAGATATAGACAAAATCTTATTGCGCAAAACATGTAGATTTCATTATACGTACGAGTTTTCCAATATTTATACTTTTCTTAACTGAGAGGTTATTTAGCTTTTCTCTTGGTCATGCTAAGAGAATGAAATTTCAGACCCATTAACAAGTGATTGGGTTTAAAAGATTTGACTTGCTTAAAGCCTACTGTATTCCCATTTTCCCCTTGCACCTTCAAGAAAGAGCTGCAAGATAATTTTTGCAAATGCTAATCTTGAAGGTGATTAGCATGTGTAAGGATAGTCTGTATAAGGGTAGAAGAAATCATGCAAGTACAAGTTCTCTTGGGGGGAGGGGGTATGCAAAGAGAACAGCATTTCCAAGCTATTAAATAGTGAACTTATTTTTAAAGATTTAACTAGTCATTTGAATGTGATACTTTTATTTATTTGGAAACTAGCGTTTTGGATGGACATCATTGTACTTGCCATTTGTGGCTTATTCAAGGATGCCATTATTTTGTATCATATTTTATTCTTTTGGTGTTAGTAGTGCAAACAAGTTGCCTAGAGGAGAATCTAAATTCTTTCATTTGAAATAACTGAGATTAACATAATCAATTGAAAGTGCTAAAATCACAGGTTGGAATTGCATCTGAAGTCAATACCATTTTTTCATGGTAGTTGAGTGGTAGCAACTCCTGTTATTAATCATTAGAGCGCAGAAGTTCAAGACTCAGAAATTGCATAAAGGGACATTTAATAGTACCTAAGAATATTTTTTAAAAAAAGCACCTTAAAGCTGGAAAAAATGACAAAGGGGTTGTCAAAATGAATTAATGTCAAATTCAATTTCACTTTTATCTCTGGTAATGGAATATTCACATTATGGCACTACAAAGGTTTTTGTAGAATGGAAACATTCATAAACAGTGTCCTAACAGAAGTGGTTTTCTTTTTTCTGCAGACCAGGAGTCTGCTCTAACATGTTTCACATGGAACCACTGTGCTGTACTAACTTTCACCTTGCAATATTTGCAGAAAAGAATGCTTTCATCAATAGAAAATACCTCCACTCCAAACTCAGATACAACTTATTTCAAAGAAGAAATTTCACTATGCTAGTTTTAGACATGTTTCTGATTAGGATTTCTTCCATAAACTGTGAAATTGCAGTCAAACAACTTGCAGGACATGTACATTTCCTCTGCTTGTGTCAATGGTGTGAATGCAGTAGAAAGGGTCCTCAACTACCTGTCTTAGCAGTGTGTGTTAATTAAAAGAAATTGAGATTATACTCTGTTGGATGGGAAGAGATCAAAAGAAAGTAAAGTCGCAAAAAAAAAGTCGTTAAATGAAATTAAATGGACATTTAAACAAAAAAAGTCATGCAGGAAGGGACAAGAAAATCCACCATTTTTTGGCTTGTAATGACCCATAATGAGCATATGTTGGTCCTCATCTTCAGATGCTAGACATGAAAAAAGTGAAGTGAGGTGTGGGCTAACTTCGTTCTGTGATGCTGATGGCCCAGAATCTTGGTCAAGGTCTTGGTGATGCCTTAGTGTTTTGAGCCACTTTTCCATAGTGTTCATTTCAGTATTCACATATCAATCTTCAGTCTTCAAAAACTTGGAATTCATAAACACTAGAAGTCCTGAGTTGTTTAAACATGGTAGAGTGACTGCAAGGTTAATACAAGTGGCAAGCAAGTCGGGCCAACAGACAATGCTGCACTGATTAGTCCCTACGAGTTCAAAGTCAAACGAATTGGATGGCAGCGCTCGAGTGGAGAATTCTATAAACAGAGCAGACTCATGTCCAAGTGACTTGCAGAGGGGTAGTATTAACTTTTTATTGACTTGCCATGTACCCTTAGAATTTTTAAGTACCCGTTAGGGGTGCTCGTACCACAAATTGAGAACCGTTGTTTTAGATGATCCTAATGGACTAGAAGAGAGGTGAAAAATTTTGGTATTAAGTACTGTTGTACTTGGATAATTTGAATATTTGCAATAATTTTTCTTGGTCCCTAATTTTCTATTAAAGCAATGTAAAATCTTGCATGTAATTCGAGTTTCATTTTTCTTAATTCAAAGGTTTTGTTTAGAAATGTAATTCGAAAATTAATCTAACTGCAGAAATTAACTTCGTCCATGTGTTTCTGCAAAAGAGATCATTGCTCCAGGGTTGTTTGTTAGAATGCTGTCAGAGGCTAGAGTAGCTTTTCTAGCTGCCAGCCTTAAGCTTCTATACCTGCTCCCTTGTTTACAACACATGCATCTTTAGTTGTCGTTTGAGCTTCTTGTTCAGTGCATTGCAAATCAATGCCACTACGTTTCTTAGTAAATCTGTGTGCAGTACAAGATTCTGTTGCAGAAAAAAGCCACCATTCAAGAAATTGAGAAGTGTTTGACGTAAAAATCTGAAATTTTGAAAGAACACGAGTTCACCGAACCCTTTGTCAACTTATCTGAAAAAGAGAACATTTTATGCAGTGCCTAAGGTGAAAATGAAAGAACTGAAAAAGAGACAACCAGAAAGTCCTGATAAATGTGTGTACCTGTATTTGAAATGCCGGTCATAGACATCCCTTCAGCTTCGGATTATCCATATTCCACATTACGATTTTATTGGTCTTGAGCACTGGTTAAGGACTTCTGCCAAAAAAGTAGGCCAAGTATTTCACTTTACATTACTTTGCATAGCCCATGTTACAGAAAACATTGATGTTTAATATGTTTTACTGATAAAGAATAAATGTGTTCATTTTTGTATAACTTGAATCTGCTTCAAGTTAGAGAAATTACTTAATGGTTCATGTTACTTGGCCAGTTGCGCTAGATTCTATACCCTGTACGGCTTATCTTGTCTTAAGCTTAAAGAAAGATGTTGAAAAGAGAAGAAAGCATTTACCCCTCTAGCATTGGTGTTATGAGGAAGGTGGGAGAGGCTCGATTCCCTACATCCAATCAGTGGTGGATTGTGAAGAAAAAGCAATAGCTCCATCTGCTCTCACACTGGAGTAGTCTGACACTGAGCACAACACACGACAAATTGAGATGGACTTCCGGCGTTTGTGACTGCAAAATGTTCTCCACTCCCACTCCTGACTTGTTAGTGGAAGCCATTTGCCACTTTTATGATCCTTGAGCCAAGTTAGCCCGCAGAAGGTATAATTTTATTTTAGTGATCATGTATATCAGGGAAATGAAACTCCAGGTGGCATATCAATAAAAGCAGCTCTCTTACAAACTTCTAAAGGAAATCTGGAATTTAAGGATCTTGCCCATAGAACGGGTGTGGCAGGTGGGGCTGCAATATGTGCATATTTACAGTATCTCAATGATGAATGTGAGTGAATGCACAGCAATCATTTGTAAACCCTGTGGGCATTGCAAACTTAAGGGCAAAAGAAAAGGCCTGGTACTTCATCTAGTCAACGCATTAGTTGGTCATTATGCTTTATACTTTTTTGGCTAAGAATTTCAAGTTATTAACATTTATTAGTAATTCACTCATTTCCTTCTAAAAGCACCTAACTAAATATTGTGTAAAAGTTCTCTAAGCTGTTGGGGTATGAATACTTCTCCAACAGTGTTTCAGATTTATTACCTATCATTTAGCTTTATTATGCTGACAGGTGTGTTGCCATGTTAAAAATGATTGTGTGATGCATTTTGCAAACTTCTGAAATAATGAAATACCTGTGTAAAGATATTACATGGTTTCCTTAGAGAGGAAAGTGCAACTGTTGATGTTGTGTTCATTCTTGTGTTGAATGGTTTCATCCCCTGAGAGTAAGGTCCCTAATCAAACCTTTTTGGCCATTTCACACCCAATAAGTGCTTGTTGAGAACTATGTCTAAAGGTTATGTGATACATTCCCTCAATTTTTCATGCTAAATTGTCGGGATTAATTGCAAATTTGCTGAAGTGCCAGAAATGTATGGATAGAAGACATCCAACATCTGTTACCATGATGTATGTGCTTACAATCATTGTAATTGTAACTATATGATAATTGCAAGTGGTTGCAGCAATATTGTATACCTGTTTGGGTGTAGACTGATCCGTGTTGGTAAATGTGAACCTCTGAAGGGTGTGCTGAGGGGAGAAAACTAGACTGGGTTGCTAATTGTCTGGAAAAGGTGGTTGAGATGTATCAATGTAAAGGAGATTTTAGTTATGCTTTTTTTAATCCACATTCACAAAATATTTTTCTGGAAACACAATTTTTTAATCTGTGGTGTCTCAAAGCAAGTATGCTGGATTTTTTATATGGTCCATGTTAATTGAGCATCCCTGACATTTTTGTCCTGTATTGTCAACTGTCTTTGTGATTGGACAGACAGCATTCAGATTTCTGAGCTCAAGTTGCCAGATTTATTTTCTGAATAATTCTTCACCTTCTCTCATTGTCTGGAAATATGAACTTGGAGTGAATGTGGTTGTGTTTCATGGTCGAATGTGATAAAACCAATGAAAAATGTACAGTTAAATTTTTAACACTACACTGTAATAGTTCACATCAGGTTTTTAGATTGGCATCTGGAGCATAGGTGAAAAGCATAATCCAGATAACTTACTAGTTGCTTTCCAATGCTGTGTACAGATTCACTTATGCGTCATCCCTCGAAATAGTCATTTTTGGCAGGTCTGACAATGTAGGTATAGCTTGCTGGAAGTCATGTTGAAAAGTATTGGAGGAAAATATGTACAGTGTCTTGTGGTAACCATGCCTTGTGCTAGTAAATCTAGCATCACACAGGAAATTGTATGATGCTAGGTAACCCGAATACAGGGATGTGACTGAACTGTTGCCTGACAAATTCTTTTGATAGAGTACAGAGCAGTGGAATGTACAACTCCTTTGGAGTGAAGTTGCCTGCTGCATTGTGCTGGGTAACACACAGCATTCTCAGATCAGAGTTTTGTGTCAAATATCCTCATTCCTGCTGCTATTGTGGGATCTGTACTATTTGAGAGAGGTTGACAAAATGTCAAGGATCAAGGCTTCATGGGTGATCAGCCGTGTTAGATTTATAAAGGTCGAGCTTTCGGCCATTGTAGACTCTATGGCCATCTTCAGGATGAAAAGGTCTATAATGGCTGAAATCTTGATCTTTATAAATCTAACACCCGTGAAGCCTTGATCCATAATGTTCGCCGTGAAAGCTTCAAATCTTCCATAAAATGTCAGCTTATTCAATCTTGCATTCAATTTGGATCTGATTGTCCCATCAGCAACCAGTATGATCACCCTCCTAGCTCGCACTCTGCTGTTGATAATTTGTCATACAGTGCTACAGGCCAAGGTATCGTTATGGTAAATGCCTTATTATCTGAATCACTTTGCTTATAAATTTGCCTGATTTTTTGGCCAGAACTATTTGTTTGCTCCTTACTCACACAGCAACATTTTTGAGTTTCGATTCACAATTTTTTTTTTGTACATTCATAATATGAATTTATGCTCCCACATTGTACTGCTCGTGCCCTGCAGTTTGGTGTAGTGTCAAAGCTGTCAGTGTGCTTGCTCACTGTTTTATATACTCGCTACACTGTACTATAAAGGCAGTACTGCATGTTTGATGTTTTCAAGGATTTATTGTAAACAATTGCAAAAAGAAGTTCAAACTGTTGACTGATTTAAAAAAAAGAAAGAAATGTATACTCTGGAATTCACTTTCTTATTTGCCTACTGTGTCAAGTAAAAGGAGTGGTGTCTGTTAAGGCTGTTACGAATGATTCCTAACCATCTCAGTCTTACAGGATATTTATGAATTTAGCCATTCTGTGTTGAGGGTATCAGGTTTCATATTGGCCAAGGACAGAGGCATTTAAGTTTGCATAGCTGTGACAGTTTCGTTTAAGCAGATATACTGGCATGAGCCTTTTGTAGCTGTTTACACAGGGCAATAGGAGTTACATTTGCATCAACATGGAAATGGCGACACAGTTTACTGATTTGATTATGAATATAGTGAACTGACTTGAGAGAAACTTGTCAATTGCTCCAAAGTGCCGAATGAAAGGATGAAGATGTATTCAGTTGTCATACATCGGTAGGTGAGTTTCAGGCTAGGTGTCAGATACTGAAGTTGTTGCAAGAGAGGCAGACATTGAAATTAAAAATGTTGACAGCTATGATGACATTTTCTCCTGCAGGTAATGCAAATGCTATTGACAAAGAATTGAGAGGGTAAGGTGAATCAGTGGACCATTACATTCTTAGGAACAAACTGTTGAAGCATGATCATTTTCTGCTCAATGATTTGGCTATAATAGGTATTTTCGAGTGTACATTCATAGGTGAAATTCGTGACGTTCATTAAAAGAGCAAGAAAGCAAATTAGTGCTCACAGGCAACAGCAAGAATTCAAGTGAAACTCCCCAATATTTGGCAGGATTTTCGTGTCTATTTTGGCATATCATTTACTGGGGAGTGCAGTTTTCCAGGTTTGAGCAGTCGTTCTTGAAGGCAGATGTACAGATATCCACTATATTGTGCAGATTTATCAATTAACAGATTTTGGCTAATTAGTGAAGTTTTGAGGTTTAAGGTCAATTCTGGAGAAGACAACTTTTATGAAGTTTTTAGATAATTTGAGGTGTTATATTTAAATCTATGGAACAATTATGCACCATCGGATTAAACTTACAATTTATGAGCAGTTTCTCCTTTGTAGAGGTGGAGCATGTATTCAAAATCTGCTTTGTATGGCTAAATGTATGGTCGGTTGGTTTAAAAAATAAACCATATTTATCCTGAGGAAGTTCATTTTCAAAGCCCAAAATTATTTGCTACTACATATACTGTGGCGTGGATTATACTGTCAATTTGTGCTCCCACTACACTATGAGAAGAAAGGCATATCAGCTGGCACGATCTGTTGAACAACATTGTTGCATGTTGGGAATAATACGTGGCCAAGCAGTTAGACCATTTGTCTTATCACATAAGCAGTCTGGATTTTATCCCAGGGACCTACATGTGGTATTTTGGCATCTTGATGGGTTTTCTTTGGGTTGTCCAGTTTCCCTCGCAACTCATTTCGCCAATTGCTCCATCATCGCCTTTACATTCGTCTAAGTTTCATATACACCTCCTCACTGTCACACCTTATGCTTGACTGGCCATCCGCATCCTGGTCTTCACTCTGTGTGGTCAATAGGTCTGTCTACTCTCCGACAGCCATTGGCTTTTAAGTCCTGGGTAGTGTGAATCCATAATAAAAAAGCATGTGTGCAGCATTTTTGCAAGATCTAGGGAAACAACTGGCTATTAATTTTTTCCCACATTCATCCCATGCTGCCTGCATGGTAGTCTGGCATGATACCCCTGTTATGTCAAATGCAAGTCCACCTTATAAACGAGGGGATTCAACTAGGCAAATTCCTATAATTGATGCCTGTTCTGTGTGCAAATAACACACAAGGAATAATGAGTAGTTCATGATGAGCTGCTGTGTGCCCAATGTTCTGTGACAATCACGTCAGTTAATAGTTAATTTCCTTCTTCATGACACTCTTTCGTGGGCTTAAGGCATTGTTTTCTGATAGTTATTCAAAGAACTACTAGTTAGTGGCTAAAAGCTGGATTGTCCTAGAGAATATAAGATTCACTAGTATCCTACTAGTTAGTGGCAAAGAGTTGGATTGTCCTAGAGAATATAAGATTCACTAGTATCAACTTTCCTTACAATGCAGACTACTAAGCGTATGTCTGAGTTCCCTAAATTTCTATAAATGCCTGTTGTACTGAACTGAATTGTAATTTGTCATATATGTGCATATTATATTATGATAGAGCATATTTTGGTTAGTACGTGTCATTCCTCACGTTTTCACTCTTTCAAGGAGTAAATAACTTTCCTCATGCAGTTTTATTATACATTAATTTGAGGTGTTACATTTTTCAGAATGACATTGTGTTTCCAGGAAAATGGCAAAAGCCCCTTCCTCTCCTATTTCATTTTTAGTTCATAAATGGACTTTAACTTCACGTATCCGTGAGTTCACATATTTTGTTATACTGCAAGCAGATAGCTATTTAAGCCTGTCCTTGATGGTTTGGGCACCAAACTATGTCCAAGTACTCCGTGGTATTCTTTCACTTTTTTGAAGTGGAGGCATTTGTAGTTATAGTTGATATAGTATGTGAACTGAAGCAAAATAATTTGAGTGAAATTGTAATAGTTTATCAATACGGTGCAAAGTGCTTTCAACTGATGCTAAAATTGTGTGGTATAAGTGCTAAGAAGAAACCAAGAGTATCATATTTTATTCGATTTCAATGATGGTTATAGTGTTTCCTTAGTAATTTAGAATAAGTTTCTGTTAACATAAAGATAGAGGATTCAGAGGTTGCAACGCTTGTTTGTACAAGATCTCTCTCTCTCATGCGAGTGCAACACGTCAATTTTTTATTGGAAAATTAGCACCATCTATTTATTGTATACAACCCAGGGTTAATAACTTAAGTATACAGATGTATGTAGCAAATAAGATTTACTTTCAGGTAGTCATTAACACTCAGAGCAATCACAGTGTTTTAAATATTTCTGGTTTATGCAGTACCAATATCCTCATTCTTAGTTACTTAACATACCATGATTAAGCTTTGAGAAAGATTGAAAAGAGTATGTCCACTACATTTCACATTACTTATCTTGGGTAATGAATATATTACGGGATACACTACACATTATTATGTTTTGAATTGTTTGCTGTTGTGTGTGGGGATAAAAGGGGTCTGAAACATGTCTAAATGTCACCTGTTTAAATTATGAGTTTGTAGGAAAAACTAGTTTGCATTAATTATTCTTCTCTAGAAACTTTCTATAGCAAACACACTCTGGCAAGAAGATTCTGAGCAGCATGAGTGGCAGTTTATAGCTGGTTTGTTCCAAGCAGTTTACAATGAGTCTGATGTGCTTGACTCTGGCCCCTTACCAATCAAGGTTTATATTTGTGTTATCTGATTTGCTATACATTTTCAATTATTTTTCACATTAATTCTGTTATATTGTTGATGTGTTTTAAAAAATTGTGATTACTTAATTTTCCTTTTTTTTTTCCCTGCCAAATCTGTCTTTGTGGCTGATGGTTGTCATTCCTTGAAAATCTGGACTGATCACTCTTCCCTTTTTTAATTAGAGCTAGCGGTTCCGTTCTGTCCATTATTCTTTTTGTTTGTTTCATATGTGTTTCCTTTATTGCATGTAGATGATTTTTAATGAGTCTTTCACTTGTCACAAAGTTGATGCTGTGACTACAACTGGTATGATAATACATGAAGCAGAAGGGCTTTTGGATCTTCTGCCTGTTTCTGATTTATGCAATGGTTTCAAGTTAAGACATACAGAAAAGTAATGCATGTGTAACACCTGTGCTGGCCTTAACCAGGAATTTTTGACTAGGGTAATTTGTCAAAGTGAGGGTGACATTTTCACAGAAGAGTGGTATGTTATTTATTTTTCTGTTTGATGCACTGCGATATGCTGTTTTTGTTTCAACAGAGAATAATTGTATTGCAAGTATGTTGCATTTTGTTTGAGGGTTATGGGAATTGAGATGCTATGTATGTATTCATGTTAATAGAAAACTTGTTTCATCCAGGGTTTTTTTTTTTTAGCCTGTTAGCCAGCAATGAGCTCAGCCTTTGAATGTACAATATGAGGTAATCCGATTGACTAGGGAAAATATTAGTTACTGCCCCTTGGAGTAATTAGTTGGAATCTGAGCAAAGTTTCCTTAAGGGTTTCCTGTCTTAATTGGTTTATCTTGTAATTTTCCTTTTCCCAGCTGCGGTCTGCAGAGGCTATGAATGGTTGGATGCGAGATAATTCATAGTTGACTTTTTTTCTATCGCATTTGTTACCACAGCGGAACTATTCTTGGGTAATGGCAATGCTGATAACAGCCTCCCAAAGTCTTAGTTGTTCTGCCTCGGAAGGGCGAAGCTGCTGTTACTAGGTGGATAAACCTAAAATTTGACATTTTGAAGGAGTTGTGGGATTCCTCTTGACACAACTCTACGAGAACATCTTTGACTCCTCTGACCTCTGCGCAATGTTTCACCTTCTGGATTGTTTGGTGCGTGGGTTCGTCCCTCAAGGAGCTTTGGAACCGTGATCAAATTCTTTCATTTGGGGTTTTCAGGTCTTCAGCCATTCTTCGCGTTCATTAAACTTTATAAATGTTCGATTATACGGTATTACTGCTATGCCGTCTTCACAGGCTGTTCAATCCAATTTACTTCCATTTCATGTAATAATCAACATATTGAGTTACTGTAATGGAACCAAATTATTTTTACTTCGGTTTGGTGTTTGGCCAACGGCGTCTTATCAAGCATATATAACACGTCTGCTGCACCACTTTAAGGGATAATTTGGTATGGATGCATGCAAATTTCCCGTTTCATGTGTTACTCAGTAAGGAACTTGGGCGAGTGTTCGTTATATTTATTCGACTTTTAATAGAAAACGTTTAAAAACAGTGATTTTACCCTGCCGAATCAGTCTTCAGCGTCATTAGTGTTATGTAACTTATATTTCATCAATTTTCGATCGTGGTGTATTAAGAGTCCGAAACTAGCCAGCTAAATATTTGTTTGTTGCAAATTCTTGAACTTATTTTTGCTTCAAATACTAAAGACAACCAGTATTTTTATTAATTTTTAAATCTAAACATTTTACATTTGCTGTAAAGCTGAACGTAATTGATACAGTTTTGCCCTATGGAAGTAGAATGTTCAGGAATGCAGAAGTCAATATAACACCATAGCGGATTCTATCCGCTATGATAACACTATGAAGACCACAGGCTTCACTTATTTTAAATGTGTGGTGTTTCAACAACTTACACCACTTAAGATAAGTGGGCTCCTATAATTTGTTGAACTGGTGGATTTAGTTTGCTTCATTGTTGATATTTTTAGGTTTGTATACCAAATGTAAATCATGCTCTTCCTGAACTAAAGCATTAATTGTAAGAGATTTTAAGAAAATTGGGCGCAGCGTACCCTGGCAAGAGTAGGAGTTCATACATCCGTAAATAATTCTAGGTACACAGCAGTATCTGAAGTAGGACTCCTGTTCCTGATACGTGCAACCGAGGCATGAGTCCAGCTTCATAGTTAGTGTAAATTCTGTTTAGAGGATGTTGAATTTAAAAAAAATTCTTCACCGCTATCTTATGTTATTCTTATAGATATTTCAGTGATCCCTGGTATGGCATCAGTAAGTCAACACACTACGTTAAATCTGATGGGAGAGGGCGGAATAATCACTTGATGAGAATCGCTTGGATGTTTTTACGTCAATTTGAAAGTTTGAACATTGCACACTGCTTTTATATTCACCTGGTAATCTGAATTTTATTTTTAAGCCGCTTTGCCATTCGCAGGCAGTACATCTGCTTGTTTCCATGCTGCTCATAGTATCCCTTTTTGCTTTGCACTTCATGTGAGTTTTGCAGCTAATTGACCCTCGAAGGTTAAACACATTTGGAATACAATGCAATATATAAGGCTTAATTTTGTATAACGCCTGTACGAAAATGATATAAAGCCTAGCAGTGGAAAATAAGTTGTATTCAGAAGCAGGTCAAGCCTACGTGGTTGAGCCGGTCCAAGCCAGGGTCGCAATCCTGGCGTTCCGGTTACTTCGCTTGTTGCCGGACTACCCTTAACTATGGTAGCCGACCTAGTGGTACATGTCACTTGTTCTGAAGGAATTATTTTATTGGCATGGTCATAAACCATTCTTTCTTCAGGGCAGTTCAAGAATTCCTAATTTTATACAGTGTAACTGTGATGGAATACTAACAAAATAGAACGAGTGCAGTTCAGCATTTAGGTTGGAGACATGAGATTACAAATTATTTTACTTGTTGCTGAAGTGGGATAACATCCATTATTTTCTACACATTTCAGTTTAGTTGCATACGCTGTTTAGCGACTTAGTGTGCTTGTAAGTTGCGCATTGGTCACCCCCGGCAGCTGTTTAATAATAGTTATCTCTTTGTTCAAGTAGAGGGTGAAGTAGAACTTATTTCTTGAGTAGCTAATGCAATGGTCATGGCCCGTAGATGACTGGCACGAGCCACAAGTAATGCAAGGCGACTCTTTCGTTATCATTTGTCTTGGCACGTAAGCCCATTGCAGCGCTGAATCATAAATCTTAAGTGATCTTGAAGTAGCGTACTTGGTTTATTATACTGTGAAGAGGAGAATATGTAAAATTAGTGTTGCCAAAAAAACATTGATATAGAGCAAGTGATAAGGCTGCCTCCAGTAGTTGTAAGCAAGGGGAGTAATCCGTTAAGGAAGTTATTCTAAACTACACAGTGGAGCATCACTTCGCTTTCCAGTGAGCTTATTCCAGTAAACGTTATACTTGTGCATACGAAAAATCTAATTGGTTTTACCAATTTACTTCACAGAGTCGTCAACGTATGTGCAGCTGATCCACAAAGGAAATTTGCGCGAGCTTGCTCAATAGGCCAGCCAACTTCAAATGGAGTCTCAGTTGCCAAAATTCTGAGATTTTAGTTCTTTTGTTTCATTAGCGAACGTTTAGTTATGTTGTAACTCTGCAGAAGAGACTGCAATATCAAGGGCCCCTATTATAAAACGATTGAGGGTTCCTCATAGGAGGTGGCTGAACTGCACACGCGTTGACTAGGCAGACTTTGTCAGACTAGCAGTACATTGGAAGGCGACAAAAGGAAGTTGTTTTTTCTTCGCTACTAAACGTTTTGAACGAGCTGAGATAGTTTCCTCCTTCTTTAATGTATTAATATACACCTTAAGGAAAGAACCATATAATTACCCAGATCAAAATCGAATTTTGCGACTGCGGCTTGTTTAATTTCAGGACATTCCGCACATAATTGAAACGCTCTCCTATTCGTTTTCAAACTAAATGTGAAATAAATGTTTTATACCGAAATGAAAAGGCAGATGAAGTTTCTAAAAAATCTTATGTGCGCTCACATGACTTTCTCTTCTCTGCTCTTTCTCACAAAATATCTCCGAAATGGTTCACTCTACAACAAAATTTATTTGGACATAAATTGTGTTTTAGCAAAATCTACACCTTTTGTTCAGTAAGATTTTGTCTATCTGTTAGGGTTTACCATTTATGCAAAAGTCATCCAGAGTAAACAGGACTGCATGGATTATAGCCAGAAAATTCAAAATATACATTTCATATGCCATAAAAATACCTCAAACATGGCATTTTAATCAAATCTGTAACACACGAGATAAATGATACATACGGTCCAGAGAGGGCAACTTCGATCTAATGCTGTTCTTTTCGCTGTTCTGTTTTTTTTTTTTTTTTTTTTTTTTTTTTTTTTTTTTTTTTTTTTTTTTAATTTCAATCGAGGGCATCTAGTTCTAGTTATTTATTATAGCAGTATTGGCTTGGTGCCGGTACATGTGTATAAAAACCCATACAGTAACCATCTGTAGGTCACCGAGAATAGTTTTCTTTTGTCCTTTAAGTTCTGTCTTTGGTATATATATCATCACGGGTTCTTGCCATATGGTCCGATGCACGCTACCAGAATTGTGGTGACACCACTAGTGGGAATCGCATCACTATAATACTCCTGCTCACACCTCACTGCTTTCTTGGCAAAAAACAAAACCATTATTGCCTCAGCCACTATATTCGTCGGTCATGGCACCTTGCGGTTTTTTCTTCCCCAAGGGGTGGAAGTGCTACGTTTTCCACCGTGGATGAGTTACAACAGAATCGCTGAAGCCCATGCCGAAAATGAGTTTTTGAAGTGCTTCCAAGATTGAAAAAACGGTGGCACGTGTATATTATACAGAGCGTTAAGAAATTCACCGGATTCGAACGTTGAAAATTTGTCTTGTGAAGCGTTATGTATCCCATGCCAAACATAACATGATCGGCTTCCGAAGTCTCTAAATTTCAATTTCAATTTTGGTGAATTGGCAAACCTTGCATTAGGACTTAATGTTACCTGGGAGAATGAAAGACAATGCAGGTGTTGCTTTGCTTGAATAAGAATTCTTGTAGTCGGACACAAAGGTTGTTACGTGCGCGCAGCTTGTCGCAATGCTGGAAGCGCAGTTCATGTTAAAATCGAAAGAAAAATTTTCTGACATATGTAGCACTATTTTCCTAACGATCCATCAGATGAAAATTGAAGATTTTGAACTTCCCTGACCGTTTTGTGATACGAGCTCCACGGATGATAGACAACGAAGTGCAGCACCGAAAATGGTCATTCATGATTTCATTCGTGATGTTCAGCAACGTATTAATGCGTTGCCAAGAAAATCAGGCGTTTGTCGCAATGATTTGGAGTATCAATTGAATCCTCACGTAAATCTCTGAAGTTCTCCAAACTGCAACCACGAAGGGTGCACGAGCTGCAATCGCCAGATACAGAGAACCGTTGTCATTACTATCAGTGGTTCCTGGGCCCAAATGACTTTGTCGGCGGGCCGTTAAACCCCACACACTCAGTGGTTCCGTATTTTCACTTAACCATGTAACCATTCTGAATAACGCTTTCTTATCGGATGAAACTAGGTTCCACGGGAGCTCTCAGAGCTTTAGGATTGTGCAACTTGAACATCCGCATGTCTTGAGGTGCCGCTTCATTCACCAAAAAACAGTCTGTATTTGGTGTGCAATATCCAAAGTATTTTGAGAGCATTTTCTTTGAGGAAGTAGTCGTGTCTTCCACAGGAATATTGTGAAGCAGTTAGCGATTGTGTTAACAGAGGACGAACCTAACATTCAACAGGGTGGTACCGCCGATATGACGCAATGTTGGAGGACGTTAATTAAAAAATAAAAATAATAATAACAGGGTGGTGACACGTGTTATATGCCAAACGAGACGTTGGGGCTATTGAGGGAATTTTTCGGCAATGAAATCATGTCAATGTATGGCTTTCACCTTCCCCCGATCTAACCTTTCCCGATTTGTCATTATTGAAGGAAACGAGTACATATTGGGAACCTACGCTCAATACCAGAACCTTCAATATGCAATTTCTACGAAGGGGTGTAAAATTAAGCTGTTATTGTTTATTCTACTCCACGCGAGCTGGATTGGCAACGTCGGCCAAGAGGTGGAACCTTGATGAGGATATGCCATGATGTCCTTCGCCTTGCTGTCCTCAGTTGGAGGCATAGTAGAATGATGGAGAATCTGAAGCCCCTTGGCTGCTTCATCTTTGAGTGAATTACCATATATTACTACAAGCACTGTCTCTTGGTATCGTTTGGCCATAGTAGCTTCGCAGAATTCTTGAACTACTCGTAAATGGTTTTTGTCTGGTAGTTGAGTGCGTGGAGAGCTGCACACTTACGGAGACACATTTTTCCTGGACCGTCAGTTTTTAGAGAATCCTCATTTGCATCATAACGCTCATCCACATTAGTTTCATCTATGAACACCCTGACCATTTGTGGAGCGTCTCGTAGCACACGTAAACGGCGATTTCTCAATGTAGGACCATCTGAAATTGGGAACTGTGTAGTCTTCTGGTTCTCCAGTCGACGGTTGGACATCTTGCATAGTTCCTTATGGAACGACTGCACAGCTTTTGTCTACTGTAATTTTAAGCACTTTTGTTCATACACTGGCCGTGTTTAGCGGTGTTAAAGTGTTACTGCATATCGAAGCGTTTTCCTGCACTACCTTTTAACTTCACATGCTTACGTAATGGCGCCGTGACCGAGTGGTTAGAGCGTTCGCCTAGCAGCTAGGGTTCGTTCTCAGGGGCTCTGATGTGGTATTCGTGGTGGACAAGCGGCGTCAGGGCGAGCTTTCTCCGGTTTCCCCCGCCGCTCATTCCATCAATTGCTCCATTATCACCTTTCCAATCGTCGGTTTCGACTACCTTTCATATCACCCTCTTCCTCACTATCATACCAGGTGCTTGGCTATCAGCTTCCAGGTCTTCACTGTCTGGTCCATAGGTTCCTGTGCTGCTCAACAGGCATCTGATCCTAGGCACTGGCTTTAAGTCCTACATAAGGGGAGGGTAATCGGGTAAAGAAACAAGATGTTTACGTAATACTGATAACCGTCCCGTCATTGATGAACTTCCTTTCAAAATCAAGCTTTTTGTCGACCCTGTACTAAAATTGGCTAGGTCAGCGTGTGCTATGCTGCGTGGGCACATGATCGACAAATATTTGAAGCAAATGTGTTTGCGGCAGTATGATCTGAAACTTGGGTGATGTCAGTATAAGTGAGATTCATCTGTCTTTGTGTTAGATTCATATCGATGTCGAATGGATCTTGCGATATACAGGGAAGCGATCCATCTGCTTGGGTCTAGTATCTATCAGGTAATCAGTGTTGCCAGGTTTTTGATAGAGGAAAACCCTATATGCCTTCAAAGTCCCACAAAAACAAAATAATTCCCTTTTTGCTCATAAAATCTAACGTTTGACTGGGGAGTGGAATTTAGGGGCCCATCGACAAAGGGTAGCATTTTCTTTTCCGCGTCATTACGTTTACTGCAGAAACTTAAGGAGGTAATACTTTCATCTAAAATTGAAAGTATGAGGAACAATTCTTGGTTAAAGGCAGAAGTGCATAGGCAAATTAATTTGAATTCTTGAATTTCAAACCTTACTTGAAAAATCTGATGTTGCACTGACCAGACTTTCTCTGCTCTTGCACTAACCATTCTTACAAACTCTTAACTCCTATATTCTCCGTGTTGAGATAAACATTTGCAGACATTCATAGTTCTTATTTATTTCCTTGTAGGTGCCAGGGAATATGGGAATTTAGTAGTCCTTGAGCGTTACTCAAATCTTTTAAAACTTTCAAATTTCGTTCTCTTTTCAAGGTTAAGGCAAAAAACGAGTAACGATGTTCCATTTGACGAACGGTAGTTTTCCAAAACCCACACAAATAAAAAAATATCTGCGAAGTGGTTCATTCTACAATAAAATTATTTAGACCTAAATTGTGTATTTTAGCAAGATATATTTTTTTTATAGTAAGATTCCTTAGGTTTACTAGTTATGCAAAAGTCATCCGGAATAAATAGGACATGGTCTATAGTCGGAAAATTAAAAATTCACATTTCGGTTGCCGTAAAAATATCTTGAACATGGCATTTTAATCAAATTCGTTAAGGGCCATTGTCAAGAAAGTAAAAAATTTCCGTATAAAGGGTAGTTAAAGGTGAACAATTTTCTTCAAAATCTTCGTGTCGCATCCTTGAAAGATATTCACCTTAAATACCAACTTTGGTTTTTAACCGTCGCCGACACATCGACGCACAAACACACGGACCTTTTTCTAATTTTTATTCAGGGGCCCTCAAAACATTTCTGGAAAAGTCGACATCGAATTAGTGGGTGGAATACAATACTTCCCCTACTATGCGTAGTAGAGAAAGTAAGAGCAAAGCATTTTTATAAAAAGGTCGGTGTGTGTAACCAGCATATCTCAAGTGGAAAGTTGGTTAAAAACCAAAATTGGTATTGAAGTTTAAGGTTTTGAACAAAATTCTTTTACCTTAAACTACTCTTTACATGGAAAATTGTTATGCAGATTGTGTTTAGAATTTATAATAGAAAATCGTGCGTCGAATGAGATTGCATGACATTAAGAAGAACGCTATCAATTGCCAGGATCATGTGAGCGTCGCCTGTGTCCCGGAATTTCGTACCAGTTTTTATATGCCAGTAAATCTATTGACATGGAGCTGTCGTTTTTAAGCATACTTTCAAACCATCGGTCTGGGCCGGATTTGAACCCACGACCTTGGGAGCAGTAGATAAACGTCTTGGGCCACCCATGCTGGCGGAGACGACCTGTCGGCAGAATAAATGAAGGTTCTTGTTAACTCGTTTACAATGAAATGATCCTATTTTAGCGCGATTATTTTTAGGACTCGTATTGAAAGGCTTTCTGATATCTATTGCAGAAGAATCGGGTGTCGTAGGTTAAGCGAAGGTTCAGTAGGAATAGCTGGTCCTTTCTCCAGTTAGTGGGGAACTGTGATCTTCGTGGGAAATGTTGGTCAGAATTGATTCAGAGGTGAACATTAGGGCAGGAGTAAAAATATGCGTTTATTTACAAAGGAGCCTGGCTTATCAGTTGAGATGTGTTCGTTTTTCCTGTCACTCCGAAATTACGGAAACCTTAACTAGTTGAGTGTGTTGAACATGATATTGAGGTTTAAAACCTTGCAATGGTTGTGAATTATTTCAAGTAAGGAATTTGTGTGCATTTTCACGCCTCGTCCATGTACGAACGTTTCGTTCCCGTCGAAGGTGTCCAGCGGAATTGTGTAAGCCTTTGGACGTAATCTTCCATGGATTTCCCCATACATACGCTTTCAATCGCGCATAAGTGGAAGTCCATTTGATGAGATCTGATAATTCGCGTTTTAATGCTTGCGCGCTCTCCCATTACTGCAGCACTAATGAGGCATGCAGGAGCATCTCTAGCGTGATTGGCAAGAACTTCGTCGCTGGGGAATTCCATCAGCAGCACATTAAGATTTCTGTTGAATTCCTAGGTAATGTTAGCATGGTCACTGGTCGAATGGGTTTCCTCTGCTGCGGAAACAGTACTTTTAACATGTTTATATCTCCAGTCCATCCTTAAACATTCGGAACTCTTTTGATACATCGCTCCTGTATGGGTGAACTGTAGAAAATTTGAGCATTTCTTTATCTCTGGATTTTATGTCTAGAATATCGATCATGATATGATTATGCGATCGTTTTACTGTTTCTGAAGTTGTTAAATTCACCCTTATTGCCCTACTACAACAGAGCTTTCCAAACTGTCTTGGGCAGGGCAAGAATCGCTTCTTGTTTAAGGAAATATATACGAGACACCCGTACTCCCAGTATGTCGTTCCCTTGTGCTCGATAGCTTGAAATAAATATTACAATTGAATCGATTAATCTTAAAAGGAACTAAGTCCACTTTTTAAAGTTTTGAGACAGTCGCAAATAACTGTTCTATGAGTGAACATATTCAATACGGTGCTGTTGGGAAATTGTAGCATTTCCTCAATGTTACGTTGCGAAATTAATAATTCTGAAACGTTTTTATTTCCTCCGGCCAGTACGTTTAATGGAGTATTGTATTGTATTTCGCAAGGACAATACGAGTTCCATGGTTTCACAATACATAGTTAAAATCCGTAATCTGCGTTATTTACTGCATTTCATTTGATATTTTGTTCAATGTTGATACTTTGTGTATAAAGCCTATCAATGAAACTAAAGTGAATGTGATTTGCCGCTTCAGAGGTACTAATAAAAATTTAGTGTCGATCTTTATCCTAAACTGAAATACTTGCTCATCGTTGTAGCAACAGTGAACCTGTTTCATGTAACATCTGAGGAAATGAATTGAAATTGATTTGGTAACGAAGAAAAATAAGAGTGACGTCAGAATTATTGGACCGGAATGGCTGCCGTACACTTATGGTGTGTGTGTATATATATAAACTCATCACTTGACAAATTGATTGTAACTGCATAGCGCTATTTGGAAGTCAATCTTCCATCTTCAGGCAATGTAGATAACTGCAAGCTCTGATTGTCGACTTTTCCTAACGTTGTTGAATCATCTTCTGCCCTGTGGTGGTAAAAGTTGGAGTTCGGAATCATTCTTCTTTCTTCCTCTGACTTCAGTAGTTTTAATAGTTGTATCTCTTGTCCAATATTATGTTGGGAATTCCAGAAATGGTTGGCAACAGCTGATCTATCCATTTGTTTCAGTTTAATATTTCTTTGATGTTCTTTAAGTCTGGTTTTTAAATTTCTTTTTGTTTTTCCGATATAAATACCTGTTCAATCTGGACAATTGACTTGATAAATGCCAGATTTTTTTTTCATAATATCCGCAGAGTTAGACAATGGTTTGTTTAGAATATTTTTAACTGTAAAGTTATTTTTGTAGGTTAGTTGTATATTGAACTTTCTAAAATATTTTCAAAATTTTTAAATAACCCTGGATGGAAAGTGAACTTCTTGTAGATAACATCTTTTTTAATTTGTTTCAAGTTTGTATTATATAACAGAAATCTTTTACTAGCTTTTTTTAAACATACTATCAACCAAGGAAGATGTGCACTTCATATTATGCACAATATATAAGAAGTCTAAATTTGATTAGAATAATACTAAACTGTTCAGACATTCGGACTAAAAATATATACACAAAGTCCTTTTAGAATATTTAGTTTTATACTTATTCATCCCTTTCTTCGAAGCACTTCAGTCACCATGTAGCGTACTCTCCATGAGCTTATGCTACAATAGGGCAATCATTCAATCAGCTTTGGAATTCATTGGAAGTTTTCAGCACATCCCATAGATTCTCCAGTGAATGTCCGGACTCTTAGGGGAAGTTTTACAACTTCAGGGCAATTATACAACCACAGCCATATATTACGTATGTTTTGAGGTCGTTTTCCTGATAACATTTTGAAGTGTACTATATCCATAATTTCTGCACAGGTTTCGGTCCAAGTTTTCCGTCTTACTATTTTCCGTTTTACTGTTGCTTGCGTATTTCTTCCTTGAAATCCTTTATCAGATTGTTTTCACACTATGATGCGCTGATGTAAACCAGAAAGGTTAAATTGCGATTCATCGCAGATTACCATATTGCACCAGTCCATTCTTTGCTAATATGTTGCTTAGCAAATCGTTGCCGTTTGATCCTATTCACATTGATATAGCGATTTCTTCTAGCAGTTCGCCTATGATAATCATTTCTATGTAACACCCTCTGAATAGATGTTCTTTCCAAACTCGCTCTCAGCCTAATTTGGAATAACTTAAGACAATTTTTGTTCTTGTTACTGCCTGTTCATTTCTTCCAGTAAAGAACCTCGGGTAACCAGTCTGTAGCGATCCTGTTATAAAAGTATGTATTGGCGGATGCTCTTAAGAGTACGTTTTTCATGTTCAGCAAATCAGGGATTTGTCGACATGTTATTCATCTTCATGATGGATTACTACTGTGGCTGACACAAAATTTAATGGCGTGTGGCAGGAGCTGCTGGTGAACACAAAGTCCAGTCAGAGGCGTGCCAGGGCTTGCTATGCTGTCTAGTTAAATACGCTGCGAAATGACTAAAGCCGGTGATATAAAAATAATTCGAGCCGCTTTGTGCGTGAGGAAGACTGGGATCTCCATACAGAGTGAATAACAAGTGCAAAGCATGCTCCGGGTTGCTTAAAACCGCTCTCCGAAGGATATCGACAAGCAAATTTTCACATTTCACAGCAAGTAACACTTATTTGTAACATCGTCTACAAATCGTAATTGTTACAGTACCTATAGAGCACATGGAATTCAGAGTTAAGCAATTTCGAATTATCATCGGATCTCTCTTTATTAACTGAGATATTACACGTGCAGATCATGCCTGTCCGGAAATATCTTCACAGTGCTTATCCAGTAAATACTACTTGAATTTAAGCAGAATAACGGCGACACCTGACGTCCCGAGTAATACTAAAACTTATATAAACCTAAAGGAATTTGAGTGCCGCCAAGACCAACGCGACCGATGTAGAACATTTGTACGTGCCTCAAGATCACAATATGGTAAAGACCACCTGTTTGTGTAACAGATTTAAGATAAAAGTATTCTTGTCAAGTAGCAGTGTCGTGCTCTTCAGACCTCCAAACGAATGTTGAGTAGTTTTGAAGTCCTTCGATTTTGTAGGTGTGGTGACACTTAATTTTAAGCACGAATGTAACAGTACTTACAGATGAAGTGTGTGAATTTCGGCATAAGCAAAGTTTATTTGCTTCTGCACCTATTATTTGAACTGCTTAGTAATGTAATTTGAGGTATAGGTAATTAATAATTGTCCATTTGTTGGATTTTCCGGATGGTTTTCCGCCGTTTCCTGAACAATTCGGACGGCTTCAACTTGCGTCAGCGATAGTTGGTGATAACGCCGCCATAATACCGCAGTGAAACTTTTGTGGTAGTTCTCAGTTTCATTCAAATGGCAGTCATTCACAGCAGTCGAAGGTGTGTCAGCTTGGATGCGAGTCATGGTGTACCCGAGTATTGCCGATGCTTCCCGATGCGTGTCGCTTCCCCCCTCTTCTGCTAGCTGTGATAACGTATTGCCGCGAAGGAACCTCGGCAAGAAGCAAACTAACGTTTTCTGTACACCAAAGCGGAAACGGACATTCAAAGCCGTAGCGTTCAAGTCATGGTTGCTGGAGTTACGTGGAAGAGTCTTGACTGACGGAACCTCAAGTTGCCTTATACTGCAGATTGCAGGCAGCAGACGTGGTTAACCCCGTATCCATCTTAATAATCTAAGAAAGTAGTGGAGGGAAAATGATTTATTTACCTTCACTGCCCCTATTTAAAACTGTGAAATATATATGAAGAGCATCTTAGGTATTATTCCACTCATCTTTCACATCCCTATAATCTACATGCAGAACATCGTGCGATGTTGGCCGGCTGAGCCGATGGAATATTATAAACTTATAAGACCATACCTACCGACAATAAATTTAACCGCTAAAACTGAGATGGGGATTACAGGTGAATGTCGCCTCTTTAGGCATTTTCAATATCGGTTTGAAAGCTTAGTTGCACGTTACGCTGAATTGTTCGGCAACCGTGGGTTTTCATTATTAATTTCAAACAGCAAAGTTAAAATTCATATTCTCTTCCGTAAAATCGGTCAAATAATTTCCGGTTTTACAGACTCGTAGTTCACTCCAAGTCTGAATTAACATTGTAAACATTAGTGGTGTGTTGAATGGAAATTTCTACCGTGCACATGTACCTATATAGGTGCTATCTTGTGAGAAAGACTCACGCTATCATTTGATGGAAAATATGTTCAATTAATGCTTTTAAAAAGTGGTGATCCGATCCATTTTAATGTTAATTATACACATAGCCGCACGTGGGGCCAGAAATCAAGCTTTGGGGATTTGAGCAAAATTTTGCACGTATGTCTTTTGGACCTATTAATGCATTACTAAATATTTTATGTATTTATATTACAATAAACTTTATTCTGCACGTGTTTTACGTTTATATACAACAAACCTTTCAAATGAGGATTGCATTAGCTATTCCCTAAAACTTCAAGATACATGCCTTTTATATGTCATGCAAATGTCGTAAGTCACTTGAATCAAAATCGTTCTCCATTTAGTAGAACGAGCTTGGGAAATATTTCCATCCAAATGGTAGTTTGGGGTGATTAATGTTCTTGCAAGTCTTCATGCTGCACCTTGGTAAGATACGCATTGAATACGAATTTAGATATTTATTCGGCATTTCGTTTTTAATACACCGTATCTAAGTGCATATGTATGGAGGTTTTCTAAAAATGCTTTTCGCTTTATTATTTATTATTATTATTTTATTTAAAGGCCTTAAAACGTGTTATCGCTGAAGTTTCGTTACGGGATGGCCGTAGAGAGGGTAATAGTAGGAAAAAAATAGCTGATGCTAGATATGAAGATAAGATGGGAAATACTGCCACAAATGGGTAACATATCAAATGTCTTTCGCAGCGGTTACGCCTCTAATAAATACAGTTCAATCTTCCATGTTATGCTTATCCTTTCAGAGTAGCATATGGCGTTAGTAAACTTGCTTAGTCACCACTCTTTCTAAGAAAATGATACTTTAATTTTGAGAGCGAAATTTCAATAGTCAACTATATCCCATGAGTTTGCATTCGAGTTCATTAGCTCACGCGGAAAGATGCTTTGACCGGCGTCTTCGTTTAATAGGAACACTCGTGTATCTCATTGCTTATGAGAGATTAGAGACGACGTTTACGATAGTGGAATCCAAAAGAAACTACCTGAGCATTACTTATTCGATATAAGAATGCTAACATACAGATGAACTACAATAATTATAATTTTTATTTACTTGATTTGGTAGCAAAAAATTGCCGTACACTTGGAAAAGAAAGGTTGCCTGATATTTAATGTAATATATTGGTGGTTACGCTAAGATATCGTTTCATTTTGTGCCTATTTAAATTTATATGTTTCAACTACTGTGGTCATATCGGCTTTGGAACTGCTTGACTAATGCTTTGAGCTGACTTTTCGCGTTCGCGGTCACACTACCAGAGAGCGTAGGGCAGAGCAACTCCAATTAAAAATACTTTGGAATTGCACTGTGAATCTTTTGAGATTGTTAGCAGAGTGAGTGCTGATGTTTTTTTCTTCGTGTGAAAATGTATGCTTGTTTACTCCTTTTAAATACTGTTCTGGGAATGGTTAGAGGACAATGGACCTTTTGAAGAAATGTCATGAGATAGAACCAGGGCCTGTGAATTCACCCATGACGCACATATTTTATACATTGACTACGAATTTGCCTGTTTCTTCTTCTTCTGCTTCTTCTTCTTCTTCTTCTTCTTCTTCTTCTTCTTCTTCTTCTTCTTCTTCTTCTTCTTCTTCTAGCATTTAATGTTAAACTTTCGCTTAAGTGGTTAATGTGGAGATCCCTGACTTAATATACATATTTTGTATTTACATACCTTTTAAATCTACTTATCAATGTGGTTCAAATTAATTCCCTTGGAACTGATAGCTTCCTAACGTTCCAGTAACTATTGGTGTGGTTTTATATACCTAGTATTAAATGTTCTCGGTCGCATTGTATTGAATTAAAAAAATAAATATATTTTATCAACACTCAATTCCAAGGTTATGGTGTGCCGCAATTTCGTCCGCAGGAGCTCTTTTACATGCCAGTAAGTTTTAGTTGCCTCACTCTTAAGCCCATTTCAAAACCATCAGTCTGTGTCAGGTTTGAACCCGCGGCCTTAGGATCGGTAGGTCAGCGTCTAACCAACTAAGCCGCCCCCAGCTTCACGGTAACAGAATCTATGTTGACTAGTATAGTAAATGGGAACGTTTTGGTGTCGCCTCTTCTTACTCGTGAGTAGCACAATTTATTGTACCATTTCCTAAACCACGTATATACGTGAATCTTTGCCATTATATGGATCAGATAGATTCGTGGTGTACGAGGACAAAATAAGATTAGGAAATGTTTGTACGCACCAGTTTTAAAGATTTTATGCCTTTACACGTTTTTGAGTAGGAAATGAATGAAAATTCGCCATGTTCTAATGCGGGACCCCCCACCCCTCCCAAGCCTCAAGAGTCGTATTTTGAATATTTTTCCGGATGCTATATATTTCTACACTGGCCTAATTTAGCCACGATTATGCTTGTGGACGTTGAGATGACCGAATGTTGTTCGACGCAAAGGGGGTCTGTAAACTTAAGTTTTTCACAGGAAGGTGGTTTATTGATAGCCAACATTTTTCATATCAAGAACGGGCGCAGGGCTTTTGCGTGTCGAAGGGATATAGCGGAATTAGCTGAAAACTGCTTCTGCGCAACTAGGTAGTGGTGGAGGGGGTTGCAGGACCAATGAACGTGAGGGAGTAGGGAAGGGGGTTGAATATGCTTATTGTAGAGCAATGAGTTGCAGGGTACCATGCTGTTTTTATGAATCTGATACTGCGGTTATAGCATTACTACTTAGGAACTTTACAACTTGTTTTTGCGGCCTTTACATAAGAATACATTTGGAAGAATAGAAACCTGGGCAGGTTGCTCTTTCTATCCGATTATTAATAACGTTACTAATTTATGAAGTAGTGCAAAATGACTCGTTTTCGCTAATAGTCAGGGACATGAAGAAAGATACTGGAATTTGGAATTTGTGTAGGACCTGGTCATGCCTTCCATGTCGATCATAGTGCGTTAGATTGCTCTAAAGACTCTGAGTCACTTTTGTTGTACACATGTTTAAGAATGTTCATTTAGAAGGCTACATTCGAAATTGCTGTGGTGGTACTGTGCTTTTTCATTATTGGTTGATATATGCTTCGCATTTTACCGATTTTTAGCCCCTGGAATGGATGAATACGAGACAGCCTCTTTGGAATAGTAGTTAGCTATCTGGCTTTTCAGGCCACAGGCTCCAGTTTCAATTATTGATTGGGGATATTTTTCTTTAGACCTAAGCTTTCCCTATCCCTCACGGTGTCTGGAGATATGAAAGTGCGACCAATGCTTAGAAGTCGTAATTTGGCGGGCATAACACCGTCGTTTTCTAAGTCAAAGGAGACTTTACAAATGAAATATAAAGAAACGGTTACATAATGCGTTAGTTAAACCATATTTTTCTCAAATCAATTAATCATACAGATGGCTACCCTTGCCTGTTTTGCTTTAAAAATGAGTTGCTGTAATGCTGAATTTCTTCACTTAGCACACGGGGTCACTCAAGCTATTCCTCGAGTTACCTAGGCCTGACTTACAGGATCTGCAATGAAATCTGGGTGGAGAAACTAGTGGCAGATATTAAAAGCCCGTGGGAACTTAGAAGCAGCTGCGGTGTTTGCGGGCACAGTTATTTCGGGGGTATCCTTAATAGAGGCCTGCACGGGCCGATATTCTTAGGTTCGACCCGGCCCGTCCTCGACCAAGCCCGAGCCCGCCCCTATTGTATAATAGTAATAACAATAATAATTATTTGAAACGTTTCAGCAGAATAATCATAAAATTCCTAATAAAGAAATGCCATAATTGTGCTATTCTCGGAATTTCGACATCGCTGGCCAAAAAATGATTTTGTACCTTAATTTTCAAGCCTGGGCCCGGCATATATTTTTCAAATTGAACCCAAACCCGGCCCCCGGTACAGTTTACAGACGTCAATATTTTATTGACCCATTAACTAAAGAACGGAATAACTGCTGATACGGCAGTTTTCTTGCGACCCAGAATCACGCCTATATATTATAACCGAACAATAGAATTGTAGAAAGAAAATAAATCCCTGGAAAGTTGTGTTCTTCTCTTGAGAGGTAACGTTTTGATACATCGCCTGCTGCCGAGAATCAGTTACTCATTTTCATGGGTATTGATATCTGTTACCTTGATATTGATTCTCCGAAGATATACCGAAGAAAGAGTGATGTTTTCTTGCGAGTACTGAATACCTCTGGCATCCTGCGACGTAAGGAAATCGATGGGAATCTGTTCCACAACTTTTAATCAATACCTGGCTGAAGCGTAAGTCAGGCTCCGGATCAAGTGGCATCTGTAATTTCCAAAGAGGAGTGCGCTGAGGCATAGAAGAGATCGAATAAACTTCCAATGTTTATTATATTCGTTTTTCACAATTGGGAAGTTGAAGTGGTTGGGTATGTTCAAAAAAGTAAAGGCGTATTTTGGAATGCGATGGAGAAAATTTTTTTGTCGAGAATATAACGTCTTCTACAATGGGCAAATCATTCCAAAAACGTAGGGAAACGCAACATGTCGCAGAATTCAGTCACACATGTTACAAGGATTGCAGAGAAATCCTAAATTTTGAAACAGGATAGCAGTGGCCCCCTTGTGTGAACTTAAGAGCTCTGACATTTTCTCCAGTCAGGGTATCCGAGCGTGCGTGCATTAGATTTTCATGCAAAATGCTTTAGTCTTGGTACAGTAGTCGGTAAGCGGTCATTTGACACATTACAAGGGAATTTTAAACTTATTGTCCTTGCTACTCTGCTAAGACTTCTGCGATTGTATGTGCGCAGTGATACTTATGTTGATTACTGGTTGTGATAAGCGGTCTAATTGTTACTTTGTATATTTGTTGGTTGGTGCGCAACTTTTGAATGCAATGTTACTGGGTTCGTACCTCTCAAAGATTTTTCTTTCTTACTGTTTTCACAACGGACAAGCTGTGAAAGCTATGGAATTAATCGTACGGAGAATATTACTTTTCCTAAAATAATGAAAGCTACCTAGATTTCAGTAGTGGTGACAATTGGTTAAAATTGGCCATTCACAGTTGCTTCGAAACATGGCTAACGCATTTTCATTTGCCTTGCTTGCTGCAATGCCTTAATTTATGAGGAAGGCGGAGCGCGCACATGTGTAGCTATATAGGACTTCGAGACAGTCGTCATCCTGAGCGTTTACGTTGTACCTTTGGGTAAAATTATACCCTATTTGGTGCACAGCCATGTGGGGTCCAATGAAGAGTGTTTATCAGGACTTGGAGCGGGAGGAGGGCGCTTTCCACAACACCCACGTTATTGCAGCGGCCATGAATACAAGCAAGACCAGCGTTCATCGGATCTTAAAAGAGCAAATCTACTCCTATTACCTCCCAAAAGTTCAGGAATTGGTGTCTGTTGACTTCCCAAGCTCGAGTTCTGCAGGTGGGCTTCACAGCAGCAAACTGGCCATTCTTTGATTCTGAATGTCAAGAACAATCATGTATGGGTATGTGAGCACTCATCAACACACTCAGCGTCACTATGTGGGCAGACGTCGTGTCCAATCAAATAGTAGGGTTTACTTGCTACTATATGGGTTTCATCGAAAGGATTGGTCCTAATGTAAACAATGCCTAAACATGTACCCCTCCGCTTTTTCGCTGTGATTGGAGCAGTATCGGCACTACGTTCGTAATCACGTGGCGCCTGGAACTATAATCGCCGGCTTTCGATCCACCAATATCTTCGCACGGTAGCTTAAACACGCTACATATTAGATAATTGCGTATAGCACTCTGAACTAAAGACAAATATACCCTCACAGTCAACAGTGGCTCTTAACCTTTATTTTCCGGAACTCATACTTAATGCAGACACACCTGAAAGCTCTGATGCCAGGTTAACATCTTTGTTAGCCAAAGTAGGCATTTCTCACATCTTTAGGTTTGGTTTAGGTAGGTTTATCTACTTCTACACTACCTGTTTTCTTTACCTCCGACGTAAAGCTAGCGACTCGTAGGATTTTATAATTGAAATTAAGAGAAATTAGCAGCGAATAAACATAGCGCGAACAATATTGGACGTAAATTGGCAACATAACCAGCAGAGCAACGCTTGTGCAGATCAGGGTTGCCAATGCTTAAAAGTAAGAATTATAGTACCAGCCACCCAAAATTGTAGATTTGGATTCAATATTATCGTACATCATAAACCTAATGCTACAACCATAAATGTATCAGCATAACACTTATGAAAAGATAATGGTATTGATGTTTATGGTATCCGCTTACAAGATTGATTACCTCAATCAGTATTACAACTTTAGTGCTCATGTTTCTCGCACTATTCATCTGAAAATTCATCTTCCTCAACTGTTGCAGGATTGTCCAAATTTGTTGTTCAGATAACTTATCATCTCGGTGGCTTGCAGATTTTCGGACCTACCACATTCTTTTATAAGCTGAGGCGACCGAATAAGTCCATTAAAGCGCCATCTGTTTCTAATTTTGGTTTTTATTAAACCCAGTTTGGAAAAAAATTATTTCACAAGAAGTGTTTTTGTGGGGCAATGGAATCACTGATAATGCAACCTCCGCCAGTTCTTTGAAATCAGTATTCCCACCAAGGTGACATGTTTAACAGCACTCCAAAACTGTAAGGTTCAGGCATGTTCTTTATTTCACACGGAATATCACGTATTCCGAGTTTTCTCCATTGATCATACATTTTCTGAGCAGTGCCTTCATTGAGATTACTAGATCTGGGCACACTGGCAACAAGAGGACAAAGGTAGAAGGATTAGTAGGATATGAAATTGGTTGCCTTAGAGGGATGGAGACAGGCCTTGAGGGCAAAAGTGGTGTCGCTATTTGTAATGAATTTCATTTCGCTGGTGTGACAAACCAGTGAAAATATTTCGCCGGTGTCGAAATTATCGTACATCCCCATAGTTATCTTGCGGGTTGGCAACCCTGGCGCGGATCCTCTCCGCTTCATCCCGACCATGAGCTGATGGACAGCGTGCTGGACCGTTAGACTTAATGCCAATGCACGTAAGGCAGAAACCATAGACCACAAGATATCTATCCGAAATACCTATCTAGTACTCCACAGCAATCTTTGCAATTTGTATGGTTAAATTCTGAGACATGCTGTATTTGAGATTGCACACGTCTGATTCTCTGATACTGGACTTCGACTGCTATAGTGAATGTCCGCAGCTGTCATGGCCGGATCATGGTCTCAATCAGTGGCATTGAACAGCTCAAGGTCCAGAAAGGCCGCGATGCCAATGCGGTGTTGTGAACATCCGGCCAGCAAGTGGCAACAATGGTGGAAATTTGCTGATAAAGGGAAAAGACGTGGTAAACAAATATTAAGCGTCCTGCACATGTTGCTGTATTAACCTAAGCAACCTAAATTGTTCCAGGGTAAATAGTGCCAAATATCACATGTTTATTAAAAAAAGAATATTTATATAAAATATCAGTCACTCTGTCTCGGACACCCTAGAATTTCAGCCCCTTCTTAAAACCCCAGCCGAAAAAATGCAAATATTTTAAATAGTTTTAACTCTACGTTTGAGATCTTCCCATGATCTAAACTTTTCTGAAAATGAGTTGCGCTGTCTCTGCCATTGGATGTTTACTTATTTTATAAAAACGAGTTTTCTTGTTGGACTAATTAGCCAAATCTGCGCATTGTACTTGAAATAGTACTCGCCATCGCGCATCAACTGTTTAAAGAAATCAGATGTGTTGTCCTCATTTGACTTTCTCTACTCTTGTACAAACTTCTTACAAGCGCTTATTCTTCATGTGCAAAAGTCGCCGAGAATGAAGACTTCTGAGGGCATCCCCAGAAAATTTGGGATGCACATACAAACATGTTTTAATCAAAATCGTTGGAGTCATTTTTAATAAAATCTATGTTTTCGAGAAATATTCCATGTAAAGGGTGGTCTTGGATGGGGGTGGGGGGGGGGATTTTCTTGAATTTTCGCTTCGCATCCCTGTAAAATGTCATTGGTACGTTGGTATTTATCCGACTTCTCTTTTTATGTTCTCACAAATGCGCACGCAATTTTTTATTCAAGTACTTCAAAGTGTGTATTTTCCAGTAAAATCTTGTCCAATGTTACCTTTTCTATTACTATTCACGTGATAAAATAAAAACAAGCTATTTCGAGCTCTACGAAGGATAACATTAATTCACAAAATAAAATTTTGCTTTATAAGATAAATACTGATCCAGTTATTGTGTAAGGGGAAAACTAAAACAAATTCTCAAAAAAAGAAAAATCCTATGTATTCAGGTAAAAGTCGACTATTTGTGTGCGATATCTTTCTGGTAATAAAGTTCACAATTGGTCATATAAAGTTGAGCTATTTCGCTTCTTGTCCTAAGAAATTACCTCCGGACTGACAAAATATTTCGTTGTCATATGTCCACCAAATGTGTAAAATTCATATGCCTATATACATACGAAAGGGGGTTTAACACTCGCCTACTGTACCAGGCTGTGCCTGAGGGGGGGGGGGGGGGGCTAGAGGCTCATTTAATGAAGCTTTTTTTAGCTTTTAATGTTCACATTTGTCAAAATTTTGTAATTTTCTTGGCACGCACGTTTAAAAATCATTGATTTTGTTTATTGCTATTTAAATTATATGATTATTGAAGCCTACTGTGTAACCCCAAGATAACGCAACAACACTCCGCTGTAAAAGTGACATTAAACAATATAAAATTATTCTTTTAGCTCTGGAGTAATTTGAAGGCTAAAACCCAGTCTGTCCATGCTTGTACGTAGTAAAACACAAAAATAACGTCAATCGTGCATCTTATGGGTGTTGCATACACGTGGAGCATATTGCGAAATCCTTAGTGGAAAATAGGCGAGAGTATAGTGTACCATTACATGCCAGAATTGGGAATTAGTTTTCAGGTTATTGGCAGGTATAAACTTCGTTCTGTAACTGCCAGTTGTGATAAACGCTTTAGCGGTGTAATCGGACAGTTCATATCGGATGAAAAACAGTGAAATTAATGCTCAAATGATACGGGCTACATTGACTTAACCGATATTCGTCTTCTTCGGATAGGAGAATCCTTTTCTATATAGCGTTTCACTCTTAGAAGACAGTATGGAGTTAAATGGGACATCTCTGTCTCTATCTAGCGCATACAAGTTGCCATTAGCCGCGTCCTTTTCTACCCTTGCTCTGTTGCCAGATTCCTGATAGCATGGTATAAATATTCATTTGTTATAAACTTCAGGTTTGAACACATTATCCTATGCAGAATTTGTTTCTCTATCAGGTTATATCCTTTTCAGAGTCATTATACATTTCTATAGGTCCAAATTTCTTCAGAAAACGTTTTTTTCAATAGAAGTCCGATATTTGCTGTTTCTACACTCATCACGCACTAACTAACAAACTAACTGCTAGAATGCATCTATATTTTTTTCTTAGGTAGAGTAAACTATAGTGCTACTACCTGCCTACTTTGAATTCTCTATGTTTACCCAGTTAAGTGTTATAATTGTTTAAATTAAATGTTTTCGGAAAATTTTATATATGTGCACTGCAAAAGTTACGCAGTGTGAAACTTTTTTGTTATTGAGTTTACATCAGGGAACCAGCGAGAACAAATGTTGAGGAAGGTTGGAGAAAGTTTTTAAAATAAACCAAAAGGCAGTAACCTCTTTCTTTTATCCAGTAAGGCAAACAAAAGGTATTCATCTATTCAGCGTCAGGCCTGACACAGAAGATAGTATAAGGAGCAGCACTAACATTAGTTCGAAAGAAGCCGTGTGTGTAACTGTGAGCTGTTATTGTGTTATTTGTTTAATATTTTTGTAAATATTTGTAGTTATGGAGGGTGAAGCTAGGAAGGGACGATATGTTGGTAAATAAAGAAGTAAGGAACGCCAAATAATTATGAATGTGTTAGATTATTTTTTTAATAAAATGCGTGTAAGGCAGTAAAAGAAACAGCTAAGGCTGTTGAGTGTTCAGAAGCAGTAGTGTATAGGATTAAAAAGGAAGTAATGAAAGGACTTCTAAGAACGCCATCGAAAAAGAAAGCAAAAAGGGCGGGACTACACAAAACGCTAGGTTAACGCAATATGATTGAATAGTGCAAGGTGGAGTGCGGCAAATTGTTCATTCTTTACAATTTGCAAATATTCCACCCACGCTGAATATAATTTTGTCACAGTTCAACAGTGATGAGACCGTACCAAATTTCTCAAGGGCCACTCTGATTTGGGGTTCGAATATGAAAGAAAGGATAACAAGTGCATATTAATAGAAAGAGACGATATCGATATCATCAGATGGCGACATAAATATCTAAAAGACGTAAAAGGTTTAGGGACCAGGGGAAATCAATTGTTTATACAGACGAGTCATTTGTAAATTTAGGTCATACAGTAACAAAGGCGTGGAGGGATACCAAAGTTAAAAGTGCCCGTCTCGTCAAGCAGCAGTTGAAGGACTAAGTACAGGACTCAGGCCACCTCGAGTCGCTCGCGGAGAGAGATTCGCAACTAGTACATGTTGCAACACTGCGCTCCATTTAACGTGTACTGTCTTTTAAGGGTGAGACGCGCTTTAGTTTAGACTAGAACGCGTGACCTCTCGAATACGAGTCAAGACACTGACCCCCTCCTCCCACACGTGGGGTTGGGCGATATTTTCACTTTGAGGTGCTGCTCATATAGTACAGTCCATGGCCTCGCCGTAAAATGACCGCAATATATTATACAAATGTTTGTAAACATAGCGGTGTTTCGTTGTCTGAAATCGTTACAGAAGAGCCTTAGTCAAGTGCTCGTCAGTTACAGTGCGGAAATTAGGTAAGGGAGCTCAAAACCGGAAGTCAAGGACACCGTAGCCTTTTCACTGATCTCCTAATTGCTCGTATGCATGCTTCGATTGCATCGTGTGGAATGTCTATGGTCAATACGTGAAAAGAAAGAGATCCTGATTGAAACTGTTACTGAACTAAAACCTGTTGGTACTGAACTAATGTAGTTTTCGTAACGAGTCAAGTTTTGTACTCGACATCACCCCAGATTTTTCCTGAACTTGCTCTTCGCCTACGTACTTTATGATGGGTATTTGTTCAGTATTTAACGCAAGAGCTCCCCCCCCCCCCCCCCCCCCTTTTAATATTGTAAGTTTGCTTAACATGGAAAGACTCAAGCTATGTTTATCTCCGTTAACCCAAGGTACAAATGGACTAGCATTTGGCTGAAATTATCGTTTGACCTGGAAAACTTGAAGAAAAGAATCAAGCCATCGGAAAGACGAAAAGTGGGCGCTCCATTCATGGCAGGTAGAGATCCGTACGATTGAGATTCCATTGCCTGCCGAGCCAGCGAGACTGGAATGTGGCTGGCAAGACGAGGCCCCAAGCAGGTTACACATACCTCAATTCTGGTTTCTTACATATCCGCTCTTTTCCAGGAATCGCTCTGAACTCTGCCGACTCTCAGTATGCGGTACTGTGTAACAGATGGAGGGTCGCCTCTGACTAGCTAGCACGCCTTGACAGCTTAACGAATGCTGATACTCATATTGGGGTGGTGATGGCAGTTCCTGTAATAAATCAACCTATTCTCTGTAACTTTTATTTCTAAGAATCTTTGTATATACCCTTCAAATATTGCTCACATTTAGAGGAACTTTAACTTGTATGCTGGAATGAGCAACAACTCTTGTAATAGTAAAAAGATTCAACTCTATTATACCTAGCTGCCTTGCCAGAAGCCAACTATATTGGATCTGTGGAGTTCAGGGTTTTGTTATAAATCAGCATTTTCCGGGAAAATTGACTACCATGCGTGCCATACACTGATTCTTATGACGCGCGGATGTAAATATCTGTTACATTCAAATAATTTTCGATACTCGCTGTTCGAACTATTCCTACTTAGCTTATTGTTTTACCTCCGCCTTTTGATACTTGAGATAAACGTTACAGAAAGCTTTTTTAAATACATATTTGTATATACAAGGATGGATAAAGGAGGAATAATCATCGATAACTTTCAAGGTTTGAATCTTTTGGCATGTTCCGCTTAAGATTGGAAGTTGGTCTCTCCGGCGTTTCTTTGGTTGTGCAAGATCTCTTTTCCTCTCGGTCTGTAATTCCAGTCTGGGGTAGTGTGTCTTGCGACATTCGCAATGTGTTGATGCCAGTTATTTTTGTAGGTGCTGATGGTTTGTGTTCTGGGGATGACAGTTCTCTTATTTCTTTATTTTGTGATCGTACAAAGTATAATCTGCTAAAGGGCGTAATTTCATTTTAGCACCTGATTTGTGGTAGGAGCAATAATCATGGTTAAAAAATTTGATGTGTTGCACTTGCACGACTTTCTCAACTCTAGTTCAAATTACTGTTACTCCTGTATCTACTTCGTGTTAATCGAGATAAACATTTTTGTTACATTTATATGCCCCTGGCTTATTGGCGGCTTCTCGCCTTTGGAACAATAATTGTTCATCAGCAGTGATGTTCACTCGCTTGCAGTATTAATTTCTAAGGAAGATGGAATTAATCCTGAATAAGGAGGAATTCTCTCACGCCGGCCGGGAATTGAACCGAGACCCCTGGGTTTGTAGATTAAAATGCTAACCACTAAACCACAGAGGCAAAGACACTATGTTTATGCACTACCGATGGTTTACTACGGTCCTAGTTTAGCTTAGCGCTCTTAGGGTTTGCGTAGTCTCGCAAGTTTCCTTAGTCATTAAAATCGTAAATGCATTCCACCCAGAATGGGTGTTTCAGCAAGTCAATACAGCTTTGATGAGAAACAACGTGTGGTATATTTCGCTGGTAATCGCAGCTAGTTTCAGTTCAGTTACATCTTCCACCGAAGTATTATAGTTCACTTCGGAGGTTTCCCTTTTCGTAGGAGAGAACACGAATTGTTTCGGGGTTAAATACTTATTATTGGAGTTTTAACGCACCTGCTGGATGCTGTAGTACATTGTATTCCAGCCATTGCCTGGTCCGTCCATTGAATAAATGGTTTTTCACTTTAGTTTTGGCCATCCTGCTTTTATAGGGAAGCAATAGAAAAGGTCTAGGCGCCGCGCGCATGTAGAACATCTCTGCCCCTCCCCCCCTCGAGTTAATACTCAACATACGTGTAAACTGTATCACCAGATTCCACAAAGAATAAGCTGTAACTTTTATAGGCAGCCTTTTTTCCCCTCATATAGCGCAAAAAGTTTTACGGTAAAAACGTACTTCTTCCCCATTTTCTTAATCAGAAACTATGTTTAACGTAAATATGAAGAGAATATCTATTTAATAACAAAAGTGGAACGTGATCGATTATACGTAAGAATTTTCCCGTAAGTATTTGCATTTTGAACATTTTAGGGGAGTTCCAAATTAATTGTTGGAGACCTGATCACAAATGTTCTGGTAGGATCTATCAACGGGGTGAAACTGAATTTTCTGAAAAGTGGTATTTTGGAGCCTTTGACTGGGCTATAAGATGTTATTGCGTTTGAAGTGTGCCATTAACATTAACTTATTACGGTGTTTTTAAAATATAAATTAAAGCTTTCATTGTCGCTTACTTATCGCCCGCATATTGTGTGATATTACAGCCAACCAAAATGTTGTTAGATCTGGGTTTCCTTCTGTATTATTGGTATCATTGGGAAGAAGTAGAAAACACCCTTCAGAGACATCTGTGCTCAGTAAAGCAGTTGAAATTGCTTTGTCGATCACATTGTTCAGGAAATAAAGGAGTTTTGTTTCTTTGGTGTACCTCAAAGGTTAATTAAAACATGAATCCTCCTGTTTTAATGTGTCATTTGAGAGCGGTAAATGTGCAATTTCTCTTTCAATTTTTCTCTATAGAGTAAACCACTGCATGCAGTTACGAAGCAGTGGTAACTCGTCCCCTTTTGGGAGGGGGGGGGGGGGGTGCTTTTACTAGAATAAGTAAAGCGAGGCTTGTAACTGGCTTTTGTTCTATGCGTGAAAACTTGCTGTTGAATGAGCTTTCATTTGTTTGAAGTGAATTTTCCTTGCCACAAAACATCTCGCGTGGTATTTCTTTGAAGCTTGGATGTGTAGTCAAGGCTCCGGTCTCGTTGAGTTAACATTTGTTATTTACCTCCATGTAGTATCAATCGCTATTCTCAATGAACATTAAGCTAATCTTTCACCTCATTATTGTACTGTCCACTCTTTATTACCGTTTAGCCATGTCCACTGCTAGTCACAATAACTATTCGTTCAAACGACTGGAACATAACATCTTACTCATCTATTCTGCGTGACAGAGACAGGAACTTGTAATTAAATAATTATCCTAATCCAGTATAAGTTTGTCACACGATCACTGCTCGTCTGTTTTGAAGCGATGCATAGGGATATAGAGACAGGAAATTCAAGATGACCCTGTTAAGTAGAGGGCATAACACATGTCTGCAGTGATGAGAACTATTTGCAGAAGTTTCTTTTCTAGGAGGTACACAGGTGCTTTATCACAATCCTTTTTGTTTGGGTAATATGTATGTTTCATTGCTCGTCACGTCTCACGGGGCGCCGTGCCTCTCCCTCGCCGGGTTGCAAACCCCAGTTCTGGACCTTGCTAGCAGCTTTCTATGTTGTCCGAATGGGAGATACTAGATTATGATTGAAATGAAACTAAAGATAACGAGCACGTGAAGTACCAACACTACCCTTGTGGCTAATGGAAACCATGAAATAAGCCTCACACAACCAAATTGAATCACCAGGGATTCAGACCCGGGTTTGCTGGGAAATAGTCCACTATCAATTGCTTGGGTACCTAACTAAAACGTTTTACATTTTATTACGCATGTTAACTGTACGGATCTCCATGTTATGTTTTGTTATGACCATTGCATTCAATTGCGCCAAACTTCTAGGTAATATCTGTTGTAACCTGTTTTTTTCTTTTTGTTTTCAGGTAAGTGACGCGTAGAATTAATGACAAGATCGTTAAATTAAGGTAAGTTTCACTTCCAATACAGAACGAGTCCATTCAGATTTGAGGGATATGGTGCTTTTGTTAATTTTTCTCTCCGTTTCTCCCTTTTCCATTCCTATCATACTCCATGTTTATTCTGGAATGAGTGTTATGTCAGTTTGTAAGGTGCTTTATTGGATTACAACACACTAATAGAATCACAGAATATGCATTTGCTATTGCATGAAATAGCGATTGATAAGCGATACTGGGGCAGACGTAGGAAAGTGATCTCTAGTTGAAAGTGCGCTGAAAGAATTGATTTGGAACACATAATAAATAGGCTGTTAAAGTGGAACTGGAGAATCTTTACCCGGTAAATGACGCAATGTAGAGCGACTATTTATATTGTAAATGTCGAATGGGCTGCCTCGATAAGGTTCTTTTCATTACGTTACTTTATCCCGAGAAGGCAAATAACCGCCAATTCTTAGCTCAGTAAAGAGGAGTCCTCTGTGCAAATGGTTAAAATCCACAATTTTTGTAACAATGTGAAAATTTTTATGCGTGTATGTCAAAGAATATCTGGTAGATTCTGCCAAATTTCATTTTTTCTGTGTAAGAAAATATTACTTTGCTGGAATTTTAGTACAGTATAAGAAATGCTTTATATAAAGCATCTTAATAAATAAAATAAACTCTGGCCGTTTACTTTGGTTATATCTACAAAACTTTGTATTTTTATTTAGTTATGTCGAACAGTTTAGGAGAAAAAAACATTATTGAATAGGTACTAAATGACTTTTTTTTCAAATATTAATTCTCAAAGTCAAAATTCAATGAACAGCTCCATCTAGAACAGTTAAAATACCAAATTTTATGAAGCAACTTTCTAAGAATATGTGTACAAAGTTTCTAGGAAATCTATTGAATGCATTTCTGCATTTGAACATTAAAAAAGAAATAAAAAATAGCGAAGAAAAATGATTTTAGATGTATTCCATATTTACTGATTCACAATGCCACAGTCTTAGGTTTTGCTGCTCTTTAGTGCTTTTTTAATTTTAGTTTTGCTGATTGGAATGTGCTTAATATACTTACTGCTATCTGCTTTTATAGTAGCTTATCCCTAAGATAATGATGCTTTGGCTGACTGGACTTATTTACTATCTGTGACCCTTTTCTTTACATAGAATGTAGGCTCTCAACCGATATTGAATTCACGTGTAGCTGAAGTCGCGATTTGTAATTTCTCTCTAGAAACGAAACTTTCTTTGGGACATTTACTCCATATTAAACTATGTAAGCTCTCATTTGTATTTTTAGTTTTTTTTCTTTTGTACACCTCTAATAAATTAGTTACATTCACCAGCACTGAATCCGACCGTCTTCAAAATCGGACAGAGTTGTGCTAGTATTGAGTAATGAATATTTCAGGAACGGACCTTCAGCGGTAAGAACATAAGCGACGGTGGATTCTGAAAGTACATGGTGTAGACAATGTTAAGCCAGAAAATGTTGATCCGGTAATGCTTGGTGGTGTGGCTTGTTCGTCTCTTTTGGGGTTAGAAGATCTGTGCGGACAGTTGGTGTTGGGATGCAGCTTGCACAAGGTGGAGCTAGCTGAAACGTCAGGGCATCAAGTTTTTTAGTATAGGGAAACATTCCAAGGGTCCAGCAGGGTGTGGGAAGGATATTATCACCTTTTCTTCAGGTAGGACACAATCCACCCGCCACGTTTGTTACTAAGCATTCCACAAAACTAGTTCTGTTCAAATGGAATCCGTTCAACATCATTGTGCAAACTCACTGAATGGATGACGAGTTTCTCATAAGCTTGGCTTGTAATTTTTCAGTCGATTCAAGGGAAAATGCAAGATACTTCAGGGTTTCCTAAATAGCAGCAGTCTTTCTTGCTGATGGTATTCTTCGTTCTTCACATAAAAATTTCAGTGTTGATAATGTGTTCTGGGGGCAGAGTTTGACCTTTTACTATACCACCAAACTCCTGTCACATGGGCAGTGTGATAAAAATGCTGCTCAGTTCACTCACCTTGTACTACATAAAAATGTAAAGGGTTATCAACAAGTTCCTCCCCACCGTGCCGGTGCCTACCGCTCGAGATAACCTTGGCACTGCTGATTATCTGCATTATCTTTTATGAATTACATGCGTGAATTTTATCAACTTTTTTATTTCGCAGAATGTTATACCCATACGATCGCGGCAGCCAGTGGTACCACCGAAATTCCCGTCTCTAGGGGAATCATGGTTACACGAGAGCTGCGGAGCGACTTCTCGATAACCCTATAGTATGCTCACATAAATTTGCAGTTTCTCTGGGTTTTTTTATTGAGCTATAGTCTAAAAATCATATTTTTAGTCAGTTATCTCGTCTTTGTTTAACGAACTGAGAAGCAGCCACCTATGCAGTCTGGTGTTAAGCATTCAAATGAAAACAATCCTTGTGTTTGAGTACATGACTGTGTAAACAAACTTGTTCAAATGACTGACTAGGAATGTTTGTATTGAATACAAAGTATTCTTGTGAAAGCTTATTTTTCTATGAAGCTCATGTTAATCGAGATCATTTGTCGAAATAGTTTCATGTCAGATATCAAAGCAACACGATAGTCCATTCTGCATCAAATTCTAAGATAATACAAAAAGGCATTCGATCTACTCTTGCCGGACACCTCATTGGGTATACTATTTCTGCCAATTTGTATTCAACTTTCGTCCGAAGTAAAGCTCCAGTAATCCACTCTTCTGTGCAAGCAAATGTTCAACCTTTTATTCAATTATATCGTTTATTCTGAAAGTATCAGAATCTGTAAAAATGTTAACTGGTTCAGGAACTGGAGGACAAATTATATATCGCAACCTTTGTGCTATGTCTTACCTAACATCTTCACTTGTAAAGGCTTTGACATGAACAAAGCTCTTAATTTTCCTGGAAAGTTTATCTATTTATCTTCACAGGTTTCCTAGTTGTGATACCAGCCACCCAGAAATCGGAGCCTAACCATGTTTTGATGACATTTCGTTGTGTTCCAAACCAAGCTGGGGGAGAAAAGATTATTCCTCATTGCGTCCAGACATCCTGCAAGTTACTACTCAATAACCTCCCCGCATCAAGACTTACACTTAGTAAACAAGTGTTCATGCAGTAATGGAAGGCATGGCATATCATTTGATAGAAAACTTTACCAAGCTCGTTCAGGTTCTGCCAACTCTTTCCAAATTGATCGAATACTCGGACAACGAAATTCGGAGATCTTCTCTTATCTAAGAGCTGATAATTGGAGACAGATGATGCACTTCTTATAGCGTTCTCCAGCCTGTGGCAAGTGTAGACATTTCCGATTTCTCCAGATCCGTTAACATACCAGACAAGATAAATGTGAGATCAGCTTTTTTTATTATAACTTTCATCATTCTCACCTGTTTGACTTCACTAATTTTTAGCCTATTGTTGTGTAAATTTGTTTTCAACCAAATGTCTTAAATGTTTTTGTTTTTGTTTTTTTATTTAATGTTTAATATAGCAAAATACTTCGATGCTACTAACCTCGCATTGCTTTTCGTGTTTTAATATTTATCTTTCAAACCGAGTACCATAGTGCACCGAACTTGGCCTAGAGTGTATACTGCATCAGTGATATTGTGGTTACAATTTTACCATGATCGTATACACAATAGCAAATTTAGTGTTTCATAGATGCATTGCGTTAAGGGAAACCGTCGATTCCTTTGCTTGGTGCTCAATTCTTTGAGAAACAAATTATTTGGCAACTCCATTATCATAACCGGCATCACTTGGTAGCATAGGAATATTTCCATTTTTGTCGGGATGTTTCTCCACGCTTCGCCTCTTGTCAGCCTTGCAAATGGGCAAGTATTCCTTTCTGGTTTATTCAGTTGGGGTTTACTTGCCAGATTTTCCGCTTTACTTAACCTGCAAGTGTTCACTTATTTTATTGACTTGAACAAAGTATTTACATGCATCAGTTGTGCTGGGTTAGTTTGTTAAATGTCTCTGTATACGTATTTTCTAAATGCCGAAGGTCGACGATAGTGATAGCAATGATTAAGCAATGCCTTTATGCGTCAACTGAACTACGTCAACAAAAGAGAGGGAAAAAAGATGCGGGGAATAAATTGGTTGGCAAGTTGTGACGCGCAAGGGGGGGCATATGAAACATTTGACAGACGATGTGACTTGGAGACGGCTTCCATATGCAAAATATGTTAGTGATGAGGTGCCACACAGGTGGACGATGGTCTCCACAATAGAATTGGCCCAGTTAACGAAAGCCAAAAGCTGGGCAACTTCGGAAGAAGTTCTTGACTGGCTGAACTATATACCATCGTTGGTACTCATTTTGAGGAACACTTCACCAAAAGTCCGCTGAATTCCCCTCGGTATTTATTCCTCTACCAAACCGTGCTCCATGATCCAGAGGTAATATGCTAGCCTCTGGTTCCCTGGGTCGCGGATTCAAACCCGGCGTAGGGCGCTGGATTCTTTTTGGGCGTAAAAATTCATACCATGGCTTGCTTCGGAGGGGATGTCAAACCGGAGGTCCCGCGTCGTAGATTTATAGCACGCCTGATAGAGGCCTCTGAGCAAAATTAAGCGATTTTTCACACGCAAAGTACAATGGGACTTAACTATAGAAGATAAGAGCGGCCATAAATAAAAGCTCAATTTCAAGTCCCCCCCGCAAGCATTTCCGTATAGAAGCATACCCATTGCCGTATTCTCCTGAAATTATTATGTACGGAGGTCTCGTGCAAATTTTAGCTAGCAATAACAATTTATTAGATATTTGCAGAATATTGTGAAATCACAATGGGTCTGAAAGGGAGGTTAATGCACTTGTTTGCTGTTTACAGTTTCCCTTGGGCAGAAGTAGGCATAGTAGATAATCAAGAATGGTATATCCACGTGGGTGGTTTCTTTTCGAAAAGAGCCACACTTTTTAGCGTATAACTTTCAACGAGCTTCAATTTTATATTGGTGAAAGCGAAAAGAAAACTATAGCAGAGCAGTATTCGACTTATCGGCTATATAAGCAACGTTTCTTGACTCATTTAATTGGCCAGTCGAAAATGAAATTTGTGAATGGGGCAATTGACGTTTTTCAGTAGTTCACTTAAAATTTTAGCAGTGCCTTGCTTTTGCGAAGTCATTAGACATCATCAGACTGGTGCTTATTTACAGAATAAAACACTGATTTGAAAAGGAAAAAACACATGCGTGGCACAAAAATAAATATGCTTAAAACACACACGATGACTCCTATCAAAGATACATTTGTGTAGAGAAAACAAAATCCAGAGCATCTGCCATGTCGCAAGATATCGAATTGGTCATTTTGCGCGGTCTCTTTCTCATTGGGATTAAACTTTTTGCAAATTCTCTGAAATGTACTAAGATCCGAACAGCTCCAGTTCATTTTCAAAAGATGTTAATGTATTCATTCCTTAAACTCTGAAGTGCACTAGCGCGATCACTATGCCGCAAACAGCAAGTTCAGTCAATCTGGGTGAAAGAGCATTGGAAAGCATGTTTTTAGTTCAGTTTGTACTGTATTTAACTGTGACAGTTTTTGTATTCGTGTTCGGCCTCATCAGAGAAACGCGAAGTAAAACTAAAACTCCAGAAGCTGCATGCAGCATTCGATTTTGCTCAGACAACACGTTTAATACATAGTCGCACAAGTGTGACCGTAGATATCTTAAGTTAACTCGACAATGGTACTGCTTGCCACTTTTATAAAAACAAGCTATTGTTTCAGTTGCAGTCAGCTTTAATTTCTCTTGGTCAACACAAGCATGGCGTATTCTCACCAGTATCTCACGCAACAGAAAAACCACAATTATGTCTAAGATATAGCATTAGTGGATACCATGAAATGCCACTTACTCAAAATTGGCTTAGTAGACACCAGATTAACATGGTACGCCACGTAGAACGCATTGTGAGACTTGCTAATTCCAGAAGTACAAACTCTCCAAAATGGTTAATGGCTGCTCCATACTTATACATGAATCTCTGGTTCACCTCTCCTCACATTACGCTTCTCCCGTTTGGCGCTCACATTCACAAACTTCAACTTATCCAGAATAAATTTCTTCGAGTCGCAACAAATTTTTTTCGTTTGTACGTGACAATCCACATGAAGCTTGTAGTCCTGCCCATTAAATACATCAGATCTGTTTCAAAATCCTATTCCAAATTACGTAACGTCCAAGGAGCTTTAGTGTACAACCTGGGAGAAAGAAGCCGCCAAAGGTCAAGACTAAAGGGAAAATTACTCCAAATCCTATCAGTGAAAGTGAAGAGCAATAGTGGTTAAACTTATATTGTACATCTTACCTATAGGTTTGCATACTTTTTACTTAATTGAATTGCTTCACATTATTTGTTTCTAATTCCTGTATTACAAACCCGCACATTCATATTGTTAATTCTATATATCATTTACTGCTTTTGTATTATTTTAGCTCTGTGTGTCTAATTTCTTTACTTTTCCACTCAAAATTGTACATACATTCGTGGAGTCATACGATCCACAAAATGTTATTTCTTATATTCTTTATTATAAATTACCTATATAGCTTTTAGTTAGTCGGTCAAAATATTAAACAATTGGATTAGGAGACCTATGTCTTAGGTAACAGAAACTTTCGGAGGAGAATGTCTTGGTTTTTACGTGTTCAAAACAACTACTTGCTTCTGGCTATTGTGAAGTATGACAGGTTATTCAGCACCCAGTTAGGTTTGCGCGCCTAAGCATACGATAATTACACAGCTAATCAAACATATTGTCAAGAATGTTAAATCACTGTATCGTGTCGAATCCAAACAAGCTACTTCATCAAAAGTGATTGTTTACCTCAGTGTTTCCAAAACAACTCTGAAGAGGTAAACACGCCTCATCCACCACTATATCTGCTGAATTTGAAGACTTACTATTTTGAAGATATTCACTAAATTCATTCGTTAGTTTTCTGGTCTCCTCCCCACTACGTTGCGAGGTTGATTTTTATCATTTTTGCTTGCTCTTCATTGATTGCTTTGGTCTAGAATGCACCCAGTTCTGTATGTTTGAACATTTTATTATTTTGACGTTTCACTTTTGTGTTATAAAGATGCTCATGTTCAAACTTACACAGGTTTCTCAAATTCGCCCCCTCATCCTCACACCATTGTTAGAAGAGCTGGTTCTTTTATCTACTCATAGAAATGGTTTCCGTAATGTAGATACAATGGTGGTACGAAAGACTGAAGTGATAGTGAAATGTTTAAAGAGCCATTTTTATTTGGGTGTGGTGGATTTGATATTTTGTTTTAGAAATGATCTGTTACATTCACGCTTCCTCCAGCCAATTACTTTTCTCTTGTATAAACTATTACAAAAGCTTGTCTACCAATTTCATTTTATTGGGAATGAACGTATGCAGAAATGGTTTCATCACACATTTCGCTGCAAGTGGAATACAGTAGGCTCAGTTTATAGATAAAATGCAGGTCGTGATATGCTTGCTTGGACTTGCAACTGTTTACATGACCACCAGAAACAAATAATTAGGAATTACGTAATAAATTCAAACCCGTGACGAATATTTAGGAAATGGTTAATGCTGCAAAACATACGTATTGTATGTAAGCGTGTACTTCCAACGATCTGCATTTCATAATCAGTTAAGTTTCAGTTGACAATTAAGCAAAAGAACGCAAAAGTCATTCATAGATTTTTTTTTTTTTTTTTTTTTTTTTTTTTTTTTGAGGGGGGAAGCAGTGTTAAGGGCGATTGTATTGCATGCGGCATCGCAGTATCACTGATGATACATGGAATTAAGATAAAGCACCATGAGGGAAACCGAAGAACCCGGAGGAAACCCGCCCCTCCGCCGCTTTGTCCACGACAAATCCCACTTGCGGTCGCCTGGGTTCGAGCCTGTCTCCTTTGGTGAGAGCTGAATGATTTAACCATTATGCCACGGCGCAGCCTAAAATGTTTTTAAAAATTCGTAAAAATTTCCAGGTATGTCATCCACCTTAAACTGTTGGTATTTTGAACACTCCTTAAGAATCATTTTCCAAAAAATTAAAATTGGGAAAGTCAGTTGAAGGGTTTGGGCTTGGGATTTTCTTGAACTGGTTTCCTTGTCTATGGGAATATACTGAGCATAAGTATAACCAAGTGTTGCATCTATCCTGCTTTTCATGGTAGTATTCTCAGAAGTAAGTCTGCTTTGCTAAGATCAGCTGCAACATTCTAAACTGAGCCAGTGTTCAAACTGCGTACAGTAAATCTAAATCAGTAGAGATCTTTTTCTCCATTTTTAAATTTTGTGTTACGGTTTTTCTTTTTTTCTGTTCTTTTTTTTTCTTCCGAAATCTTCCTTGGCGTAAGGTTGTGATATACTCGTACAGAGGAGAGGTTATACTTATCTATCACTCCAGTCTCGTATTGCTGTAAACATTGTCGAGTCGATCGTACTTGATGCCCAACGGCTGCGTTGTCGCGTCTTAGTTCTATGTAGGTACTTCGGCAAGTGAAGTGACATGAAGGAAACTCCATTTCAGGGTGTGGAACTAGATGTGCAATCATAATGGAATTAAGCATGTCAGTATTAATTTAAAAGTGCATGAAAAATAAATATTCTCAAATTCAATTATTCGTTACGTTATTGGGCATACGTCTATGGAGGTATGAAGAGTTTCAGGAGTATTGTGATCTTCCATCGGTATTATTAGCGAAGATCGTGTTAATAACAAATGCTGCACTCCGAGTGTAGAATTTTCATGTGATAGCGTTTACTGCGCTTAGTGCATTGTAATTTCACAAGCAATGCGCTAACAGACTCGAGAGTTGAATTTGGCTGAGAGTGTCTTAATTCAAGTATATTGGCTCTCAAAAAATTATTTGAAAGCACGAAATCAGTCGAGGTTCGGTGTAATAAAAGCTGACATATGGTGTAGTAACCATTTTGAGGGGATGCCAGTGACGAAGCAGGTGACCAGGGCGGAAGTGACGAGTAATAGATGTGGGAATAAGGCGCCCTTCCAGTTTTGGCAAGCAGTTTCTCGATCAATGCAGAAGCGAAACTCCCGCCCGTTAGCTACTGCCCTCTCTCGGCACGGAGACGTAGCAGTGGAAGAGTCCATTTGTAGCTGTAGAAAGGTGGGGACGTCAGTAAGCAGGTTTACTTGGTGGTACGAAGTGCGTAGTATTGCCGGGAAGTGAAGGACAGCGTTAACGGTGTAAATAATCAGTGTGATGCGTTGCTTTGCTGCAGTGAACAGGAGTGAGTGGCATAATAATGGTGAGTACGCACGTGGGAGGAACAGTGTGTGCCAAATCGCGCCCAAAGCTGAAACAGGAAGTGCATCTGCCCCCACCCTTTCTGTGGTACACGTGTGTATGTTGCTAGCGTCATTATCTGCAGTGAAACGGGATTCACAGATATTGGGAGACGTTTACTTCCAGAAGACGCACATTTGCATGAATATAGACGAATGACGCCGTTTCACAAAGAAAGCAGTGGCTTTTGTTTAAGTAACAACTCAGTATTCCCTGTTTGTTATTTTGGTTTGAACAAAGCCGTCCTTGTAAACTGGACGAGCGGTGTTCTTTTTCGGTGTTGGTTTGGGGGGGGGGGGGGCGTAAATGTAACTAACGACTAGACGCGACATAGGCCGAGCGCTGGAGTAGCTTATCGACCTTGAAGATCGTGCTCTGTACGATATTGCGGAAATATTGTATGGTGTCATTGTTCCAAGGGCGTTGGCTTTCGTCACAGAATACTGCTGCCCTTCTTCATATAGAGGCACTTCTAAGACGCTTTCATTTCTGACAAACCTCCATAGGCTAATGACTTTTGTGGAATAGTTGCCTAGAATGCAGAGCAGATGATGCGTGCTTTGTGTATAGACAGAAATAACTCGCTAATTGTGGTAAATGCCGACAATTGGAAGTAGGCGGCGGTTCCCAGGCTTGGCAGTGTGACGAGAGTTCTCAGGAATGTGCCGTTGTAGCCGGTACAGCCTGCGTAGTAAGTTCGTGCGTATTAGTGGAGTACGGCGTTATTTTGTTTCCCCGATTCATTGGAAGAACAGGTGCAAGCATCTAGAGGTCATTCATTAATGATCGGTATAAAAGTTGCACACTTGTCGAAGAGATATGCTCTGTACGCTTTTAAATAAGTACGTAGTACATGCTATTTTGAACTATTCCATTTGGGGAGAGAGGCAAAGTTGTAATTCGAAATGCATGCTTGTCTTTTAAAACAGTGTTTAGTAGACCTCTCTTGATTATATAACATTGCGATAGGATAGATTATTCGTGTACTCCCTACGTTTTGCCAATGTTATCGAACATGTATAATTTGCGGTAACTAGTAATGTGATGTAGCAAACATTTTGTGGCAGCGCGCCGGAGTGCATCGTTCGTTATGACATGACGGACAGGTGGAAGCGGGGTCGTTGACATTGATTTCTTTGAATCGCCTCGCAGTACTTGCCTTGCCATGCGTGTCACTCACAGCGCATTACTGGGATAGGTCAGCTATCTTCTAGCGACTGGTCAGCTGGTGGCAAAGAATATTCACAGCCCACAATCCCGAATTCTAGATCGTAGAGTTCGAAAATGGAAGTTGAAAAGTTTGTACTCGAAAATTAGTAATAAACCGCGAATGTATTTTGCTTGTTCTTTGGAATTTTTAAGACATCCCGGAACTATATTTTCTACGTAGTCATTAGCAAACCAAATTTCTGTTTTATAAAAGTGAAAATGCCTTCAGCGTTGCAGGCAGTGGTTGAACATTCGTTGGAATTTGGGAATATTTTGTTACCCTAAAACAGAACCATTTGGACTGTGGTGCTGAAGATATGTAGCTTTGTGGTTTATTTTATTTTTTCTTGCACCGAAGTACGAATTCCTGTTTTTTTTTTTTTTTTTTTTTTTTTTTTTTTTTACTTTGGTAATTACATACTTAACATTAGCATGATTTTATTAATGAACCACAAAACAGTAGTTAACAAATTGCTAGAAATATAGAGATGAACTGTGAGCCTTTAAGCAAAATCTTATGACAGGTGCAAATTTTCGTCTTACTGACAGATCTGCAAATAATTATGTTGATACTTGGCCTAATAAGGTAATCATTGCTTTGATATCGAAGGAAGGAGGTTATTTCCACAAATAAAAACAACCGTTACTCTATATGCTCGAATAAGCCACTTGACACAAGATAGGGGAGTATCAATATTAATCGCAGCAGTTATCGCTTGTGAAAATATTTTCCATATCCCTGAATTTAGCATCAGTGGTACGGAATCTGTTTTTTTAAAGGCGATCTCCACAACAACAAAAAAAGTGTTCCTTCAGTTGTAAGCATTTTTTGTGTAGTAAGGTTTCGCCTATCTCTTGCGATTCACCAGCTATGCAAAAGTCAGCTAGAATGAAGAGAACTTCGGAGGCCATTGCCAGAAAAGACAAGATACACATTTCATGTTTTGTCATGAACATAGCATTTTAATCAAAATCCTTAGAGCTATTTTTGAAAGGGAAAAAAAAAACTACGTGCGCTGAAGGTTTTGTTTTCGAAAAAGACATTTGTTAATGTATCAGGTGTTTTAATATTAACTTGACAAGGCGTACATCTTGAGTTTTCTTGTAATGGGTGTGAGGTCTTCTTTCTGAATGATTTCGAATTGACAAAGAAGGGAAGGGCCTGCTTTCGAACAGAATTTTTTTTAAATTTAAAATTAATCCCGGGACCTATGTTTAGATGTATGAAAAATACTGCAATCATTGGACCGTATAATTTCGAGACATAGATTTGTCTTCGCATAAGTAAACACGCGTCTGTCACAAAGTGATTAAGAACAAGCTCGTGTTGTAGACACGTGGTGCAATAAACCAGAGCAATCTTCAGTAGAATATTCCATGTGCGTTATGTTAAGTTCTACTTAAATTACTCTGTTGAAATTGTAGCTGCCAAGAATATTGGACAATAGGCAAAAATGTGATTTTGGGCTACGAATTTTTGTGTTAAACGCACTATTTCCAGAATTATGGGTAGCAGAGCTCGAACGTAATTGGGTACTCTGTCTTATATTACAGTAGGTTGGAAGTATTTGTTTTGGTGGTGTAATTGTATGCCCAACACCCTTTCCATTAACTATCAATTTAGTATTCTAGTGACCATTCCATAAAGCAGAGATAATATACAGGGCGTTGGGGATATGAATGCGCAGATTTCGGATGGTAATATAACCAATAAAAGCCGGAGGCGTGTGCGTTTTTCCGTAGGTATACTGCACATGTGCTTTACTGTTATAGCTCTCGTATGTAAACAACTGCAGGTAGGTACAGCCTGACCATGAAAAGCCACCTCTCTGCAGCTCAACCTACAAACATCCTATGAACACCATCATTCCACGTCTGCAGTGTACTGCTAGACGAAACAATACCGCGTTATACTACACCTTGACCTTGCATCTGCATACACTTACAAGGCAATGCTTCGCTAGAGTGCTTTTCAAATGGGAAGAGTTCTGGTCTGCAACCAATGAGATACGTTTACGTGCACAGCGTTGCAAGCTCATTACCCCCACTCTTTTTATTCCCCCCCCCTCTCTCTCTCTCTCTCTCTCTCTCTCGCACACTGTCCTAGTTCATGCAAGTCTACCTGGCACAATATGACAACACAACATGACTCCAATTGGTTGCCGGCATAGAGGCGCTCAAGGACAAACTCCTTCCCAGTTGAAAAGCACAGTAGGTTGCAGAGTACTACGTTAAGTTGTTTTTGACTCTTGCTTCTAGTGGTAGTTATTTGCACATTGATTGCCGTGCTATACCTCTGACGTCATTCATACTCTGCGTCCAGCTAACCTGTATCGTATGCGAGCGCACATCCCTCCGGTCTGTAATCAAATATGGCGAATAAGGATCCAATAAATTCATCTATCAGGAATGGTAAAGAAGATAATTGAACCTTAAGGAATACATTACCTGCATAGTTTGGCAACACGGTAGGACTAAAGAGACTTATACGACTTGCAATTCTTTGCATGCTTGCGCACATACGACGAAAGCCCAGATTATACCACCTCGAAAACTGGCTTCACCTCGTGCCTGCGTGTTAACTACTGCAGTTAACGGGGGGAGGGGTGGTTTTCTTTCAAGCTTTGCGAGCATTGATCTGGCAGGTAGCTTTTACTGTCAAAATCCCTGACCTTCCACTCCACACGCGCGCCAATGTTGCTAAGCTATTCCACAGATTAATAATTTTCAGCAGATTCTTTGGCATCCAATTTAATCTTTTGTGGCTAAACGACTTATTTTACCCACAAATGAACAGGATAAAAACTCATCTTCTGAAGACATTTTGCCGCTTGTACTTGCGTGCATAGTTCATAATCAGTGTTATAAGCGAGTCGACGTATAAATGTTGAATAAGAAATTCTGTTCTAAACCGTAATGAGATAACCAAAGAATCACATTGAACTTTAGATGCAATTTAGATAATTCGTCACTCCACTGTTCTTCCTTCAGCACAATGTCACTAAAATTTGTGTATCAGAGTTCCAATTGAGTAAGCTTCTGAATGGACCAAGAAGTAAATTTCAAGAAAGGTATTGATGTTATGTCCTAATGTGAGTTGCGAAAATTAATGACAGTTCATCGGCTAAAGAGGATAGAAATTGTGCTTGTCGGTCGGAATGCATGTGTATTTGGTTTCTTGATGAATTCCTAGGTGTTTAAATGAAACAAATACGTTTGCACAATGTGTAGGGTGATTAGCCTGTTTCTTGAGGATTCATTTTGGGAATATTCAGGATCTGTTGTTTTAAGCGGTTATTTCATTTACATGTTCACATTAGTTTACGTTATTCCAGGAAGCGTATCACTTATCGCGAAGTGAGGTGATCACAAGTTACCTCCACAAGGGTGAGCGTGGCGTCGTGCGATTACAGCGTTGCAGTACGAAAATAGAAATATTTACGTATTGCTGAACTTGCCCAAGAACTTGGGAGTGAATATTTTACTGCAAATGTTAACGTTGAACGTGAGTTATGCAGAAACTTTATCTGCAACATTCCTACGCCGACTGTACATTTTCTGTTGTGATCATGTGACAGGCCCCCTCCCACTTCCTATAGTCCAAACCCCGCAACTTTTTATTTCTTGTATGATGGTTTGGATTCTACTCGTACTTATCACATCTTTTATACCAAAGTCATGTCATAACATATCCCTTGATTTTCAGAGGAAGTAGGGTTTGATTCTCCTGAATAGTTTTAGGACACCTAAAGTACCTACTGATCGTAATTCTGATGAGATTCAAGCAATTGTTTGTTAAATGTCATTTCCTCCAGTATACGATCAAATGTGGAGCTAATGAAAAGAAAAGGGAATCCAAGAGCAGTGTGCAAGACACTATCAAATTATCCAAATATTTTAACATGCTATATTTCGTGAAGTTTTTTCAACCCCGCCTTTTTTAACGTGTTTTTTTTTAAATGCGTACAGCATGAACATATCAGTATTGTTTTCTGGGACGTATTAAGTAGGACATTAACGAAAAAGTTACAGGTAAAAAAGATTGTGAAAACAATTTTGTTTGAATCTAATTGGGATATTTCAAGTCAAATTATTGTGCAATGAAGACCTCTAGTGAATTACTGGCGAAAATGCGCATGTGTATTTAATGCGGTTTTCTAATGTAATATTAATCCCAAATGAGATTAGTGTGTTAGATGATACCAAATTTTAAGTAATTCCAGTTGCCTAATTTCCAAAGCTTTATATCAGCGTATTTTCCGTATTTCGCAGCCATAAGTGCAACTGGCACTGCTATTATGGTAGCCGCAAAATTTAATGGCGGCTGATAGCTGGCTTACTACTCTTTTTGCTGTTGTGCAAATACATTTTGTGGGTGCAAAGTATATTTATATTATTGGCTTTACAACGTGTTCAACTACACAACACAGCAGGGTATGGCAAGCCTGTGATTGAATTTAGTATCGAGCCACCCGCCATCAAATTTTGCGACAGCCATAGAACTGATACTAAGAGAACTAGGCAGCAAAGGATGACTGTGACAGGGGTTTTCAGCACTCGAACCGTCATTTATGCACTCCACCTCCTAGGCCGGTCAGGTAGCAGAAAAATGGTCATGTTTCAAGTTAAACCTCGCTTATAATACCAGTCGTAATGTTAGGTACATATGTGGCTTCTTATTATGATGGGTAAGGAAACAAACTCCACCATTTAGCATTTTTACTTTATAAAATGTATCAAATGGCGTATTTCTCAAGTTGAAAGAGGCCTCTTGGAATAGGTGTTGGAAATAAAGCCGAATGTTGTCACGTATCTATCGAAGGAACCAGTCACACTATTGGCTTGGCTGTAGCAAATAGTGAAAGAACGCATTCCTCTCCACACTTGCGTACTAGTTTGACTGATTGCCTTGACTGCTTCCTCATATCTTTATCTTGATTATTGCATTTTATGCAGTTGTGTTTCTATTTGGTACCGGATGTTACTTTTGGGTGTTTCAAAGTAGATAGATCAGGCTGATCGAGTTCGAGAATATCCGCCATTCTGAAGCAGATGTCATAGAACCAATGTTTCGGTTTTAATTAGGGCATTCAGGTGGGAATGTTTGTGAATATATTTGGGATTTAGCGCACTGAGCTAATTTGCGGAACCTTGTCTCCAAAGAATGCCGGGAATGTTTATATTAATACTGGAGAAACGTATTTCTCCACATAAAGGATCTGAGGGAAGTGAATGACCTTCATAAGTTAGGCGCATTTTAACGGCTTCCTCGAATGCTCTACTGCAGCAGCACGAAAGGGTCTTCCAAGGTTGTTGACTTTGTCTTTCCTGATTAAACAATGTTTCTCACCTTAACTCGATTCGTTTATGCCCAATAATGGAATTAATCTTTACTTGCATGCCGCAGGTATGGTTTGGTTTCTCTGCCAAATAACTAGCGCGGTTTAATTCGCTTTGCCAAAGAAACGTGTGATGCCGAATCTATAAACTAAGGCTTAAATTATACGATTTTAAGTGAAGTTTTGTAAGTGTAACAATATGTGATCTCAGTTTATAACGTAGGTGTATGGTATTATTAAAGCTAAACACGTATCTTCTCTCTTCAACTAATACGAGAGATACGAATTTGTTTCTGCCAGCTCTTACATCAGGAATGGCAATTTAAAGAAACATGGACTCTCTTCTTGGTAACAAAAGGAAAACTTCAGTTCTTGTTAATCTTGAACGTTACTTTCTTATGTTTCGCATCTCAGCATGTTTTATATTCTTTATGGTATGTTGTCAGAGCGTTTTGTTGAGTACAATTTTACCGATTTATTTTAGTCAATGTGTCATTAATTCATATCTGTCTAGGTCTAAAGAGACTCTACTGCTGTCGTTTTATCCTTAAAATGTAGTTTTGTTTACATACACATCAGTAAAAGGTACAAAACTGAGCTGTTCTTATCTTTCAACATTTTACGAGGAGTTTTAGTTTCTATTCTCTAGGAGTTTAATTAAAATATTTATTTCTCAGGCTATGCCTACATTCAATAATTCGTATGTATTTGTAAAAGTGTGCCCTAATTACGAGAAGGCAGTTTAAAAGTAAATTAAAATGCAACAGATTCCTTAGTTATACACTGAAAACTGGCATAGCCTTTGAAGGTGTTACATTGTTAAAGAGTGGGTTGTGAAGTAAACACTGCTACAGAATTACTGTAACCGTTATAGGAAACGTGTTTGGTGCCCATTAAAACGAGATAGGAAACAAAGTGAGGAAGCACTGCATAATATGCTTGTCAATGGCAGCTGAATTTTCGTCAGGCGCTGTAATAGGATGTAAGGTACAATGTATCCAGAACGTCCTGACACTCAACATGCGCGAGAGAGGAGAAATTACGAAGTGACTGGAGTGGTGTGATGTGAACTCGGCAGTCATGTACACAAGCGATGTATGTTTACGTGTTATAAGCCAGTATAGTGTAGTTATCACAGTGAGAGCGGGCGTTGCACTGATCCCCACCTCTCCTATTATGCAAGTAAGCATATGCCTCTTCTATTGCACATCTATGATTCGGGAGTGGGGGAGTGTCACGACAATCTGGACAAACTGTATTGTGCTACTCTAATGGTTAACATGAGGCATGTCAAAGCCGGGTGAGTGTCGCGAAAAGCAACGTACGTTTTCTCCAAGTAAGCGTTCGAACCCCACGGGCGGACATTTACTTAGAAGACCGTTTTCACGAGAAAACTGCAGAATGAGAAAGTAAAGAGCTGTTGCAACTGTTTCACTCCACATGACGCTTCAGCCATTGCCATAAGGTTTTTTGTAGCCCACAAGCATATGTTTGTTAGCGACGCTATCAATTGCCGGGATCATCCGCGCGACGGTTTTCCGGAATCTCATCCATTCCAGTCAATCTACTGACATGGGGCTAAAAAAACGCCGGTTTGGGTCGGGTTTGAATTCGCGACCTTGGGATTGATAGGCCAGCACCTAACCAACTGAGCCACACACGTCATTTCTGGTAAGGTTTGCTGCATCGCGATGAGGACTGGCGATAGAAATCCCAAAATGGTAATGGCATGGTGCAGAAACCAGCGACAAATCCTCTGGTGAGAATCCCTGGACGTGTTGCAGATGGCAGGATAGTAGCGGTTGGCATGTTGGTTACACATAAAACCATCCTTGGCTTGTACCATGTTGGTGGGTCACCTGCCTGGAGCTTGTACCAGGATTGGTGTCAATATCCCGTAGAACATGTTCCTCTAGATCTTATGTACCCATATTCCGCGGCCGTCCTGCTGTCTGAAAGGAAACATCCTCACACACGCGCCCAAAAGTGGTGCCACACTTTGTGTGAAGTGGTTGGTGCTGCTTCTGTGGGGACTTGACTCGGTACATCCGTGCTACCTCTGAACCATTTCAGTATAGGAGCATCATCTCGGCATAACTCCTGGAACGAATGCCGCTACGTTACATATCTCCAATCTCACAATCCGCAACACAGGAGTACTGCAATTGGGCCGGGAGAATGGTGTGCGTCAGTGCCTGCCGTCTGGGAATATTCATTTCCGAACATATGTTGATGTGACCCTTTTTCCGTCCATTTTCAGTTAGGAAACGTTCCCTTGTTTGTCAGATTAACTAAAATGCATCCCATATTGGTGACTTAAACTTGTGTTCTTACTACTTCACATTACAATAACACGTAAGGTACTACCTGCAAAAAATTAGCAATAATGTAATTTCTGCAAATGTTTATCTCGATTATCATAAAGTAAATACAAGAATAAGTGCTTGTAAGAATAGTTTGGAGTGCAGCACATATTTTTCTCGATCAGTAATGTTGGGGTTCACTGTGCAGAGGGTCGTTCCGAGATTGACATTTATTGTTGTTGAATTATTGCATTTTCTACCTCTTACGTTACACATAGTCTTTTCTGTATTAGATAGTTAACAAGCACATTTTTCAAATCGCTCACGTGCAGCAAATTATGTATAAATACAATTAAAAGAAGCCATTTTAAATGGCTTTCCTTGTGCTGGACCAATTTCTTTGGCGACCTAAGTGCTTCTTAAACAGTAGAGCAATTACGTAACATTGCAGTATAATAAATAATATTGAACATATTGTGCATATTAGGATTTTAATTGAATTTCGGTACATTGAAAACCTTGTGGGATTCTAGCTCTGAAGGTTTTTACTGATGCCTCTTTGGAATTGTTTTGTATTGGAGATTCCATGGCAAGGAAATTGGCTGGTAAAATTTAATTCATTGCACAGATCAGACATTCCACATTTGTGAAAATGGATTAGATCTGCACGGAAAGCATTGTCTGCGAGTATTCCCGCTGTTATAGTGTGGGTTACCTTTTATACTTATGAGGCTGCATTTTGCTTTCAAACTGGTGATCTTTTTTATTAAATTGTACCGTTTGTTTCATGAATAGAGTAGTTCATTATATTTTGCACAAGACAACATAGCTTACAAATAAAGATCTAATACACACGTAGGAGACGAGTACAGAGCTACCTTTTCGTATAGGGGTATTTCATTTTAGGCTAATTGAGGTTGACACGCTAAATTCGGAGCTGCATCTTTGGATATTCATGGAGGACACTTCGCATGACGATACGGAGGAAGTGCGGTTTGTATACCAGATCTACGGCACAGCCCATTGCCTCACCTCCTTTATTCGCAGACTTCTTTTTGCTGGTTACAATTCTGTTTTCCTTTCCGCACGCCATAGCTGTGATAACGTAGTCTGGAAAGAGTGGACAAAGATGAATGAAAAGTCTCTTCTTGTGGTATGTTTGTGTGTGGTCAGCCGGCCTTCAAACGAAGGTCAGAGAACGCTGCTTGGCACAGCACCAAACCAGCACGCCTGTCTGGCTTCCTATAAATATGACTGGCGAGAACCAGCCACGACCCCCCCCCCCCCCCTCGTGCTTAACGACAAGGTGATTTCTGTTTTCCTTTAAAACAATTCAGATACACACATGGGCATAAATATTCATACAGTTGCAAATACAAAGTGAAATATTTTATTTTGAATTTTTCCGATCACAAAACTTGCTACAAAGTCCACAATATGAACTTCACACACCGTATTTAAGTACAGTTATAACAGAATTACATTTACTTTGTTCTACATTAATACATGAAATCTTTGGACTCATAGGTTGAATTTTGAGGGCATAAGTATTCATACACGAACACAACATACAAAGAGAAAATTATAAAAGAAACCTTAGTACTGTTTTGTACGCCAACCCCTTCTGTAAATTACCTAGGTACTTCTCTCAGCTAGTGCGACACGTTTTCTAGTTGTTTCTGCAACAATATTATGCTATTCTGTCAACTAGCTACATACGTGCTCAATGGGGTGGAGATCCCGAGATTGTGCATGTGTTCTTAGTGTGTATGTAGTATTATATAGCAACCACAAACGGACAATCTCTGCAGTATGTTTAGGGTCATTGTAATAATTGTCACCTAAATTCAACTTCTGGGCAGGCTTCTTCAAATTGCCTTTCAATATGTCAGGTATTAGTACCTGTCCATATTGCCCTCAACTTCCCCTACACCAGAAGCATATGTACATCCCCAGATCATATCACCACCACCACCTTCATGTTTTACTGTTTGCTTGCAATTTTTGAATATCCAATGCTGTATTCGGCTTTTTCACTTTGGCATTCGGCCATCACTATGAAGTATTTTCGTCAAAAAATAAAACACTTTCCCAGAATGCATTGTCCTTCCCTGCACGTTCCTCTGTAAACACTAGCTTGCCCTTTTAATTTTTCCTGCTGATATATGGGTGCTTTCTGGGTACCCGGGAATGGAACCCAGTACGACTGACAAATCGTCTTATTGTCCTGGTCATTACGTGCTTCCCATATTGTTCTTTTACATATGCAGCAATTTGGGGTTTTTCTGTAACATTTTCGTCAACTGTCTTTGTTCCCTAGAGTTCAGTTTCTGTGGGCGGCCTACTTTCTCTTCATTTATTAGCATATGACTTTCTTTAAAATGTTTAATAACACTCTGCCCTGTCGAACGACTTGTTCCTATGGTGAGATATTTCACAAAACGGTCCTTTCTGTTTTTATGTAATGAAACAATCACTTCCCTTGGGTCTAAAGATGCTTTCTTTCGTTTGTGATCCTTTTTGTTATAAAACACGCCAAAGTACGCCAATAGAATGTTTGAAGTTCATGTGTATGGCAAATGTTTGCGGCTTTAAATGTAGAAATGTTCAAAATTAAACATTTTCCTTTTTATTGATAGCTTACAGATACTTATGTCCATATGTGTACATTTTACTAACTGAAATCGTGTTGATGTAATCAAGGTGTTAGTTACATCTTGATTGCAATTTCATGATTAATGACGGCGGGAAAGTTGTTTATAATGCTATTCTGTAATATAATCCTAGTTTTTTGTTTCGTGGAATAAAAAATGGGATTTTATTAAGATGGTAATACGTGACCTGTATTTATGCCGTTATTCATTTTGTGACCGCGTCAACAAATATTTATTGTAGGATAATAGCAAGAAAGACTAGTTCTATATTTCAGTTACTTCCACTTCCCTTGGCATTACGGCTGCGATTGGCTGCAGTTGTGCCCAAGGTCTATGTGAAGAGCCAAAGCTGCTTTATACGCATTCAATTAAAATAGAATTCGATTAGCAGAAAGCTTTTTCATTAAATGATATTTGATCATTTAAATGTTAATAGTTGCATTCTTTAGCGATTTAATGAACTGTATTATGTGGATCGATCTGTTTTGATAACTCGAGGTAACATGGCGGACGCCATGTATCATTTTTTGTTACATCTTGTAGCGTTTTAAGTTTGGATTGTTATACCACTATGACCTCGACAGAATCCAGTAATAAAAGCTGTAAGCACTAATGCACGTATAGAAGTTAATGTAGGGTTGGAAATACGTGTAGTATCAAAAGGTGGTCTGAAGTGAAGATAAAAGCTCATCTCTGAAGGACAGTGATTTCCATACTGAAGCGTGTGCGAATGCCACGGAGTATTTTTGGGTGTCTCGTTTCCCCTTCGAAGTTGGGTTGTAGCATGGCAGCCCGCAGCTGCTGCTCTCAGGAATTCCTGTGTAATGGTTCCTTCCGGCGATCCCCCCTCCCCTGCCCCTTCCGCCTGGCTGGTACCACGGGTCTCTTGGCGGGAAAATATTCAGGTATTGCAGGCAAGGTTTCTTCGAACGGTGGGGTGGGAGTTCCTCTACTACGAAACCTTTTACTGCTTTAGCCCACTCCTTTGATCCAGAAAAATGCTGAACGTCATTTTTGTTCAGGCTATTAGGACAGATGGAGAGATATTACTGATCTGTTATCTCTGCCTCTTAAATTGCTGAATTATGGTACAGGTTTTTGAAGTTGTTTATCATCTAGCATTTTGGCAGTTTAATCACATTCCAAACCATTGAGTTTTCTGGTATGCACAATCCATGTAGAATGTGTATCGTGTTTGTAATGAGTGAAGTTATAGTAGATATAATTGCGCCATTGTGTTTTGATAATGTAAACCTGTACACATTTAAATTGTATGGGTTCGCTTATCACCTGCTCTTTGTGTCGTATAATGCAGACATATTCAACCCGGAGTAAGCGAAGACTTCTAAGGAGGTACCACAATCTAAAATACGCATATAGTCAGTTTTCTGAATGACCACAACGAAAAATATTTCAGAAGAATCCATTTTCCTTACTCTATCGGTCTACCCAACAATATCTTACAGGTGCGCTAGCATTTTCTATTTTTTGTTTCAAATGCCGACAATTTAGTGTCTACGAATATACGTTACCGACTGAGTTATCTTTTAGAACACAAACAAGTTCAAACGTAATGCACACTTCAAAAAAATTAACAAAGGTGTATTCGATATATCGTATGAATTAGCATTGCTAGTTGCTAAAAGTGAATCACCTTATGTTGCAGTTGAATCTCTTTCTATTCTTGGTTGTTTGATTGTAGCATATACAATGTTAAATTCCGCTTAAGTACCTAATCAAAACAATTCTGGCAAGTATAAGGCGTAGAATTTGATATGGCACAAGATATTGCTGAGCAAATGGTAGAAAATATTAAGAGACAAATGATCTGCGATTGAAATCGATGAATCGATGGGTGTTTTTGAATTTTTAGAAAGGGTACTATTGCATATGAAATTCTAGAATTTAAATAATTACCGGAAGGAGAGGATATTTTCAAAATTCTGGGTAATTTTATAAAATTAAGATATGAAACTCTATGGCTAGATCTGTGGCTAAGAAATACTGGCTGGAATAGAGATACACGGAGAAAAAAGATTGAATACCACTGGTATAATGAATCAATCATGCACAGAATTAATGCATTCAAGCTGTTGACGGTTTGGGCATAATTTAAGCTTTAGAATACTTAATTCGGTAATCTGTCCTGATCGTAAGAGCGGCCGTACAATTAATTCCTACGTATCTCAGAGTGCATAAGAGGTTTATTCACAATTTTTGTGCTCATTGTGAACATTCTAATAGTACAAAAATAAAATGCTTTCTAAGGTGTGTGTAAACCAATGTCTTTTGATAGAATACACATATCTGAGTATTGACTGTTGTCTTATAATGGAAGCTTTAAAATTAGTTATTGGACAAATTACTTAGGTGCTTTTCCCCCCTACTTAGCGGTGAACCCTTAGTTGCAATTGCGACTAAAATTATTGTGGTCGTCCCTTAAAGTGTTGCACAATCCGAATTAGTTAATCTCTCCATACGGAAACACTTAAATTAGCTGAAATGGTGGTGCTCCTTCAGCTTTCACTTTGTGGTGAGTACGCCACAGATTTTCAATTGGATCCTTGTCTTTCTAGGTTTGGCATCTTGCATGAAAATACCATTCCTTGATGGAAGCCATTCACAGTACATGTGTACCATACAATTCTTTTACACTTCATTTTTAGAGCATTCACAATGTGCAGCCCCGATTCATATGTTACGATAATTCTCAACCACGTTATTTGACTCGCCCCTTCAGTGCCTCCGGGACCTCTTCTAACATTAATAGGATTTTCCTCCGTGTGGTAAATATCAATCACCTGCAGTTGCATACATGAAAAGAATTATTGTAGCTAGAAGCTGTTTTAAAACTAAGTAATTTTAATAATTTCAGTAAAATGACTTTCGGTAACGCCTTTTTATTTTGATGAACAAATATTTTCAATTACCTTTTTGAAAGTAACTTTACGGATGTTGTATACTCGTGTTCTATAGCCTAGAACAGTGTTTTATCATGAAGTTTCTGCTTTTTGGTTGCGCCTTGCCTTCAGATCAACATCAACCTGCCGCCTCCGAATTGTTCTTGGGGTAACTTGAGCTCCATGTACTCTGGCAACCCTGTGTGAAGTGAATGGTCTATTTTCACATGCTTTTCTTAGCAAACATCTCAAGAAAGCGGTGGTGGCCAGTTTTCCACCATAACTTCCTTTCCGTTTTGGTGTAGAAATGTCCTTTTCTGAGTTTTTTTTTTTCGGGGGGGGGGGGGGTTGCTTACTACTCGCTTAGCTAACGCTAACACCAACGCTTAATTTACATATTTCTGTCAGAATATTCCGTGTTCCAACCTCGCCACTATTTCTTGGAGTAGGTAACATCAGTGGTTTTACCCATGATTACACTAAACCGGAAACATGCTTTGTGATCTGGAGAAACCTCTGCCTACCTGCGAAAGTGACCACCACCCCAACTGCCAGGTACCCAACAGAATGTGTGTAGGTAGTGAGGTCAAAGAAAAGGAAGGAGAATATACTGAAGGAAAGAAAAATGGAAAGTGTACAAAAAACGCAGCAGTGCCACATCACTGTACCTGCCTGTAATTCACGAGAAGAGGTCTGAAACTAGTAAAATATTGCACCACATAAAGCAGAACTAAATAGAAATGCAACTAAAATGGGCTAGAAAGCAACCTGTGCTAATAATTTGGCCACTACTGTATATTGAAATATTAATTAACCAATGAAAGAAAATGCGTTACAATCTAAGTTGCAGGCGAAAGTATTAGGACATGTTTGAACCGAATGTTTATATTGACCACAATATTGGTTATATTTGTTTTGATTTTGAATTATATTCCCGCTTTCTTATCCTACAATCATCTAGACGGATATTTTTAAAAAGTATTGTAACGTTCCTCTTAATTAGTCATGAAAATCATGAGTGGATATCTCTCATAGGTTTTCTTGTTCCCTGCTACTTCTCCTTTCCGCCAAGAGACCTTTAATTCCTTGTGGTAGTTACCTGCAGTCAAAGTGGGACAAACCTGGGGGCTTGTACGGCTATTCCAGTAAAGCTTGAGCCGAACAAGTTTTTAACATTGTTCATCGCTATAGGAAGTTCCATTGGTGCTGCATAAGCCAGAACTGTATGACGTTTAAAGAGAACTGAAAACAACGTACAAATATAGAACAATGCTGTGATTTGTGCACAGGTCACTGCTCAGATGAAGGAATATCTAGGTAAACAAGTTGATTAAAGCTAAAGCGCGTCTCACCCTTAAAAGACAGTACACGTTAAATTGAGCGCAGTGTTGCAACATGTACTAGTTGCGAATCTCTCTCCGCGAGCGACTCGAGGTGGCCTGAGTCCTGTACTTAGTCCTTCAATTGCTGCTTGACGAGATGGGCACTTTTAACTTTGGTATCCCTCCATGCCTTTGTTACTGTATGACCTAAATTTACAAATGACTCGTCTGTATAAACAATTGATTTCCCCTGGTCCCTAAACCTTTTACGTGTTTTAGATATTTATGTCGCCATCTGATGATATCGATATCGTCTCTTTCTATTAATATGCAATTGTTACCCTTTCTTTCATATTCGAACCCCAAATCAGAGTGGCCCTTGAGAAATTTGGCAGGGTCTCATCACTGTTGAACTGTGACAAAATTATATTCAGCGTGGGTGGAATATTTGCAAACTGTAAAGAATGAACAATTCGCCGCACTCCACCTTGCACTATTCAATCATATTGCGTTAACCTAGCGTTTTGTGTAGTCCCTGCCCCTTTTGCTTTCTTTTTCGATGGCGTTCTTAGAGGTCCTTCCATTAGTTCCTTTTTAATCATACACACTACTGCTTCTGAACACCCGATAGCCTTAGCTGTTTCTTTTACTCCCTTACACGCATTTTACTTCAAAAATAATCTAACACATTCATAATTATTTGGCGTTCCTTACTTCTTTATTTACCAACATATCGTCCCTTCCTAGCTTCACCCTCCATAACTACAAATATTTACAAAAATATTAAACAAATAACGCAATAACAGCTCACAGTTACACACACGGCTTCTTTCGAACTAATGTTAGTGCTGCTCCTTATACTATCTTCTGTGTCAGGCCTGACGCTGAATAGATGAATACCTTTTGTTTGCCCTACTGGATAAAAGAAAGAGGTTACTGCCTTTTGGTTTATTTTAAAAACTTTCTCCAACCTTCCTCAACATTTGTTCTCGCTGGTTCCCTGATGTAAACTCAATAACAAAAAAGTTTCACACTGCGTAACTTTTGCAGTGCACATATATAAAATTTTCCGAAAACATTTAATTTAAAAAATTATAACACTTAACTGGGTAAACATAGAGAATTCAAAGTAGGCAGGTAGTAGCACTACAGTTTACTCTACCTAAGAAAAAAATATAGATGCATTCTAGCAGTTAGTTTGTTAGTTAGTGCGTGATGAGTGTAGAAACAGCAAATATCGGACTTCTATTGAAAAAAACGTTTTCTGAAGAAATTTGGACCTATAGAAATGTATAATGACTCTGAAAAGGATATAACCTGATAGAGAAAAAAATTCTGCATAGGATAATGTGTTCAAACCTGAAATTTATAACAAATGAATATTTATACCATGCTATTAGGAATGTGGCAACAGAGCGAGGATAGAAAAGGACGCGGCTAATGGCAACTTGTATGCGCTAGATAGAGACAGAGATGTCCCATTTAACTCCATACTGTCTTCTAAGAGTGAAACGCTATATAGAGATTTCTTCCGGGCTTAAAAGCTGTTGGGATCCAGACGTTTCGTCCACACCTGCGGTGGACATCATCGGTGGCGTGGTCTGATTCTTCTAAACTCTGGACCTCAAACTGTAGCGGACCACGGCTTTTTAAGCCCAGAAGAAATCTAGCTTTAATTCTAACTCCGGCCGTGAAAGCTTCGGACTACTCAAACAAGTTGATGTTAGGACTGTTCTGAGGATCAGAATAGGGTTGGGTACAATTCCAGAACTCCAGAGGAAAACCATTAGTAAGGCCAACTAAAAAGGGCGTTCACAGTTTACAAACGAATATTTCTCCAAAAGAATTTATTTCTTGAAGTACTGTGGTGAGATAACAGCAAATGTAATATCACATTCTTCACAATTGTGAAGAAAGGCTAATGCTGAACGAGAGCCAAAGAACATGACACGAACTGTGAAGCATGGGGATGAAGTAATGATGTGGGGTTCTATATCTTCTGGTCGTGTTGGAAACATTTATAGATGGCAATATGACAATATAAAGTTTATTGCAGAATAATCTAAAGAGCAGTGTTGAGAAGTTGGCTTTAAGAAATAACTTCCTCCAACAGGACATTGATCCTAGGGCACATCAGACCTACCGCATACCTTAAAAACACCACTACAATCCGGGGACTGCAATTCCAATTGGGCACAGCAGAAAAGAACTTGGACCGTTTGAGAAAATACCATGTAAAGTTCAAAATACATCCAAAATATCACCTCAGAACTTACAACAACAAAAGGTATGTGCACTTAATGCGAAAAAAGTTTTCAAGAAAACACATAGCAAAACATTGCATTTCTTAAAATACTCATGTTCCAATGTTTTTGTCATGTTCAAATAGGTTATTTTTATTTGTGAACATTCACGAATTAAACGTACATTTAATTTTATTTAATTGTGTAGCATAAATAAGCATATATCACGATTTTCCATTCCTTCAGCTCGTTATTTATAAACGCACACCAACATGCCGTGTCAAAATTGCCCTGTTCCAATACTTATGTCCGTAACTGTAGTTCGAGATTCCTTTGGAGTGCGGTTAAAAAACTGGAATATCTTCAGGCCCCCCCCCCCCCCTCCATTATTGGAATCCTCGCAATGAGTATATACTTCCGGTTTCTCTAGAATTTAAGTAGTTGGATTTTCCTTAACTGTTACTCGAGAGAAATGAATCACTTCTGAGTTGGCCTGTCCATTCATGTGGTGCTTACTCACGTAATTACAATCGTGGTTTTCTACAAGGTAACTTCGACAGTCCGTGTGCCTTCACATGCCCCTTTTCCATTTTCAAGGGAAATGTTCCGAAGTTCTTGTTTAGGCTTGATACGTTACTGAGGTAATCAACTTTCAGTTCGTTCATATGATTATATGAAATGCAGAACCCAGAGAAAACCCGCCAGCACAAATACTACATAGGGGTCGATGGGATGAACCCGGGCCGCCTTGATGACAGGGAGCACAGGAACCCATTGACTTCACATAGTGAAGACCTGGAAGCGGGTGGTCAGCTAAGCACTAGGTATGATAGTGATGAAAAGGTTGATATTCATAAGGGGAGGATAATTAGATCAAGTATATAATGGCCCACATTTGACTAACGATTCAGTTTTCTCTTTCATCATTGTACCTAGGGAAATGTGTAACCAGACGTTTCGATTAAAATGAAGTAGATGTGATCGTGATGGGTATAAAGCTAAAGGTCGTCAGTAGCGAATATTAAATGTGGTTTTTTCTGCCAAGGTCTAACCGCTCGGCCACGACGCCGCTTGCCATTAATATGCCCTGGCCATAAATTCCTTATACTTGCCCGTACATCGTGACAGCATTTTAGAAAAGACAAATTACTGAATACTTCAAACCAACAGCATATCTTGAAAATGGTTATGTCACAGTTATTTGAAATCATTTTTCAGTTTAAAAAACTCATTTTATCTAGTGCGTTTCTTCCCTATCAATGATTTAAGATTTTACAGTTGTTTTTAACTACCATATCCGTTCCGAATGAAGAGAACTTTACATGCTTCCTGGAAAACTAAAAAAAAAAAAGTGAAGCTCTAAAGTTTATTGGCCATATAAATATTAATTTTGATGGTTTTGAACCTTCACTGTGCATGGCTGTCTGACCCTAGGCACTGGTTTGTAAGTCCTAAGGGGTGTAAATTTGCTTGCTTAATTTGATAGTGACATTGAAAGATTTATATTAAGAACTAGGTATAAAAGGGGACTAGCTTTTGAATTGTGTGTGAGAGAGAGAGATGGGCATATAAATGGTGCTGACACTAAATACAGCTGACGTTCCAGCCAGCTCGGGAGCGCAAATTTGAAGGCCAAAAGCACCTCCCCCCCCCCCCCCCACTTTCAATGTTTTACTTTTGGTACATGTGTCATAGTTGGGCTAGTTACCTAGTACGACAAATTTAAGACCTTTTGTAGCTCTCGGAATAAAAATACCCTATTCTAATTTAAAGCGAGCTTCAGCATGTGCAAATCTTCTATCATCTAACACTTTCCTGAGTTACATTAACATTTCACTGAATACAGGGTAGGTATAGTTGGAAAATTTGTGCTTTTTTAAATGTAGTTATGATTTAATTTCAACTAGAATTATAAATATAACCCACAATATACGTCAAAAGCTGTGTTAAGCGCTTTCAGATTGTATGTTGCAATAAATACATATTATGCCAAACCACTTTTTTAAAAAGTTCTGTGTGAATTATGGTGATAAGATGGCTACAAAACGTTTGTGTAAGTGCGAGCAGTAATTGCAAGCATGTTGGACACGGATTTCCCTTTGTATCGCCTTTCTGTTTTCAATAGCTCCTTATTGAACGTTCCCCCTGCTCATCGCTGATAGTCTGTTCAGTCAACGCGTGTGCAGTTCGGCCGCCTTCCTTGGACACTTGTTTTACGATACTGGCCTTTGCTTCTTAGCTAATGAAGCAGAAGGGGGAAAAAAGAATTCAGAATTTTGATCACAGACTCCACGTCGAGTCAACCTGTAACTGCCACTTACTTAAAATCGGGGTCCACAATGATAAGGATAGTGGTTTCCACTTAGTCGTTAGCTATGGGTGGCGCACATTTTTTCTGAGAAGCAATTCCATGCGCGCTAACTAAACAGACTACCGCCAAGTTCGAAGGAAAGACATTCAGGTGGGAATAGAGAAAGTGGGTAATTGCATATTTCACCCCAGTATCTTATAAGCCCTCAATAAAGCCCTCTGCCAGAGCTCTTTAATTGTTTACAGAACATATTCCCTGAAGATTCACACATACAGATTTGAAGACGAGCCAAGCGTTGTCCTCGCTGCCCCCCCCCCCCCTTCTCGACAGAATTGCGTGTTCTCTCGAATACTAAATCATTTAAGCTGATCACGTATTTGTGGGCCTATAAAGTTGTCTTCCTTTACTCTTGCTTTGTTCAACTCATAAGTTTTCTCCTTAAATATTGAAGTGCCCTTCATTAATGCCCACTTTATATACAATGGGTGTAAAATTGTCAATATCAAGTAGTTGATTTTCCGCATATTTTTGTTCTATAGCATTGTCTTTGCTTAGACGGCCACTTTCTAATTCATAGCGATTGTGTGTACACCAACAACCCCAATCATTAAGAGGACAGCGACATTTTGTGAATCCTTGCAGTATTTATATAACCTGTAGCAGTAAGCAAATGCTGTATACATTCAGGAGGATTTAACAATCCCTAAAAGTATTAAAACTAAGGGATACAATGAGAAAGTTGGGCAGACAATGCCAGCAAGGTCTTTCGTGCCTCACGAGAGCCAGTAGCTCCATCATAGGATGTAATTCTAATATTTAAACAGTTAAGTGACGGAAAAACTTGGCGTTTCGTGTACTACATGCCCTAAAAGCGACAACTGAAATGTTCTCGTTTCGGAGGTATACACTATTGTCGAGTTTTATAGATCATGACGTGTGTGGTCAGGCTTTTGTCCAGTTGGTTATTAAATCACCGATAACACAATCGAGTTCACCCAGGATTCAATCCGGTACCGTTCGCATAGAAAGCAGGCGTTCTACCCAGTGAGCTACACATCCTCTGCACCCTTAAAAGTAATTCGTTCCTTTTTCAGTACTAGTTTCCGATCGAATTGGTTATTGTGATGCAAACTGCCAATTTAAACATTTCGCCAAGGAATCTTATCGATAAATATTGCTGGAAATTGTTAGAAAAAGTATAATTCTAAGCCTAAAAAGCAACACCGAAATTCTTTTAACTATCTCTGTTATGTGCTTACAGTAAGCGGGAAATGCTTCCTTTATTGCACTCAGAAATTCAATAAAGATTTCACCGGAAATATGTTTTGTTGGATAATTAGTAGGCAGAGCTTATCCTCTAACCTTTTTAATTCATTGAAAACAACGAAAGCTTCTGTTACTGGAAGAAACTGCCTTATGATTGAAGTTCGTGTTGACACCCGGCCGACTCAGTACGCTACAGCAATATTTGCCCGCTGTCCTCTAGGGAGATGTACATCCGCAAGATGTACTGAATGTAATATAACATTTCGCTAAATGCTGTAAACAAAGAATCAGAACAGTACACGGATGTGAAAAGGCGTGTAAATCTCCATTGTAGCCGTTGCAACGTCGACACTTTCCAGTGTCAATCACAAGGTAATTTCTCACTGACCGTATCTGCTCCGTGTTTTTTAGCAACCTGTGTCATGTAAGCTGGGCATAATTTCACTGGTTTTAGTCTTGACCAGTGATACCCAACCTAATGCGAAAGAGGGGAGAGCAGATTTGCTTTCACCCGAGCTATGACACATTCATGGGACTCGACAATAAACCACTCTAATGCTGGGTTACCTAAATGAGTGAAGAGAAGCAGCTTATGCAATAAACGAAGATGGAGTAGAGTGACAAGGCGACGTGCTTTACACGTAAGTTTGCACAGTCTTGACATTTCGATCGCTTCATTTGTTGTAAACGAGCCGCGAGACTTTTCTTTTAGAAAACGTCATCCGTTTCAGATAAAAACTTGCATTGAGCGGAAAGTACAATGGTATTTCTAGCTACATCTTTAGAAAGGTATCCTGACAAAATAGAGAACTCCTAATTCCGGAAGCAAAAAAGGAGCAAAGAGCAAGCAACTCAAAGCGATATGCGTTATAAGAGACTGATTTTGGCGCACAATTGATACAGAACAGTTGCTAAACAGTCGCCTCAAACTCTTGCCGTATGGTCCGAGACTTTCGGGGTAACATTCCACCAAACGATGACGACCCATTTCTGAGGCATAGGCGCCCGAAGGGCGGGGTCCGTTTCCTCCGACGGTAGGGTGGTGAGGGCGGTAGAATGCGAGGACTCAACCATGGACTAAGGTTAGGCCATGCGGATACTTCATATGACCTAGCCAGAAATGAAGACTTGGATAGGGCCGAATTAAAATCGCCTCCTGACGCTCGAGCCGCGAACGAAACCATTAAGCTATCCAGGCGCCCGAGTTGCTTTTAATTAACACCAGGTGTAAAAGGAAAACAGGATATACTGGAAAATAGACAACCACCTCAACTAATCAAAGCAACGCTTTATTATTACCGTCTCCTTTACAGTCGTTTGATCGGTAGTGCACTGTTGAAATTGACCAAAAATGCGGAAATGTCACTTTTGTTAGAAAGTTCTATAAAAACTACCATGGTCCATTTCTTTCTCTTCTTACTGACAAACGTGCATAAAGGGCCTTATGGGTTTAGTACGTATTTTTACTCTTCGTTGAAGCCTTCATCGCCTGGAACAGTTGACATAGTCTGAATATTTTTCGGTTAAAAACCAAAGTTGGTACTTAAGTTTAATGTCTTTCAAGGATGCGACACGAAGATTTTGAAGAAAACAACCCCAACCTAAATGACCCTTTACATGGAAAATTTTTCAAAAATTTTGATTCTCTTGAAAATGGCTCTAACGATTTTGATTAAAATGCCATATGTTTAAGATATTTGTATGACAAATACAATGGAAAATACGTAGCGTGGAAAGAGAACGGAATCTCAAAGCTTTAAAAGATTTAAATATCGCTCAAAGCCTACAAGGAAATAGCAATAAGATTATTTGTACAATGTTTATCTCAACTATCACGAAGATGATATAGGAATGAGAGTTTGTAAGAATGGTTAGTACAAGAGTAGGGAAAGTCAAGTGTGTGTGCAACACATCAGATTTTTCATTTTCCCTTTCGTGTTCTCCAATGCATTAGTTAATGGTTCAACTGCAAGAGAATTGCAAGTTGTTTTGTGATATTTAATTCACATTTCGTTATCGGCTTAATATAGCTGAAGAAATCTTCGAAGTGAATGACTTTAAAATGGCGACCGCAACAGCATACATCTACGACCGTGGCTGAGTTTAATTTTCCTACCTCTACTTACGGAACGCTTGAATGCTACTGATCCGCTAAAAATGTAGGCTTACTTTCTTGAAAGATAGTACCACTCATGGGACATACACGCTACTGATAGAGATATACTTATCTGCAGTAAGCAAATGCTACTCTTCAACGAGAATTGTTATTTCCTGAATGAAGTCAGAGCCTGCCTAGTTTTATTCATGTAATTTGTCTAACGCCGAAGCTAGCGTTTCAAGATGTTCAGACTTATTTAGTTTCGTAAAACTTTCACTGCACATTTCATTCATAAATTCCGAAGTACGAAAAAGCGTTGGCTTCGCTTTATTCATACGACCAATGGTATCTTATGTATTAAAGTTATGTTGAAAAATATCGATAAGTTGAATTTTAAACACCAGTGCAATACGAACATCGGCAAGAGTAATACAGCTGTTCATTTCCGTAGCAAACAAGCGAATGCATTATACTTTCCTTAAGTCTACTGATGATGCGAATATGTCATTATATGAGGAAGATGAGTTTGCTGAAAATGAACCTGTTAATTCCAATAATAACAGGTTGGAACCAACTCGTAGTGAAAATCAGTGGCTGGAGGACGTTGGCGCATGGCTGCTGAATTGCTCTCGTGTCAAGCCCTTCTGGTGCCGGCGTCAGCGAGCCAGTCCTTTAGAGCATATTAATGAAAGGTGATCCCGTCTAAATAGGACATACGCCAACAGACAATGGCTTCTTTATTATTCGCATCCCGTGCAGGTGTCAGAACAGTTTTAGATATATGACGCTTAGTAAAGCTGTCATTTCACACCAGCATTTTCTCGCAGAATGCGATTATGAGGGTTGTGTTATGTTGACACGGTCCTTGTGTTTTGCCCCCCTCGTATGCCGTTCCAAAACTGCTTAATCTCGAGCAGCTTTTTCTGATGAATGTCTCCCTAGTTCTAAGAACGTAAAGCCAAGAACTCGTTTGGACACAGTAATTCTGTTCAGGTGTGTCAAATTTGACGATAATTAAACAACGTAGACTTTCATTAGTCTAGACTCTAGAAAAACAGGTTCCTTATTTGAACTACAGCGTAGTGCGAAGTTCTGATCATGCCTGGACTGTATTGGCACGTCCCTTAGTTACCGCCTCCAGCGTCGTGTGGAGGGGTGGCTTGTACTGGTATTGGAGAAATGCGCCAGTCAGCAGTGTGTCCAGCCGACGTTGTTTATTGTTCATGTTCAAAGATATTTGCTTATATTTCGGTTTCAGTTGCAGTTCTTTACCCTAGCAATACCAAGCCTTATTCCAGAATCTAGATTACTGGTAAAATGTCTGAGCAATTTTCAAAAAACAAGTTAATTTTAAAATTGGATATCATATCTTGTCATGTTTATAAAGGTAATGTTTAACATTAACTATTCCTTTACTTTTTTACATGAATCACATACCGACGGGGGAGTACTTCATGGCATTTCATTGTTTCTCAAAATGACCAACAATGAAAACTTAAACAATTACGCGATTCAGTAGTAGAAACGGTGATTAACAATAACTTAACTGCATATTTTTAATCAAAAAAATTAAAATTTAAAATTACAGAAGTTGGGCAAAAAGTACCCCCCCTCCCCGTTGGTAATGTTAGATTTAGTTTGATTTGTGAAATAAGTGCACAAAAGTTGTAGCTAGATATATTCCATAGTTTATTCAAAGTTTAGTTCATTTCATAATTTAAGTAACTTTCTTATGTCTCTTGTTAATGTAAACGTACAAAATTGAGGTCGAAACGCTGCTCTATAGGGATGTCCTGAAATTGAATCAATGTGCATTAAAATGCATATTCAGTACATTGTATAATAAAGTTGTCTGCATAAAGTTGCATAAGTTGCCGAATAACGTGAAGAAAATTGGTCATTTGCTTATAAGAAAACAAATCTTAATTGTGCGTTGATGAATGTTATTGGTTCTGTTTCTGAAAATCTGGTGAATTAGCGACCATTTGGACTTTTTTAAGGTAGGGTGAAATGTGTGAATTTTGTTACTGCACAGTGCTGAAAATGCTTTTATTTACAACAAATCTGATGTTGTCCTCACATGACTTTCTCTACTCTTGTACTAACTAGTCTTCCATTTGAAAAAAGTTTGAGTATTGCAAAACTCAGTAATAACAAGGAATATTTCCGAAATAGTTCACTCCACAATGCATTTGGACATTTGTGTTTTTTAACGAGATCTGCGTTTCTGTATAGTAGGATTTGGTGTATCTGTTACGGTTTACCGTTATGCAAAAGACAGTAAACAGGACTACATGGGCTATCACCAGAAAATTCAAAATATACATTTTATTTGCCATAAAAATATCTTAACATATGACATTTTAATCAAAACTGTTTGAGCCATCTTTGAGGGGGAAAGAATTGAAAGAATTTCCATGTAATGGATAGTTTGGGGTTGAGGGAATTTTGTACAAAATCTTTGTGTTGCTTCCTTGAGAGATATTGAACTTCAATACCAACATTGATATTTAATAGACTTTTGTTTGAGTTATGCTGTTCAAAGACACGCGCGAACCGTTTTCTAAAAGTGCATTTTTTATTCAGGAGGCCTCAAAGCACATTTCTGGTGAAATCGCATGGAATTTGTGGGCCGAATACAATACTTTATTTATTAGAATAGTATTACGTAGTGGAGAAAGTAAAGTTGTTCCTATACCCTGGAATAGTCAAACATTACCATTTGCTGAAAATTAGTAGCTGCTTGGGAAACGACTGTCACCTCTCATTGAAAATCAGTGCTACAGTACTTTGACGGGAAAACAAAATATCGATGATACCCTTTCTCAGTATCTAACTGATTTGGATTTTGTGTGAAATCCTTGTTTTAATGGGCCCTGTACGGGAAAACGATTATACAATTTAAGTGTATTTATGGCGTTGCGTGCTTATCGCAAATTCCACTCTAAGGCTACTGTATTTTCCTATTCCCATTGCACGTACATGTAAATACGTAGTAACACCATTTCTACAAATATCAATTTTGATGAACGTGAATTACATATTTAGATAAGCGTTTTAAGTATATTTTGTACGAGTATGCCAAGGCATGCAAATACGCACATGCGATTTTTATAGAGGCACATATTGGGAAAATATTCTAATCAAAATGTGTATTTTAGAGCCGATGTAGTTTAAGGTGTTTGTATTTAACTGAAGTTCATTTTCTGGAAACAAAACTTGTATCGACGCTCTCTCTCTCTCTCTCTCTCTCACCGCACAAGGTCAGTTAAAAACAAATGAATTACTCGCATTTGCACACCTTATAAACTGCTGAATTAAAGGCTTACCCCAGGATATTTCTCAGTACGCAATTTTTTCTCCTGTATACTTGCTATTTAGAGTATCAAGTATAACGACTTTTTACTATAGGTCATATCGGACGATCAGTACAGTGGTTGAAATGATGCTTTAACGAGATCGGGTTCCATAAAGCTTAAACTTGACCAACATTTGCCCTGTAAGAATAGGAGAATCCCTGAAAAGGTCTTATCTGGTTAAATAACACTAACAGAGATTCCAACTCGGGATCTCTCGAATGCGAGGCAGACACGCTGCCGTAACACCACAGAAGGCGAGCGTAGCCATTGTCAACATCTTTGTGCTATCGAGTTCTAATGACCTTGTAGCGTAGATCTGCGATCTGAGTTTTATTTCTTTCTAAACTGCAAATTTCGCAAGTCTGAAATTTGAAAGCTCTTGATTGGCTACTGAACCATAAGTATGTGAAGTTGATTTGCAGCGCTGGATGCCGAAATTGAATCCAAAGTATTTTCTTGAAATTAAATTTTAAGGTAACTTTTGCAGAGCGTATTCAGATGTAAACAGCGATGAAAGCATTGGAAGTTTGGGGCCAGGCCTCTCATTTGTGTTGCGTGCTTCTTACTTTCTCTGCTGCTAAGCATTGTATTCCACCCAAGAATTCCATGTCCAGATTTCAGCGGAAATGTATGTTTTGAGGCCCCCTGAATAGAAAAACAGCATTTTTTAGAAACAAGTCCGTGTGTGTGTGTGGTTTTTAACAGACTTTTCGTTTATAAAATCATATTTTAGAAGAATAAGAGTTTGTAAAAATGGTTTGTACAAGAGTAGAGAAAGTCATGTGAGTGCAACATATCAGATTTTTAATATTGGTTATATCATGGAAATATTGTTCTGCCGTAGCCTTCCTTGTGTGGATGAACCATTTCTCTCACGTAGTCGTTACTGTCTACGTTATGCTTTCGGGTGAGGGTAAGCTTCTCCCCTCCTTGATCGTCCCCCACTGCTCCCACAAGGGCAGGTATAGAGAAAGGGATGTTTTCCTCTACTGTTGCAGATTCGGCTCGTCCATAATGCTAGTGGTCCAATGTGGCCAGTCGAAAGGTTTACTTTTTACAGCAGTTATTTGTCTTAGTACATCGAAATTTCGAGTTGTGAAGTTGCATTCCCTTGATAATTATATCTGCAATCTGTTCCATATTAACCGTGTGCAAGGAAAATGCAAGATCGCCGTGGAGACGTTCAGGGCCATTAGTAGTAATAGAAGTATTTGGCATTTAAACTAGTTTTCTTTGAATATATAAGAAGAATAAAAGAAAGAAAAAGAGAAGCACATTTTGCAACAAAATACAGGGCAAGCGAACACAATATGCCCATCTTTACTGCCCCCTACCTCCAGGGCGTGTCCTTTATACACAGGGTACCCTCATCACCCGGCCGTTGCTCCTCCAGCCGCAGCCAAGGCCACGGAGGGCTGCAGTTTGGAAGCGGTGGGGGTTAGCACGCCCATTCCCCGACCGTAAGGACGCTACTTTTCTATCACAATAGCCACTCAATTGGCCCTTCAGTGAGGCTGAGTGCACCCGTACCAGACTTCCCAGTGAAGGAGAAATGCCATGCCGGTACCGGGGATCGAACCCGGATACTCCGCGCCAGAGGTAGGCGCGCTACCACTGCGCTATGGAGGCGGTCGTTACTTCAAGATTATAATGCGGATCTTATAAGATTTATTTCTTCGTGCATTTATTCCTTGGCAATGAATTCTCAAGTTTTAATTACTTAAGAACTTTTTCCCCCCGTCTGAAATAACGTTTTAATGCATGTGTGATCCTTACAAGCCACTTCAATTTCTCAAGTGTGGCTTAACGGATACTAGAAATACTACCCTGGTTATATTGGATATATGAAGAGTATTTTAAACTTCATACTTCTCTGTGCATAGCCTTTTTACGGTCTTCTCGTATCTTCTAGGTCTAGGATATTGGCTTTACAGCCTAATTGTAGTTTCTCGTTATTAGGGTTTTCGTTGTTACGGTGCAACACGGTACCGTTTACGAATGGACCCCAATGAGGAGATGTAACGCCTATTACTGATAAATCTCCCCCCCCCCCTCCCCCTGATAGGTGTCGAAAATTAAATATGCACTCGATGTAATGATGCACAATATATATAGCAAGCATGAATTTAATTAGAATACAAAACTGCCAGTTCAAAAATATCTGGATAAAAATATAGCAGGACAAAAATGAGTCCATGTAGAAATATTGACACTCTGTGGTCCTTCCTTTCCCTCGAAGCACTTCGAGTTAGTCGTTTGGGCATGCTCTGTACGAGCTTGCTTATGATAGAACAGGACAATTTGTTCCACTCCTGTGTCGTCTACTTTACATCAACTTCGGAATTAATGGGAAGTTTTTGTTCGTTGTTTTCCAGCTTATCCCAAATATCCTCTCGGGTGATTTCGGACTATGGGCGAGAATCCACAGCTTTAGGACAATTGTACAGGCACTGAAAAAATGATTGGGCCCTTTAGGGGAGCAGAATATTCGTATGTTCCATGACGTGTTGCATCGCGATTTACACAAGTCGATATTTCCAACATGCTCCTTGAGTTGATTGATAGTCTCTGCTTCATTTTTATCGTCTGTCGGACACAAATAGGATGCAAGGCACATATGTACCTATGGAACAGAGACATCAAACTCGGACTGCATGTTGTAAATACTGACCTGTGTAAACCGCGATGCCACACCACGTGGGAGTTAGAAATATTCTGCTCTCGTAATGCGTTCAATCACTCCACAGCTGTACATTATAAGGTGATAAGTTTGGGGGTCGTTATCCCGATAACATTTAAAACGTGCTCCGTGCTTCCGTCGATAAAAACGGCTCCGTCGACATGCAGCCCCGTACGATAACATGTCCCGATCCATGTTTTACTGTTGCTTGGATATTCCTTTCTTCTCTTTATTGGTATGTCTCCAAACGATGTTGCGCTCATCTGAGGCAGGAACATTGGATTTTCATTCACCGCAGAAAATAACCTTCCTCTGCCAGTCCATGTCTTGGCTAATACGCTCCTTAGCAAATCGTTGGTGCTTGAATCTATTCGCGTTGCTGATACGATTTGGTTCGTATACGGCTCTCCCGTTACAGTTCGCCCGTGATAATCATCCCTCCGGATTGTACTCCAGCTGATCTTTCCAAGTTCGTTCTCAGCATCATCAGCAACAACAGTATTTTTACTTTTATCTCTTTTTCCTTAGTAAGAAACCTCGAGCGAACTGTGACAAATTCTTGATTCTGCCTTCAATTTGTATCGACAGATGATATCCTTCAGTGCTTTTTTACTTTCTCTACTACGTATAGTAAAGTAGAGGAAGTATTGTATTCCACCCAAAAATACGATGTCGAGATTTCACCGGAAATATATGTTTTAAGACCCACTGAATTTTTTTTTAAAAAAAAAAGCCATTTTTAGAAAAAACGTCACTGTGTGTCTGTCAATCTGTGGACAGAAAAGCTGTTAAAAACCAAAGTTGGTATTTAAGTTTAATATATTTCAAGGATGCGACACGATTCTGAAAAAAATTACTCCACCCTAAATTTTCCTTTACGTGAAAATTTTTTTCAAAAATTATGTTTTTCTTGAAAATGGCTAACGATTTTGATTACAATGCCATAAGTTTAGGATAATTTTATTGCAAATGAAACGTGTATATTGAATGTTCCGGCTATAACCCATGAAGTCCTATTTACTCTGGATTACTTTTACATAATTGGTAAACCGTAAGAGATACACCAAATCTTACTATACAAAAATTTAGACTTTGCTAAAACACAATTTATGTCTAAATGAATTTTTTTCCCAGAGTGAACCATTTCGTAGATATGCTTAATGGTTTTGGAGAACTTATGTCAAATGGAACATCGTTATTCATTTTTATAACCGTGCAAAGAGAACGGAATTTGAAAGATTTGACAATCGCTCAGTCAACTGTGTTCTTATTCTCCTTGTACCTACAATAAGATGATTTCTGCAAATGTTTATCTTGACTAACACGAAGATACAGGAATAAGTGTTTGTGGGGATGATTACTTCAAGAGTAGAGAAGGTCATGTGAGTGCAACACGTCAGATTTTTCATGTTCAAATCAATTTGTTTTCTCTTTTTCATTATGGAACATGGCGGCGCCGTGGCCGAGCGGTTAGCGCGCTCGCCTACCACCTAGGCGGCCCGGGTTCGATCCCAGGGATCCGCATGTGGTATTCGTGGTGGACGAAGCGGCGTCAGGGTGGGTTTTCTCCGGGTCCTCCGGTTTCCCCCGCCATCTCATTCCACCGGTGCTCCATCTTCATTCCATGTATCATCAGTGTCACCGCCTGCGGTGCCGTAGTAGTAAAAGCGGGCGTTAAACACAACAACAACACATTATGGAATACGACTGATTTTGTCTTTGCTCAAATGTAGCTGGTCTTTCCTCTTTATCCCAATTCATTCGTGAATACTTGCATCTGCTTTGTGCGTGACAAAGACACTAGACTCGGGCTCCTGCACAGCAAAGAACAGTGCAAAGCATGCCTTAAATTGCTAAACATCCGCAGTCCGAAAAAATATTGAGCAACAAATCGCAGTTACATCCTTACTCTACATAAGAGGAGCATGGAATTCAGCTTTTAGCATTGTCGAATAATCTTCCGCTGTTTCTTAGGGATATTGCAGGTGCAGACCATGCCTGTCTAAAATAGTCACTGTATGTGCGCCAAATAGGTCATGAATCGAAATTAGTTGAGATTTGCCTTGCTAATTTATGTATTGATTCTTGGAGAAAAGGAAAGTGTGAATTGGAAACAATCAAGAAATATTGCAAATAAGTTTAATAGCGAGGGAATTGGTCTCGGAACGAGGAGTTCCAAACCAGGTACAGCTCAAATTATTTTACTATCAATTTTAGGATGGCATTGATTAAGTGAATAATTAAACGTTTGGGCAAGTATTAATTTTAACGCAAAGTAATGACATTTTAAACCATGTTAGCAAAAATGTTTATCGAACTTCATTTACCAAAGAAAGGTGGAGGGCGGGGGGGGGGGGGGTTCCTAAGCCACGTTAGATTCTGGGGCTCTGAAAATGTATTGCGTTTTTTTTCCAACGCGAGGTTATGTACATCTCTGAAGCTCGCGTAATCATACTTCTCATTTTGCCCTCTTTACAAATGTGACAGTACTAGCTCTCAACGTAGTCTTTGGCCCCGATTTGTTCAGTTCACCCTTTTGGGGGGAGGGGTCCTACATGTCACTTTTTTTAAGAACTGAAGGTAGAAAGTTAACAGTTCGTCGCCCCAGAAGGTACCAAATGGCACGAGTACAGATCTGGAGTAGACTGCAGCCAATAATACGTGCATGTATGCACGGTATGTAATTATCTAATTAGCTAGATTGAACAGCGGTTGTCATAGAAACTTAGGCAGGTATATACATTTTAGGTCTTAGCTTGCTGCATTCGCTGACCCTTATAAATTATCATGAGGAGTATTGATTGTCCGATTGATTTGGCACAACATACAATGATAGCACTGTCAGCCTGCTCTGGAGCCACAATATTCACCGTACAGCTTATCTTATTGTTAGAACAGTACATTGGCGATTTAAACTTTTTATCAATAGTTCACACTAATTGTGGCTGGTTCATGAATTGAAATTTCCATGAAAGATCGCAAGGCTTGCACTTTGATCTGGCTTAGTAATTGCCCACGCAGGGTGAAAGCTTCTTTGAGTGGTTTAAAAATGTCGTAACCACTTTCCACATATGACGTTTAGTTTTGTTTTAAAAAAGGTTTACATTCATTTAAGATTCAGTAATTCAATACTTCCGACGTATCAGGTTTGGTGTGATAGGCAATGCTTAACATCCGGGAGCACTATTTTCTCTTGATCATGGGGTAACCGACGCCCCACTTGTTTTTAGTAGTAAACCATTAATACATGGCCCCTTAATGTACGTCTGGGAATACCTTATGTACTTATGGACCATTAACGCTCATTCCATAGTCCTTGGCAATGTTTTGTCCGGACAGTTCGTGTAATAGCTTATAGGTCCATGCCACATTTCGTCCACGCCCATGAACTCCCATGCATTTTTCTTTATTAATACGTCCACAATGACATTACGTCCATAATATTTGATGACTATTTCTCAATGCTACCCTCGGCGCCTCTACCATATTGTGGCGGTGGTTAAAGGGACGCTCCTACCAGATGTAGGATGTTGTCTACGCCAGATTATGGCAAATGGGAACGTCACTTAACGTCTCCACCAGACGCTGGGCATCTTCAGTAGAGGGTAACCCACTAGGACTGGAAGGGAACTGTAGGAGGTTATTAAGAACGGCTGGAAGCGTAGTGAAGGACCAATCCCAGAAGCCGATATATAACTGTCATAAAGAGTTAGTTTATGAAGTTGTAAACTGCAATACAATGTGATAAGAGGAGTGGGCAGTTTTAGACAGCTTTACGTTTATGCAGATTCCCGACGTCCTGAGTGAAACATGCATTTTAAACATCGTGTAGCAGCTTCCTCTTAGTACGTGAAACTGACTCGCATGCCAAAATTGGGGTCTTAATATCTGACATAGCTGAGTGAAGCCTTTGTCAGCACAGGCAGCTAAACTGACGCCACATTTACTCGGTAGAGCACGATTACCAAGGTATCGCAAAATCTGTTCCTGTAATATGAGCTTCCAGGGCGTAACTTGCACGTATACAAACAGGTGGTAGCATGTCTGGACTTCCACAAATTGTCCTGAATATCTCGCCATTTGGTAGTATCAGAAACCCATAAAAATATAATCGTCACAAAATATGCATGCGGCAGTGAGATGGCGGATTTTATAGACGTATTGTGTGTGGGATACTGAGAATGAAACACGTGTGCAGGATGTAAGCTAGTACAATGCAGTTTATTAATGTCTTACATTTTAAAAACTGCATTGTCCAAGTAGCCTTCACAATGAGGAATACATTCATGCAATCTGTGAAAGTTGTGCATGAGTCGCCCCAACAAAGCAGGATCGATGTCATTAGTTTTGGTCCTTACGTTTAGTTTCAGGGGGAGTGAGTGTGTGTAGGGTTTAAGGGCCCGTCGACGAGGACATTTGGGCCCAAGGTTTCGGGGGGGGGGTGATGATGGTGTGAAACTTGTTGGATAAACCTTACTTTTCAAACAGCCCCTTTGGAAGTAATCAATTGCAGTCAAAAGAATATCTTGATAGCTAGACCGCCTCTCCTTATTGTGAAATTGTGCGTGCTAGAAACATGGTTCACAGATAATTCATTGAACCGCGAGCACTGCACTCTGACGCCATCTTTGCTGAAACCATTAATCACCAGCAATGCGAGTATTGTCTGCCATTCTTAATTGAGGTTTACAATATGACCATCTTGGGAAAATGTGTCATCCTCATAGTCTGTTCAGAATATCTGGATTAGCATTCAAAATGTGGGCAAACGATCTACAAAACTTCTTTCGATTAAGTTTATCAAATTAAAAATTGAGTTCAGTATACGAAGCAGGAAAACTTCCAATAGATTCGAACATATAGACTGATGCCTTCCGGAGCGAGTTGGATGGTTCTGCATTGCTTCTCTTACTCGCATTGTTCTCAGGCGTGAGGACTGCATGTGCACTACCAACAAATTTATCAGGCACATTACCGGAATTGTTAAGGAACCATTCACTTCAGGATAGTGCTGTCCTCGCGTGCTCGATGTGCCCTCGCTCAGAGCGTGTCAAGCTTGGAGATCCTACGACCTAACGTTTTATGGACGTATTTTAGGCTGCCGGGACCTGTATACCTACTTTGTTCTGAAGGAATGAACTTGGAAGTACTAATAATGATAGAAAAGTTGCTTTCATCCCCATACGATTATTTTGAATGTCATTGCTTTTTACTGTGGGTGGTACAGCCAAAGTGGTGTCTTCATTTGCTATATAGCTGTGATAGCAATGCTGTCGGCTAATAAAAACTTCGATGATTGAACAGTTTGGGTTTGCTGTGCCATGAACGGTGCTTGCCTGAGTGTTGATTGTATGAGAAAGTCAGCGGGGACTATAATTCATTATGGGAATGCAAAACCAGTTTTTTGTTACTCAGGGGAATAACAGATAATTCACCAGTCCAGCATTTGTGAACATTTGCAATCGACACATGAATGAACTTTGAGGGATTATGCCAGGGTTCGAGAATTCCATTTTCATGAGGTGATACCTGTTGTGTGCGTAGATTTGATTCCAAAAGGTAGCCTATGAAATGAAAATGTGGGTCGCGATAGTTTCTGAAGTGCGCCAAACCTGATAATCAGTTTTGAGTGCTGTTATGAAAATTTCCGAGAGTTGATCAGCTATAGTAAAAGTTTCTGACCAGCACGTGAAGTTATAAAATAAAGACGTCATTTGATGTCACTTTATCTAGACGAAGAGCCCTCACAATACTAATATTACCTTGAAAATGTATTATCTGGATTTGTATAATGGGATAAGTGTGTCCTCGTGTGGGATAAATGTGTCCATGTGTTGTTGATTGTTGACAAGGAATTCCGTTTCTAAGTTTGGCAAAATTTGTTGGCAAAACAAAACTCGTATCAGTTCATAGGGCTTCTAATTACGCGAGCATTTACAAACAGCTCTTCGATATTTAGCTGGTATTTGGATCGAATACTTGGTATGTAAAATAAGAGTACTTTTGAAATTCATCCAATACCTTGAATTCCATTCAGAGTACAGTAGGTAACCTACAAGCTCCTCAGACTTCTGAGCTTCAGAGTGCTTCGTTTTGCATCGGTAGGGAAATTTGTAGGAAGTTTCGCATAGATTATATGCCAGCAACAGTACTTTGATTTTCGGTTATTTGCTGAGAATGATTATGAACTGTGAGAGCAAGAGCTGTGGTGGCCTGCGTGGACCGGCTTTCTGAGAATTCTTGCTTAAGAAAAGTCTATGTTAGCTGAAGTGGATTTGCAGCCTTGGAGTTCATAATTTTCATGTGAAGGAAAGAAATGTCACAAATTACATTTCCATTGATTGACTAGCTGGATTGAGATAGTATGGTTATTTCTTGGGAGAGAGCTTCAAACCGATATCTGGTACTTGTAGCCAGAGAAAGTACATTGCTCTTCGAGAACACATTTTGAAATGTCCAACTGTTGTTTAAATCAATGGGATAAGTAGTGCTCGTATTTAGAGAAACTGCAAGATTATTTATGATGCTATAATGGAGTTTAATTTCTTTAGTATTTATTAATAAAACATTTTTTAAATGTTTGAGAAGCGTTAAACGAAATTGGAATAATTTTCTTGATGCTTCTCCAAAAACTAGCTAACATTGTCTTGGCATTCAATTAATTTTAAAAACTCGTGAACATTTGGTAATGAATAGCAGTCGGGTTTACATAAGATATTCAGATTCTCTGTATTACCATGGGAGCTCCATTCAAAATTACCCCCCCCCCCCCCCCCCGAAGACGAATGCATCTATAGGATCGTCGAAGCGTAGTTACCTGAACTGATAAATTTTCCCTTAGTTTCAGTGTATATTTAAGGTTCCGACTATAAATACGAGTACATGTAGAGTTACTCGTTTACAGGCAGGTCCACTAAAAGGTTAGCATGTGTTTTAAAAATGGAGCCAATAGTTGCACATTGTGGATTTGCTGTCAAACGTAAATAAATACTTGATTTACTGTTTAAGATGCAGATTTATTAGATTTTGAATTAATGATAGCACGTAGATACTTCATTTGATTCTAACGACCCACCCATATGTGTGGAATAAGATAGGTCACTCATCTGCTCCATAAATAGGAATCTTATTTTAGTGGAATAGGTAATCAACCTTTCTTTGGTAAGCCGCCATGGCTGGGGTTGCCATGACGAACAGGTTGCTCTCGTAAATTTTCCGCATGGAAAATGGTCTACACGGCCTTGTTCTTCGCCAGTGTAGAATGATTCCGCTAGTTTCGTGGGTACGGTTGCGTAGTGAACCCTGATTCAGCTACTGCAGCATTAATCCTATGGTTTGGTGTATTCGTAATGAAAGATGCAATTTCTTCAAGATTGAGTTTCATCCACATTCTGTGCATCTGGTTGAACAGTACGAGGAGTCGCTTTGGGTTCTGCAGTCTTCCTAATTGGTGAAGCAATTACGGTTTGAAATCGTCATTAATGCCTAAGCAGCGTGATTGGCTTAAAAATGCACGAAGAGCGCTCATATGAGACAATTATTTATAATTCGTACAGTGGGATAGTCATGAAGGACGTGTTGAGCGTTCAGATGGAAATATTGTCGCTGTTCGAGCAATGCTTGAAAATCCTACTGATATCTAGTAAATTTATTTGGGTGACTTTGGGTATTGGTATAAATAAAATATAAAGCATTTTACATCAGCAGTTAGACGTGGGAAAACATGGATTTTGAGATTAACTGACCACCGACCAAACACAACGCATTGGTTGGTGCAGAAAAACTGAACATTCCAAGATGGCAAATCATTTCTTTGGTTCGGAATACTGTTACTGATTAATCTTGAATCTTTCAAATAGAACTTAAGCCGTACCAAACTCCGAATTCGCAGTGCTGTTATGCAAATTATTTCTGGTTCTCTTACTGCGATAACCTTAGAAGATGGAGATGAATACCTGGAGATGGCACACAAATGACTACTATAAATGTTTGGAAAAGTTAGTGAAAAGTGCCTAAAAGGAAAAACAATTTTGCATAATGACACCTTCCACATAGCAAAACTTTACAGTTGAGTATCTGGATGCCCTCAAGATCGGCACATGGACAGTCCATCATATATCTCTGACTATAATCTATTTGCTGTTAGAACAGAGTAGTGTATTCCTCCGCGCTCCACACTGAGCTACATCTCTATACCGCTCGCAAAAGTTATAGACATGTGAACGCTGGCCAATACTCAAGCAGGGCGATGTTGCCAAGCGTAGTGCGTGTACCGGCAGAGGTTCTGTACATAACAGTGTGTGGGATGCATGCACCACATTCGGCAGCGCTGGCAGGAGGGGCTAGCGTAGGATTCGCTGTAGTCCGAGGTACGCCTCGCCTCCATATGCCTGTAAGTTTTGCGAAGAAACGCTATTGTTTAACATACCTGCATGTGCGCATGTAAACAACAATATTAATGTTGCCACTGCCCAATTTACCTCGTTCAGAGAACCTGAATTTAATTGCTGTTTTTGTTACATGAACCATTGGATTGTTGAACATATGAGAGTCATTGTTATTGCAGTAATCACATATCACATTGTAAGGATTCTAAGATCTCCGCTAAGATAGCAGTTCAGGTTTTTTCCGTGCATTGTTTGCAATGCGCTCCTCTCTTACTGGATGGTAAGAGGCATTGTCCATTATCACGCTTTACCAGATCTTTATAGCCACGGTAGGATACCTCACCGAAAACTTATTGAATCTATTCATATAATAACCTTTTCACCGTTCCTTAACGACTTTTCTCGCAGATGTTAAACAAAACCACTTCTACCGATCTTGTTTCCATTTTGCACACCAAGATGGCGCTGAAGCAACGGACAAAACCCTACGGTTGAAGACTGGTATTCAAAACTTGAACTGCATGTTCTGCAATTGGCGATAAGGTGTATGGTGTATTATTGCAGTATATTACATTAATATTCTATATTATAACCAGAATCCAAGTGGTTTATTGAACGCAAGTAATTCAAGAAGCTAAATAGTCCTTGGAACTAGATTGTGGCCACGTGCTTATACTTGCATCTACTTTACAGGAAACCGATTATAGTATCTTGTGGTTTCAAAAAAAGGTACAAATAAGAATGCAGAGAATCACTTTTTGATCATCATACGACGCAGTGGAGCACCATAAGCTGGTTTCTCAGCAAGAGTCGCAGATTTCGAGTTCACGGACTGGTTTCGTCGAGCGCAAAAGTGTACTGATATTATAGTGAAATATTTTGAAAACCAAAATCAATTAGCTTGTTTCAATTTAACCACGTTTGATTTTCTAAAAAATTTCTGTCTCGCCTTCGTACTACTCTCTTTTCCAAAGCGTTCATACAAAAGTTCAAATATTTTATCTACTACTTATTAAGTACATATGTATAGTTCTCCTTATAGGTTTAAGAAGAATACTGTAAGCTGAAGGGATAATTTTTTTTAAAAGGCGAGTCGGTGTCATGGCTTTGAAATTCCAAGCGACATATTTCTTGGGAGGGTGGGGTTCGCTTCTCACCAAAGCGACCCGGGTTCGATCCCAGGCAACAGCATGTGGGATTCGTGGTGGACGAAGCGGCGCTGGGGCGGGTTTTCTCCGGGTTCTCCGGTTTCACCCACCATCTCATGCCACCGATGCTCCATCTTCATTCCATGTGTCAGTGTCACCGTCTGCGGTGCCGTAGTAGTAAAAGCGGGCGTTAAACACTAAAAAAAAAAAATAAAAAAAAAATAAGAGGGCGGGGATCCTTATATTTTAAATTCACATGTCTATGCTCAATGGTTGTTTATGACTGGGTATAGTACAAACTTGTCTTGCGAAAGCTTAGTTTTTTATCTGCTCCATTTTAATAGGAATAAACATGCAGAAACAACCGTTTTCCACATTTCGTTAAGATAGAAAGGGAACGCGATAGTCCAATGATCAAGGCACTATTATGATGACCTTAAAACTTTCGTACTCTTTCCCTGCAATCGCGGGAAACAACTGAATATCGGCACACTTTAAATCGAATGACAGTATAGAACAATTCTAAGTACCAATAAGATTGTTAGAAATGGCTTATGCCGTAGTTATTTAAAATAAATTGTATTGGAAGATCCTTTTCTTTTGTAATGCGCCTTCGTCTATGACATGGTGTACACCACATACAGGATTATACAAAATTCCTTCCGAATAAAGGATTTTATAAGGTATTCTAGGGAATTCAAGATAGGTATACTTAACTTTTGTTTGTCATGTAATTAGGTAAATGTACTTAACCTATCACATCCATTTTTGAGAAAATCAGAGTTTTCGACACGCACATGTATTTCCGATGAAATATTTATCAGATTTGTTGGCCGAGAATAATACTTCCTCTGCTTACAGCAAGAATTTTGGAAAATACATCGTACCAGTGTTTGAGAAGGACCGTTACACCCTGGCCAGTAGCCCTAGAGAAGTAATCTTTCCAGCTCTTGTTCTCCCCTACCTCAGTTATACCCGCCTCCCTACTACCCCCATCTTCTCCAACAAGTGGTCTAACTCATCATGGAAGAGCTCAGGCTGGCCCTCGCCCTGGTGCTAATGCCATCCGGGTGAAATAGTCTTACTCATAGGAGATGCGTTTACATGAATTTAGCCATCTTGTTTCATATTTACTGAACACTGTGACGTTGAGGCGGGAATAATGACAATTGTATTCGGGAATAGCCCGAGCGTAGTAACTGTTTTGCCTTTCACCTCTCTTATGGTAACAGTTCGATCCTTTTTGCAGTTTTTAGGCGATAGGAAATGGATAGGATAAAACAAGCATTCTGACCGCGTCTGGATTGTGAGTTACTAGATACAGTTAGGACCACTACAGCTTTGGACCGAAGGGTTTGAAGCCACACCAGCTCTGTTCAACGCGGCGCCCTTCATAAGCAATTTTTAACCCATTTCTAATATTCAGATTTTAAGACAATACTATTTCCTTCCGAATATCTTTCCAGTACACACTCGTGGAGTACGTTTTTGTACCTACACCTAAAGCTGTATTCATTACAACGGGTGCGTTGCCTTTTTCCTCCCAAAAGAAGGTACGAACGTACTTGCCCTAATGCTGGTTGTGATGGTGCCTGCGCCTCCTTAGGCAGCACTGATATTACCTGTCTCGGAGATCAAAAGTTCAATACTTACTGAATTTGTGCATCGCTTGCGAATCTGAGGACACGTTCCATGTATTAGGTTTAATGATGTAATGTGTGGCGGTATGGCTCCTGTAGGGCTCGAGCTTGCCTGGCTATGAAGCCCAATCTCTCCTGCCCTGTGCCCTACGTCAGTGGCGTAAATAACACCCCGCGGCGCGGGGGCCCTCAGACTGCCGTTAATAGCTTTCTTAAAAATGACATTTTATATTCAATTCAAACATGTAATTATTATTTATTTATGCCAACAAGCTTACTGCTGGTGTTTTTAAACACACAAGCCATGAGTGGGCAAAGTTTAAGAGGTGGAATCAAGACTGAAAAATTCAATGTCATAGCCAGGATCTGAAGAAGCGGAAGATCCGTGGTTCAAATCCCGGCTATGGCTTTTAATTTTTCAGTACTGATTCCACAGTATAAATCTGTGTTTTAACCAGTCCAGTGTTATTGCTTCTGAACGATATCTGAGGTACCACAAATAGAAGTTTGCTTGTGTTAATACCAAAGTTAACCAGAATATTGACAGGCAACAATTTTGTTTTTTCACCTATGTGCATTATGCGTGTATATTGTTCCTAGAGGGAAAATGTTATTTTAACAATTCGCTAGGTGGTTTGTTCCAAAAACAGTTCATTAGTTGAGTTTCACTTCCATGCTATTCTATTTGAGTAAATATGTAATATATTAAGCTGTGTTGATAAGTAGGGTCCCAACATTTATTTGGGGGGGGGGGGCAAAACCTTAGCTACGCCACTGCCCTACGTCTCCATCCACTTATATCCAACTTCTTTGTCCTCTTCTATATTTTCTAACCATTTCTTCCTCGGTCTCCCCACACGTTTAACCTGGCTTTCCTTTATATATCTTGCAGTTGTGGTCCCTCTCCACTTTCAACATGTCCCACCCTTCTAAGCCTTATCCCTTAATATTTCCTATAGTTGTTCACTATAAAATTCATAGATCTCTCTGGCCCTAATTTTCATTTCCCATATTGCTATTCTAGTATCGCTCTTCAACATGCACCATGTTTTGGATACATAAGTTACCACCGGTTATTTTTGAAAGGTTCTTTGACTTCATTATTAGTAATAGAGCCCAGTAGCAGTTATTTTCTGCCTGCAATCTTTCTGTTATATCCTATCACATTTTCAGTGATTACTGAACCCAAGTAGTAAAACGATCAAACTTTCGAAGTTATATTTCTAGATAGATAACCAAACTCCATCTATTCTCTTCTCTAGTCGCAATCATGTATTTAATTTTTCTTTCATTCACTATGAGTCCCGTTTGTGTACTCTCTTCCTCTAACTGTATAAAACTTGCCTGCTTTTGCTCTATGGATCTACTAATCAGAACCACATCATCTGTGTGAACCATAATCTGGACCATTCTGTTATAAATTGTACCATCAGGGTTGTGCCGGTTGTCAACCTTCAATTGAATGTCAACACGCTGACAAAATCGTGGTTCTAATATAGTTCAGGTAGTATCAAGATGACCTATAACATCTATTTTGAACGCACCTCATTTAGTTTGTGTTACATAGTGGGACAAGTAGGTAATACAGTTGCTAAAAGAAATTTTACTTATGACTTGTACACAACCTATGTGTATAGACGAACTTCCAGGAACTGTACGCAGTTACTGCAGTTGTGGCGAAACTTATTTTCCCGTTTTACTGAATATTGCACATTGTAGCGACAAACTGCTCCAGAATGTGGATGGCCTTGAAAACCTATGAACCTGTTAAACTGTGAAAGCCAGTTGAGCCGTGAAACATTTTTACTTTCTCTACTGGTAAGTAGGGGAAGTATTGTATTCCACCCAAAAATTCGATGTCGAGATTTCACCGGAAATATGTTTTGACGCCCCCTGAATCCAAAAAAGGCATTTTTAGAAAAAGGTCCGTGTGTGTGTGTGTCAAGTCTGTGGACAGCATAACTCAAAAACGAAAAGTCGGTTAAAAACCAAAGTTGGTATTTAAGTTTAACGCCTTTCAAGGATGTGACACGAAGACTTTGAAGAAAATAGCCCCACCCTAAACTACCCTTTACATGGAACATTTTTCGAAAATTTTGATTTTCTTGAAAATGGCTCTAACGATTTTGATTAAAATGTCATATGTTTGAGATATTTTTATCACAAATGAAATGTATATCTCGAATTTTCTGGCTATAGCCCCTGTAGTCGTATTTGCTCTGGATGACTTTTGCATAACTGGTAAACCGTTAGAGATAGACCAAATCATACTATACTAAAAATGTAGATCTTGCTAAAATACACAATTTATGTCTGAATAAATGTTCTTGTAGAGTGAACCATTTCGGAGATAATCCTTGTTATGTGTGCCAGTTTCAGAAAACTTTCGTGAAATGGGTCATCGTTGTTCATTTTTTTATATGTTAAGTGTGCAAAGACAACAGAATCTCAAAGCTTTAAAACATTTGACTATCGCACAAAGCCTACTGTATTCTAATATTCCCCTTGTACCTATAAGGAAATAAGCAATAAGTTGTACAAATGTTTATCTTAACTAACACGAAGATATAGGAATAAAGAGTTTGTAAGAATGGTTAGTACAAGAGTGGAGAAAGTCATGTGAGTGCAACACATCAGATTTTTGGTCTTATGTTTCGAGTGGCGTGTTAAGTCTTCTTTTTACTTGTTTGTATTTCCTTGGATATAGAGGTGCTAACATAGTATATTTAGAAATCAGTCTACACAAATGCAGTTCTAAAAGATTTAGATCCTTAAGTATCATTTATTAACAGGTGATGTCATAAGTTCTTTGTGGTACTTGGGTGTTGTTTTCTGTTAACGAAGTGTTAAAAAGTATAGTCTCATTAGTGAGCAAGCTATATTACCCCAACACAGTAGCAATATCACAAATATTACGTTGTTGCATTATAGGATACACTTTCGTAGGTATACAGGGTTTCTTTTAAGTGCGGTGTTTCAATAAAGCACACAAGTGAAGCGTTCGTTCACAATGGATATGACATGAACTAGTGTGACTCCACTCCTCACAATTCGCATTTCAAAACCGACTATCCTAACACTTTAGCGTGAAATCATCTCAATATGATGCGCTGAAAAAATTTGAAGACAAAATACACTAATAGGAATCCAGACTATCTCCTAATTGAATGTTCCAGACTACTGAAACCTCGATACACAAATTAGGAAAGAATAACAAATACAATCTGGAAGGAGCATTCTGAACAGTCAACTCCAGAATTTCCTGTTGCCTGCAGGTGCGCGTTCTCCTTAGGCAGAGTTGCGAGAATGGAGAAGCCAAAAAAAGGAAATCGACAAAGGAGCTGTCGTAAGAAATTCTGATTGTAGGAAGGAATCAATTTCTTCGAAAATAGGAATTTGCTACTAACAGGCCCGTTCGCCGAAAGTGAAACCTTCTTGGAATCGCAATTGCAAATTATGCAAAGAAAAACTAGGGGGAAGCTGCTGCAGCGCATTGTTATTCGCCGGATGTTCTTGTTGGTTTAAAGTTATATTCCTTATGAAGGTGAAAGTGTAAGGTATTTCCATCTAGTTTGCTAAAATACTCGCGAAACTGCTGCGATTTTCGTGATCCGGTTTTTCATTTGTTGTTTTACTCAGTAGGCTGATCTGTGTTAAGATGGACGGGATTACAATGTAGTGCTTTCCAACTGCGTTGAGGGTGAATTCATCCCGACTAGTCAGTTTACCACACCTTTCCGCTTTATGCAGGGAGGGAAGAATAAGAGCGCGGGATTTCTGCGGCCATTTTAGTAGGAGGGGCGTGATTTGCGGAGAGGCGGAGTTTATATCGACCATTGAGCGAGATACACACTTCCTATGCCAACCAATCCTGTTGCTGTACGTCGGTGAATGAGTAATTACCACGAGGATCAATCCAATACCGGCCCTAGATGACGTCAACTAGGGCGGGTGTATATCAGTTGGCGAATGAACATGTCAGTAGGTGTGCGGAATTGTCCTTGTATGTATTTGGAGCTTTGAGGTTATTGCTGTTTATTGCCAAGTCGTCATGGTCGTAGTTATTACAGCCTCAATTAATCGATATTGGCAAGGAATCTTGAATTAATTCACCAAAATTGTTGCACACATGTGAAGTCGGCAGTACTAATTCCACGGTAATTGATTTATTGGCGATTTGCTATGGCTTCAAAATTGACGAGATGGAAAAAAAAACCGCACAATTAACAAAGAATGTCTCCGAAATGGTTTTTCTCAAAAGAAAAATGCATTTGGACATAAATTGTGTGTTTTAAAGTGGTCTACATTTGTGTGTAGTAAGATATCTCTTAAGGTTTACCAGTTATGCGAAAGTAATCAAGAATAAACTAGTGTACATGGACTATAGCCAGAAAATTCAAAATATACATTTCATTTGTCATAAAAATATCTTAACATACGGCATTTTTATGAAAATCGTGTGAGCCATTTTTGAGAAGATAAAAATATTTGAAAAACTTTGCATGTAAGGCGTAGTTTGGGGTCGAAGATTTTTTCCCCCTTCAGAATCTCGTGTCGCATCCTTGAAAGGCATTAAACTTAAATACCAACGTTGGCTTTTAACCGACTGTTCGTTTTAGAGTTACATTGTTTACACAGACATACACTTGTGCCTAAAAACATATTTCCCGTGAAATCTCGACATCGAAATTTTGGGTCGAATACAATACTTCAACTACTTACTATACGCAGTAGAGAGAAGTAAGATTTCCCAGCCGAGATTCGAACAACGGAACTTACCTTATCGGTGGACACGTTCCCCTGCCGAGTTTCGAGGAGGTACCATACTGCACTCAATCAAATGGTTATTACTTCAAAATTATACAGAAACTTGTTGCTAAAAGATATGATGGCCAGCTAGAGACGAAGAACGGTAGCGTGCTGAAAATACTCCTTTTATGGGAATAAAATAACAGCATGAGATATGCTCTACAACAAACAGGAATGACAGATTACTTGCTCTGCTTATTTCTGCAAGTATTTGCTTGGCAAATAGAGGCAATATTCTTTGGAGTTCCAAAATACGTAGCATTTTCATTGTGGTTTTTAGTGCAGATTATTACAAAACATTAAATGATCTAAAATTTGACTTATCCAGTGAATGCTTCTGCTGGTTTAGATTCTAGGGTAGTGCCAACCGAAGCGTTTCAACGGTTGCATGTCTGTACAGGAACAACAGAAAGGTTTAGACGATCTTCAGAGATCTCAGCAATCTTAACATAGTTAACTAAGTATTCTTATTTAAAAAAATTAAGCTCTGAAGGTGCCTGGTTTTTGTACAGCAGAGTTCAATTATTTGTTTTAGACAGAATAGGGCATCGATATCTTCCTTCTAATTAACGGATCCTTGGTTTACGACAAAGTGCAACGAATAACTCCCGAAAAGCAGCAAAGCAGAGGTGGTCGATTTTTCAGTGTCAGCCAAAGGGTGATTCCTCTGCATCGGCGTTTATGCCAAACGGTTTAATGTATAATAGCGAGAAAAATTCACACGGGCGAAACGATAGAGCTCAACCAGGAGTAGAAAATGAGCTCAAAATTATGTTACAGCTGAAAATTGAGTATTGGTACCTGTTAAACTCCGACGGTCTTAAAAAGACCTAGGTAAGTAACCAGGAATTCGAGCTTATTTGTCACCGAGTCGGTGCCATATGGCAGCGTGTGGATAGTAAGGCTTTCAATTTAGTAACACTTAAATTGTTAGTGAGTGGGGGAAGCATGTTTGACAAGGCAAGGCATAAGGCTGTGGATCCATTTGGATGCTACAGTGTGTGCAAGAAAAGGTCCAACACTTTTATCCAATAAGTTGTTTTGTACCTACAATTTTGTTACTGAAAATAACTAGCCTTGTTAAAATCACATCCAACTGCTCTTCAAGTTTGAAAGCAAACAAGGTTAAATGAACAACGCTTGACTTGAGTACTGGCTTCTTTATTATGTCCTAAGAATACACAGGTTTATAAAACATTGCTTTCTTAAAATAAAACCACAGTTATCTCTCTTCATTTGAAAAATATATGCGTCTCCAGCGCTTGAGCTGTTGTTTTAACTTGTGATTATATGTATATTCTTAATAGCTACTTGGTTCGTTTCCTCGCACCACCCTTTTAGCATTGATCACAAGATTTTCAGATTTTCTTCCACTCCTCCATTAATAGCTCCTTAAGATCATTCTTGTTTGAGATTTTGTTTTTTGCATTTTCTTCAACGATGTGCCACGTGTTCCCAATTAAATTGACCTTTGCCGATTGTATACATCGTGGTGTTTTGTTTAGTTACGAGAGCTTCGTGTTCAGGGTTCTGTGGTTGTTTCGTTGTCTTGTGAAGCTGTATTCGTCTGAGACCCATAATGCTCACACTCTGGAAGATGCGACTTCAGTATGTCCGTGGTCCATGTTGAGAGATTGCCTACACCATTCGATCTTATCCACCCCCCAAGCACAGATCCTGAACCATGCTTAACAGTGGCTGTACGTTTTTTCATTTACAGTTTACAATTTTTCTAACTGTGCCTTTGGATACAAATATGTTAAATTTCCTTTCATCGGTAAACATTGCCTTTTTTTTAGGCGTCTTCATTTGTGATATTTTGGCATATTGCAGCTTCTATTAACGATGGTTATGTTTAGTTTTCTGTGTGCCATTTTGCTGTCGTATTTAGTCTCATGAAAAATGTTTCTGTGGGTTTACCTATTCCTCACTTCTTGTAGCACCCATTTAGGATCTGTTTTTGCTTTTCTGACATTTTTCAACCTATATCATGACTGAAGGCCGGCCTTTTCTTGGTTTCGGTTTTGTTTTATATACCTACATCAATACGATGCTCTAACAGTAGTAATGAGCCTATTTAAATATTTGAGCTATTGCTTTGAATGTTTGCCGCATACTGTAGTTTGACTTTCTCCCTCTACTTATTTTTCCACCCCAAGCCTTTTGTTCTAATGCTCTCAGTTTCAAGACAAAACACTGCGCACACGTACACAAGCTAAAGGAGGCGGATCATCAAACGACAATTTTGTTGCTGCTTGTTCGTCAGACGAACACTTGTTTGACCTCCAAGTGGAATGGACTGTAACATTTTGTCAAACTAAGACAATAATTGCCAATTTTAAGTTCTATCATTAAATGGCTGCGAATAAAATTTTATAAACCGGAGAGATTGGCATTTAACTCCTTAGTTTTCATATAAAAGTAGTTGTGTATAAATGTGATATAGTTGAGAGGAATACTTTTCAAGGCATTGTACAATGTACAGGACGCGTCACATCCAGTGCTGTTTGGTGTCATTTCCATAAGTGTAGTCACTGCCTCGTCGGCTGAAAAACAAGTATGGTAGTCGCAAAATGTAATGGCTACTGATAACGGACTATTACTATTATTCTTTTTCCTGTTGTAGAAATAAATTTTGTGGATGCAAGTTATATTTGTATAATTTGCTTTGCAGCATGTTTAACTATGCAACACATTAAGGCATAGCAGGACTATGAATGAATTTAGTATCGAGCCACCCGCCATTAAATTTTGCGGCAGCTATAGTGGGTAATGACGTTAGCCGATATGGCACCAATGCAAATTGCGACTGTCCGTGGACGAATGGTCAGCGAGCTGAGCCCTCACCTGGAGGTCACGGTTTCGTTTCCTGGCAGGGAAGTGTGGGAATATTTGATTACGATTATTTTCTTCCATGGTATCTGGAAGCATGGATGTGAGAGTGAACGTGCGCGTGGAAATAGTTAAACTTACGCTAACCGGACGTAAAAGTTAAGGTATTTTTTACTATATGTCCCGCAGTCTAAGTCGCATACCGAACGTGATCAAACGAGCGCTGAGGGAACCTGCCGAGCTTCCTGTGGAACAACTGCGCGTAACAGTAGTTCCGCTGCCAACCAATGCTCCAGACTTGGTCTTAGAGCGAAATTGAGACTGCACGTGTTTACCACATGTGGCAATATTTACTATTTATTGTGAAAATGAATAGCTGTTCGGGTCCTTGTCATTCAGTAAATACGTTTCGTAAGTGTAAGTTGTGTTCCACTGCTATGGCTAGATTCATTAATGTTGATTTCGCACCCGTGTGTCAGAGACGAACGAGGCATGCAGTTCCTATATGACGAAGCTTTACTACGATAGTGAATGTTATGTCAGGAGTACAATCACGCCCTTGAACCTCGTTTCGAAACGTTCGCTGATACGAGCTATTTTCATTTAGGCACCGACATGAACCGTTTTCGGAGTCCGTAGCAAAGAGTATTTATTCGGTAACTCATAGTTACACCTGCCCAAGTACTTCTATTTACACTTAGCTATGCCCACGCATTTTCATACTAGCAAACCGTCATCTATTGTGAGACATTAGCTTAAGCTACAAAACAATAGTTGATTGGTTCATCTATTGTTGGGAGGTGTAGACAACTTACATTATCAGGGACAACCATTGACAGTTCATTTGGCCACAGTGCGTTAACTTGACATTGGCAACAAAGATTTGGATGATTGCGAGAGCAGTGTTAGTACCAAGGAACTAGCGTCTGCTGCCCATTCGGCGTATGGCAGTAAGTAGAGTTTAAGCAAATGCATGTACTTCGGACCGTTTATTAGAGTGTCTCGGAAGTTTCAGTCAAAACACCAAATTAAAACAGTTAAAGGAAGGGTTTGTAGAAATGAACATTTTAAATTATATGGCTAAGGGGGAAGATTTTTGCTTTCTCTGCAACTTTCCTATAGTAGGTGAGAGGTAATTGCACCGTAAGATTCGATGTAGATATTTCACCGACATGTTTTGAGGCTCCTGCCCTCCCCCTAAGAGGAGGCTTAGAAAAACGTCTATGTATTTCGACAGCATTACTCAAAGCAAAGGTCGGTTCAGTACGAAACTTGGCAGATATTAAGTGTAGCATTTTCCAAGGAATGAGACATAAACATTTTGGAAAACTTTTCGTTACTGAATTTCTCAATCATCTCGACGATTTTCATTAAATCGCACGATGGAAAATATTTTGTTACCGATTTCCTCAAACTTAACTCCACGGTTTTCATTAAATTGCACGTAACGAGTGCATCCGGAAGTAAATCGCCTCGTCTCTTCGTCACATCTTCTGTATTTTTGCTGAGCCACGTACTTGTTCAACGTGCATTAGAGGTAGGCAAAGGTAATGCCAAGTTTCTCTAAATGGGACGTAGATTAGCCTAATTTTTTTAAAATAAAAGAAGATATGCAATAATTTAAAGGCAAACCCATGGTTAAAGGCTGCCCTCAAAATAAGTAGTAAATGTGTTAAAATTGGTATTTTTTCTCTTGAATTTCGTTTACGTTGATCAAAGTTCCATTGAACTTAGTCGGCATCGCCTAATGAAGAGGAGAGAAAAAAATATTCCCAGAGAAGATTTGAACTGGGAACTATGGAGTGCACATCTAACCCCACACCACGATGACTTTCAACTTAGGCACTGGCCGCCTATTCAGGTTATTGAATAGGTATCTAGTGTAATGTAATCCTAACATTTTTGAAAGGGTACTAAATGCTCGAAAGCCGTTAACTGTTCGCCTCATTTCTGAATTGTTCTTGAAACTATTCTTTAGCTATTGTAAATTTTATTGTGATATGTAACACCGTGATTGTGTTGACTTTTATTACGTCGATTCTTTTTCGCACATAAAGCCTTCATGGTTTCCATGCTTTTATTTCCCTTTCATGTGTACTAAAGGCATTAAAAGTACATATCTAGTACAAGATAGACCGTAACTTTATCAGGCGGTTGTCATTGGCGAAATTTTGTTGTGAATTCTAATTTAGTTCCGCTATTTTAACATCGCAAGTTTAATGGAAGATTATCGACGAAAACGACCGTGCGTTGTCGATCAGATATAATGGTGGTAAAGTTCTCCATAAACTTTGTCTTCGATGCACCACAAATGTCCGTTGATTGCGATAAATTCAGTATTTTACCACGGTAAACAAATGATGCACACGGCTCATAGAAATACATTAACCGTGTTTGATACTAGTTCTTTAAAGATTTTTCTATTTGGACACTGTCCTGTCACTACGGATTAATGTTTGAGAAAAATGTGTAAACGTTCATTTGGACATTCCGGCGATACGACGGGGTTAATATCATTGCCTTTACACGGCTTTGGGATAGTGTCCGAATTAATCGCGCGTTGAGTGTATCTAAATGAATAAATCTCGATGAGTAACGAATGAAGTGTAGCAGTTGTTCGAGGTGAGGCTGTTCTGTATGCTAGGCTGAAAATTCCGATATCAGTTTTTACTTTCTTTACTATATACGCACTATACTAAGTAAAGGAAATCATATATTCCAACCAACAATTTGATACAGAGATTTTTCGGAAATACAAGTTTTGAAACTCACCGGAAAAAAATGTAAACATTAGTAGTAAACAAACTCGATTAAATATATTTGGTGTTATCAATCTTCCAAGGCTGTCACACAAAGGTTTTCAAGAAAATCACCCCACACCAAACTACCTTTTTATATTTAAAATTTTTACAAATTCAAATTTTCTGAAACAGCTGCAACTATTTTGATTAAAATGCCTTGTGTATACACATTTTCATGGCAAATGAAATGTATATCTTGAATTTTCAGGGAATAGCCACTCAGGTCCTCCTGAGTATGAATTACCTTTGCATAACTGGTAAATCGTGAGAGATGGTTTCTCATTAAAACAGGCATCCAATCCCCTCCCCCCCTTTTTTTTTTGTCGTTATTGGTTTTACTACATTCACTTTTCTCAAACAGGAATATGTTAAGCGCTTTTTGATCTAGTTCTTGGTCAAGCAAAGAGAACGGAATTTCAAAGCCATCACATAGCGACCACCGCAAAGGTTTAACTATTGCTTAAGCCTACTACAATCCACTATTCCGTTAAGGTAATAGGTAACAAGGCAATCTCTACAAATGTTAATGTCCATTGCCATGAAGTGAATTAAAAATTAAAAAAAAAAACCATTTGCAAGAAGGGTTTGTACAAGAGTAGAAAAAAGACACGTGGGTGAAAACATGTTTTTTAAGTTGCTGATAAATCCTTTGTGCAATCATTTCTTGATTGATCATTTGCGTTTATTTTGTAGTTTAATATTGGCAGATGTTTTTGTTATACGTGTATAACTGCATATTATCGTATTAGATATTTCGTTCAGCACGCAATACCCTGGCTGGATTTAGCTTTTCTTTTTGCACAGCTTTAAAATCAGGTTATTGCATGTGCTACATGTTCAACTTTGTTGAAATGCCAACATATATTAACCTTTACATACCAAATTCATTAAGTTTAACGCTACTGAAAATGCCTCGTCCGGACAAATTCCGTTCCGTTCAGGCATGGCCCGCACTAACTTGCAATTTTCGCCTGGGAATTCGGATGTACTATGCAACTGTATGTAGTGTGGAAGGTCACCCGGCCAGGGTCCCGCCAAAACGGAGATCAATGCTTGTATCGTACTCGTGTACTACGCGGAAGTGCGCGCGCATCTTATACTCCGTCCACCAAGGCAACGTAGCAGGCGTTCACTCTCACATTGACGGATCCCTTATCCCACTGCGTTTGTCGATGTCTTTCGGGCAATTTCATATAAATAAGCGACTGAGTTCTGATGCGAATTCCTTAGCGCCGTGCTACAACAGACATAAGTTTGACATAAGAAGTGCTGGTTTCACTCTGTGATGTTGCAATTTTTTTAGTATATGCCGATTACTGTTGCAAACGGAGAGATTCCGTAACAAGGGCTTATGCATATTGTAACATAGCAAATAGTTACCACAGTGTTTTATTCACAGAGGCAACACAAAACGTATGTTCAGTAACAAAAGGAGAAATCTGATGTTAAATCACTTCCCTTCCTCTATCCAACCTTCCACGAAATATTCTTACAATAGCTTATTCTTTTATCTACTTAATGTTAATCGATTAAAAAAGACATTTGCAGAAGTAGTTTGGATGACGAGCAGGAAGCGAATAAACGCTTAGTTCTTAAAAACACAAGTATTTGAAGTTTCACACCAATAACGAATATCTCCAAAATGATTGCCTCCTCCCTTTGCGTTTTAATGGGATGCGCATTTCTTTTTTAGTTGTGCGTGAAGTTTTTGTCTGTTTCTTACAGTTTGTTTAATCCTAGGGAAGACAATCACCTTAATTGTGATCTTAATGTTGACTTTTAAACTATAGTGCGGAAATTCCTGACTTGGGTAGGAAGGTTACACACACCCCCACCCCACTTTTCGCCTAATATTTGCATGAAACAATTTCAACCTTTTAAAATATATTTATAAAACAGAATTTCACTGTGTAAATAATCTATTTCACACAAGTGCAAAATTCCAGCCAATGGACGTTCATATTTGTGGGTAAAAGGAATAAAATTATATTTTCTAATGATATGGCAGTTGTAATTTTAGATTCATTGGTGCATTGCAAAGGATGAGTCCTTAGGTGCATCATGTTTTACCTGCTGATTTCCAGTTTTGCGCCGTTTGATCGGACATGTTATAACAAGTCTGTGTAGCTCTTTCACCAGATAGCGTGCGCTGAGATGTTAGTTTAGCGAAAGTGGTTAATGGAACCACAAGAATTAAGTGTTTTAAATGACCAAAGCAAATATTGCGAGTAATAAAGAATCCCAATTAATCACAAATTTATTTTCGATTATAAAACCGAAAATGTCGAATATTGTCATTTTACATCTACACCGGTCCCCATATTCTTGTCGCTGTTAATCGAGTAGGTTAAGTTTAAGTAAATAGATCCAATTTTCGAGTTAAAATTATAATTCGGCTGGCCTTTGAAGGGAACCTGATATAAACAAAAACAAAACCTACGAAATACTGCTCTAAGTGCGTTACTACGCCCTGGCGAAGCGCACGCGCTATCTGAAGGAGACATGCTTCTGATCGGAACCACCTGAACGACATAAATGCACATCAACGGTGTTTTTATTTCTGAACGTTCGCATTATCTTCTTTTTATTATCAGTGCTACTTCGTTTTACAACACGCTGTGAAATAATAGTTGAAACATTTTACCGATCATTGTTGTTTACGCAAGGAAGAACAGGGATGCTTCCTTTACTTATTCACAAAACGTTCAGTGCAATACATTTTTGGGATGTTTCACACAATACACTTTGATAACTCTTAGTAATTATTAACCTTAATATCTTGTACTAAACAAGCGAGTACCGCTCAATGCCACAGGACTAACCGTGTTTTAGTAATGGACAAAGGTTCATACGCTTGTCTTTATTCTTTCTCTTTTTTAATCCAGCGTGAAGTAACATTTAATATTCTGACAGTGATTTTAGCAAAATAAACTTATCTCTGCTAGTGAACAAAATTAAGCTCCGTAGTCCGACATGGATGTTCTAGTAATCCGCAGCCGATGCCCAGTTTACCATGTGCTTTTGTTTACATCAGGTTCCCTTCGAAGGCAGGCGGAAGTACAGTAATGTTCAGGGATATTAATTTTTATTTACAAATTGATTGCAAATCGTGTAAATACAGATCTACACTATAGAACCTTTTCGCTGTTAAGTTGAAATGCCCAATGTTTACCCAAACTATTGTATGTTTTATTATTTTGAGTTTTTATCAGTATAAATGTCTCTTGTTATCTTTCCGCTGTTTCAATTTGTGCTATGTTTCTCTTAGGTCTATGTGAATTTGAATTTAAAATCAATTCCAAATTGACTTTCGTATTTTTACCTCACTATTACGCCTTTACAAAAGTGATTTGTAATAAAGAAGTCCGTGTGTGTTGGGGGACGGGGGCAGTCAGTCTGTGGAGAGCATAACTCAAAAACGAAAAGTCAGTTAGAAACCAAGTTGGTATTTAAGTTCAATGTATTTTAAGGGTGCGACACGAAGATTTTGAATGAAATTGCTCCACCCTAAACTACCCTTTACGCGAAAATTTTTTCGAAAATATTGATTTCCTCGAAATGGCTAACGATTTTGATTAAAATACCAAATGTTTAGATATTTTTGACAAACGAAGTGCATATTTTGAACTTTCTGGCTATAGCCCATGCAGTCGTGCTTACTCTGGATGACTTGCATAACTGGTAAACCGCAAGAAATAGACAAAATCTTACTGTACAAAAAAAGTAGATCTTGCTAAAACGCACAATAATATGTCCAAATAAACTTTTTTGCCGAGTGAACAAATCCGGAGATACTCCTTGTTATTTGTGTGAGTTTTGGAAAAAACGTCGTTATTCATTTTTTATGTTAGCCGTGCAAAGAATTTGAACACTTGAAAACTTGCGATTTGACTCGCACAAAGCCTACTGTATTACCATATTCCCCCTTACACCTACAAGGAAATAAGCAATAAGATCTGCAAATGTTTATCTCAACTAACATGAACAAGATACAGGACTGTAAGAATGGTTAGTACAAACGTAGAAGAGGTCATGTGAGTGTAACACGTCAGATTTTTTGAAATTGTGTCTGCGTAAAGCAGAACGTTAATTACGTTCTCAAATAGTAAAGTTGGACTAAACAGCATTGGGTAATGTGGTCGGAAGAGTTTAAGTACTCCAGAAGTTTAAGTGTTTGTCTTTAAAGAATAATAGAACTTGCTGAAAACCATTTGTATAGATGTTTGTATTATATCTATGTTATATTTTATCTTAAATCATAATTGTCAATGTCGAAGTTTATAGAACTCTTAGCATGCTGCTCTGTATCATGTGATTATACATGTGGTTATAGACTCCAAATAAATTTCCATTAATTGACATCAATTAGCAACACTTCACCTTGACAATATTGTCTAACACGTTTATTTTAAATTTTAATGAGTGGAGGTTATCTTACAGCGCTGTTAAAATTAACCTTTTAATTTATTACAGGCAAATGCTGGGAAGATTGGTGCTGGAGACACTTCGTGCAGTTGCAGATAATCCTGAAGATGTTACGAGTGTTATGGCCATCGCAAATAAACTTGCAGATGATCCAGGTAAGTCAATGTGCAATTTATGAGATACCTAATTGCAAACAACATATTTTTGTGGACTAGAATTTTAGTTTATAATACGCAAAGTTTAACCGCCCTACAAGAGTACGTTATAGGTTGCACGTATTTCTTTAATGCCAGTTCCACCTTTCGCTGCCAAGCTAAATGCTATACTACTGCTTAAACTGCCAGCCCTAAATATGGAAAGACGTAAGGTTTTAAACGACGCTTACCACTCACCTCAATTTCGAATTTGTTGTTAAGAATTTCTGCAGTCACTTCTGAAATGTTTTACATTTATACACACTTTTGAGAACATTATTGTAGCACACATTTTTAAGACAATTTTGAATTGTTAAATTTTTATTTTTAAATTTTAATTTTCCACTTCGTTTAGTTTTTTAACACCATAATTATCACATACCAATTTTGCTTTTGCCTGTCAATCATTTTTATAAAGTTACACATTTTGAAACTTCTATGTTTAAAATTGTTGAAATGAGCACGGTTAATTATATGAACTGCAATTTAGAGTTTTTTCTTGGCGAAAGCCATTGATCACTTATGTTCCAAAACGCTTCATGTTCATCGTTAATTACATGTTGCCAGTTGGTACCCAGTTCATCTTCAATTTGATCTGTGGCATTTCCAGCAGGAGACTGCGTAGAACACACATGATTGTTTATTTTCGTCACTGTCATCATCACTTAAGAGAAATACCACTACAACTGTCACTTTCAGCAATGTTGCCGCAATTTCGTCTTCCGTCAAATACTTTTTATTTCAGTATGCCATTCTTTAATGGTCATTAAGCAGAAGCCACGAGAAATCATCGTATATACAATAAATAATTAAGCTCTGCACGCAACAGCTAATAACACGCCGCCAACACACCGCTAACATATCGTAGATTAGAAAGAGGTGGACACATAGGCCATTTGTTGCATAATTTGTAACTTATTTGAACGCGAAAAACCAACCTCATCGGATTTCATCGGATCTTGGCAGCCAAAGGGTTAAGCGAAGATTGATAGTGGTGAGCAGTGCCATTTAAACATGACTATTGCCATTACTGGCGGGAAGGGGGGGGGGGGCTACGTTTCTAAGAATGCCTCGCCTGCGGAGGCATTCCCTAGCAAGTACAAGTACCAGTGTCATGCTTTCGCTTCCCTACAAGCTGTAATTTGCCATACGTTGCCATGTTGGTTTACTACTGCTTTCTGCGTTCATTGGTATTGTCTTGTTATTTAAGGTTAAGTGGTAATAGGCAGGGTTGGGGGGGGGGGCGTTCTAAATGCCCACTTCTCTGTGGGCTTGTCCCCAATTCTTTCCTTAGGTTTCGTTAGGACAATAAATAAGAGTACTACGAGGACATGAATGCTGTAACTTTAAAGGGATGGTTCCGGAATATAACACATCCCTTAGAACTTCACCATAATGATGTATCCCCTTATTCTGGAATAGAAAGCAGGGCATTACAGCGACCTCTTCATTATATTTCACTGTAAATTTTCATTAAACATTTATCCCTATTGCAGATTGTGAACCATGATTATTTTCTAAATTTTTCGTACCCTGCTTTTCTATATGCATGCTGCATTGATTAATTATAAGTGCCAGAGACGTCAAATGTTAAACACTGTCCTCGTATTTTAAATGGCATTCCTAATTACGCCTTGCAGTATGTCAATGACCTCTTTTAATATAGTCTATAATACCCTGTACTCCTTCCGAAGCTAAATACCATGTCACTGGCTCACTTTCATTCCTGAAGTATTCGTGACGCTCGCATTATAGAAACCTAGATAATACCGGGAGAACAAAAAACCTCCGAACGGGCTGCGCGGCGTTTTGCCTGTCGGCGCTCGTTACCGTCTGCCGCTATCATAGAAAGGCGCGGATGAAACTGTGCAACACTTCTAAAACTACTTTTAAAGGCTTTACTGACCAACTTTATGAAATATGCTGAAACTGGTCACCGCCGTCCGTAAATTTTGGCATCTCTTCAGGAAATTACCCATAATTCGTCGTAGTTTACATTGAGAAATGCTGGGAATTTCCTGGCAGATATTTTTCGTTCTTCGAGGATGTGTGTCTTGTACACCGTGGCTTGTTACTCCAGAGATAGAAATCGCTTATTGGAGCTCTGAAAAAACCTTTCTCCGCCATTGGCAAACTATACAACTTTTTTCGTCATGCAGAACATTAGGTTCTAAATTATAGGGCCAATTTTTTCGAGTCAGCCGTTGACGCCCATATACACATGAATACAATTTTGCCTCCCCTCCCCCTTTTAAGAATCGATAGGGAGAGCGTTTTTTCTTCTCCCCCCCCCCCCCCCCATTTTTTCCCTTCAACACTCTACAACAGCTCATATTACCAACCAACACAATTGAAAGTGTTTCAAGACAATTATTAGTGGAGATTTGTGGTTGCCCGATCTAGCCCCCTGCGATTTATTTCTCTGAGGTAACCTAAAACAAACTGTATAAGGCAAACACACACCCCCTTGCAGAATTCAAACAAAATATCCGCCAGGAAATTGCCAGATTTTCTCAACTTGAACTACGGCGAGTGACGGATAGTTTCCTAAAGAGGTGCCAAAAATTACTTGCCTCCAACGGAGATTTGAACTCCAGTCCTACTCCTACACTACTGTCGTTAACTCAGGAGAATGTCCCTGAACGCGCAATCGCGCTGTGACGTGGGGAGCTTATTGGTAGGATGTAAGCAGACCAGCCGTTCAAAATTTCTGTCTAAATGGCATTTGGACTGTAAGCAGTGCCAGTGTTGCTACAATATTGTATCATGTTATTGTTGAATCTCCAATAAACATTATCCATTAGTGTTATTGCTGGAAGTGCGATCATAATTGCTTTGTTTTATCGGGCAATGAAATGTATTTTGGTGCTCTTTTGCGTAATATTTATTGTGCCAGGAAAGAAAGGATAAATTGCTTTTGAAGCAGGGTTTAAAACGTCAGCACGAGAGGAAAAATCAGCAGCGCGATATCTCAGGTTTAATTGTGTTTAACCACAAGATCATGGCTAAACTCCTGGCACAAATACAGTATTTGGATAGGCAACAGTATTATCGTGCTGCTCTAAATGGTTAACATACGGCGCGCCAAAGCCAGGTGATAAAATGGAAGTATGCTGTAATTTACCGAACAAACCGTAATAAACATAAATAAAAAATAACAAGAGCTGTAGCAGCAACAACAAGAAAAAACAGTAAGCAATCAACAAAAGCCGTCTTCTTGGGTAGCGACGGCAGCAAGTTGTGTGACCTTGGAACAAAAGAAGAAAGAAACACCAAATAATAAAAGGAAAACGTACCACCCAAACTGAAGTATCTCTGCCCTGCCACAAAATAAGAAAAGCTAGGCTGAAGAGGGGACACTCTCTAAGCAGCCCGGGCGTGCTTGCACGCCCATATACCGTAATTGAATTGAATCGCGAAAAGCAACGTTACGTTTTGTCCAACTAAGCGTTCGCACTGCGCTCGTGGGCATTTAGTTCTAAGATGATTCAATATCAAGAGAAAATTATAACATATTGAGAGAGAAAACGGGGAATGTTGCAATGCTGTATTTCACTCCACCTGGAGTTAAGAAGTGTGTCATTCGATATCTTAGATTTGGCTGAAGTGATACCTCATTGGTGCAATATGAAACTTATGCGACTTCCGAGAAGAAACAATGCATGAGGTGTGCGTTAACTGAGACGCTTCTAGCACATGCTAAGCATTAGATTAGCGCAATGATAACTGAACTCCATTGAGTTCAGAACTGATCGCCATTGAGTGATATTGGGACGGTTGTCTCATTCTGCCGACTAAAGATGTCAATGTGCGTCTAAAGTTGAATATGTGTGTGTCCCGCGCAACGGATTTCTGGTAAGGTTGTCAGTCAGTTCGGACCGCAAACACAATAACCCTTTTTATTCACTATGGTTATCACCCTTATCACTTTATCTTACCGTCAACACTTGGTTCAGTTTACGCATTTGGCGACGCTGAAAACCTTCTTGTTGAGGGTTATGATGAATTCATATTATACAAAATTGAAGTAGGTAGTCCTGGAAGCAAGTTGAACAATTCTAAATTGTACTTACTGACCGCGTTTCCCTTTCGAAAAGATGAACAAATACTATCTGGTGCCTCTCCAGTTGCGGTCGCGCGAACTCTTCGCTTACGTGCAGTGAATTTTTATGAAAATTTTCCGTAAGCTCATATCCTCGAGAAGATAAGGATGTGTGGCAATAACGTCTCGCGTCATTTACGTCGAAACGAATTTTTTCTTGATAGTCTTGAATCATTTACTATTTTTGTGTAAACGTAGAGTTTCTTTTCATTGGAACATTTTGTTGCCAGGCTCTACATTGGACTGCTTTTTGCCAATTTGATGCTTTAGAGAGAAGGTTAACAGGCAATTCTTGAACTCTCACGTAACTACCATTAATGTGGTAACATTTTCCTTGATTTTAAATTGTTGAATGTTGAAGATAAACATCACTAGGGAAATCAAATTTGTGGAACCCGTGAAGACGCTTCATTCTCGTTGAATTTAATATAAATTGAAAATCATTTATAGACAAACTTATTTCCATATTTTAGTAAATGCTTCGTGGTATTAGCAGCCATTTTCAAAATATTCGCTTTTTTCATTTGACTTTTGCAGTGTTTTGAGCAATTGGTGGCATACTGTTTTCTCATAACCCGTTCGAAATTGTAGATATATAATTTTCAAACCGTGACTAAATTGAAATAGGCATATACAAAACAGTTGACCTTTATCTCCCTGAAGGATCCTCCACTAGCTATGATAATGGGGTTGAAACCAACCACTGCTAACATTTATCCTGGTTAACACGAAGTAGAACAAAGAGTTTTTTTGTGTTTAATTTGCTCAGTATACTCGTATATGAAAATAAATGGTGTGTAGACAAGGCGCAGAGAATGTTAAGTTTTGAATGAATATTCTAATGCGTTTTTGGTTTCTACATAGTTTTTTCCAAAACATTATACCTCTGTCCCACTCCGCTGCCAAATACGGCATTAGTTGAGAGTTGGGTTTTAGAAGGTTTGCGGTTTAAAAATATAAAGGAACCACACGATGGCCACATTGCCTCTCGCCCTGCTTATGAGGGTTGCCTTTTGTTTGCCAATGGTTATTACCCAGTGCCAATGGGAGTGGCCCTCCTTTCTTGTTTGTCATGATTTGTTCAAAATGTATACTTAGCAGGTAGAGGTTAGAAAAATTAGAAACCCGATTTCACTGGAAATGTTTCAAAGTCAACAAAATGAGGGAAGAGCGGTTCAGGAAAAAAGGAAATAATTCACCCCATACTATATTGAATATTTTTCGCAAAGCTTGCTGTTAACAATTTTTAGTATGTTACATTTCTAATATGTGTATGACAAAATGTGAATCTTTAATTTAGAAATAGACTTGAAATCCTCTTAATTCGGGAACTGGTGCAACTGGTAAACCATACGCAACAGATAACGTACTGAGAAAAACGGAGGTCTCTTTAAAACACAAACTTTTTCAAATAACTTATAAGGTTTTATGGTTTGCATGTTTCTACACTTTTTAATTGAGGTTGCTATTTAGTTGTTTCTCGACGTATAATGGAGTGCGTATGGAAATTCGTGGCCAGCCTATACCGACTAGCTTTTAAGCATATCGATTGTTTCGTCTATCCCCCTTCTACCTATAACGAAATGTGGAATGAAACTATTTCTGTAAAGATTTATTTCGATTAACATGGAGATCGGTCGTAACAGAGTGTAGAAGCTGCATAGAAATAAACCATAGCGGATATAGAAAGTTATGTGAATGCAACATGTTTCTTTCTATACATTGAAGAGCACGTGTATGCTGTTATTTGTACATGTTTAATATCTTCCCTAAAAGATAAACATTTGTTGCGTTACACTTTATTTCCCATATTGTATTCTTTCAGAAGTGAGGAACTATGTATTTTTCGTCTTACTGCTTTCCCATTATTGACCCGTTCAGAAAAGGACATTTCCTTTAATTTATAGTAAACTTTTATTTTGTATTTTGTGTGAATTCCTCTTTCAAATATTTGCAAGCACTCGCGCTGCTGACGAACAGTTACATCGATGTTGTGCTGCGACATTTGATAATGTTCCTAAACGAGAACTACAGAAGTACTAAAAGTAAACGAAAATCCGGCATTTTGAGTTAATGAAAAAGATAATTGATACACCACCAGGACTCGAGTACTTGTTAAGGTTCGTTTCCATCTCCGCAGCCTAGGTACAGAGCAATAGCGAACTGTTTTAACGGCTTGCTCACATTGATCGCAAACTAAATGGAAACGAATCAGTGGCGTGCTACGAAGCACGTATTCAGAAATCCATTTCCGGGTGGAGGGGGGGTGGGGGATCCAACTCATTAGATGGATCGGTGAAAATAGTTCAAGAATCAAAATTGGTTTTATAAACATTTGTTTTCAATACATGTGATTTATTAAGTTTAATGTGAATTTTAAAAACGGTGGTATGCAATGCATTCAGCAATATCTAAACAGTTGATTCGTGAGAAAAAAAAAATCTGACCACTCACATGACTTTCTCTACTCAAGCTTTGAGATCCTGTTCTCTTTGTACGCTTAACATATAAAAAATGAACGATGTTGCATTTCACGAAAGTTTTAAAGTTTTCCAAAACTTGACACAAAACAAGGAATATCTCCGAAATGGTTTACTCTACAAAAAACTTTATTTAGACAGAAATTGTGTTTTAGCGAGATCTACATTTTGTTGTAGAGTAAGATTTTGTCTATCTCCTACGGTTTACGAGTTATTCAAAAGTCATCCCGAGTAAACAGGATATATATAGCCAGAAAATTCAAAATATATATTTCATTTGTCATAATATCTTAAACATATGTCATTTTAATCAAAATCGTTACAGCCATTTTTCAAGAAAATAAAATTTTTCCATGTAAAGGGTAGCTTAGGGCGGGGGTATTTTCTTCAAAATCGCATCGCATCCTTGAAAGACAAACTTGAATGCACACACACTTTTTTTTTGGTGTGTGTATTTAGGGGGTCTCAAAACAAAACATATTTCCGGTAAAACCTCGACATCGATTTTTTGGATGATATACAATACTTCCTTTACTTACCGGTAGAGAAAGTAATAAAATACTTCTGGTCATTAGAAGGAATGGTACGTATTTTTTAATTATTTTTTTTTAATTTAAAAATAGCTAATCCACATACATAAACTTGTTCGTTGAAATAAAGGCCGTTCAGGTGTAATTGTGTGGTAAAATTTTCAGGCCTTACTGTCAGTTTGAGATAGTGGAGCATTTGTATGGAAAACTTTTCTTCTTCAGAAATTGCTTTCAAACATAGAATTAAAAACACCAATCCACATATTTTACCTCTATCCTCTAGAATGTTTGTTTCTACAAAGACTGCAACTGACACATTCAAACAATGCTTTGGTAAGCAATTTAAATTCATTATTTACAGTACCTTAAACATGTTCACCTATTTGTTACTTCCTCTGAAGCAAGTGAGGTTCAGGTTCCCAAATGCTTTCATTTACTGCACCTGCTAACATAACCTCATCTCCAATAACATTTTTAATATCCTTACAGGTATATCTTTATCCTCTTGAAAGGTTATTCTCTTGAAAATACCCCTAATGACCTAGTTGTTGGCGGTCCCTTAAAAACCACCATCCTAAACGCCTTTTGGTTTCGTCATATTTCCAAAACACTCCAAGGCGTATGTAGCACAAAAATAGTAACCTAACTTTCGCAGTACTTAGAATCTCTCACGTGGAGGAAATATAAGTGGGATGCCAATAGCTAAAATAAAACTATGTAATCAGAATAAAAAAAAGATCTCTTCCGTAACACTCATATTTAGTTATCGCTGTTTTACCAAGTGAATGTACCAAAAAACTATTTACAATTAGCGTATCTCTATGAAAATGATACCAAAATGAGCAGGAGATTCAAAATATTCATATGCAACTAAAATGTGAAAATGGAAGAAAAAACATTACAAATCCCATTTCTACTCCCCTCAAGGCAAAATCATTGTGCTGAATATATTTTATTTTAATGCTTATTTATGGTGTTTTGTCTTGGAATATGCCCTATGTAGATATGGAACATCTTATTAGGAATTGCTTTAAATGGCTTTACCGCAAACGGTCCTATGCAGTGGTTCACTATGGCGGTCATAAAAAGCTGGGAGCCAATCCATTGTACTTGTCGCGATAAAGATGGTAGACATCTTTGGACCGATTTACCAAATGGGAGGTATTTCCAAAATAAAACTGATATAATTAAAACCATTCTGAATGTATCTACAGGTCTTTAATATTATTCTTCATGAACCGTCATACCGTAGTTTGGAGGCAGGAGTAGTCAAGCCAGAATCCAACCTGATTTCGGCAGTTTGTCTTAATCCGAACCCGGAGGGTGGGTATGGGAGGCCACAGAGGCTATAACAAATTTTAGGATTTGGTGGAGATTCAATACCCCTCGCCGTATAGAGCTGTAAAGTTACCAGTGAGTCCTCTTAGAATATGGGAAAACCCCCCGGGGGGGGGGGGGGAGACATCCGAATAACTCACCCTAACTGTGATTCGAACTAGGGACCTCTTGAACATAGGCAGACACGCTACCACCACACCACAGAGGCGCACTCTTCAGTTCTTGATTTCTGGTTATACACATGGTAATGAGCTCTAGAGATGAAGTTATGGGAAATTACATAACCGTAGTCCCGTTGTAAGTAACAACAAAACGATCTATTACGTTCACATTACTTTCTCTTGTCGCTATCGTTTATGTTCTCCGTTCAGCAAACCATCCTTGCAAAAGCTAATTTTTCTATCTACTCCATGTTGATGGAAGTAATGTTTGCAGAAATGATTTCATTCCACGGTTTTTGCTACTAAGGGCATATTATAGGCTAAACGGATAATAAACTATACTTGCGCTTATTCCTCTGTCTACTTCGCATGAATCGAGATAAGATATTTACGGCGGCAATAAATGGAACATAAAACATGTTTAAGGTCATCGATGGGTTGAACAGCTGCTTAAGAGCAAAGATCCTTCACTCTCTTACAATGTTGGATGGCGTTGCACATTCATGTATATTTCCATATCCTATGGAAGATGGGGAATAATTCTTGCTAAGAGAAATTCCCAACCTCCAACTGGGAATCGAACGTGGTATCTGTAGATTTGCAGGTTAGCGTGCTAACCACGAGACTACGGAGGTATATAAATAAAGCTTTGCAGAAAGTTTCTGGTAGGTGCAAGGAGAATATGGTAATACAGTGGTCAAATCTTTCAAAGCTGGTCGCTATGTAATGGCTTTGAGATTCCATTCTTTTTGCATGTCCAAAACGAAAATCCGATGTGTTGCATTCGCATGCGTTTCTCTACTCTTATACTAACCATTCATACAAACTCTTATTCCTCTGTCTTCATGTTAGTCGAGATTAACATTTGCAGAATTTATCTTCTTACTCGACCGCCTCCGTATCGTAGTTAGTAGCGCGCTTGTCTCTGGCGCAGATGATCCGGGTTCGATCCCTGGTACCAGCATGGGGATTGTTCCCAGCTGGGAGGTTTGGCACGGGTGCACTCAGCCTCGTTAAGTGGGGGGGGGGGGCAGTTGATGGTCAAATTTTTTTAAAGCTTTCAAATTCCAATTTCTTGCACAGCTAAGATATAAAAAATGAATAACGATCTTCCGTTTGTGGAAAGTATAAGTGTTGCTAAACTCGCACAAATAGCAAGGAATATCTCCTAAATGATTCACTCCACAAAAAAATTCATCTGGACATAAATCGCATGTTTTAAGATCGACATATTTGGTCTATTACGTTGACTCGCCTTGTCGCTTCAACGCCCGCCTTCGTTTTGTGCATGAAGCATTTTCCTTTCATTTAGGTAACCAAGCATTAGAGGTTTGTTTTCGAGTCCTGTGGCTAGAGGAAAAGTAGGTGGGAGCAAATGCGCTGGTAATAACTTTAGTAGGAGTTTGCGGAGTGTGCATTATTTATTAATTTTGTTAAAGCGTTTAATTTTATTGGTTGAGAGGTTTGAGTTTGAACCTGGGGTGGTTCGTTCTAAGGTCCTAGAACAAGTCTCGTACGCTTGTGCCTTTCTTCATGTTCCCAGGCTGTATATTGGATATTATGCCGAAAACAAATGAGCATAATTTAAAATGCTAAGGAGGTGGTAAAATATGCATAAACTGCCTTGATTGGTGAAACATGTTTCGTAGTGTCATATTGGTTAACAGTAGTTTGACGTTAAGAGTTGGGATAGTCATGCTAAAAATACCCTAAATCATTCCAACTTTGTAACCAGGAATTTCATCGCATACTAATGTAATTGTTTCTAGAAGTAATACATAGGTCATAATCAGAACTGGTTGGTTATTTCTTGCGACACAGTATGAAGTAGAAAAACAGCATCTTCTTCGGGAATTGAAAGTTCCGAAGAAATATCTTGTTTCATACATGAGATTAGATGTGATGGTTGGAGCTTTAAGTTAAAAGTTAGTTTTTGTATAAAGCAAATTAGTGTTATAAAGATTGACCCGTAGCTCAGTTGGTATAGAGCACCTGCCTGTTGTACAAGGTGTCCCAAGTTCTTTAATGAGGATTATACCCCATTCTCCCTACAGTCTGAGTGGATATGTGTGAATTTAATGCAATAAGTTAATCTGAAGTAATAGCAACCCAAAATTCAGAACCACCGTTAAGCGAGTGAACACCATTGCTATTGAGCAATTGTTCCAAGAAGGTATAATAGATAGAAGATAAGTATAATAGATAAATAGAAGGTATAGATATGACCTTCGATGTTCTAGGCTGACGGCATGTAATGGAACATTTCAATAAAATGTATAAACAGGGTTATACTAACAGTTTTATATTTAAGTAAACTTGCATTAATCAGAAACGTACATTGCTCACAACGAATTAAAAAGTCAATGCTTTGGTAATTGAAGTTGTAATAGGTCTTTAAAGAAAATGGGCGTTTAATGTCAAGAACATGATTTTTTCGTGCATGTGATTGTTAGTTTGTGGTTAAATCCTATATAAGACATTTGTGCAGAAATAGAGATCACAATGAGGTGAGGCCAGTTAAGCAACCTTTTCCTACATCTGATGAGTTAGAAGTGGAACGTTGACACTTGTACGGAATGACCACTAAAGACTGTTTATAACCGGTTTCAGAATGAAAATTTTCAGATATAATATGCATCTGTATAACACGATTGAATTAAAGAAAAAGGTTTATAGTTGCAGAATGGAGAAGATTCACTTAGGAATGTATATTTTCATTGTATATACTGGAAAATTATGTACATTTTTAAAATGCAAGTACCAAGACCCTATTAATACCCAAAGGCCGCATTACTGGCCGGGAGGGCTCGGGACGCTGACCACGTCCCATCCTCCAGTTCTGCAACTCACTCCTGACGCCCGTAGTGGACAAAGGCGGGGTTGCAGCGGCCGGGCGGTAAGCCTCGGCCCGCGAAGGACCGTTGCGCGTAGGATTATTTTTTTATATAATTTAAATACAAATTAGAGCAATTTTGGCGAAAGTTTAAAAAAAAATCAATTAAAATCTCTTTTGAAAAGTGGTTTTGGGTAGGATTATCGCTTATTTAAAACACGTTTAAAATGAATTAATTGATCATTAACAATGTAATTATGCAAGTATAGCCTTTTATATGCAGTTCGCACTTTATCGCTAATGCGAAAAAATCACCCTTAGTTATAAGTAACTAAACATTTTCTTTTGGTGGATTCTCTGAACTCCGCATCTCTAATTATAGTACGCAACTACTTGGTACTTGGATATCAAGTGTAGCCATTCTTAGTGAGTACCACCCCCAAATCATTGCTTGCCAGCATTCCAATCCTTATAAATACCGAGTCAAAATTCTAAGACTTGCATTAGGCCGGGATTATACTGGCCAACACAATTACTCTCCGTACAACTGTAACTTTCTAAATTTGTCATGCTTGGACATTTCCGGGAATATTTTGGACTCCGTATAAATGTCAACACATTTCATCTCCGTACAACTGTCACAACCTCTGTTAGTGAGCAGGAAGCTTGATAGTAACACGTGAGAGGTGATGTTTCATGAAGCACGAGTGGTCACATTTTATTTGGTTTCAATTTACTTAGTAGCAAAATTGTTCGTTCTGAATGCAAGTGGCGGTTTACGTGATGCGGATCCTCTGGTGTTGGAAACAGTCGCACATTTTGAATAGGATAACGCACTTCTTTGGATTCCCAGGAAGAGCGCAGCGTAATTCAGATGGATGTCATGATAGAGCTGCTAGAAAGTGGCCTTGGGACTGCTGCTCATGGAATGCTACAAGATGGAGCGCTTTCCCTCTCTGCTTCGTATCGATTATCAATAGCGTGCCGTAGCGCGAGGACCACCACATTGCCACATATTGCGGTTTTTTCCCCTTTCTTTTATATGCAGGTCAGGGGTTAGGAAGAGCAGCATCTTAAACGCCTCTACTACTTGTTCTGAGGCTATATCTATAGTTTTGTTGAATAAGTTTCAAGCATGTTTTCGGAATTAAGATTTTGTTTTTAGTATAAGTTGGCAATCACAGTTATCACGCAATGGTTAAACAGAGAGCATTCTCCTACTTACATTTTTCAGCAAACGCCGCCAGGTTTTATAGTTATGGTTTCCTCATTCATTCACAGTATCTCGTGCATAATCTACATGTAGAGGAACGCTTTCGGAAGTTGGCATGATTTGCAGAGGAATCAACCTGCGGTTGTTTTGGCAAGTTTCGCACTAATTGTGTTAATGATTGGGATAGTGTGAGCCTAAATTTGTTTTATTTGTTGTATTTCGGTGCAAATATCTTTCAGTTACATTTTGTGATGCGCCGATATTGTTTGTAAATTTCGTTTCGAAATTGTTGTATGTTTATTAATAACTTTTTATAATACTCTAGGGACTAATGAGTGGAAGGTGGACCCCAGCTGCCATGACCATCATATGGAAATTGATATATCACGTAACAAGTAATTGCTTTTGGTAAAGGGATTGTGGGGTTAGAATTTCAATAAGTAGTCTTAAATCAGTGGCACTAAGCCAGCGATATACCAAACTTCCATAGTTCGTAGTGTGGTGACGTGTCGCAGGAGGTTGCTGGCGTTTAAAGTTCATGTGAGAAATTTTTCGTTGAAAGCATGTGTAAAATGAGGAATGTTTGAAGTATAATTTGTTCAATTACAAGTAGACAAAAACCTAGTTTTCACCTTCATACTATCATTCATTCAAAGCTCAACTAACGAGGAATAGATGTATGGAAATAATTTGGTTTAAACTGTTCAAGAATTTCGGTAGTAAGTGAATAAAAGTAGAATCGCTGTTGTGGGAACGAATGGAAGCCCCATGTGTTAGATGATAGTTGTTTCTCATGTAAGTAGAAACATGAATATTTCCGTGGTGCTTTTCTCGCAGGGAGCTGAGGTTAGGGTGGGTTGAAGGATATATTTTATACCAGCTGGCGGCCATTAGGAGCGCGGGGGCTACAGTTGGGGATCTGCGTCAAAAGATTTCTCTGTATTGGATGAGAAGCGGACATCACAGATGCACGCACTACGTGTAAACGACCTACTCCCACGTTTCATTTTTGCGAACTGCCCCCTACATTCCGAGTTCACCATATACGTGTTAAAATTCTATACAAATGCATTGAGCAAGCAGTGTCACGTGGGATGGTTGGATGTAGTAAAGTGAGTTGCAAGAGCGGACCCACCTAGCTGTAGTGTACAATACGTGGATGCTGCGAGTATTGATCCGTAGTGGAGCATTCATTTCTGAATGAATCCGCAACTACCGCGCCCATCCCGGTCCCACCCACATCGTCTTCGCAATGTCGAAGAAGCCCTTTTAGTATCTGTAGTCCTGAGCCGTAGGTGGTGTGCGTTTATCTCATGTACCATCGGTTGACTTTGGCGTAGAAGGCGTTGCCTGGTTCCTTTACTCTACGTTTTCTAACGTGCACCTGTGCTAGATAGAGGAAATACTGCATTCCAACCAACTTTACGTATTTTAGTCGAAATAAGTTTTGGAACCTCGGCCCTAAATGGGAGATGGGGTTGACAGAGTTGTCTTATCTTTCGAAGCTCATTTCGTGTCACTTTGGAGTAATGGCGAATAATTTAATGCTAAAACTATTAAAATCTCTAAAGCGAAAATGGTATCACTGAATAGTGCAGGAGTGGAGTATCTAACCGTGCCACGTTTTTACCAAGATATCATTTCGCCAAGCAACATAGCGCTCCGTGTAATATTTAAATCAACATTAAAGTACATTTGTCAATTTGCAAGCTAAGAAAGAATGGCGAGATATCTCGCAAGACATTGAACACCGTTCCGAACTCCTAAAAATCGTAAAATGTACGTTTTTCGCAGCACAATGTTTTAAGAAGTTGTGCATAGCCACAAAGCACATTGTAGAGAATGTTAACAAATTCAGTCCAAATGTAGTCCAAGTTATCAGGAACTTACCGCTATGGTAAGACGCATCTGTCCATAGGTAGCCTGTGTGAAGAGGACGTGCAAGGTTTGCGATATCTCTCTCGGAGCAACACAAGCTACATCTGCTCGTGTATGGTTGTATTACTCGGGACATTTAGCATTGCGCATGGATTGGTGGCGCTGTTATCGTGTTTACATGTGTGTCTTGTACACTGGCTTGACAGAGTACTACGTGTAGTTCCTCTGTTGGCCGCAAATAAACGCAATGCCATCTGACCTGAGTAATAGCTGCGAATATAACATTGCAACTGTTCATTGTAATGGACTTTCAAAGCGCGCACGCTAATCGCTATTTCTCCTCTGTAGCTCAAAAGCGAAATGTGGCATAATGCCAACTTTTCTACTGAGGCTAGGCGTCGTAAGATGCCAAGTGCAGATTTTTTTAAAAAAAAAAATCCTACCCAAAACCACTTTTCAAGAGATTTTAATTGACTTATTTTTTTTTTTTAAATTCTCGCCAAAATTTCTCTAATTTGTATTTAAGTTATATAAAAAATCCTACGCGCAACGGTCCTTCGCGGGCCAAGGCTTACCGCCCGGCCGCTGCAACCCCGCCTTTGTCCACTACGGGCGTCAGGAGTGAGTTGCAGAACTGGAGGATGGGACGTGGTCAGCGTTCCGAGCCCTCCCGGGCAGTTATGCGGCCTTTGGGTATTAATAGGGTCTTGGTACTTGCATTTTAAAAAACACATAAGTAATTATTACAAATAAAAGCGTTCATTGCGTAATGTACATTTAAAACAACGGCAGTACTACTTACAGCTAAGTTGCCTTGTATATTTTGACTTAGCGACAATGAGATAAGGATTATGGACGCCTTTTAACTGATGTGGTTGTCATCGTCCCATGCTATATTGGGCGTAAGAGACCGCATAATTTTGCTCAGGGCTCTTTATCAGGGTCGAGGTTCCTTTACTTTTGTATATCTACGGGGCCACCTATTTTATTTCCTTTACGAAGAAAACCATTCCTAGGATTTCTACGCCCGAAAAAAAAAAAATCAATCGCCCTCCCCACCTACGACCTCGGAAACCATAGGCTAGTACGTTACCCCTAGATCGCGGAGGGCGACAGTTAACGCTAAGGTTGATTGTGTCAACCTTATGGCATTGGAGTGTATCAGTAAAATGTTCCTGAATGTCTTTTGTTGTGTCCCATATGGATTAGCCTATATGTTTTTACTGCCTTGTTTCATTACTCTAAACATTGCTGGAAAGCGAGAAATACGCCATTCCATTTTTCTTTGGTTAGGGCGTTGAGTGCTTCGACAATGCAATCAATCTATTTTCGTTGTGTTGCTGACAATGGTTTTCCTGGTGTTGCTGAGATTGGATTGCTTTTTAAAAAATCCAAGGTCCAAGACATGACGGAGGTTGAGTGGCTGCCTTCTCAGGACAATTTATCGGGCATTTTTCTTTTCTGCACCGTCAAAATAATTGCATACTGATTAGAACAATCGAGTTTTGCATTGTTCTGCTGAATTAGGACATTTCCATCTTGGTGGAAAGTCCTTTTAATAAGCGTTCCTAAATGTAATCTTGTGACACGGCTCTTAGGGAGTTTACGACAGGAGTGCCACGTGTCTGTTAACGCAGCTTGTGTTTGGCTCCTGCACATCAATTAACGGCGAAGTGCCTATTGGGTTATTAAGCCATTGATTTTCATAAAGAGTACCACCCAGGCCTTGCCATTGTCAGATCTTAGAAATGAGCTAACCTTGTGCTTTACATTGATGTTGTGAAGTCTCTTCGTCTTTCCTGACGTAATACATTTTGCGAAGTAGAAACGGAATGATAGACGTTCGCTTTATCATTGACAGACAGCGTAGTTGATTCTTTTGCTCTCTTTGAAATTATGAAGTTATTTTAGAAGAGTTTCAATGGTACGTGACAGTTCGAATTCCTCATGTTAGTGTAAGGGTATTGCCTTTTTGTGCAGTTCTGTGGAATAGTCTTGAGTTTGCGAACACAATTTAATCTGTACCTACCGGCAGAGCAGAAAACCTCCGAACGGGCTGCACAGTGTTTGGCCTCTCCGCATCCTCTATGCTCGCGATCTGCCGCTATAATAGAAAGGCGCGGATGAAACTAAATTTTTAAAACTACTTTTAAAAGCTTTACTTACCAATTTTATTAAAGAAAATGCTGAAACTGCCCACCGTCGTTGTCGAGTCTCTTTACTATCCATCACTCTCGTTGAGAAATACTGACAATTTCCTAAGGAGGGTGTGTGGGCTAGTCTTGTACACTTTAAGTTATCCCGATATAGAAATCGCAGCGGGGTAGGTTGAAATTCTCTAAGGGGGTGGGGGGTGGCGGCGAATTATATTATGTGCTGGCGTCAACTGTTCACTCGGGAAAAAAAATGCTCTGTAACTCAGAACCTAATATTGTTACTCCATGACGAAAAAAATTTGTGTACAGTGCGCCATTAGCAAATAAAGGTTTCTCAGAGCTCCGATAAGCAAGTTCTATCTCTGGGGTAACTTAAAACATAGTGTACAAGACAAATGCACACACCCTGGTAGAATTAAAACAAAATATCTGCCAGGAAATTGCCAGCATTCCTCAATGCGAACTACAGCAAATGATGGGCAGTTTCCTAAATAGGTTTTGAAAATGTATGTATGGTCAGCGGTGACCAGTTTCAATATCTTCTGTCATAAAGTTTTTAAGTAAAGGCTTTAAAAGTGGTTTTAAACGCTTGGTTTCATCCACACCTTTCTATGATACTGGTAGATTGCAAAGAACGCTGAAGATGCCAAGAGGCCAAACAGTGTAGCCAGTTCAGAGGTTTGAACTTATAGTGGTTAGGAGGCAGGATTTTAAAGCAAATGCGTGTTTCTTCTGTTGTCAGAAAGTGTTCTTACTGATTACGTGCCTTAATTGCTAAGTTAACAATTTAAACACATACACACAAAATGTACATTCTTTGTTTTATTCATTTTGTCTTCATATTTAATTTATAAATACAATATGTCCTAATATTACGTGCCATCAGGTAGTCTTGAAATTTGACCACTGATGGTACTCGTAAATAGTTATCACATCATGAGTCTCATCTTTATCTGGTTGTAGCCGTTTCCTGAGACTAATGATGCTATCAATTGCTAGGATTATATCAACGCCGCCGGAGTTGCAGGAGTTTCCTACATGGCAGCAAATCTGTTGAAATGCGACTGTTGATTTTAAGCACAGTTAAAAACCGTCGGTCTGGGCTGGGCCATGTTTGGACATGCAACCTTGGAATCAGTAGGCCGGAGTTTTACCAAATGAGCTACCCAGATTTACCCCGGGTTATGAATTTGGCTGTTTTACTAATCTGAATTGTGTGTGGTTATATCTTAAATTTATTTTACTCCCTGATATCTCTTAAAATTTATACTGATGTATCACAACTACTTTACACAAAGGAAAACGTTTCCAAGTATTCAAACGTTTTAGACATTCAAAACTTGCACGTCATTTTGTCTTCTCAGGATAAGAGAAAACCTGGAAGAAACCTTATCTGGATAACTCACCCTAACCAAGATTCGAACTCCGGACCTTTTGAATGTGAGGCAGACACGCTACCATGACACCACAGTGGCAAGTGGCATCTGCATATATCTTAATATGCACTTCAAAATTAAGTTTGATAAGTTAATGTGGTTTCCAAAGTAGTTGTTTCTTTTTCTTTTCTGTTTTTCTCTTTCTTTCCTTCTTTCTTTACCTAATTACCTTTATGTAGGACTTACAAGCCAGTGCCTAGGGTCAAACGCCTGTCGGGGAGCACAGGACCCTATGGGCCGGACAGAATGAAGACTCGGAAGCAGGTTGTCAGCCCAGCACCAGGCATGGTAATGAGGAATAGGATGATATGAAATGCAGATGAAGTCGATGATTGGAAAAGTGGTAATGGAGCATTTGGTGGAAAGAGTGGCAGGGGAAACTGGAGAACCCGGAGAAAACCTGCCTTGATTCTGCTTCGTCCACCATGAATACCACATGCAGTTCCCTGGGATCACACCTGAGCCACCTAGGTGGTAGGTGAATGCTCTGACCGCTCGGCCATGGCGCTGCCTCCAAAGCTGTTATATCTTACCAAAGCAGTCCTTTTGATTCTAGCAGTCTATGTTGTTAGCAGTTATCACTCATTTTTAATTAACATTTATCTTAAACAATGCAATGTATAAGAAGAAAATTGCAAGGTGTAAATTTTCGTTTTTTGAGTTTTCTGTATATTCAGAAGAATCATGTTGAACATTTCCAAAATTTGTCTTGTTTTCATTTCAATGTGTATGTATGGATGTCAGGGCTAATGTCCAAATGAAAAAGGATACTGTACAGTCTTGATTGTAACCCTAAGAACTTGCTCTTTAACATTACACCAATACTTGCTGAAATTGACACACATTTCACAGAGCCATTGCCAATGATAACTTTGGTGCAGCAGGAAGCTCCAGACCCATTAAAGGTTGCAATACATGAATGTGAACATCTCATTTTTATCCACATTGGCTGTAGTAATTGTTACATACTCATTACAGGAATCATTTTCTCTTTCTTTATTCTGCTTCCATTGCTGAGATGACTTAAGAATGACATCTGGTGACAGTGAAAACTGGCAACTCCCTTGGCTGCTTATTAAAATGGATTAATCATAATAAAAGATGAAACTTGCATTGTTCTGCAGTAATAGCATCTCAATGCTAAAGTGGTCTGCTGGTAGAAAAAATATTCCAGTTTATGAACTCTATCTAAGAAAGAAACAGTATTGTATGTTTTAATAATCTGTAATCATATTGGGAGTTTCGGTACCAATTTCAACTCATTTTAATTTTGTAAAAGGGGTTGATTGATGCCTATTCCTCAACTATGCCAATACCAGAGGAGGCAAGTTTGTATTTGTCTATAACCATTTTAAACAATTTCAGACTGGACTCACTTTACAAGAAACATGAAATGTTCTATGACTGTTTTATGATTGAGGGAGACATTAAAATTACAACTGAAGCTGGAAAATTTATTCAATACACCTTATGTCCACAATGCATCACTTAATTTATTTTGGTATAATTGTTTTGCAGAAGCACCTGTTCGAGCCGACCTGATGGAACAGGTACCACATATAGCAATGCTTTGCTATGAAAATAAGGAAAAGCTTCACCATGTTGTGCTGGATTATCTGCTGCCTTTGGTTGTAAAGTTTCTTTCTGATGACGACAATCAGGTAATTAAATTTCACATATATGTTTTGTATTTTAAGGCTAGAGGTCCTCAACATTGCCTCTTTTAAGTTGAATTCAAAATTCTGTAAAATGTTGGTGTATGCTCCAAACTGTAATGAATAACTGTACCAATTTTGAACAATTTACTAATATTAAAATGTGTTTAATTGAATATCCATAAAATTATTAGTCCTAGAAAGATTAAAATGTGTTTTTAAAATCAGTGTTGTGCTGACATACCTTTCTCTGTTCTTGTACCAACTATTCTTACAAACACTTATTCCTCTATCTTCATGTTAGCCAAGATAAAACATTTGCAGAAATTATCTTCTTGCTCATTTTCTTGTAGGTACAAGGGAAATACAGGAACATTATAGTCTTTGAGTGATGATCAAGTCTTTTAAAACTTTGAAATTCAATTCCCTTTGCACAGAGATAACGATCTTCCACTTGTGGAAAGTATGAGTATTGTAAAACAACACAAATAACAAAGAATATCTCTAAAATGGTTCACTCTACCAAGAAATTTATTTGAAAATTGTGTTTTAGCAAGATCTGCATTTTTTGTATAGTAAGATTGCGTCTATTTGTTATGGTTCACCAGTTATGCAGGTCATCCAGAGTAAACAGGACTACATAGGCTATAGCCAGAAAATTGAAAATATACACTTCATTTGCCATAAAAATATCTCAAGCATATGGTATTTTAATCGAAACCCTTTGAGAAAATAAAAAATTTTCCATGCAGAGGGTAGTTCAGGGTGGAGGAATTTTCTTTAAAATGGTTGTCACCTCCTTGAAGCATATTAAACTTAAAGCTACCTTTGGTTTTTATGACTTAGTTTTTGTATTATGCTGTTCTTCACACACATATGCCCAGACCTTTTTCTAAAAATGCTTTTTTTGGGGGGGGGGGGTGGCCTCAAAACATTTTCATCGAATTTTTGTGTGGTATACAATACTTCCCCTACTTCCTATATGTAGTAGAGATAGCACTTTATGGTTAATGAGAATTACAAAGTTTAATTAAATCCTTTCTGGAAACTTAAGTTAGATCAAATGAAGGTGATTTCAAAGATATTACTTCATGAATTATGAAAAGAGTTGGATACTTAATGAATTACAAAAAGATTTGGAGCAATGTTTGTCATAGTTGAATTCAAAGTAAAAAAAAAAAAAAATATTTAAAGCATGAAATTCAACTAGAGAGAGGCCGAAGTAATCAACAGAATTGAGCTGCATGTCGTATAACTTTCAAGCAGTGTACTTCTATCTTTAAATATTCTGGGCAAAAATTGATGTTTTTTAAAAAAAAAACTTCGGTTATTTTTAGAAATCAATATCAGGTCATATTTTGCATAATTTGTTCAATTTTTAGTGATCCCTACCCTTAAATGCAATTTATGTGTGGGTTTTTTTAAAATAACAAACGCTTGTAAGTTGGTGCCATGCTATAGCTGGGATTTGAACTATGGATCTTCGGGTCTGTGTCCGCATACTCTACGCACAGGGCTAGATGTTCCTCAGGCTAACTTCTGCTGGCTAACTTGGCTCTAGGATCATAAAGGTGTCAAGTCGCTTCCACTAGCAATTTAAGGATGGGGGTAGGAAACATTTTGCGGTCACAAATGCCAGAAGTCTGCCTCTGTTTGTCCTGTGTTGTGCTCAGTGTCGAACTACTTCAGTGTGGGTGCAGATGATGGCACTATTGCTACTTGCTCACAATCCACCACTGATTGGATGGAGGGGATCGAGCCTCTTCCACCTTCCCCATAACACCAATGCCAGAGGGATGACTATTTGCTTCTCTTTTCAATATATCTCTCTTTCTTTGGACTTGAGACAAGATAAACTGCACAGGGTATACCATGGCAGCATGTCCGCATAAAATTAAATTCTCCAACTGACATGATGTGTGCTTTCCCCAAGGAAGACTCCCATACTTAAGATAACTATGTATTACGCCATAGTAAACCTTAGATAAGCATATGATAATAGTGTACTTTTAAGAACTCTTAACTTTAATATTTCAGGTTTACATTCTTAACGAAATAATTTGAGTATCCATCCAAGCCTTCCTTCAGGATAATTACCGAAAAGTTTGTTGTTCAGTTATTTGATACTCAAGTGAAAGAAAAGGCAATATCAACTGTGATACTTTGTTATGTAGTGGGATGTCACAAGAGATATTGTCAAAGGTTTTTGTAAAGTCTTAAAAATGATCACTGGCAATAATACTTCCCTTAGTGCTTCTAATACAAATCTGGTAATTGCTTGAGTAATACAAGGATTGCCCAGAAATTAGTGCCTCACTTTATTTTATTCAGTTATTTATTCCACACATTGAGAATTCTACACATTTAAGAATTTATCTACACACCCTGTTTTTCATCCCCTTCCAGTTCTGTGGCTTTTCTCCAGTGAGACACAAGAACATGTATGCCCTGTCAGTACCAATCTTTGTTCTGGTCACAAGGCCATTTCTTCACTGATGGAATCACCTGTTATCCTCAAAATGTGTTCCACAAATGTCATTGTTTAATGACCCAAATATATCAAGGTCCAAGGAAGCTAGGTCAGGACTGTAGTGTGACGGGGTAACACTGTCCCACTCTTTTTGTAATCTGTAGAGGATTCCTCAAACTTGTGCAAGGCCAAGAGTTATGTTGAATCAAAGCATCTGGTGGGTTTTTATGCATCCACACTTGTGCTGATGGACAGCTGCTGCACCAACTGCTGAGGTGTAAGTGTCTGTAGGGACATGAATGACATAACATAGTTAGCTGCTGCTGCAGTTGGTAGCATGTCTGAAGTTCAAAATAATTGTAAAAGTATAATAATCAAAATAAGAAACCAAAATAACTGTGACTACCGACGTGATAGCGAAGAATGTCCAATAAAGAAACTGGTAAGTGAAATAAAACTAGGTGATATGAAACTCAGCCAGTTATTGGAAAAATGAGGTTATGGTGAAACAAATGTCCCTGAAAATTTTTTTAAAATCTCTGGCTTGATAAACTTCCTAGTAATATTAATTCTAAGCATTTCGGATGAGAATGTTGATAAAATTGTACAAATGGCAGATAGTATATTTGAAATGCTGCCAAAACATAAAAATATGGTGCTCTCTAAAAAGCGGTTACTATTACTGCTATTGCTCTCTTCAATATCAGTGAAAAATATTGGAGAGCAAGAGGATTAATGACTTCATTGTTAGAAATCCAGCATTAGCTAACAATATATTTGAAATGCAATTTAAATGCAGGCAGCCACACTGCAACCTTCGGTAACAGTAGTAATGTTACTTCAAACAATGCCATCTGCTGTCGGTTCAAGATCTTCATGCTAGGATTGAACAATTAGTAAAGGTTTTGAAGAAGCCAGAATTGAAGTTCACAGCTATCCTGCAGCCGAAGTAGGAGTCCCAAATTTAACAAGAATGGCAAATATTTTTTATTTGGTTTGCGATGTCTACCTGAAAAATGTACGCAACCTTACCAGTGGATGAATAAAGGAAACTAATTGCAGCAGACAGTGCGGTAGCCCATATTTCTGCCATGGAGGGAATACCCAGCTGCCAATTTCGCTTATTTGTTACAGATCTGACTTCAGCGCAAAGGTTTCTGGTTGATAGTGGAGCAGGCATCTCCGTTATACCAGCACCAACCAATAATAAGCCAAAATACCGTAATTTTAAATTGTATGCAGCTAACTGCTCACAAATTAATATCTATGGTTTCAAAATACTGAACTTAAGTTTAGGACTAGGTGCTCCTTTGAGTGGTCATTTATTGTGGCTGACATGCCTAAATGTATACTATACTGCTTGCAAAAGTTAAAGGCATGTGAACGCTGGCCAATGATCAAGCGGAGCGCTGTTGCCAAGCGTAGTGTGTGTACTTGCAGAGGTTCTGTACATAAGATGCGTGACCACATTTGGCAGCGCTGGTAGGAGGGGCAAGCTTAGGATTCGCTGGAGTCTGCAGTACGCCCCGCCTCCATATGCCTTTAACTTTTGCAAAGATTATAGGTGCTGACTTCTGCATAATTTTGGCCTACTTGTTGATTTAAAGAACAAATTGGTATACAGTAGTACTCAGCTCAAGGTTTCAGCTGAAGCAAGATTATGAGGCAAGAGATTCTCCAAATTCACTTATTCTACTTGTGAATTTTAGAAACTTGTACAGAACTTTCCAGGAATAATTAAATCTTCAGTTATGACGAAGGAAGTAAAACATGAAATTCAACAACATATTGAGAGATCAGCTGGATCACTGGTATACAGTAAAGCTGTAGCAATTACACCCTCATTAATTAAACCTTGCAAAAACAGGTACAATCACTCAGTTCGGTTTCTATGAATTCAACTTTATGCCCGTAGGTTTGAGAAATGCACCCAGTACTTTCCAAAGATTTATGAACAAAGTTGTTGAGGGACTAGATTTCTGTTTTGCTTATTTGGATGATATCTTGATAGCATCCAGAACTCCAGAGGAGCATAAACATCACTTAAACTTGCTGTTTAAGTGATCTCTACATTCTTCGAATTAATGTAGAGAAGTCTGTATTTGTTGTAAATAAAGTGGTTTTCTTAGGACATCTAATAACAATAAAGGTGTTAAGCCAGATCCAGAGAGAGTAGCTGCTATATTAAATTACAAGAAACCTGAAACTGTGAAGGAATTACACACATTTTTAGGAACTATTAATTTTTGTCGTCAACATCTTCCACATGCTGGAGAAAATCAAGCTCTACTAAACAAATGCCTGAAAGTGCAACAACAAATGGCAAGAGGGAAATTGAATGGACCACAGCAGCATTAGAACAATTCCAGAAATGCAAAGATGATGATGTAGCTCATGCAGGTCTATTAACAAATTCAGATAGCAAGTGTGAATTGGCATTATTTTTGACGCTTCAAACTTTGCAGCAGGTGCAGTATTACAACAACATGAAAAGGTAAACCAGAAGCCTATTGGATTTTTCTCAAAAATTCTATACACACAAATATTGTAGATATAACCTAGAGTTACTCAGCATTTATATGGCTGTGAAATATTTCAGATATTTGTTAGAAGGAAGATATTTAGTTATTTACAGCAACCCTGTACCACTTACATTTGTATTTTAAAAAGAAGAAAATTGAAAAAGCATCACCAATATAGCTGAGATATCTACAGTATAGTTCTCAATTTAGCACATATTCGATGTGTGCCTGGAAGGAAAAACAGTTTGCTGACAATTTATCCAGAGTTGAACTAGAACCAATTTATTATGAAGCAATTGCTCAAGACCAGAATGGAGACAAACTAGGTAATGTATGATCTAGCCCTCATTCTTCATTAAAATTTAAAACACAAACAGCACCAGGCAGAGAACAACTATGTTGTGACATGTCCACCACCTGTGTGCACTCATATATTCTAGAAAATATCAGGTTTTCTATTTTTCAACATTTCCACAATATGGCACACCCAGGAATTAAAACTAGTGAAGATTTTAAACAGTTGTCTGGCAGAATATAAAACATGATATAAGTCACTGGACAAAAACATGCATTGTGTGCCAAAAGAATAGTCACCAGACATAATCAGACACACCTTGGGAAGTTTCCGAACAATGACAAACTATTTAGAGTTGTTCACGTAGACATGATTGGGCCCCTACCTCCATCGGAAGAGTATTAAATGTCTCGCATGTATAGACCAATTTACCAACTGGACTGAAGTTGTTCCTCTTAAAGCAGAAACTGTAGCTCAAGAATTCTTAATGCTTGGCTCACTCGGTTTGGATCACTGTACCAAATAGTGACTGCTAAGAGAACACAATTTCAGTCAGAATTCTTCCAAATACAAAAACATGTGCTTGTAAATTAACGAAAACTACTCGTATCATCTGCAGTGAAATGAAAAAAATTGAAAGATTTCACAGGACACTTAAAGCATCCATCCATGCACACTAAAATCTTAAATGAAGCAGTCCCTACAATCTTATTGGGACTACATTGTTCTATCAGAAAAGGTAGGTAACAATGCCACTATTGGAAAAATGGTATATTGCACTCCACTTAAATTACAAGATTTTATCAACAATCCTGGTACTAAGTAAATTGCCAACATTTGTAGTGCAGTTGAGAAATAGTAAGTCATCTATCAGCTGCTTTTAAATTTTGCGGCTACCATAATAGTATAATTTCTGAGAAGTAGAACTGGAACTTAAAAATTCAATGCTACAGCTGGGATTTGAACCACAGACCCTCCGCTTACCAGGCGGGTGCTCTTAACCATTAAGCTACTGTGATAACCTGCCAGAATGACATTGAATTCTCAAACCAGTTAGTATTTTTTCCGGTAAACCACAAAGGGAGTCTCATATCAGAGACAATTACCCCAATGGTGACTTACTATTGCAAATACTTTGTCCCTGGATTAAATAACCTTCAGATGGTAATTATTTATTTATGCCAACAGACCTACTGTTGGTGTTTTTTAAACACACAAGCCATGTGTGGGCAATGTTTGAGAGGTAGAACTGGAACTTAAAAATGCAATGCCACAGCTGGGATTTGAACCACAGATCCTCCGCTTACCAGGAGGGTGCTCTAACCATTAAGCTACTGTGACAACCTGCCAGAATGACATTGAGTTCTCAAACCAGTTCATATTTTTTTGGTAAACCACAAAGGCAGTCTCATAGTATAATTTCCGCTTGAAACATGTGTATAACATTTAAGGCTGCTGGATTGTGCAGTTTATAATTATTTTAATGTTTGTTGAAGAATCCAGAATACAATAAAGTCTTATTTATCCAGACTAACTGGGACTGAAGTCAATCCGGAAAATCAAAAATCTGGATGATAATAATAAGCAAAATAAAATTCTTAAATTAGCACACTTGCTGTTTGATGATAAACTGTGTGCAGTACATAGTATATATTGTTTACAATACATTAAAAAGAATGAAAATCTTAATCACATAACATCACATTTCTTAACGAAGAATTGATCCAGTCTTCACTTTTAAACAAGTGTGGCAACAAAGTACGATCAGGCAAACACTTTATCATTAATAGTTCAGCTGGAGTGGCGTCGGACTGAGGCTCTAAGTGCGCCATAATGTTTGTCATCTTGTGTGCAGCAACTCCCAATTCAGCAGCTGTTTTTTCAATGTTTCTCCTTGATAAATTTGATTAATAACGTCCAACATTTTATCCATGGAAACCACAACCTTCTTTTGCTGTGTCATTTTAAACTTGTACACTGAATTACACTCCTAAATACTTTGATAAGACACAAAAACAATCCGATTGAAACACGATAAACTTAATGACACATGCCATTTGAAAACAATAGGAAAACTGAGTAGACTGAGGGAGGTGTAGTGACGGGTAGGGATCAAGGTTGACACCTTCTGGCACTGTTTATACCTGGTGAGACCTACTGCGTCAGCACCATCGACACTACTAAATCCTTAAAGTCAACTGTTAAAATTTTACAGTATAGTACAGTACATGTTACCATCATTTATTGTACAATTTATGCTGGAACCCTATATTAGATCAAACTTAAAAGATATTTGTACATCTTAGTTATGTTCTTACTATCATTGCTAAATTTATTATCTAATGTGAGCATTAGATTTAAAAAAATATATACAAATCTGATCCGCATAAACACGGTTTTACTGTACATTGCAATGCAGGTGTCTCAACAGAGTTCAGTTAATGGATGTGACTGAGCTATTTCCAGTGGACACAATGCCACTGATGCTTTTAAAAGAGGGACATAATTACATAAGGGCTGCATTTCTCTTTGACATCTCCTGCACTACTTAAGCCAGCAATGTTTTATTTAGGTAATTTGAATTAGAAATTTTTTGCTAACAGGTACGGAAAACATCGCAGGCTGCACTACTGGTTTTGATGGAACAGGGTCTTGTTGAACAAAGTGCTGTGGAAGAGAAAGTGTGTCCTGTGATATTAATGCTCACGGAGATGGATAGCCTCATTGAGTTTCATACGGGAGCTGTTGCTGTGAGTATAAACTTTACTTTATCATTTATGTAGAAATTATAAAGTATTTATGTTGTACAAATTCATCTTAAATTTTATACTTAGTGCACTTTCTTGACAAAACTGGGATTTTGTAATACAGTGCCTTAATTTTGACCTTGATCTGTGAGAGGGTGGCACAGTGCCTGCCAGCTGCATACTGGTTCTTTCCTTCTTTCTATTTCACCTACTGCCTGCCAGTTGTTTGAGATGGTGGATTGTAAGTGCACATGTTCCAGTGTTAAAGTGTGTTAGGGCTGTAATGATATAGTTGGGGTGCTATTTGCGTTTCCAGTTCAGGTTCTTTGATTCTAGCATTGCAGTACCTAATAAAGTGGATGCTTTGTAAGGAACTGGAAAGCCAACCTTCGGCGTTTGCTTGACACACAAAGTGGTCGCTTTGTAAGAAACTGGAAAGCCGACTTTCGGCCAAGCTATAACAAAAAGTGAGTTCACTTTAGAACAGAGAATCGTGTATGATTCGTATGTGGGAACAAGCTCTTGTAGACAAGTGAAACAATTATATAGAGACAGATTCCCTGATGTGTATGTGCTTCACAGAGGCACAATTCTTAATCTTGTGAACAGATTTTGAAAAACGGGTTCTGTTCTTGAAACCAAAAGTGAAGTGCCGTGGTCTTACAGAGGACAAACTTGAAATAGGACAGAAGTTACAATAAAGTCCAAGAAAATATAAGTAGACATGCACACCAATCGTAGATCACAATTCTCGACTTGAAAAGCTACTAAACTGTTAAAATTAAAACCCTATAGGATAACTGTAGTTCAGGGGTTACAACCACGCAATGTCACTAGAGTACATTTCTTCAATTGGGTGTTAATAATCTCACAATTGATCCACATTTAATTGTCTTTACAGACAAAGCACAGTTTTATTTAAATGGCCATATATCGACTAAAAACAATAGATACTGGAATGCAGATAAACCACATCTTGTACACCAAATGCCATTGCATGAACAAAAAATTGGTGTTGTGCTGTGAATGCATAGAGAATTATAGGATCTATATTCTTTCAAGAAACATTTCATGGGGAGAGATACAGGGAGAACATCACACCATTCCTGGAAGAATTGTGCGACATTGAATGTAAACAGGGATATTTTCAACATGATTTGGCTGCAGCATGTACAGACAGTCTCTCACTGCAATTAATGAAGTTTTTGAAGATAAAGGAATATGGTCATGCTCCCCAGATCATACCATGTGTTTTTATTTATGGGGGAACTTAAAGAATAAAGTTTATTGGAACAATCTTCATACGTTGAAAGAACTGAAAGACAATATACAAAGAAAAATTGTCGGAATTTCAGAAAATGAATACAAGTGAATGCCAGTTTTCTTAAAAGGTGTGACATATGTGGTAGCACAGGGACATCATTTCCAACACCTCCTATGACAAAGGTATGTGGTTATTGTAATTTATCATTTGCATGATAAACCTATGCGCTTGAATTTAAAGGTCTATGAATAGTTCATGCCACTGGCAAGTAGTTGCCAGCCTGCCGTTAGAACTATCTGTAGACAGCGCAGATCACGGTCGAAGATATGGCACTGTAAAATAACTTGGTGTATATTGCATTAAATCATTAAGTAAGACAATCTTATGCCAAAATGTTGCAATTTATTCACAAAGTATAACAGTTCTGCAATGTTTTTCATTGAACGATTGAGATAACATTTGTGTCTCACCTTTTATGTACTTCATTTTATGATTTTATTTTTTGAAATATTTGATCAGTAGGCATTTAGTAATTCACTGTTAATGAAGACAAGGAAAATTTATCTAATTAAGATGGCATCTGAAATATTTAGTAGGATTAAAGAAGACTGAGCTTTTAATGGCAAGGGTTAAATGAAGATTATTCTTTAGCCTTGTATTTGTTCTGACTTGATATTCTTGGAAGATGATTCTGTATGGTCAGCAACAACTTGCTGACGTGGAACAATGCACGTGTAGCAAGCAGTCAACATGTCTTCTAATATTGCATAAACTTTGAATCCAAGAAAGATTTATAATGAGAGTTAGTTGAATTGCAAGTACTTGATTAAATAAGGTGTATTCAATGCATAAATCTAACAGCCATGTGACAGAAGGAAGTGATTGGTATCAATTGTGAACTGGTTACGTCACATGAGACTTCAAACAGCTGGGATGGGAGTAAACCAACAGTTGCTGCTTCACTGTGTAATATCTCTTATTTCAAGAACAAAAATGACCACAGTTTTGGATGTGACAAAATGATAAAGGTTAGCCAGATATATTCCAAATATGCTGGATAAGATTTTCAGAATGATTTCTCTACCCCAACTGATCATTTGTTGCAGTCTGAATATTGCCTTTGATTTTCTACTGGGTTAAACCACTATAATTGAGCTAAAAATTTGAAGCAATGATCTTACAAAATGTTTTACATTTTTGTAACCTGCTTTGGAGTATCTTTCATTCTTGTGAAAAATGTATTTTAAATGTAATGAAAAGAACATGGGTTGGCTGGAAGAGTACTTCCAAGGTGAAGGTAGTGTGGTGGTGCACTTTCTTCTACAAGATATTTTGTTATGTAGGTATTGCTTTTAAGCTATTTGAATAGTCTGGGAACAGAAGTATAAGTGATCCAGCCTTCGAGCTAGTATTGATGTAAACAAAACTAAACTAAACCCTAGCGCAACAGCACATGAAGGGCCAAGGCTTGCCGCCCAGCTGCTGCGTCCCCCACCTCTGCCCAGTACAGGCATCATTTGTGGGATGCAGTACTGAAGGGTGGGACGTTGTCAGCGCCTTGAGGCCTCCCGGCCAGCTATGCAGTCTTCGCAACCTGGGGCTGCTACTTCTCCATCAATTAGCTCCTCAATTGGTCCCTCCGGGACCTAACAAGGCTGAGTGCACCCTGTGCCAGACCTCCCAGAGGGGATAAAATCCCCATGCTGGTACCAGGGATCGAACTCGGGTCTTCTGCGCTAGAGGCAAGGGCGCTGTCAACTGTGCTATGGAGGCGGTCTATAAACAAAACATTTTGTATAGCTATCCTTACCACATGGCAAAGCTATGAAGCATATTGGAAAGAATATGAAACTGTCCAGCTGTTTACGTGAGCTTATTGCATAAACCAGGCGAAACAGGACATGTACTCTGTTCAGATACAATCATATCTTCAGGACAACAACGTATCATATCTGCAGGCACCAGAGATCATCTATTTGTGTTTTATCAATGACTGACTACACCAAGTTACTATTATCTTACTCTTCTAATAAGCATCGTAGCGCTTGACAATCAAGGCCAATACACCTCGATGCTTTGCCAGGTAATATGCATTACTTTCATGTTCACATCAGCTGTGAGGAACAAATTGCTTATATGAAAGCAGATGAGAGGTGAATGTAATTGCACAGAGTTAAACAGAAGCTACAACCTCCTTTAGTTCCATTTATATTATTTATAATATTGGAAAGCACGAATGCTGATGGCTTCATTGCCAAATGCAAGGCACTAGAAAACAACATATTATTTACTGCTTCATACAAATCGAAAGTTCAATGTGACATATTTCTTGGGAATTCATAATCGTACATATGTCATGGTATGCTTTGGTATCCTGCATATCATAGATTAGCTTCCTTCATCTTCAGTTTGATCCTGACATCAATAAAAGCATGTGCTACAAGTCTGTGTGGTTGGTCGCTAGTTGAAATATGTATTTGCAGCCTGTTGGCACCAAAAGCATAACATTTTGTTTAAAATTGTCATTTATATGAAAATTAAAATATGCAACAATTTTACTGTCAGGCTATTATATTTGTTAATTGACATTTGGTGAACCATCTAAAAGGTGTTTATGAAATGGAAAATATTTCATGTTGGTACCAGTTATGCATGAATTAGCATGTATTCATGTGCACAAGTCTGTTTGTCAGCAATATCAGAAGCAGTGGATAGCATTTAAGTCCAAAAGCACAACAGATGAAGTGGAGAAAAGGAAATAGTTGTATATGCTTTGGCAATATTTAGAGGAGAATCCAGCCTCGCCTATTGAACAGGTTGCTGAAATATCCTTTGGATACACAGATGTGATATGAAGTGTTTTTAAGTGGGCAGAATGAGAAGTAGAATACCAGAAAAGAAGAGGAAGTGAGAGAACTCCATTCTTGGACAGTATAACAAACTGCGTTTCAACAGTTAACAACAAAGTTTACAATCTTTTTCATCTGAATAAGCTTCGGACAATTGTTAAAGTATTTGCTCTCTGTAAACAATGACCCAGACTTGTCATGCTTTCAAAGGAATTTTCATAATGTGTCTTAAAGAGAAACAAACTCCCTGTTATTACTGATAGGGAGGGCATTGTTTTGTGGACTGGATAACATTTGAGAATATTTGGCAGTATAGGGAGCAAGGAACGAAAATCTGTTATTTAGAGGAAATGAGGGTAAATGAAGGCCGATTAATGAGAAAATATGGGTTGATTTATGTTTGAAAAAACATTTCCAAAGGGCTGGTGTACAGGAGCAACAAATCCGAGCGATAAGGGAAAAAGATTAATTATTCTCCACATAGGCAGCGAGGATGGATTTGTTCAATCTGTTGTGCTTTTTTAATATAAAATGTCTGATGATTATTACCATAAAGTAAATGCAGAGACATTACAGTAATGGTATGGAAACATTCTTGGTAAACCAGAAGTGTTGTGACTATGGACATTGTGCTGTAACATGATGCCAAAATTCTTTGCCTCACAAATTTGTGTAGCAATAAGATTATTTCTTGAATGGCTGGCCTCCAAAGACATGACTGTAGAGCCAGGCATAACCTTAGCTGAGCTATTGGAAATAGTAAATACATGTGATTCTGACAGTGATAATAAAATAGCTAAACTTGATAAGCAGGCTGACCACGCTGTTCCACATTTACCTCATCTCTGCAACCTCAATTCAGTTGAGTCTGTGTGTGCTTAGATCAAGTGATGTTGCAATGAACAAGACATTCAAAGTTGGTGAGATATGCCAACTTGTAGGGAAAGGGGATCATTCCATTCTCTGACAGCAACTAAAGTTCTAAGATATATAAGAATATAGACTATAACATAACTTCATATTGGGGATATATAACATTAAATTGTACCTCTTCGTATACCTATCTCGTGCATATAATGTATATGTAATGTTTCCCGGTTAACAGATGAGTGCCAATTACAGCATATATGGGCAGATTGATACTTTTTGATTGCCTTTTCCTTCAACAATTTCTACCCGACTTTCGTTATTGCTGGAAAGAGAATAGCTCAAGCAAATGTTTAATTTTATCACCCTCCATTGCTACCCATGGAAAAACAGACCTACTGTAACTACTGTGTGTTACTTTGACTCTAAGACAAATGTACTGAATAAAATACAAAATTACTTAGTTTAGAAAATATTTGCCATTGTGGTAACACTAAGTTCTGCCACTGTTAGTTTTATTGCATAGAATTTTCATTCAGAAGTTGCATTCTGAATTTTAAGCAGGCTATTGCTCTCTATCATTATTGAAGGTTAATTGACATTAATTTGACACAACAAATATTAGTACTAAGTATGAAAAGACCAAAATGCACTTATAATATCTACAAATCAGTATTTTCTGCATTTGTAAGATCACAAAAAAATAACGTGTGGAAGGGAATAAAGCAGTGGATGCATAATCCAATCCCACATTTCAATCATGTTGTTCTCGCACAATTTACAGTTGTTATTACATCTTTTCTTTTTACTTCCATTTGCTGGACAAGGTGGAGAGTTCTGTCAACTCTAGCTGAATGTTTAAAAATAAAATTATGTTAAATGATCCTGTCAATTGCCAGGCCACTGGTGTGCCAGTATTTCGTCCTGCAGTTCTTTTATGTGCCAGTAAATCTACTGACATGGAGCTGTCGTTTTTAAACACACTTAAAAACCATCAGTCTGGGCCAGATTTGAATTCCTTGGGATCAGTAGGCCAGCGTCTAACCAACTGAGCCACCCAGACCGACTAGCTGAATATAGTGTGCCATTACTAAGACATACAAGAAGTGTCCTAGAAGTACCTGGCCTAACAAAGAAAGTCCAACATTTTGGGGGGAAAGACATGTTATTTTTCTACGTAGTCTCCTTTCAGTTCAATGCACTTTTCCCGGCACTGCTGAATAGCTTCAATACGCTGCTTTTAGTGAGAACCGTCGACTCTGCAAAATAGCCAACTGCAGACTCCACCTCTTCATTGTAGGCAAATGTTTCACCACCAAGCTATTTCTTAAAGTTTGAAACCAGAAAATAATCAATAGGAGGGGGGTCTAAATCTGGCAAATAGGGTGCATGAGGAAGCAATTCAGCTCATTATTTTGGCCACGGTGACAATGGATGTGTGAATTGGTGCATTCTTTTGATGAAACAAAACTTTCCTGCCTTTTCTTTTTGGAGATAACGAAAATTATCCCAGAAAACTGATGCCAAGATTGCTTGCTGATGGAACTGTTTTCGCCTTCTTTGGAGCCAATTCTCCCCTTTCAATCCAGTGTGTTGACTTCCTTCAACTCAGGTGTGAAGTGGTGGGCCCATATTTCATCCATGGTTATGAATAAACATAAAACTCAGCTTTATTGCAGGGAAATATTGCCAAACACTGACTGAAACTTCCTCGCAACCCTGTTTTTGTTTCATTGTGAGCAAACATGGCAGCCATCCTGCACATAGCTTTCTCGTGTTCAAATTTTCAGTCAGTATGCAATGTACAGCACTTTTGAAATGCCAGTAATGCCTGGTAGCTCACACTTTTTCAGTCAATGGTCACCCAATACCATTTTATGGATTTTCATTACAATTTCTGGCATGGTCATCTCATGTAATGTAACGAGTCATTTGTTTGAAACTACAACCACTATCTATATCCCAGGTCACATACTTCCTGGATAGCCCTTGTAGGTGGCCTGAACTCTCCACATTAGTGAAAGGAAGACGAAGCTTCTTTAAAATATTGATACAAGCAGTTATATCGTCAATGAGTTTGTGCAGTTCAAAATGCGGCGGTGGATGGTAAGAGAATGGCTCTGTAGGACCTCAAGAAACTTGTTTTTGTCAGTGCATTTATATATTTTAGGTAAAATATTTTCATGCGTTATGTGCAACCTGAAAAACATTTTTGGAGTTTTCATTTGCGGAAAGAGTGTTCCAAAATATAAGTGGACCTGAACATAGTCACAATTGTGCTTATAAATACCTGGGACCAACAACTTCAACTTGCAAATTATGCTCATTTGTTGAACACCAAAGATCGGCAAATAAAAAAAACACCATGCAAAGCTTTACCTTTCATTTTGTGTGTTCCCCCCCTCACACATTTTTATTATATTATTAACCTGAAAATTTTAAAATGTAACACATGCTTAAGAAAAGAATGTATAAAAAAAGCTCATGTTGAGAAGCTGGTGAATGAAAATATATTGGTGTAGTATTATACAACCCTCAAAAATGCTCAGTTCCTTATGTTTTCCTAGAAATAAAGCAAATATATTCATGAATTATGCAAATTAACACATCAATTGCTTTTTAAACCTAAAATGCTCAAGTACTCTTTTCAGATTTATTTTGGTATTAATTTATTTTGGGAGTGTCATTTACTAGTCATATCAATTGGATCATTGCTTATCCAGGTGTAATACAAATCATTTATATTTTTCACCACCGTGAATAAGCAAACATTTGATAGTTAAAAAATCTGATGTGTTGTACTCACATGACCTCTCTACTCTTGTACTAACCATGTCTTCTCCGTGTTAGTTGAGATAAACATTTGCAGAAATTATTATATTGCTTATTTCCTTGTAGGTGCAAGGGGAATATGGGAATACAGCAGGCTTTGAGCGAGTCACATATTTTAAAGCTTTCAAATTCTGTTCTTTTTGCACGGTTAACATAAAATGAACAGTTCCCTTTGCCAGTTCTTCAAAACTTGCACATATAAGGTCACAAAATGGTTCATTCTACAAAAACAAAATTACTCAGGCATCATTTTAATCAAAATCGTGAAGCCATTTTCAGAAAATAAAATTTTTTTAAAAATTGTCCATGTAAAGGTTAGTTCAGGGTGGAGCAATTTTCTTCAAAATTTCTGTGTCGCATCCTTGAAAGACATTAGCCTTAAAGACCAACTTTGGTTTTTAACCGACTTTTCTTTTTTTTTTTTTTTTAAGTTATGCTGTCCACAGACTGATAGACATACACACGTGCGTGCACAGACCTTTTTCTAAAACTGCCCTTTTTTTTTTTTTTAATTAGCATTCAGGGGGCCTTAAAGCATATATTTCTGGTGAAATCTCGCCATCAAATTTTTGGATGGAATACAATACTTTACATAGTAGGAAAAGTAAACATTAGATCATCATTTTCACTCCAAGACTTTGGCAGTGCTGCCTTTTCCAGCTTCAAGACATGTCCGACCATTGTCTCCTTGGTCTTCCCAGATGTCTTTCCCCAATTGGCCTATAGTTGAACACTTTCCTTGGAATCCTTCTCTAAGCATTCTCCATTCAGTGCTGTAATTGATAATTTTGCCTGCCAAAGAATTTATTCCTAGCTCTTAAATGAGCTGGATGGACAACTAAAACTACTTTGCAAGAAAAAGGACAAAGATTTTGGAATATGGGACAAAGCACTTTTAGGTAAAAATTAGATCCGATATTAAATAAAGTTATAGATAAAAACTTAGAACATAGTGAAATAGAAAAAGGTGGAAACTGGTGGAAATGGACTGTAAAAAGAGAGCATTAGCTTATGGAATATATAAATATGAGAGCTCAGTAGTGATAATAGTACTTATTTAAATGAATGTCCATTTCTGCTGCACATTCAGCAACAAAGTTATCAAATGATCTGTATATTTATTATTGGAACAAATATGCAATGACCCTTGTTGTTCGTGGACAGTGTGATTAGTGGTAGCAAACTTCCAGCATAATTTTTTAAAGCACAGTGACAACTTTAAACATGCATCACATAAATAGCCATACGGCAACGCTTGGCATTAATGGGTTAGCTACATTTTGTAAACATGAAGGTTTCTGTTGCTGTTGGTTTTTGCTTATCCCAGCATGTTTTAATCAGGATATATTTAATTTAAACCAGTACAATAAATTACAATTTTCTGCAAACAAAAATTTTTTCCATGGCTCAACCACATTTCTTATTTTACATTTTAATAGCCATGAAATCCCAGTTTTTGTCATATTGCTTTAGTCATTTGTTTTCTATGTGTATAGATGTATTTTTACTTCATGCTTGTTAATGTGTTTTATTTCCATAGATTAAGCAGGTGTGCATCAAAACAAGAAGCTTTTGTGATAATTGTATGTAAATAAAGATCCAGCGGCATAAACTGATGGATGCATTACATACACATTCGCATAAATTGAAGGGTGGGGCCAGGTGAAAGACATGGGTAGTGAGATGTTGGTAATGGATCTTGCATCTCACTACCTTGTCTTTCATGAGGCTCTACTCCATTGCTCCTGCAAAGTGGAATCATCACGAGTAAAAGAAGACACACAGGACATGATTCTGGCATCAAAGCTGGTTTGTCATAGCGTTTTTAACTCCTCACTATCACAGCCAGCTTTGATGAGCAGAAGCTTGTGCCACAAGCTACAAGAGTAAGGAACATTAGCTTTGCAGTCTGCAGATATTCCCAGGGCCTTCTCATCAATTTGGTTGAGAAATGTTATTTTACATTCATATCACAGCCACTTTGATGAGCTAGGACCTCAGGGTAATGCACCAACAATCTCAAAAGGTAAACACCCTGTAGCTGTTGTTCATTGGTGGTGAATTGGAATCCTTCGACCTGCCAGTCAAAATGGTTGTGATGTGTGGATACTGGATCATATCACAGCCATTTTTGACGAGTTTGGTTGAAGGATAAATCATCTTTGTGGATATGCGGCAACTTTTGTTATGTTGCTCACAAGGTTGTTGTGATATGTTGTATATGATCTCATATCACAGCCAGCTTTGATGAGCGACATGCAAAGTAAATTCAACTGTTGGTATGTGATACATGTTTTTTTTTCTTCCAGATATTGTATGCTGAAACCATTGAGGTTTTGAGGCATTTACTATTGTGTGCTTCTCTAGTCTTATTTGCTTATTTAAGGATATGGTGCATTGACATGTATATTGCAGTGTGATCCAGAAATGCTAAGTCCCATAATTATCTAAAAATGTTTAAACTGTAATCCAACTGATTGCCCTTAGCATTATGTTGTGCTCACAGCTAAATGATGCAGCCTTTATTTTAGGTTTGTCTAGTAGTTGCTGCAACCAATAAATTTCAGTGACCTAATTAAAATTCATACTAAAAAGAAGTTATGCATGAGTTTCGAAAGTTACGATTAAAAGCTTCGGATTAGTAGGAAAGTCCAAGCGAGGTATATTTCCATTCTTTTACTAGTTGGGATGATAACTAGGCACTTTTACCTAGATATTGATTGAGAAATAATGTCAGCAAAAGTCTTGCCAGTGGTGTTCAATTTATACTAAGAGCATACTAACTTCATAATTTTTCACTCCTGTACCATGGAAATTTGATTAATAGTGAAGTTAGTGAATATGTACTGCACTAATGATCATGGCATCTCACAGCAGATGTTCTAATTGCTCACGATGTGCGTAGTGCAATTTTAGTTGCTATGAACATAGATGCTTTGAATTTGGATAAACATGGTCATCCTTGTGTGTAGTGGATCCATATTCTCAAAGGCATTGGTTTATTCTGATGAGTATTCTCATTTGTGTACTTTTCGTTAGTAAAATCATCTGCATAGAAAAGTTACAGACCTGACTGCATTGTTGTGTGGCTTGTTTTATATGAACTTCGCGGCTGCAAATTCCGCTGTGGAGGATCTCACAATGTTAATTCACATTAATGTTAACAGAAAACTGAAGTTACACAGGTGATTTGAAAATCTAAGGCTAAGCCTGTAAATCATCGCGTATATCCATATTTTGCCCAACTTGATCCTCTCTAAATTCTAGTGAAATGGTGACCAGTACGTGTAACCTCTGCTTGTAGGTCATCTGAAATTTATTTTGCATCTGTAATGCCTATACAAATTTGAGCACTTAGTTCATTTTTGTCTGGCTCTTAAAATCTTAATTCGTCTCTATCAGAAACTATGGTGTTATTCAAACTACTGAAGATCAATAGACTCTACTGTCAAATGCAGTGACCTCAGTGATCTCTTACCTCTCATTCATAGTGAAGCAATACAAAGTGAATCAAAATATGGGGATAAAGTACAGGCACATTAAAGTGAGATGGGGTAGAGAGGGAAGTAGAGTGAAGTAAAAAGGAAGTTTTAATGAATACCCCAGCAATTGTGCTGTGTGCTTAAAGGAGCAGATAGTTATTTTGACCACCCATTGGTGTATAATGGCAACCTGCTGTATCATTTAGGTGTTATCAGAAATGTCACTCAAATCAAACCCAGGAAAATTGCTATTACTTGATTTGTGCTTTACTTGACCATCATTTGTTTTAAAGTGCATATAAACAGTAATATAATACCTGATTGCTGAGTGTTTGTGTTGCTTTGTCATTTTTAGGAGAATCATTGCTGTTTGCTGATATTCAGTGTGATTAATTTTTGCAAGCTGTGGAATGTTACAGGTAACATGAAAGTGTACTCCATTGCTTCCATCAGAGTGGCTGTGATGTGTAAATCATCTATTCATATCACAGCCAGCTTTGATGAGCGCAAAGGAGTGCTTAATTCTTCAGTATTAAGAGTTTTAATGTAAAAGCTAAGTATTATTTCCAGAATTATGTTGAAGTACCATGTATGACTTAGAAAGGTATTCATCATGAGTGACACATTTGTTTTAAATTTACAGTTGATGAGCAAGATGGCACCACTTTTAGGCCGAAAATCAACAGAAAATTTGTTCCTGAACCGCTTTGCAACATTATGTACATATCCAGCCTTCTATGTCCGTAAAGTTTGTGCTACAAATTTTGGGGAATTCTGTGCTGTAGTGGGCACTGAATCTACAGAGAGCATTTTGGTAAGAAAGTTTGGTTTTTCTTCACATTTGAGCAGTGTAAATTTTCTGTTCTGTAATTTAAAAACTAATAGTTGAATATGAAGAATATATTAAAAGTACAACGATTTTCAAAACAACGCCTCTCCCATTCCAAACTCTCCTCCACATGAAATATCTATAGTAATGTTTTATTTTTTAAATAGTGGTTGATTTTGTCTGTAACTTGTTTTAGGGTGTTCATATGAATAATACTGATAGTTTGAATTTCTGACCTAATTTTCTATATGCTTATTTAACCAGAAAATTAGTCCAAACTTTATAAGAGGAAACATGTATGTAAAGTTTATCAAAATATTGGTCTCAAAAGTTCAGTAGCACTAGTCATTTTCAAGACATTTTATTTTGCACAAGTTATTCCTGCTATGTTGAGATCTTGGAGTTTGGAACCTCTGATGAACTCATTCGACAACTCTTTATTTTTTCATCTTAAATTTGTCCTTAATATATATGGAGTACAACAGCAGTTTGGAAATCCTGACGCAGCATGTGTTGACAGAATCAAATAGAAAGGATGATTTTAAAGTAGGATCTCAAATGTCAGCATGCAATTTCATTGTGTTCATTTGTTTGGTTATAGTGCTACAGAATAAACAGCTAAGGTTTCATCCAAAAACAGATGAAATGAAACTTTGAGGTGGAAATATTTAATCTCAAAGGTTCAACATCAACCTAAATAAACAGAAAAAAAATCTGATGCGTTACATTTGCATGACTTTTGTCTGCCTATTCGACAAACTATTACAAAACCTTATTCTTCTGTCTACTGCATGATTGAGATAAACATTTGTAGAAATAGTTTTATTACATATTTCCTTGTAGGTACAATGGGAATAGCATACAGTGGGCTTTTAACCCTTGTGTCCACATTGGGTTACCCAGGTAACCTTTATAACTGTCAATGTATGATGTGTATTGAAGCTGGTGTGCACAAGCGTCTGGTTATTCCTCATGTGCATGTTTATAGATATAATAGAAACAAACTTTAAATATATCCAAATAAAAACATTTAAAATGTTAAGGAATATAATCCACCATGTAATCTATATTTGGGGGACCCAGGTAATCTCAATTAGAGCAGGCGCCAAGTTTACATATTACTTTTTTTTTTTTTTTTTCACGTAATATATTAATAGTTTTATTATTTATTAGACAGCTGAGCAATAATACAAGTAATGAGTGTGTAAAATATTAATTTTTTATAGTTGTGACAGGGTGAGTTAGATAGCTAGTAAATTTTGCTGCTTGTTACATTACTAAAGATACACTTGGGAGTATTTATTCACAAAGTCCACACGTTGATGTAATACAATGTTCATCACAAATTGGTTGTTTATATTTCTTGCAACTTTTTCTTGTCTTCCTCTTGGTTGCTTTAGATTTTTGCATACAAAACAGTCGCCAAATATGTTCAGCCGTCCAGAAGTATCTCGTTTTTGACTGAGCCTTCACTTGATCAGGAACCAGAATTAGGGGTATGCGTATCATGCACCCAATACCCAATTTCACAGGAATGTTCTCAAACCATTTGGATTTGATCTAGAGATAATGGGAGGCATTGCCAACTGTTTCCCAGATCCAGTAGAAATGTCTGCATGTATGAGTCACATTGTTTGTTTGAATATATTATGCCTGAGTAACTTTCTTGTCCCAAAAGGTTCTTTATGCCATTCAGTTCCATCTTTACCACGTAGAATGCCTGCAGAAGACATAAACCCATATTTTTATTCCAGCTGTCACTTTCATCACTACTACCACTTTTCTCACCTGTTTCAATATCATTACACACATCAATAGCATCTTCAATATCTGAAGCAGCAGCATCTTCCTTACTTGGAGTCCACTATTGACATCTGATGTTTTACCCTCTTCTGAATCAACAGTAGACCATAACTTTCTAACTTTTTTTTTTTTCCCCACAAACAAAAATTGTGACATCTGCCTGACATTGCAGGTGGCCATAAGGATCCAGAATACAAAGATATATGACAAAGTCAAATTTTAAGGGGGGAAAAATGATTAGCTTAATTTGCTGAATTCAGAGTTTTCGAGTACTATCCATGAGCACACACAGTTGATGTTCACTGTGGCAAAGTTTACACAATAATGAATAGTGCATATTGTGTGCAATTATACCAGCAACAAGAATACATTGTAACCTGGTTATAGAACTAAGAACTTCTTGTATGTAGACACAAGGTTTAAACTAGTCAAACCTTTAAGAACTGATCACTATGTGATAGCTTTGAAATTCCATTCTCTTTGCATGGCTAGGAAGATCCTGTTTGAGAAAAGAATAAGAATTTCAACAATTAAACCAGGGAGTGTTTGCAATTGGTAAGTTTCACGAAAAATGTGATAGAAATTGCATGCTTTAACAAAATCTACATTTTTTATAGCAAGATGTGTTCTCTTATGGTTTAACATTTCTGCAAAAATCAAAGAATGAAGAGGGCTTCAAATGCTATTGCTAATTCAAGATACACATTTGATTTGTCATTAAAAAATCTTAAATTGAGTATTGTAAATAAAATAAATGTTTTTGAGAAAATCAGAATTTTCAAAAAGTTTTCGATGTAGACAGTAGTTCAGGATGGAGAGATTTTATTTATAACCTTTGTTGCATCCTTTTAAGATGCCAAACGTAAATACTAGGTTTGGTTTATATGTAAAATTTCGAGCTAAATATCAAGTTCAGTATTTAAGAATTTTCTTTTTTGTTGACGAACACACTCATGTGCACAGAGAGGGGGGGGGGGGATGGGATGGGATTATTTTCAAAAAATGTTACTTTTGGATTAATCCACAATGTCATGTTAAATTGCAGATGGATCTAGGTATGGGAGCTGTTAGCATTGCTGATATTTCATTTGATGTGTCTGGACCATTATGCGGGAGCATTTGCCTACAAAAAGCTCATTTTTGTTATGTTAAACTACCCACCAGAAGGTCAGCCAAATGAGTATTTTACAGGAGTGATTGAATTGGTTCAGTGTAACTCGACCAATTAATAAAACGTGGATCACATACCAGAAGCAAGTCAATGGTCCAAACAGTAGGTGCAAGAGAGCGAAAGCCTCCTAAATGCTAATTGCATTCCTTCAGCAGGAAAGGTAATATGCATTGTTTTCTGGGATGCTCAAGGTGTGATTCAGTAAGACTTAGTGGAGAGCTGCAGAACTATCAGCACAGATAAATGGCAAGCTAATGGGCCAGATAAACAAAGCAATGCAAGTTTTGAATACCACACTTCTGGATTTGTGAATAAAATGAGAAGCAAAAGCTTAAGCTTGTGGTAGTCAAGTGAATAAAAAAGCCTATACTTTGCCTTGAATCTCTGGTTTCACTAGTAGTATTGTCGTAGTATTGCATTTGTGAGATTGACCTTAAAACAATTCTCTAAATGAAAAGCAGCATCACAGTTCTTTTTACATGTCACACACTTTTACTTCGTCACTGATGTAGCACATGTCACTTTTTTCTTCCTTTTTTTGGTGTAGGAATTGGGCCAATGATTTTGCCTATAGTCTCATAGGGGTTGGTCTCTAACTGAATACTTTGGCAGCTGCACCAACTTTAGTAGTTGCTGTGCAATGCCTGTTCTAGAATATATGGAGCTAGTCCTGTTTTTCCCATAATCTTGTGATACACAACAAAGGAGTGTAACATACACATGTTCAAAAAATAGAAAATACTTTTCTATACCCCTTCACTAGGCTTCACATTGGAAACTGAGCTGTCACTTAAAAAATAACCCCTGGCACAACAGCCCTCCACGGGTCAAGGCTCACCACCCAGTTACTGCGTCCTGCACCTCTACCCACCACAGACATAATGAGTGGTGTGCAGAACCGGAGGGTGGGACGTGTTGTGCCCCAGGCCCTCTAAGCTGGTTATGCAGCCAAGAGACTGAGTGCACTCCTTGTCAGACCTCCCAGCAGGGGAAAAATCTCCACGCCGGTAGCAGGGATTGAACTAAGGTCCTCCGTGCCGAAGGATAGTGCACTACAGTCACTGAGCTGTCACATGGTCCTATAAATCAACAACTCTCAACCTATTATATTGAAGAGAACATTAGGGTTTCTTGACCTCCTCTTCCAGTGTTTGGTCTGTTTTCCTATTTTCCGTGATGTTGGTGGATTTGTATTTAGTAAAAAGAAAATAAACACCCTTATTATCTCCTTTTCAGACAGGATATTTCTGGCAGTCAATATTTCATACTTCCCAAGCTTCAGTTTATTTTCATAGATACTGCATGGCATATTTTTTTCTATTAGGTTGCACAGTCACAGTTACATTTATTGGTCTTTCAGTGAGTTTTCTAAATAAACCTGAAGGGGAATCCAGCTACCTAAAAATAATGTGTGCACATACTGAACACTACATTGGTACTGGTAGGAAGACTAGAATCTATTATATCTTAGTCTAAATTCTTAAATAAGGGCGGCAGCCTGAACTAGATTCAAATGTTGCTCGTTTGGACCTATTGCAATGCACAAGTGAAAAACAGCCCTGAATTTCATTATGCTTTCATCTAGAGCTGTATCCTCATAAGGATGATATATTTCTGGAAATTATGAAGACATGTCATATGAAAGCCATAATGTTTTTCAATTTATCACTTCGGTTTTGTTTGGTTTTGGAACGAAAGAAATGCAAAATCAATTTGAATCTCTCTACTCATAGTTACGCAAAATAATGGATGTCAAGGTATTGGTTTTTGCTCCAGTAGAATCTATTTTTGCATAGATAAAATAATAAAAGCAATATAGGCCATAATTTTATTTGCTATAGTGTTAAACCATTTTTCATCGCCTCGCAACATCTTTTATCAGGATTATTCAACTGCTATGTTGCATAAGCATTAGTTTCGTCACACATGTATTCCAAAAAAAATTAAAGGTGCAAATGGCATTTGTGGTGCATGCCTGTTTGGCAAGTCTTTACAAACACCATTGTTTGCCATGAAAGGGTTGGGAGAGGAATCATCACTTTTAGTCCAAACTTTGTTGCTGCATCGTAATGTGAGCACACTTCAAAGGGCCTAGTGCAACATCATTAGTTTCATAATCACTTTCCTCACTGCTTTGTGTGTTAGATTCATTATTACTGTCAATAGACGTTTTTCAGACTCTGCACCAGTTGTGATGGCTTTTGACCCAAGTGAATAAAATTATTTTTCCTTGGTTGAAACAAGTGAGGTCTTACTGACAAATTGCAAACATCAAATTAGGCGAATGGATTAATAGAAAGGGTTACGTCTGTATCTGTACAGGCTACATGTAGTAGAAAGGATCAGTTCACAGTGTGGAGGCTATCTGGTCCAGGTCATGACAATCAAATTTTGATAAAATTAAATGTTAGAGATATGCTAATGGATTTGAGAACACTGCTCCTTTGGTTGATCAAGGGTGTGGCTTAGAACCTTGGCTGATGTAAGCTACTAGAAAACAGTTGCAAATCATTTATCAACCTTTCGAAAGGGGATATAGTAATAAGTAGAGCCCGGATTTTTATGTAATTACATATTTTAAATCCTGCATAATATTTCAATGAGAACTAAAAATGTTGGCGAATTACATCATTTGAGACTCCCTTACAAATTTTTATTTTACATATTTTGCACATTTCTACATATTTTAACGATGTTACATAAAACGTACATATTTTCTGGGTTTCGTTACAATTTTATTATTTTTTAAAAAATATTGTCACATTATAAACTACGGTTTTCACAGGTTTTGCTGAAAGCAACAAAAATAAATCTGCGAAATAGGATGCAAGTTAAATTAAGAATGCGATAATAACCGCCTCGCCTCGTTCTGATTGTTGTCTGTTTATATCAAAGCTGGTGCCGCTCGACAATGTTGATCTCTAGTGTTACGTTTGTCGTAGCACTTTGGGCATTTACAAGAACTGTAGAAATTGATTGTTACCATTGTCGCAGTAGTCGGCATCTTGTAATATTACAATAGCTGCGAGGAAACAGTGAGCCGCTGGACAACCATAAAAATTCAAAGCTGTGCTAAACAGGAATCCAGGATACTCTACGCTTGTATACGTGTCTAAAGAGCTAAATGGTGACAATGTCGATTTACCAACATATTTCTCTGAAAATCAGATTCCTATGCTAAAATATGCTGCTGTTTCTTCATGTGACGTGGAGAGAAGCTTCTCTACTTATAAGAGCATTTTATCCGATAGGAGACAAACAATGACCCTTGAAAATACAGAAAAGTATATGGTTATTCATTGTACGTTGAAAGAAAGAAAAGACTCAAAATGAAAATGCCTGGTTGTTCATTGTACGTCAAGATAAAAAATATATCCTCATTATAAAATTTAATTATTTTGAATTGATTGTTTCACTCATTGGTAAATTTGTTCAGTATTTCAACATTGCTTTACGGTCTAAAATTTAAGTAAAATAATTATGTGAAATGAGTAATTTTAATAAATATAATCCAAAACACATTTTTTATTTCATAATTAGCCACTTGAAAATAAATTTTAGGTAAATTCTACATAAAAACAAAACATTTTCCCTATAATTAATTCCATATTTAGTCAATTTTAACTCAATTAATTTACGTACTTACAGGCCCATCAAATTACAAAATTCTGGTTAATTTGCAGTCTGCATTTAGATTTGAGATGGTAATCTTAACGTTTAGATTATTACATAATTTTACATATTTTGTTGAAATTACGCATTTCATTACATATTTTGATGTTTTTATTACATAAATATGTACATATTTCACACCTTGATATTACATAAAAATCCGGGCTCTAGTAATAAGAGTGCTGTTTTGATAAGCTAAGGAGGTGATTTCCTGTTTTGTAATGTCCTATGCGTTTTCATCCTTGTTTTAATTACCAACTTTTTTAGCAACTATTTTGCATCAGTTGTGCCAAATTCAGCTTCAAATAAATTATAAGGATAAATTTCTAAAGCTGTAGCTAAAAGTATCATTGCTTTCTGCATAAACTTAGCTTTCACTTGAATCACATGGTATTTTTAATGGACAAGTCAGTTTCATTTACTACAAATAGTGATAGAAAGTGCCAAGACTTCAATGCATATGAAACAGATCAGTATGCTGGTTTCACCGAAAGAATTGGTTGTGATGTAAACAGAAGCACATGTACAAATAAAATTAGTGTAGGTTTATTGGCTGATACAGCACATTGCAAGGTACATCGGGTACAAAGTAGTTCACTCAGTAATAAACTACTGGATCTTCTCTATATTATGTAACAATGGTATGTTTGACGTGTTATTGTACCATGTAGAACTGCAACAAAGTTAATCTAAAGTAATTAATTGCACTTAATCAGAAAATGAGCGAAGAACATGTGCACACCGCCATCTGCTGCTCAGCTTTGGAAGCGGGAATGTGAGTGTGTTTCTGAAGCCTCCTGGCCAAACAAGTGCAGTTTATAAAACATTGCAGAGGGAAACATCTAACGAGTGGAGAAAATTATTTATTTATGCCAACAAACTTACTGTTGGTGTTTTTAAACACACAAGCCGTGTGTGGGCAAAGTTTGAGAGGTAGAACTGGAACTTAAAAATTCAATGCCACAACTGGGATTTGAACAACAGACCTTCCGCTTACCGGGCAGCTGCTCTACCACTGAGCTATTGTGACAAACTGCCAGAATGAGAATTTAATGCCATTCTGGCAGTTTGTCACAATAGTTCAGTGGTAGAGCAGCTGCCCGGTAAGCGGAAGGTCTGTGGTTCAAATCCCAGTTATGGCATTGAATTTTTAAGTTCCAGTTCTACCTCTCGAGTGGTGAAAAATTTATAATTCTCAATGTGTTCCACAAACTATGCAAGAAATGTCCCACTTTGGCTATCGAAGATATTGTTAACCTTACAGCAGTGTTTACTGGTGTATCTGCATTAAGCATAAATTGCGCATGCTTTGAAAGGTTAAAAACAGGTAAGTTAACCACGCCTATAGCCGTTAAGATTCTGAGTTTACCACTGGTCACACCAAATCACCTAAGCGCACGTTCGTTATATGCTTATAATCCGCTACTTATATAAGCTTACATTTCTGATTCACAGGAGGTTAAGTTAGTGTTTTATTTATAATTTTAGGTTAATTAGTAGCCACTGGGTATACCAAAGATATAGGGGGAGGGGAGGAGCAGAACTCCGATCTAAATGGAATACAACCTCTTTTCATATTCAGATTACGTATGTGAAAGCTTTCTTTTCTATAGTGATTTTAAATTTATATTTATTATTACGTTTTTAGTTCAGAGTGCTACATGCAATTGTTATCTAATCACTAGTGTGTTTTAACTACCGTGTGAAGGATTGGTGGGTCGAAATTAATTTTTTTGTTTAATGACGCTGTCAATTGCCAGGATCACATCAGCGTCGCCGGTGTGCCGGAATTTTGTCCCACAGGAGTTCTTTTACGTGACAGTAAATCTGCTGACATGGAGCTGTCATTTTTAAACACACTTTAAAACCGTCAGTCTGGGCTGGATTTGACCCCATGACCTTGGTATCAGTAGGCCAGCATCTAACCAACTGAGCCACCCAAACCAACTTGGTAGGTCGAAGGTAGGCAATTATAGTTGCAGGCTCCGTGTGGTTTTTCTCTCTGAGCAACACGTGGTTAAGAAAGTAGTGCCATTACTTCTCCAATCAGAGCGAGAAAGTGGAAGGATCCTTTTTAGACATTGTTTACATCACGACCAATTCTTTCACTGAAACCAGTGTAGCAGCATGGTTTTCTTTTCTTTCGTTTTCTTTTGTCTTTCCGTTCCCCTATCCCCCTTTTTCCCTTCCATAAAAGTAAACAGTAGGAGGAAAAGGTAAGATTTGTACAATCTGAAACCAAAGCTTTTACTTCTTCCTTAACGTGGGGACAAATGCCCTGGACTGGCTCATTTATTTTCCAATCTTATGCTTCAGTTTTATTCATACAGCCCAATGTTTTTGTCCTACAATTACTTTTGTAATAATTCAGAAAATATTATGCCATTTACATATTTCTGGAAATGGAAAAAATAATCTGCAAAGTGTGGTGAGATATGTTTAATAAGAGCTGAAAGGTGATGCTTGGCTATTCTTAAGTTTTTTCAAATAACTTAAAATTAAATATCTTTGATTATATCTCTTTGTTACCTATTGTAGGGAAACTACCAAGCAGCTGTATTTGTGCTGTGAACACAGTGCTGAAGGTCACTGGTCTGTGTCAGCAAGGTATATGCATTTGGTAATCTACATTTGGATTACCATTAAAATATTCAGCATAGAGAAAGAATCATCACAAACTGTTATACATGGTTAAATATTTCTCTTGTGCTTGATATTAAATAATATACAAAACGACCCAGTACAAATCAATTATAGCCTCTAGTCCTGTACAACAAAATAGCATTTACATGCAATATCTTTTACTATAAGACAAAATAATACTTTGTTGGTTGAAATTAGCTGAATTTTGATTCTGGAAAAATTGCACAAATGTAAAGCAACAAAATAAATCTTGTGTACTATATGGTGATACTGATAGTAGTATCAAGGACTTCAAATTAAACGAATGTAAACTGTGTACTGAATACATCTCTCAAGTAAATATTTGATACATTTAGTTCTTCTTGGTATACACTCTTGCTTTCTGACATTTTTTGGCTTTCAAAATATTTTCCACGTTTAGAGGCAACACAGCTCCAAATCCTTAAAGCACACCTTAAGTTATGATCAGCAATGTTGGCTCTCATAGGGCCTTTGTAATCATTAGCATGCAGTGTATTAAAGTGACACTGGAGATCAAATTGTGTCAGCCATTTAAATTTTGCAACAAATAAAACAAATGGCACCACTGCACCTCATAAAGTACTCAGCTTCCTATCCAGGATTGAAATATTAATTTTTGGAGTGGGCACGCATGACTATGAGTGTCCATCCATTACAAATAAATGCTGATGTACTGACCATCACTGCTACAGAAGATGTATACACCATTCCCACTGAGTCAGCACAGTGCAGTATTTAAGTACTAGGTGACAAAGTGGTGAAGCATATCAGCAAGAAAATGCAGAGTTGTTCATGCGACCTTGTGGCACATACATAGTGAATCACTATCTACACTGTTCCAGTGCAATCATGTCTTCAGGATAGCAACGTGTCAAACAAGAGATCATCCACTTGTGTTGCATTACTGACTATACACCAAGTTACTATTATGTCCTCCTCTAGCAGCACTCGAAAACTGGTAGACTTCTATCAGGACTACAAATTGGGAAAATTGACTGCACTGAATATACTGGCCATGTTAGTACATATCTTAATGAAAGAAACTTCAAGTTCACCTGTTCCACCCATTATATGATTAATTTTGCTAGAGTGACATGCCACAGTTGGAATTAACTTATCTGAATTAGTTCACAATAGATAGTCTCAATAGGTTTAAGGGGCATTTGTAGAAGGTTAGGTTTCAGTGTATTTGTAATTTGAGGTATTTTTCTGCTGCACAATGAATTACGAGGTGCATCCAGAAAGTAAGTCCCGATGACCGATAAAGAGAACAAGAACATCACTAAGTAAGAAATATTTATTGGAATAATTAGATAGACTCGCTGGCTACATTTCAACATAGTCACAACCATTGTTGAGGCTTAAGAGGCAGAACTGGAACTTAAAAATTCAATGCCACAACTGGGATTTGAACCACAGACCTTCCGCTTGCCGGGCGGAGAAATACGAACTGGCTTGAGAATTTAATGCCATTCTGGCAGTTTGTCACAATAGCTCAGTGGTTAGAGCGTCCGCCCGGCAAGCGGAAGGTCTGTGGTTCAAATCCCAGTTGTGGCATTGAATTTTTAAGTTCCAGTTCTGCCTCTTAAACTTTGCCCACACACGGCTTGTGTGTTTAAAAACACCAACAGTAAGTTTGTTGGCATAAATAAATAATAATTACCATTGTTGAGGCATTTATTGTAATGGTACACCATTAATTGTATGCCCAACTCATAGGATTCTGCAGCCATGAAGTCACTTCATTCTGCACCTCAGCGTTACTGTGAAACACTTTCCTACCAGAAAATGTTTCATGAGACGGAAGGGATGAAAGTCACTTGGTGCAAGATCGGGTCTGTAGGGTGGATGTTCGAAGATCTCCCAACCAAACTTATTCAACACATTTCATGTGCTGTTGGCTGTATGGGGTCTTGCATTGCCATGCACAAGCGTAATGCCTCTGGCGTCACCAGGGACACTCAGCCATTATGGTCTTCGTTCTGAATCTTGGTTCTTCCTTCCGTGAATTGCCTGCACCATTGTCTTACCATACTGTCACACATAATGCCCTGTCCATACACGTGACACAATTGACGATGGATTTCTGCTGGAGATTGCTTTTGAGCATGCAAAAATCGGATGACTGCATGAACCTCGCATTTGGTGGGAGACAATATTTGAGAAGCTATTTTCTCCTAGCACAGAGCAGCAACTACTGTCGTCACAAAACTGAAACTTTACTGCAATGTTACCATATGCTTCCTCTCTTTCCTGCACACGCGCATTCCTATCCGTCTGGTGGTGCCATCTCTGGATGCGATCGGGGCTTACTTTGTGAATGCACCTCGTATGTTATAATTCATATTCAGGATTGCTGTTTAGAAACAAGTGAAAATTTTATATGGAAATTTAAAACACATTTCTCTTCAAAAATGTCACAGTAAAACTAAGCAGTTTTCAGACCAAATACACAGCTATCTCAGTCTCGTCATACCCATTAAAATCCATTATTACTCTCGTTCATATAGTATGCACAATGATAAGGATGTTTGCCATAGTGTAAGAAAATATGGTATTAATATTATATTAATCCAGGAGGTTTGGAATTAAGCTGTTTTATTAATAGAAGGATGTAGTTCATTGGCATACTGTGTTAATATTGAGTGTTGGAGCATCTCATAAACCTCTGACATACATAAAAATTCAGACTTTTTAAAATTTTCTTCTCAATGAGCTGGAAACTGTTTATCCAAGAGACTTTAGGTTTTCCTAATTTGTGCATAGATTGTAAGAATTGCTACCACTGAGGTTACCTTCCTTCCAAAAACAAAATAAAACTATGCACCATACAACAGCATACTACCTGCAAAGCGACCAGGCATATTGATTGTCGAGTCCTGATATCGCTTGTTATCTTGTTTGCTGGAACAGCGAAATACTAGTAACTTGGTGTCTGTCAGTAATGCAATATAAATGAATGATCTCTCCCACTTTCTGATGTAGGAGACATTGCTATTCTGAAGATATGATTACATCTGAACAGTGTGCATACACTGTCTCGCGTGTGTGCGATAAGCTCATGTAAACTGGGCCGTTTCATATTCTTTCCGATGTGCCTGATAGCTTTGTCAGGTAGTACATCTCAACTCACAAGTTCCCTATAGACTTGTGTTGATGAATGGCACTTGATTGTAGCAACTAGTGAGATGTTTTAACCATTGTCTTCCGTTGCAGTTGGAAGTTAGGTCTAATGTACTAATTTTATTGCTCTAGAGGGCTATGATTTTGGAAATTTTTCCATCATCCGTTTTGCCTGCATTTCATATCCTCTTCCTCACTATCATACCTGGTGCTTGGCTTGGCCGCTTCCAGGTTTTCACCCTGTCCAGTCTATAGGTTTCTGTGCTCCCCAACAGGCGTCTGACCCTAGGCACTGACTTGTAAGTCCTACATGAGGGGAGGGTAATCAGGTAAAGGGTAAAAAAAAAAAAATGGGGGGTTGGCCTATATTGGAGCTTGGTCATGAAATGTGAACTTTCAGAGTCGAAAAATGAATTTGCGAGTATGTATACAAATGCGAGTAGTGATTCAAGGCACAAGCTATTTGAGTATCTGACAGATAACATATGGAAGATCGACTATAAATTAACTCAGCTGCGTGTTGGAATATCGTCTTGTGTAAACCACACTGCTGCAAGACCTGGAACTTAAAAATATTGTGCTCTCCTAATGCGCTCAATCATTTTTCCTGTGGTTGCACATGTTACAGTACATACTTTGCGCAGCACACTTTGTGAAACGGGACCTTTGTTAACCCAGAGCTCAGTTAATTGGGCCACAGATAGCCACTGCTCTAGTGTGTATGCATTTTGCAAAAAGTGAACAAGGAATTTGCTTCTAAAAATGTGAATAATTTTAGAAGTATGATCTTAGTAGCAAATTTTCTACTGAAAGAAGAGCACAGGAGCTGAGAAAAGTGCATTATAGAGAACATTTTTATTTGACAATTTATAGTTCAGAAACAGTCTGATATATTTCATCCAAACTTTGCAGATCGCTCTTTTGTATGTGTATAGTATGTAAAAGATTCTGGTAGTTCAGTTGAGTACTTCTAGTATGTTTCGCTAATACTTGGTGATAATAAAAGCTTAAAAAAATTTCCCTAATAATATTTGGTACACCAGGTCAAGTAGCTAGAATTTGAAGTATGTCACCTTTATAGTAGTACAGATTTTGCTTATGCATTCTATATACATGCTCAACCAGTTGAATATGAGTATTTGCTTAAATGGTTTAATATATTTTCAGCTTCCTCGATTTGTGGACCTTTGTGAAGATGAAATCTGGGGAGTCCGAAAGGCCTGTGCAGAGTCTTTTATGTCAGTTTCCTGTACCTGCAGTCTGCAGATGAGAAGAGATGTATTGGCTCCTGCATTTGCTAACTTACTAGTGGATCAATCACGCTGGGTACGCATGTCTGCCTTTCAGGCTTTGGGTCCCTTCATTTCTACATTTGCAGATCCCAGCATTACTGGACTGTCTTATAATAATGCTGGAGAGCTAGTGTTAGTCAATCCTGAGGGATTAGAATTTAGGTAAGTCTGAATTTTTAAAATTCTACATAAGAATTACAAAACATTCTGATCATTCAGTTTTGGTATTAATTTCATGAACATATCAACTAAGATAGCTTGTCTAATTAAGAGCAGATCTAGAGGCAGAAAAAAAATTATATACTTTATTAATAACATATATTTCCAGCCAATAGCATTTTACCATTTGATAGGACTACAAATACAGTCTTTTGCACTCTGATAAAATGTTAGGAAAATGGTTTCATTCCTAGCTGAAAAACTTGTTTCCTTAATGTACATTTTGCTATTAGCCAGTGTCACTTGGAATAAATAAGATATTTAGGATGGTAATTATTATTTATTTATGCCAACAAACTTGCTGTTGGTGTTTTTAAACACATAAGCCATGTGTGAGCAATGTTTGAGAGGTAGAACTGGAACTTAAAAAGTCAATGCCACAGCTGAGATTTGAACCACAGACCTTCCACTTACCAGACGGGTGCTCTAACCATTAGCTACTGTGACAACCTGCCAGAATGTACATGTGCCCTTGTAGTTACTTGCCGAAGGAAACATTCTCATACTATTCATGTGCAAATAGAAATAGTCATTCTCTGTGGTCTATGGTTAACTACTAACACCTAGTTCCTGAGATCATAGGTTCAAAGTTAGTGGAGTGAGACAGATTTTTGAAAAGGGCTGTGTAAATCCTCAGAAGGGAACTAAATCAAATGGCCCATATTGTAGATCTGCAGCACGTAAAAGAACCTCAAGGATATTAAAGAGGCCTCAGCAAAATTAAGCTGTCTTTTATGCTGAATATGGAATGGGACGCTGAGTCATAATTATACAGCATCCATAAATAAAAGTTCAATTTATTTTTATTTTAGAAATAAACAAGGTTTAGGTAATCATGCTGAGAAATTAACTGTAAAACTTATATTGTTGTTTAACTCATGTGTTCAACAGACTTGGCATACACTGTTTGTTCTCCTAGTAGGAGACCGTTTGGCTATGCACTAAACCTATAACAATTTCCTTGGGTATATCATCTGAGGGAGACTGTTGCCCACTCATATGTGTGACTTGCATGGAAATGTGTTTATACTGGAGAAACAGCACACCAGTTGACAACTTCCCATGCCATTCCTGCTTGACAGCTGTATAGCACCATCATTGTGAAAGTGCAGGCATCTCCTCTCCATGTCTTGAAGAGCAGCTGATTGTTGCACACTAAATCTCTTGAGATTGTAGAGCCTTGTTTTTCATTATATGAGCCCTTGCTTGATCTCAGAATCATTACAATGGAAGCATGTTTTATTCCCCTTAATTCTTGGTTAGAGATAATCTCGGTTTTCTCCAAGTATGCCCAAGTGCTCTTGTCTAAACTGTTGGAGCTTATCTGCCGGGATCTGACTTTGTACATCACCATTACATGGGTGATCCTGAAAGCCACATAAGTTAAAATACTGAGTTCGTAAGGTGTAACATCGACCTTGACACAGCAATCTCTATTTTTCAGCACACTTCCTCTGAAGATGTTTCCATAAGGCCACTTGAACATGCATTGTCCCCACTTAAATAGTGAAGACTAACCCACAAATAAAATGCAGTAAATATTCTTGTCAGGAGCATGTGGTTTGTATTACCATTGAGGAATATTCAACTAAGAGCTAGTGCATGTGGAAATGGGCAATTCCTTCCCATCAGAATCTGATTCTACAATGTGAGTTTCACTGTTTTAGTCTTGTTGTCTGTTTCTTCTTTGCCAAACAGAGTTAAAGACAAATCCATTACAAATTCAGAATAGCAACAAAATACATAGTCTGATTTTTAAAAGATATATGACAGGTGTATGCTTCTCCATGTGGAGAGCTGCGGTGTTGTCAATATGCAGATAGCAAGTTTACCCATACACCCTCTCTTTAACCCTCAATACTTGGTACATTTCACGGTGGTGAAAAGATGCAGATTTAATCTATATTAGCCTACTTTAAGAATAAAAGTAGTTTGTTCTCAGTATGAATTTACTGTGTATTTGCATCTACACAATTTTATTTTTGAGTAGCTATTTTACAGTTTAATATCTCTATCTCTCCGAGGAGCTGCTGGGCGTCAGCAAATAGAACCATGGGACATACCAGCATGACCAATAATAAAGTGGCCACCTTTTCCTATAAGACCTCTTGTGGTACTTTAAGCGTACCGTTAGCCCAGCCCTTTGACACTATGAATAGCATTTACCCAGGTTACATCCAACCACACTATTTCCTTCAAGTTCTTGTTTTGCATTTCTCTTAAAAACAAAGCCCTTAGTGGTACAATATGTGATCTTTCTAATATTAGTTTTTGGTTATTTATATTTTGAACTGAAATCCCAGATCATGGGGGATTTTGTTCCAAGAGCTAAGGCTTCCCTCAAATAGGTCACGAAGAAAGAAGCTTACCTGTGGTAGGATGCTCTTTCCAGTTGTAATAGCTATAAATGTGTCCTTTTTATAACATCTGACTGAAAAGCTGTCCAGTTGTGTAACTAGTGGATCTCCAGCTCTTGACATTTCTCAAGACCTTGTCACGTGGTGTTGCCAGTTCTTTAGCGGGGATTTGAAACATTTCATATATCTGTAGATCGCATCACTACTTTGTAAATTTACATGGGCATATAAACGATCACAGAATAGTAGAATATGGAGACAATTGTTATACCATTTACCTACTGCAAAAAAACTTGCACAAACACCAAAGCAATTGAAACCATGTGGTCCTTGTAAAACGGATTTGGCAACACTGCGCTACATTTGGAAGCCCTGCACAGCAGTGATACCTCTGATTGGTGCTAGCAGAAAGTTTTAACAACTGGTGTGTTACTTGCTTCTAGTATCACCAAGTAACAGCTACAACCCATAACAGATGTAAAGGTAATATTCAAACAGAATAGTGGTGTAACAATTGCATGAAAATAAAATTGAAACCTGTATTTCAATGTTTTAAACTTAATACATATTATATACTTTCATTGTTACAATAATTTTGAGAATCCATTTTTCAAAACACATTACTATACGTTGGCAATGTTAACTTTCCCCCTCCAACTCTTCACAGCTGTGAAATATCAGGGCCGGAGATCCACTGACTACAATAGTTACAATATGTGATGGACCTGGCTATAGCTGCTTCTCTTTAAGGATTCATGAAACAGTCACCTCAATAATTTTAAGTTACTTGCTGTTCTTTTCCTCACTTGGTTGAAAGGAATTACAGATTCATTGTGAAGGAGTAAATTCCTGTTCGAAGAATTTCCTAAGAGAACAAATTCTCTAGCTTGGCTGTGCAATGTAACACCCTGATTGGAAGCTGATCTTTCTCTTGGGCCATGAATCCTCTTGTCTACCACTATCTCTACCTCCACCAATTCTTGCTTGCACAAGTATGGATTTTAACAAAGTAAGCTAACAATACAACTGAATGCTCAAACAAGTTCAGTTTCTCAAAAATAACTAGTGATAACTGACCTAAGAAGCGCACGATTTATCAGTGTAATCAATGTTGCAATCTTTATGCTTCAATACCAACAGTCTTACCCTTTACCCTGCTTGCTTGATAAGTCATATCTTTTAAAAATCAGACTGTATATGTGTACAACTATATATGACTGTACAAATTTGTGTGTCTTATTCTCCATTTGTAGTCTGCAAAGTGTACAGAAATTAGGTAATTCTGGATCCTGATTCATCTCTGTTCAAACTTGCATCATTGGCAAACCACATTTAAGAAAGAACTATGCATGGCACCTTTAACAAACATTACAGGTGCCAAGTGCAGGTTTTTCTCGTGCAGCACAATTTTTCTTGCCATTGTACTTGCTATGCTTGATCTTATAGGATCCACGTTCTGTCATGCAAGATTTACATGCAATCCAAAAATCTTTTCTGACCATCAATGAATCAGAATCAATCCTAATGCGCTGCAGTTTTACAGATAGCTGAGCTTGTCCAAGTGATAATGAACTAAACAGATGCATGTTTCTGTGATCTCATGAATCAAGTTGAAACATAGAAGTAACCTCCCACCCCTTTGGGTCCTTATGCTACTACAACTGACCTGTCAGTGTAACTTGGTTTCATAATTTCATGGCATTAATTTGCAGATGGGTCAATGCATCTACATGTTTATTTCATTCATGTGCTTGCAAAAGACTATAGTTCTTTTAGATCTCTTCAGATGTTAAAGGGCAGCATGTGTGTGGTGGTTTTTGTGTGTGTGTGTGTGGGGGTTGTGTTTTTTTTTTTTTTTTTTTTTTTTTTTTTTTTTTTTTTTTTTTTTTTTTTTTTTTTGAGAGCTTAATTGTAACAGGTGAGCAAGGAAGTTCTGAACGGGCTGTACAGTGTTTTGCCTGTCCACATCTTTAGTACTTGTTGCCATCTGCCACTATCAGAGAAAGGTGTGGATGAAACCACACAGCATTTTTTAAACTACTTTTAAAGACTTTACTGACCAACTTTAGATGCTGAAACTGGCCACCGTCATTGTCCTTACATTTTTGGCACCTCTTTAGGAAACTATCACTTGCCGTACTTCATGTAGAAAATGTTGGTGGTTTCCTGTCGGATATTTTGTTTTCGCTCTTCCAGGGTGTGTGGGTTTGTCTTGTACACTTCATGTTTTAAGTTACCCCAGAGATAGAAATCACAGGGGGTTAGGTTGGGAGACCAAGGGGCCCACAGATCTCTATGAATAATTCTGCCCTGAAACCACTTTCAGTAGTTGTCATCGAAGATTGGTCGTATGAGCTGTTGCAGATTCTTATTGAAAGAAAAAGGCAAAATCATGCTCCAGTCTGTTAATTCTTAGGAGGGAGGGAGGGGGTGCAAACTTGTATTCATGTATATATGGGTGTCAACTGTTGAGTCAGAAAGAGGCATCATAACTTAGAGCCTAACATTGTTCATGAAGTACCCCTTCATGACTAAAAGAATTGATGTATGGTGTGCCACTAGCAGAGGAAGGTTTCTCAGAGCTCCGTTAAGCGATTTCTATCTATGGAGTAACTTAATACATAAAGTGTACAAGAAAAACCCATACATTCTGGAAGAATTAAAGTAAAATATCTGCCAGGAAATTGCCAGCATTTCTCGACATGAACTACGGAGAGTGATAGTTTCCTAAAGGGCTGCCAAAATGTATGGATGACGATGGTGGCCAGTTACAGCATCTCCTTTCATAAAGTTGGTAAATAAAACCTTTAAATGTAGTTTTGAAAATATTGTAAGGTTTCATCCACACCTTTCTATGATAGCAGCAGAGGCAACGAGTGCCATGGACTCTGACAGGCAAAACATTGTGCAGCCCATTCGGAAGTTTTTGGTCTCCTGATATTTCAATAAGTAGTTATTTTTGCAAACAGCCTAAAACAGAACAAACATAAGTATGTGTTATTGTTGACATGTAGAACAAAATTACAGGAAACTGGGCATAGATTGAAATAAGATCCAAAGTATTATGTGTAAACTGAGCCAGGATAAAATGTAGTAGTATGAGCAGTAGGCTTAGCAAGAACATTAAACATTATTTGTTCCTCTTTTATGTGTGATTTATTTTCTCTCTTTCTTCTCTCAGCAGATTGGCAATCAGCCACATTAATGAAAACGAAATGAACAGAGGCCTTCCAGAAACATCTTTTACTAGTGGCGTGTGCTCGGGTGATTCTACTATGAATATGAGTAGTGATAATGCAAATGATGCTAACTGTAACTATAATGATGCAAACTGCAGTTCAGGTGGTGATATGCATAGCACAATGAAAGAGGGCAGTTATAGTGCTAATTCACATTATTGTGATTCTAATGACAACAGTAGTACCAATATTAGAAACATATATGATATTTCATGTGCAAGTGAAAATAGTCAAAAGGCTGTGCTAAGTAACAAATGTGATAAAAGTGCTATGCAGAAACAAAATAGTGAGATTGCATATGAAGCAAAAGTAAATGGTGCTGAGAAGAATGAAGTAGTGAGAAATAGTGATAGTGATGGTGGGTTATTGGAAGTATCTGAAGAAAAAGGACAAGTTCGCATTCATGCAGACAATTCTTTCAATGCATTTCAGTATTGGAGGGTTCCTATTCCAGATATAGAGCTGGACATAAGTTTGGCTAAGACAGGGAAACCAACAGCAGTACATGTGAAGGCTAAAGTTACTGATGATGTTACCCATAAGATCTATGCCTCTGAGCTCAATGTCAGTATGGACTTGGAGTTGGATGTAAGTTGAAGTTAAATTTTCTGGAATGCCAATTTTAGCTTTCTGTATGTTAACTTATTGCTTTACAGCATTTCTCAAATTGTACCTCCTGGCCACCATATTACCTTAACAAGCATAAGAAAACTGAGATTTTCTGAGGAAAATGACAGTATATAAACCATCATTATTGAGAAATTTTTTCAGAGGTACAAAGTCTCATTTTATTGTTTTGGGGAATTGCAGGACCAAAATTTTGAGAAATGCTGGTATGTTATGAGAAGTCAATTTTACACAGCCTTGTCCAGCATCGGTCTAAGCCAAATGACTGTGCACATAGGACAGCAATATAAATAGCTTAGTTGTAGGAGAATTCTTTGGCTTCTGCAATAATCATAATGATTTAACATAGAATTTGTTGGTTACTTTGGCTATTTAGCTTTTTATATATATTCAAAGAACATGATATGCTTATGTACATGTTCATGTATAGATAGCAGTTATAAATAGAAGTTGCATATCAGCATGGTACATTATCATTCATGTACTCATCCTCTGTAATAGAATAATGGAACCATGACATCAATGTTGTGAAAGATGTGTACAGCTGCAGGAAGATCATGTGAAGAAGTGACACAAGTTTCATAGTTTTCATGTGATTAGCGAGAAAAAGAGTTGGAGGTGTTATAACTTGAATGCACCATAAATTATATACAGCCATCACACACCTAAAACTGTTGCTCCATCAAATGCGGGTGACTACTGAGTTGCAGAATTCAAGCAAACTTTCCCCCAATAAAGAGTAATTTACAATCTTCATTCATATGAAAGTGGACAAGATTGCTTACAAGCTGATGTCGTGGAGCAAGATCTTTGTAATGGGAATAATAATTGCCACTTAGTTCTTACAAATGCCAGCAATTTCTCCAAAATTGGGAGCAAAAAACAAACTTTTATTCTCACCACTCAATTTGTTTAACATGCAGAGCTAAGCTTAGACATAGAGGTGGCTTATTCAGTTAAAGTATGCAACTACTTAAACTGTTGCTATTTTATTAGTAACCTGTACTCCAAATAGCACAGTATTAAGCTACCTTCTGTATAAAATTGGATCATATAAACCAGAAAAAACTAATCAAATCCAATATTTGTCCTGTAGGTACTTGGTGTAATTATGCCTCATTTATACATGGTCTGCTTTTTATTTCCTGTTATCAGAGAAGGATAAAAAGCCTTTTAAATGCTAATTTTTTATTTCTTAAACTCTGATTCTTGCGATGATAGAACCAGTGAGATTTTTGGCCGGTTCAAAATGACTATGCTACTAAATCTAATATTTGCTTTATTTTCAGAATGAATTGGACAGTTTAGCAACAAGGCTAGAACAGTGCTCTTTAGGAAGTCCAGAGGATAGCAGTGATAATTCAGAGAACAAAAAGCTGCAACAAGCTCAAATTTGTACAGCCAGTGTAGCAGTGATAACAGATAGTGATAAAAAAGATGCAGATTCCATTAAACTGCGGTCTAGTGCTGGTAAAGCAGTTATGTGGTTTAAACCTGGAGGTGAAGTTACAGGTAGGTGAGCATTTTAGAAAGTTTACAAGATTGGGTAGATATTTTCTTCTTTACCATATAAATGCAGATAGTTGTCCAAAAGAAAAAGGAAGTAGTCAAAAGTAAAAGTAGTTAAGTAAATCCATTAAGGCAATGAATCTGTGAAAATTAAAAAATCCAGTTTTCTTCTGATTGCTTTGAATTTTTTTTCCACATGCTCGGAACATATAGTTATACACAAAATTTCAATGTCATAATATCAAACCATTTTTAAATTATTAATATATTTATCAATCGTAAATCACTTTTTGATATGCTCATATGAAATGACCCTTGGACCCTACAGTTCATTGTATCTCCTAAATTTTTAATTTGAGTTCATTATACAAAAATAAACTGTCATACCAAAATTGCTTAGATTTAATAGGTTGAGAGAAAAAAAATGTTTTGTATTCTATTTATCAATATTTGAAATTTTTTCAGTATGAGTTATGAAAAATACTTAATTTCAGCTCAATTATTTCACATTTTTAACTAGTGCACAACAAATTTTGATACCTTAATCTCTGAAGGTCTTTTGAAAATTTCAAGCTAACAAGTTATAAACTAGGGTCCAAAAAACATTTTGAATAGTGAAAAATGCTGGGATAAAAACTGAGAAAAATGAATTTTAAAGTTTATCAGTATGTTTTTGGCTTTACCAACTTAAAATTCCCCAGCACCATATGTGGGACCCTCTGTTGCTTTTTCTTGGCCTCAGTAGCAGTTTTTGAGAATTTTAAGTTTTCTTGGCTGTTTCTTAATATGAAAACTTCCTTTGAATTGTTCACAAAATTTAGAAATTTATTGTTCTTAGCTAAGCTCTGTACTGTGCACTTTCGCCAATTTATACACAAAATTCATAAAATATACTCTTGTTACGACCCTACTATAGACTAACAAATAACTTGAAATCTATGGACTACCTATACAATGCCTAATATATAACTGGAACTCTGAAATAACAAGGTAAGATTACAGAACACTGGTCATTTTTATGCTTGGAAGCAAAACCTGCGTCAGATTCGCTGCATTTCAGTTCAATATATCAAATTCATTTTCAGCACAGCCAACTCGCAACCTTTCTGAAGCAAAATTCCCTGCAAGAGATCAAAATCAAAGCCAGTGAAAATGAAAAATACATTTCAAAACTGTAGCGACAAAGTTTAGCAAGGAATGTTCACCCACACTGGGACATTTAAATGCTCCCCTGGAGCTTTAAAAATGCCTGATATTGAGAAAACTAAAGTGTGCCGAAGTACAAAGACAAGCATAATAAAAAATTCAAGCAGTAAAAATCAAAATTTTCAGCAATTTTCACCAAATTTCACAGATACTAAAACTTGCCTTGAAACTGCATTTGATAAAATTTATTTGTGTTATGAATTTACCAAACAGATGGAAGTCACTTGGTGCTAGATCCAGTGATTGAGGTGTATGTGGCATCACCTTAATGCCTAATTCTGAGTTGATTTGTCTAGTCTTCATGGCATGTTGTGGGTCACATTATCTTACTGAAGGACCCATGCCATCTGAGGAAGGTGTGATCTTTTTGTGGTAATTTTCCTCCTTAATGGAACCTTTAATACTTCCCAAGTGTAATAGTATGTCACTTATCCACTATGTGATCATACATAATGCCTTGCTTATGTGAGGGGTGGATGCTTTGTAGAACTCAAAGCTGATACTCATTCCTTTTCTCTCAATTGAAATCATAAAGCTTCCTCATTAATCAGTTCACAATAGAAAAGGCAACCAACAGCTCCATAGATTTCCTAGACCTCAAATTAATGAAAATTGCAGACAAGAAGAATTCAGTGTACACAGGAAACTTGTGCACACAGATAAATGTATCAAAGCATGCAGTTACAACTCTTAAGGCACACAAAGAAACATTCAATAGTCATATCTTCCTTTCATAGAAGTTTGAAAACAGTGTTGTTGTCATTAATTTAATTTAAAAGGTGAGTTAATTAATAACACTGAACAACACTTACAACATATTTTTCCGGGACGCGTTTCGAAGGTTAACTTTCCTCCATTATCAGAGAGACATTTTCAGTAAGTTCATTGAACCGTCACCAGAAGAAACATCAGAAGCATCACCATCTGCACCATGAAACACCATGGAAACCCAGTTATTGTCCGGAAAGAGGGATGTTCACCAATCTATGTGTTAATATAATGTGATAATGGAGGAAAGTTACCTTCGAAACGCGTCCCGGAAAAACATGTTGTAAGTGTTCAGTGTTATTAATTAACTCACCTTTTAAATTAAATTAAATAATCAGTTTAATTGGCAACCTGCTAAACAAAGCTGAATATAGCAAGAAATATAAATGCATAATAAAATCTGCAGAACAAAATGGATTCAGAGGTACAAAAGGTAGATAGGAAAATATTGAAATTCAAAATACCAAAATGCATCAAACAGATCACAACACAATCAAACACAGCAGAAAAGATTAACTTCAGAAAATTGCTCACCACCTGGGTTCTCTTTCATAATTGCCAAAAACGTTTCTAGAAGTAAGTCACCCTTGGGCGACTTAAAACAAATACAGCATTAATGTCAAATCAAGAAAGTCTGGTTCCTTACCTGGGGTAAAAAAGCAGGGAATCTACCTGATCCAAAATAAAATAAATTGTGTGAAGGTATACATTGGGAAAACAAAAGGGAACAAAGGCATCCACATCAAGGAGCACTGGTATTGAATCAAATATTAAGACTGAAACATCAGCAGTTGCTTCATACTTCTGAACTCATTACTATGGAATAGAAACCAACATCAAGTTATTGAAGCCAGCTCAGAAACTCAAAGAATTAGAGGTATCGAGGAAGATATATAAAAAGTATTTGAAAGCCATCTCGTGAAATTTTATTTACCAGAAGAATATAACCCCATATTAATCTACAGATCACTAGAGGACACCCAGGCTGTCAATATGATTCAAGAGTTGATCTGCAATCTAAAGAGATGTGAGATTAAGCTCAAGACATGTCCTGCAAAATGAATAGGTGCGTGTTAGGTTGACAGAAGTAATGTAGAGAATGAAGTATGTTTGACCCACAGGAGAATCCCATAATTACATATGTGGTTATAATAAATCGTAAATGAGCACGCTCTTGATAATGCTTGTACCTTTTAATGATATAATAAATATTCTATTTTAAATGTTTCTTTAGGGAAAACACAATGAAGTTAATTGTATGTGATATTTGAGTTTTATTACTCTTAACTTCACTTTCTATGCCTGAACTTGCTGGAAGAGATTTCAAAGACTGTCTTCATCTTCATCCTTGATTCACTGCCATGCTTGCTTCTGTGATTTGAATATGCATTCTGGTTGGATGGACTGCACAATGAGATCCTCTTCATGTGGAACATCAAAGTTTAACAAATTGTGTATTTTTCTGTTGGAATAATTTTTCCCAGTTCTGCTGGAAAGTTCTGCTGGTTTTATAAGAGCCTTTGAAAGCTCATGTATTCTTCCAGCTGAATCTGTAGAGACCAAACATGTTCTGCAAGTGCTGATTTTTTCCCTATATTTATATTTTACATTTCTCATGTGTTCTTTAAATCTTGTATCCAAGTTCCTCTTTGCCTTCCCAGTGTATATTTTTGTTGAATCTTGATATCCAGTTTTATAAATACCAGAAGTTTTCCTCACTGGAATTTTGTCTTTTGTGTCAAGTCTTGAGTATGTTTTTAACCAATGCTTGTTAACTGGGGCTAGGTTCATACCATTTTCTTTGAATATTTTTTAGAACTTCTGAAATGCCCTCGGAGGAATGTGAATTTTGAAGGAATGTGAATTTTTTGAAATTTTTGTTCTTTAAAGTATTCTTTTGTGCTTATAGGGAAGTTGACAATGAAGGTCAGGTTATTACTGCATATGTGTTCCTTTGGGTTATAGCTGTTTTTTAATGTAGCTAGTTATCTGTATGTGTCTTTTCTATGGATGCCATTAAAAGCAAGTAATTTATTAGAGGTGCAAGAGTTGTCAGTTGGAAGTTCTAAATGAGAATTTAAAATCCACTGTTTTTTTTATTGTTACTAAGGGTACATGCAACTTCCTCTTGAGTTTTGCAGTACTTCTATACAAAATTTTATTTCTGTTTGTAGCTGAAGTACAGAAGTCCACATTCAAATTAGGCAGACCAGAACAAGAATCTTTCGAAAGTATCTTGACTGGAGAAATGATGCAACAGGGGGAACATACATGTGTGGGGAACGGAAGTTCCAGATCTGTGGAAATGATGCAGACCAAGAGACCTTCAAATGACGCACCTTGTGAGACCAACATGCCGAGCCAAGAAATAGTTCCACAGTTCCTTATAGACCATTTTGTGTCAATGACACATCCTTCACAGGCACAAAAGACTGACAATGAAATAGCACACCATTGTGCCTTCAGCCTTCCAGCTGTGGCTCTGACGTTAGGTAGAGCTAACTGGGGCATGCTCAGAGAGGCGTACACTGCATTAGCATCTGATATGCAGGTGAGCCAGGCTTCATTACATAATAAGTTTCAACTTTGTTTTATACCTAATATAAGCAAATGCTTCTAGTAATTGGAAACATAGTTTCTGTGGTTTTGTTTCATTTTATGTTGTAATAGATGGTTTAGCTCTTTGCTAGTACATTTTCACTGCAGTCACAAAATTTAATGGTGGGTGGCTCAACACAAAATCCAATCAGGCTTGCACTATGTTGTGTAGTTAAACACGCTGTGAAATCACACCGTAAAGCTAGTGATATAAATCATTTATGTCCACAAAATTTATTTGCACAACAGGAAATAGAATAGTAAGGACTATCAGCTGCCATTAAATTTTGCTATAGCCTTAGTAAATCATCAATAACTGTCCTAAAGCAGGTAAAAAAATCGCCCCTGTCTCTCATTAGTGTTTAATCTTTAACGTGGTGGCATGTTCATGACAGCACCATGATTTTTTCTAATTTTTTGTAAGTGGTTTGGATATGAAAGAGGACACATTTTAGGATTAGGAAATGGTAACAATTTTTTATTTCTCATTCATTTACATGTAATATTTTAAGAAAACGTTACCAACATTTTGTGGTGATTTTTGGAACAACGTTTGAATATGCGTCAAATTGAAAATAACAAAGGCATTGGTCCTTTTATGACTTCTTTAGGAACTAAAAACATGAACAATTTGGCTATGAACAGGAACACAAAAAAGGTACAGATACTACAAAAGTTAAATTTTTATAACACAATTTTCATACTGTTGAGCAATGCTGCATGCAAATAAGTTTCTTGCAGAAAGAGCAAGCATGAGAAGTCTTCCTTTTCTTCCTTGCTGGACAGATTCTGCAAGTTTTCCTTTCGGTAGGGCGTAGTACAGCTGCATCCATTTCTTCTTCTGGTGGGAAAGAAGCATCAATGTCATCTTAAAATTCATCACTATCACTAATTCTTGTAACCACTTATCTACAATTTTGTAAATTTGAGGTCTGAGGCTTTTACCTTTGTCTTTTATTTGAGGCAGAAGGATTAACTTGTTCGTCCATATTTCCAACAAAAAACCTGAAAAGAATCGGAAGTTGGAATAAATTGTTAGGGAAAATAATTACATAAACAATGTAGTGCATACAACAGCATCTCACACTGTGCTGGTCAGATTACAACTAAACAGGAAGCTACTGGGATGCCGGCAACAATAAAGGGTGGGAGAGAACGCAATTCACAATAATTTAAAACATGCATGGTCAAATTGACCACACCACTTAGTTAAAGGTTAATGCCTGTTTTCACTGCATAGTGGTAGACATGATACATGCAATGAAATTATTATTTGGGAAAGGAGTTTTGTGAAGGAAATGTTCCAGGCCAAGATTCATTTGTCAGTCTGGTAGGATGGTCCTTGCAGAATTGGAACTGCAGACGTCCCGAATGCAAGCCTCATCTGTGTAGCCACCTCACTCAGTAACAGTCATCAGCTGATCCTGCAGGACCTTTTTTCTGAAACTACTGCAATGTTAAGGACAAGGAAATAGCACAAATATATTACCCATTTTGGCTGTGTGCAGCTAGAACAAAAATAGTATAATAGTTAAATAAGGAAAATAGCTATTAACAGCGAAGTAACAAGATTCTAAAGTAAGAACAAATTAGAAACTAAAACTTCACTTATCGTAGTAATGTCGCAAGTGTTTGAAAAAATAACTTGCAAACATTACTAAGATTAGTGAAGTTTTTAGTTTCTAATTTGTTCTTACTTTAGTAGTATAATAGGTTGGGACAAATTGATCATATCAGTATATTTTGTCAAATCTGCTTAATATTTGCTAAAATTGTTTCTTACATTTAATACAGTTTCACGTCCTTTAAAGCCTTTCCACATTGGTTAGTTCTTGAACATCACAAGGGTACCAAACTTCTGAAATTTGGTAGGTTAGAAAGTAAAATCGTGATGCTAGTTCAGGAGCTCAGTTCTTTTGGGGTTAGATATATTTTTACCTTGAACAATTTCATTTTCATTCTTGCCTCATGTTCTACAACACTTCAAATAAGCACATTGAAATATTACCTCATCCTGGTTTGTTTGTCTTGGCATAGTTAAAATACCCCTATTTGACTGAAGATTTTGAACAGAATGATCTTATTAGAGGCCTGCATGTATGCTCTAGGAGTCGTGTCTCTTTATTGAACAATTATTCAAGTCTGACAATCTGAATAAAATGGACTACGTCCTTGATATCTGGTCTTTTATGTCCTGAAATTCCAAAAAGAAAGCCTAAGAAAACATTGTTGCTTAGCAATGCTTCACATTTGCATAATATGTTAGGAGGATTCAAAATCCATGCCACAACTCCTCCACATGGGATCTTCTATAAGTGTCTGTAAGGTGCATTTATCAGTTATCTAGAAATTCACTTAATTACCAAAGGTCCTATAATGAATTCATGGGCATCCTTTACAGTAGTTAGTTTACCCCAGATCTCAAGATGAGCTCGAACTGTAAACTATGTTCTCATACTTGACATTTCAAGGAAACACGTTGTGGTTCTATATATCCTAAATAAATTCTTAACCTAGAAAAACCCTCTGAGCAGCCTCATCTCTATGGTTCAAACCAATGTTTGAGGCTCTTTGCCAGTACTAATGTATGCTAATTTGATTTATCTTGACATCTTATATGCACATCTATATTCCTTTCTGAGCCATGGTGATCCAACTGCAGCAGACCTTTCGGAGGCCTAGATGATTACATGTGCATTTGACTTAGCAATGCACAGGGATGCCCATCTTCTGTGTAGGGTATCCTGCCATGTTCTTCCATTACACAGATTATTGGTGTTTTATTGCATTACTACTATCAATCATTTGTTCATCAGTAAATGTTTGGCTATGTTCAAAATAATTTATATTTATAAACAGTGGTACAACATGGGCTTCATCTGTGTGGATGTGCTTTGAAGGCACCAGAAAACAAAGGTGTAATGAATCATCTTGAAAATTCTCTCTTTGTAATACATTTCTTTTGCAAGACCTATCAGCAATATTCTCATTATTCTGGAAATGTCAAGGTGTTAGATGGTATTAAACTGCTGACTTTTGCTTATTTCAGATAATTATCATACTTGTGTTTATAATGGGTATCCTTATTCAATAACAGTATGAGAGTAGTTAAAAAAAAATGGCACATCCTGAATTTGCTCTAAAATATCTATTAACCCTTTTCTTTCCTAAGAGGACTAATGAAGGCTGATTAAAAGGCATAAATCCTAGTTTTATTTTCTCTGCAATGTTTAGGTGGTATATATTACCCCATTGTTCTTGCAAAATCTGATAGTGAAGGGAGGTTTCATACTCACAATTAACTTTTAATTCACTAGCATAAAACTGTTGGCACAATTTTTGTTATTTAAAATTAGAATGTTTCTTGGGAACATGCTGCAGGTTGTTTACTCCACAACAACCATGCTTTCACATGTAGCAGATTTTGCTAGAATAATGACCATTCTGTACTTCTAATAAGCTGAAGGTTAACCCATTTTGGAATCCATTGATGGATGACAATTTGCATGCAGATGCTGGTGATTACATCTTAACCCCTAACATGCTGACTGTCATGGCATGTAATACGTCCTCTGATTGGTGATCAGAGGATATGGTCGGTGAATTTATTTTGATAACTCTCCCGGTCAGGTCGGTGAGACCCGTAAACCGACAGGTGTGGTCCTCCAGACATTCTGGGGGTTGTGAGAGAGCAATGTGACTGCCAAAACATAAAAATATTGTGCTCTCTAAAAAGCAGTTACTATTACTGCTATTGCTCTCTTCTATAGTTCGAGAGCAAGAGGATTAATGACTTCATTGTCAGAAATCCAGCATTAGCTAACAACAACATGAATTGCATAAAAGACTTGTAATAGTATGAAAATCTATATGAAGTGGTAATAGAGGAGGTTAAGTCATTGTTATATGTAAATATTTTCTTATCTAAAGTAAGAACAAATTAGAAATTAAAAGCTTCACTTATGTTAGTAATACTGCAAGATTTTATGCAGCTGACACGTTTCATGTTGACTCCAACTCATTCTCAAAGCTTTTAGTTTCTAATTTGTTCTTAATTTAGATTCTTGTTGCTTCACTGTTAACATCTTCATTATTTTCTTGTTTCAGTGGAAAGTGCGTCGCACTGTAGCTTCCAGCATACATCAATTAGCTGTGATATTAGGAGAGGATATAGCTACAAAGGACTTAGTACCAGTTTTTAATGGTTTTATCAAAGATTTAGATGAAGTAAGGATAGGTGCATTAAAACATCTTGCAGATTTCCTAAGGGTAAGCTTGTAGCAGTTCTCTGATGTTGCATGAGTTACTATAACCTATTGGTATCAACAATTGTGCACTCTCTGAAATAAGAACCACACTTACTGAGTACAAAGGGGAGCAAATTCAGCATATAACCACTGTGACTGCTCCTAACCTTTACAGTCATAAGGGCAGAAAAATAGTTCTGCCATTTCTTGGTGTTATTTTTATGTAGAATGTGTTAATGGAACCCTTAAAGGGGAACGAAACACAAAAAGCAGGTTTCTTTCTAAATTAAGCATATGCCTTTTTAAAATGCAGTGGTAAGATTTTTTTCTCTCTCTCTCTCATTGTGCAATATGATTATCGCTGTGCGAGCGAAATAGTAAATACCTCCTATGTCATCAACTCCATCTCCACGCTGCAGGCATGTGGAATTTGACAGAAGTTCTTGTTGGTATTTTAAGTTCAAGGGTAGTGTACTTTATGGTGGTATTATGAGTCAGTTCAGTGTTATACAAACTATATAATATGAAAAATAAAATGCCTCAATGTTTTGCATACAGCTGCAGTGTGAAGTGAAACACACTAGGGAACTCGTTTTCACTTGTTTCCAGATTGAGACAAATCTCCCAAAAGATGTAGGATATAGGTAGAATTATGCAAAAGAAAATATTTTTTTGCCTGTTGCCAGTACTGGTTTACGTTCCTTCCATTTTAGCGTAGTGTTTAACACCCACTTTTACTATTACAGCACCACAGGCAATGACACTGATGATACATGGAATGAAGATGGAGCAACGGTGGAATGAGATGTTGGGGGAAACTGGAGAACCCAGCACTGCTTCGTTCACCATGATTCCCACATACGGTTGCCTGGTATCAAACCCTGGCCGCTTTGGTGCCTTCCATTTTACAGACACAAATCATGAGACATTAACATGCAGCTTATGAGGGATGAACATTTCAGAGGGCCTTTATTAAAACCTGGAATTATTCCTACTATAAGGAAAAATGAAGATACTTTCCAGATATCAAGTTCTAGTAAAACAATTGATCCTTCACCATCTTAATCCAAGAGCAAAGGACAATGATATGAAACTAGAGATTGCAAATGCATTATTTCTGAGTTATGTAAGACTGAGAATGAAGGCAATGATAAAATAGTGAAAAAGATTTCAAAATAGGTGATTTGGGGGTGGGGAATCGGAGGTACAATGTGAGCTAGGTACTGAAATTATAAGGATATCTCTCCGTGTATATGTCACTCCTAAACCATTGCAAAAGTTTCACTGTCTATATCATTTAAGTGATTGATAAGAATAAATGAAGTCAAATAGTATCAACTGGTGTTCACTTTTTCAAGTTAAAAATTGTTCGGAAATGCTTAATCCAGGAAACTGACTTACAGGATTTGGAACTGGGACTTCTAAATTCACATATAGATGTGTTACCCTAGTTACAAGTCTGCAAAGATGGCCACATTACAATTTTGAGTACAATACATGAATCTGATGACAAGTTAATGCTCCGAATATATTTTAAAGTTGGCTGGAATGACAACAGGCATTTTCTGTGAAGGATATTATGATTTCTAGATATGGACAAAGAGACAGTTCCTCTGTTTTCTGCTAGCCAGTTGCTTGGTCACCTGCAGTTGAGCAGGCATCTTTGGAATGAGTGAAAGCCTGTCACTTATCATCTGGCCAGTGTGTTGTTGCCCATTAAATAACAAATCCAACCCTCAGAAATTCTCTGCTTCATTCTGTTACTCATGACAGGCCAGGGTGTGTGCTATATTATTAAATATATAGATAAAGTTGAACACAAATTTTAATATTTTTCATAAGAATGCATTGTTAAAGATCTTAAGAACAAGACATAACAGGATAAATTTGAATAAATGTGAACTTCTTTTGCAGCTCTTGCGACCCCAAGAACGCAATTCCTATCTTCCTCGTCTCTCAGAGTTTCTTCTGACAGATAATGACTGGAATTGGCGCTTCAGAGAACAACTTGCAGAACAATTATTAGCTGCTGTAATCTTGTTCACTCCCGAAAACTCCAAAAAACATCTAACCGCAATAGGCATAACATTACTAATGGATAAAGTGGCTGCTGTTCGACAGGTGGCACTTCATTTGGTAAGTATTTTTAAGGAAAGAAGGATGCAGCATAAAAATTTCATGATGGGGGACATAAAGTGTACAGAATGTGAAATGTTCAAGGAAAGAGGTAGCAAAGTCAACGTTGAGATTAGGATGTCTTTAAAAGGTTTTAAATTATGAAAAACTACTTTGTATTCTTTGAGGTAAATGGTATCTTAATATATTCTCTCAGAAAGAGGGGGGGGATTTGGTAAGGAAGTGGGTGAGTTTGAATCAGGAGTAGTATCATTCTTGAGAAGAAAGGACTTTCTGGATGTTCAGAGTATTTTATTCTAGCATTTGTGTCATAATATTGGCAGAGGCAGTTACTGGTAATTAACATGTATGCACACATTGGCTTATATTGCAGAAGCATTACCATTTTCCAGAATTATGACCCAGAACCTGGTTAAGAATGTCATAAACTTGGCTTACTTTGTGAAAGCCATTTATCTCAATGGACAGCACCAGGCTTACAAAATAGTTTTAATTTATGTGTAATAGGAATGTGACTCAAAATTCCAGGAAGCTTTCTTTCTCCTGGATATTCTCCAAAGTTAGGAGAGTACACAGAATAAAAAGAATTCATGGCAATGAAACTGTTCTCTAAAGCTTGTGAAGTGCTATGGGTGCATCGAACTTCCATTTGCATTTTATTCAGTGCAGCAGTTCAGGTATAGTTAAACTACAAAAGAATGTATAACCTAACTTTAAGGAAATTGAGGAGAAATAAAGAAGTGGAGAATATAAACATGTAACAAATGAGGTCTATTGTAATGGGGGGAAAAACCTTTCATATGACTAATGTGCTTTTGGTTTGCAGGTAACAGAGCTGGTAAATCATGTAGCAGCAGATCCAGAACTACTGCGAGTGTTGTTAGCAGAATTAGCAGAGTGGTTTGCACATAGCAAACGCTGGAATCGCAGACAAACTTTTGCACTTCTTTGCTCTCAACTAATTACAAAGCAAATACTGGCAGATGTTGTATTTGCTCGTGATGTCTTGCCACATTTTCTGGATTTGAGTTGGGATACAGTGCCAAATGTACGGTTGTGCGTGGCTCGCACACTCTCAGTAGATCTAATGACTCGAGGTTAGTATAAATTTATTTTGTTTTCCAATATATTTCTTGTGTTTTTATTGTTACACAGCTATCTGGGCTAAGTGGACACACTAGTTAAACATTTAATTGTGAATTGGGAAGCTTACTAAAATCCTGTTGCTGTGGTAGCTCTCTATAGAGTTGGAGAATTGTCATCTAAGATTCATTCGAACTCATCTCTTTCTCTGCCCCATTCCCCGGAAACTGTTTCGCCTGTTCTTCTGTAAGCTTTTTCTTCTTTTGCTTTCTTCTACTCCCGAATACGAACTTTCATTGTGTTTCTCAATATTTTCCTTTTCATGCTGTTTGTTGCCAGTTTAATCAGTATTGGCCTTAGATTCTTATCTCTTTTTTCTATTCTGATAATCCTTCAGTTCCTAACCATGTAATGTGATTCCCATTTTTCCTTCTATGATCTGTTTTACCATCTCTTCTCACCTTCTACTTTGCTCTGAAAATTGTATAGGGTTTCCTTCATTGGCTTGTCCTGTATTTTCTATATATGAAGTGTGTTAAAAAAGAAACCAAACTTTTGCTTTATCAGCTTTATTGCTTATTGTACAACATATTAGCACTGTCCCCTTCAAAATAGTCCCTCTACTGGCAATACATTGTTCCCATTGTTTCTTCCATTTTTGGAATGTCTCCTGGAACACATTTTGTGGAATGACACACAGGTCTCTCATCACATTGTCCTGAATCTGCTCTATGGTTTGGAAATAATGCCCTTTCAACGTGTTTTTCAGTTTGGGAAACAGCAAAAAGTCTGCTGGGGCTAGGTCCGGTGAACACGGTGGATGGGGCACAACGGGAATGTAGTGTTTTGCTAGATAACTGCAGACAAGGAGCGACACATGAGCTGGCGCATTGCCATGATGCAGCATCCAATTCTGGTTTTCCCACTACTCAGCATCCCTCATGCACACTAGGATTCCCTGGTAGACTTCCTTGTTTACCATCTGACCACGTGGTGCAAATTCATGATGGATAATGCCTTGTCAAAGTACGCAACCAACATCACCTTGATCTTCGACCAACTCATGCATGCTTTTTTTGGACAAGGTAGCCCTTGTCCACCCATTGTGACGACTGCATCTTCATTTCAACATCATAGCCTACACTCACATCTCGCCTGTTATGATGTTCTTAATGTTTTCATTGTCATTAGCAGCGGCAAGCAGTTCCTCACATATTTCAACACAGGTCCATTTCTGGTCTTCAGCCAACAAACTTGATACAAATTGTGCACTGACACGACGCATCTGAAGTTTTTCACTCAAAATTTGATGGCATGATCCTACGCTGATGCCCACCTCATCAGCAATTTCCCAAACAGTTAACTGACGATTTCCATGAATCATAGCTATCCACATGATAGCTGTTGGTGTGGAAGGACGTCCAGAATTGGAATCATAGACCAACATTCTGCCCTGTTGAAAACATTTAAACCATTCATAGCACTGTGTGCAACTCACACAGCCCATAAAAGATCTTGCAGTTTTGGAGCTATTCTTTTCCCATGCTATCTTCCAGAGCATTCAGCTTGTCGATAAGTCTTTCATCACAGTCATTTGTTTTACCAGTTCATTTCCAGACTTTACTAAAGCATGAATTGCAGGGGAAAGAAATCCAAAATTGGAGGTAATATATGCCAATTGAAGTTTAATATCCGGGTGACATAAAATGGTTTGCACTGTGTTTATTGCAGTTGCAGCGTTAGTCAAATGTCTGCACCATATATTTAATGGCACCAAAATTCGTAACCTTTCCTTTTGCATTGTGTCTGTGAATTTCGTGTGTTGATATACTGTGACTCACCTGTACAGGTAACCCCTCTTGCAGTCTTCTAAAGGGCACCTCTCCACAAACACAACTCCAACATTGCTGCGCTAATAATAATATATCGGGACAAACTTAAGGCTAATTATTGTTTAATATGAAAATAATGCACATACCCGATGTTAATTATTTTAAAAATAATACATCATAATCAAAATGTTTTAGCATATTATGAAACAAGATTTTATGGGTGCAATGTAATAAACAAGTTTCACGTTCTGGTTTTGTAGTAATGAAAGCACTGTAAGATATTCAAAATAAAGAGTTAGTTTAGTTAAAGTAATACATTAGTCCATCGTTTTCACGAGTACTTCAAGCTAACCACCCAGATTTTGGCAAAATCACGATCTAGATTCTATTCATATGCAAGGATAGTCACTGATAGGGTTTGTTTTAGAAAGTGTATGGTTCAATAATTTTTTCATATTTAAATATATATACTTGGAGATAAAAATTATGCCATGTATTACTTTTGACAGTTGGGAAGTGTACTTTAAATTTTGCAGTCCAGAAGTAGAGGTAACCAAAGTTAGTCTAGTTTGATCAAAAAACTAACACATTTGTGATTTATAGTTGACATTGCAAGTAGCTTAAGCAAGTTTTGCTCACACCTGTCAATGGCACAGAATTGTGCAGATGTAGATTGAAAAGGTACAGATTGTTCTAACAATTGCAGTCTACAAATTTTTCAGCCTCTATAGCATTTTTGACCAGTCTTACCCAGATAAGTGTTGCAGATCTAAAAATATAGGCAGGGATAAACTCTTTTGAGGTTTGAAAGTTTGAAACAAGAGCTTCATTTTATGAATTTTGTCATATCCTAAGTCAGGTTTTGCAATCTGCATTCATTAATTGCTAAAAAGAGAAGAGCAAAATATTCTCATAGCCTCTCCAACACAAGTTTTATGGATCTGCAACTCTACAGCAGAAAATATGAAGACAATTGCAGCATTTTCCACCATAAAACTAATGTCAAAGGATTTAGGGTCATTGTCCATTGTAGAAATTTTAATAACAAAGTATCCTCATAACTGCTGCTATAGTATTAGGTGTGCACAACAGTTCATTGATGTTAAATGTTCTTGTTTTGCAGAGTATTATTCTAGCATCGAAAGTCCTCATCATGAAGTGCTTGTGCAAGTGCTCAATAGGCTGCAAAATGACAGTGATCGAGATGTGAAACATTTTGCATCATTACATCATCAGACTACTGGAACCTCATGTGAAGAATTGCAGGAGGTAGTTGAATTTGAATTGTGTTACATGCACTTGTATGACATAGTTAATATATAACCTACTTATTTGTTACATGCATGAAATTGAAGCATTGTTGAGCGTTCTTAGTCACAAATTCAGTCACTATGTGTAGGCCATTATATAACAAATGCACCAACTTGCAAAAATAACATTTGTGGCAAAGACATAATGTAAAGGTCTCAGCTATGCAGTGCATGAATATAACCATCATACTTCATTTTGAACCCATTAGCAAAACAATAGTAAAATGGCAGGGAATGTTGTCAATGGCTGCACCTGCCTGCTGTACAAGTGGTCCCAGGTTTGATTCCCAGCTGGGAGGATGAATTTTTCTTCCTCTGGGATTATTCCCCATCCACCCTAGAGTCTGGAAGTATGAATGTGTGTTTGAATTTAATGTAATTAAAGAAAAACCAAAGTAATAGGAATCCAGTGTTCAAAACCAGCAACCATTTCTCTTGAGCAATTGTTCCAGGAGGTTAAAAGACAATGCCTGGAAATGATATTTTCTGGGTAGACCAAATTAAGATATTAATGTTACTTAAAATTTGTGGAAGTACCAAGCTGGAAAAACTAATGCATCTATGCTTGAATTACTAACTTGCAATTCTGACACAGTTCACTCGGCATGCATTCTGGGCATGGTGTATGGGTCTGTTGTCATGACAACCAGGTTTAATCTTGAAATAGCCTTCATGGTCATGCAGTCACCTTTTTAAACCCATCCACATGCTAGGCCTGTATGTTTCCTCTTGCACTCAGCTGGGGGAACAACTGACAACTGACCAATGGATTGCATGTTTTGCACGTGGCACAGTGGGAATGCACTTGCCAAAAAAGCAACTGCAAGGATTTGCAAGTTAGGTTAATTCAACTCTAACATGCACTGTAATCAGTATTTATCTGAAAGTCAAAAGTTGCAAGGTCCACAGTGACATATTTAGGCTGCACTTGCCTTGAAGTAAACTTATCTTGAGCAAACCAGTAGCTATTTTAATGTGTTTTATTGAAGCTGCTGTTGGAGGTGGGAAATTGCAACACTTTTTGAACAATGGAGGAATTTGAATGAACAGCCATTGAATTTAATCTATATTACTGATGATCAACTATAATGATTACTACCCATGGTAACTCGAACAACTTTAATGCTAAGATACACATGAACATAAGCTGCATGTCCTATGAACTTACCCCATAGCATTTACCAATAACACTGGACAACAAATGACTTTTTGTTTGCAACATGAACGAAACCTCACTTTTCATAGGAATTACGCTATTCTGAATACAAATATGACAACAAGAATGCTAGATGGTTCTGGTTTGAGAATAATATGAAGGAAAAATAAGATTGTAATTTTTTTCTATGAAAATCTGAGGACTTAAAATATGTTCATATTGCTTATCTTTACTAAATATGCTTTCTCTTTGCTTCCCTCTTGATAGTGAGTTAAGGAACATACCTGATGAGTATCCAACAATGGTTAGCAAGCATTCTTGCACTCCACTTTCCGTGATAATGCTTTTCCATTAATGATATTTGTTAGTGGAAATGTTTGGCATGTTCATCTCTTACTTCCCCACAACTTTCCTCAAAACAATTCAGATGGCAGTGTAAAAAGTGTAATTTAAGGGACATGTTGCATACCATTTTGTGATAAGATGACAGAAAATTTGTAATAAGGTCCTCTTAATTGCGTAAGCTTTCACGGCCGGTATAATAAAATAGAAAATGATTATCCAAGCTTGTGGGTCGTACTCTAGTGGAAATTCTTCCCTGCATTTCATTTGATGCAGCTTCAAACAAAATTTTTGAAAGGAGAATTTCCACTAGACCACTGCTCACAAGCCCTGATACCATTTCTATTTTAAGCTCCTCGTAGTTTCCAGCTCATTTGTTTCCCCAAAGCTTGTTTACGATTTTTTGAAGGCCTAATTCAAAAGGTGTTATCTCATCTTGGTGAAGCTGCCAAATCTGCAGGCCATTAAAAACTCCTTCCTTTAACTTGACCTCACTGATTCTAGGAAATTTTGTAATTAGGTAGTTGAATGCCAGTTCATTTCAGTCCAACTTTTTAGAAAGGTTTTATAATGTATGTTATCAGATTCCACCAGAGTTTCATGTTTGAATTCATTTTTCCAGTTTCCACGCCTTGACATAAAGTCTGTTGCTTTTTTATGAAATGAGAAGCTGTATCTCTACTGTCCCATTCACATATGAACAAGTGTTGAGTGTGGCCTACTTGGAGTCCACTTAATATTGCAATTACTAGACTTAGAAGATCAACTATCAAAAGCATGAAGTTATGCGCATTCTGCCTGTAGCAGACTAGCAGAACTGGTTCCTGACACTGTGCTATCTTATGCACTACAAACGTGCATAACTTGAATCCTCTTTAATGTAGCTAACCTACTAACCCTAACAATTACTTTTAAGTCTGCACATATTTTCCATTTATATATGTTATAATGGATCGAATCAAGGAGTAGTTTCAGGCTGCAATAGGATTCCTTCACATGCACAGAATAACCAGTAGGAATTGATGGCAACTGATTGCCATTATGGAGTAATACAGCTTTGAGTCTTAATTTTAAAACATCTGTAAACAACTGCCACTGATCAGAGATGTGATTAATGTTTAAAGCACTTAACCTCTTGAGCGATGGCCATTTAAAACGTCCGCAAGCTGAGAACTGCTAGCATTTAAATTGTTAAATGCACTAAAAATGCTTTGTATATACACAGCTGTATTTTGTGTAAATATTAAGTTATTTTAATGAAACAAAAACTGGTATAAAACTCGTTATTTGCAGTATAAATGTACATCATCAGCAAAGTTGAGTTGTATTTACAAAACGTTGAAATAGCACAATTTTGTTTCACTGTGGTGAAAAGTCAACTTTCCTCTGTCGAATGCATCTAATATAAGTTCTCGGAAAGATACAGTAAAGAAACACCCATTGTATGTGTGGCTTATGCGTCAGCATACTGTGTAATAAAGCACTACTGTATGCGTGGTCTCTTGAGTCATCAGAATAGAGGCACATTGCAACTTTTGCTTACGTGAGTTTCGTAACTGAGTAGAGTCCGTGTCTTTCTTTGTTGAAATACATACGTATTCTTTCCTGCTTGTAGCTGAAGGGAAGAAGTGGTATAAAAAGGTGTTTTTGCACCAACTGGATATAACCATATACAATTGTTTGGGGATTTGGACAGCTCTCTAAACCCACACAGGACAATGACCGACCTTGACTGCTGACTATAAATAGCTCGCAGCCTAATTGAACAATACCACGTTGGGGGTTGAAATCCAAAACCCCTGCACCCCTCAGACTTCAAGGAAAACATCCTAAAAGGATACCACCAACAGCAAAGAAGTCCCGCCCATTTCGAAAGTGTTTCGTGTGCCGCAAGAAGGGAATTTGCGAATGTGGAGATGTACGTACCCTTGTGTGTTTATCCCTGTTTTGAGGTAAATCACTGCAGAACGAACATATTAAGGTAAGCCAATAAAGTATATAGACCTTACTAAAATGTTTCATAAAGGGAAAATTATAATAAGTTGAGTTGGATAAGGGATAAATAAGGGTTAAATGCTTAAACGCACAGGACGCCCATATCGCTCATCCGTCATTTTAAATTGACGTGATTTCACATCGATATCCCTCAAGAGGTTAATAAGCCACTAATATAAATGCAAAACACTAAATTGCCTTCCTCAGAAAAATATTTCTCGATGTTACTGGTGATCACAAACCAATGTCACTTTATATTTTTGGCAGGACACTTCCATTGTTGCAATCTAGAGGCTAACACACCTGCCTTGGCTTTAGAAAGCTCCAGGTGTCTGACTAATCATTTAATTCACTCTGGCTAATTTTGTGATGTTCAGATTTAACATCAGGTGCAAAATCAGGATATGTAGATGTGGTGGTTGTGGATCACAAGGCTCGTCTTCTGAGTCTATGGAATATGATTCGGGGCAGTGTTGGAACTGATAGCTCATGACTATGGTGGATAAGTAACAATGTATACTGGCATTTACAATAGACATACAAAATACAGTCGCCAGTGTGATTTGTTAGCTTCAGCCAAATAACTGGAATGGCAAAAGGCATCAGTCTCCTGTGATTCAACCAATCCAGAAGATTTGTGTATCAAGTCTCGCAACAGATATGTGGAGCCCTCACAATAGCAAACCTAAGACCGGCTCATCCTTATAAGTGTGTTTATTCATCCCCTATATCCTTCTACGCTCTTGTCCAGTTAAAACTTCCTGTCATCAGTAATGTGCCATACTATAAAAATAAGAAGCAACTGACAACTTTCAGCAACATTTTCATCTTACGGAGTGCTCAATTAATTAAAAAATGGATATACCACTCAGGTCAATTTTCCTGTTGACCAGTGTAATTGAACCTGGCATCCACGTGCGACTATTAAAATGCAAAGGAGCGTGGAGTAGCTTGATGCATGGGTATAACTGACTTGTCTACAAAATAAGACAATGGCCGAAGTTACTTTTTGAAATGTAGAGCACACATGAATTGTTGTAGTTAAAACCATTAATTTGTAGAACAAAATTGCCCCTCAACTACTGAAACAGCGAACCAGCATCCCATCTTCTCTGTGCATTGTGCAACTATTTGTGGTGGATCATTTTAGTTTATTTCTCTGGCATCTCTATCAATTTCACTTTGTCACTGGCATAAGTATCTGACATCAGATGGTAAAGCATCAATTTTAGCCAGGAGAGAAAGTAAAAATGAAGGCTGCTCTGCATTTTCAGTTCCCTCCATAACAAGGTTAAACTAACGTGGTGTTTAAGCGGAGAATGCAAGCATAGTGCTTATTTCTGAAGTAAAGTGGAAATTACCAGGTTAAGTAAAAGTCTAAGCCAGTGCTCTCCAACTTTTGTGTGCTCTGGCACATTTAACTTGTGCCTAAGGATGGTGTGGGCCCCATTACAACCACTGTACTCTTCCTTTGAGAGGAAAAAGGGAAACCCCTGGTTAAGGAAGTAATGAATACACCTTTACGTGTACAAAATCGTACTTCATGGGTGTGTACTGGGAAGATATTCGGAAGGAAATAGTTTCGTCTTGAAATTTGAATTTGTATTAGAAATTGTTGGAGTAAAAATTTGCTTATGAAGGGTGCCAGAAAAATACATCACAGGTGCCTCATTGAATAATGCTAATCTAAGCTGTTGTAAACTTGTAGCATTATTGGCAAATTACTGATGGGAAACTTGCACAAAAAAAAAAAAAACAGTCAAATGATTATTACAGAATAATTTAAAAGCAAGCCGAACAACAGAACTACAAAAGAGAAAGGAAGTGTAATTTATTTTACATTCAACCTCTGTAAATAACGTGGTTGTTAAATAAGAGCTACAGTAACAAGAATTATTTTATTTTTGGTGCAAATGTATCTAAATGATGCAAACTTTTACTGGTATTTTATTTGCATTATGTAGATTTATTAATATTGTTCCGTTAGCTTTTGTTGGATACTCATATATACTGGTATTTGCTTCATCACACTCATCCCATCATTTTCTTCATGCATACTAATAAAAAAGCCTGATTTATACCATTATGAACAACCATTTAGAGCGAACAGCATCAAGTCAAGGAATTAAGCACGGTTATGATGTAAGCTTTAAACTTGCAGTTGTATGTGATGCCAAAATATGCTACCAGTATGTTATAATCTTCGCAAAAGTTAAAGGCATATGGAGGCGGGCTGTACTGCAGACACCAGCGAATCCTAAGCTTGCCTCTCCTACCAGCGCTGCCGAATGTGGTACACACATCTCACGCGCTGTTATGTACAGAAACTCTGCCGGTACACGCACTGCGCTTGGCAACAATGCTCCGCTTGAGCATTGGCCAGCGCTCACATGCCTTTAACTTTTGCGAGCGGTATAAGTGCTGATTTGTTGTATCATATGTCCCATGTACAGAGGGCCACTGCATCCTCCAGCTATGGGTATCATGTTAGAACAAAATTTGTTCTATAAACATTTAATGTTTATAGTACATATATTTTACATGTTAAGTACAAGTAAATTTCTAGCCATTTTTCTCTGAATCAGTGTGCAACTTATTTTCTCACAAAGTATTCTCTTTTATTTTTTACTTGAAATTTAGGCTGCTGCTTATTATCAGGCCAATGCAGGTGTTTGTGGCAACATTATAAAAGCCAAAAAAAAAAAAAAAAAACAATTCTGGTGTTCATTTGAACAACTTTCTAAACATTTTTATATTTTATACTACTATTGGAGAAAGAACGAATCATAAACTTAAACCCCTATTTAATCAGAGAGCACACTTACACTTAGGGAAATTGAAATATAAATTAATGATTTCAGAAGTAGCAAACTATGTGAAAAGAATTGACGCAAATTGTGTTTTAATTTACTCTAATTTTTTTCTATAGTAACCTTTTATCTACCTATTACCATTTCATTGCTACACAAAAGTAAGCAAAATGAACAGGACCTCTCAAGCAGCTACTCGTAGAAAATTGATTTTATTCACATCAGTATCTCAAATAATCAGAATCATTAGAGCTGTTTTTGAGCAAATGAATCTAATGAAACATTCTTCCACTTAAAACATTGCTTGGAATGATTTTACCAGAATCATCCTTGAAAGATGTTGGACTTACTCATCCAACAAGCATCGATTTCTGCCTAAGAAAAATGTGTTGTTTAAAACAAGTCATACTTTTATATTATAGCTCTTGGTTTATATAAGAAATAATTTTGGAGTAATTTGAATACATGTACATTGCAAGCATCAGCGTAGGAAAGATAGCTTGGAATCATGTAATTGTGCATGGTCCTTGGGCACGTTTATATGTTCTTGTTCACTCATATTTGTTTGTTAACCTCTTGAGGGATATCGACGTGAAATCACGTCCATTTAAAATGATGGATGAGCGATATGGGCGTCCTGTGCGTTTAAAGCATTTAACCCTTATTTATCCCTTATCCAACTCAACTTATTATAACTTTCCCTTTATGAAACATTTTAGTAAGGTCTATATACTTTATTGGCTTACCTTAATATGTTCGTTCTGCAGTGATTTACCTCAAAACAGGGATAAACACACAAGGGCACGTACATCTCCACATTCGCGAATTCCCTTCTTGCGGCACACGAAACACTTTCGAAATGGGCGGGACTTCTTTGCTGTTGGTGGTATCCTTTTAGGATAATGTTTTCCTTGAAGTCTGAGGGGTGCAGGGGTTTTGGATTTTCAACCCCCAACGTGGTATTGTTCAATTAGGCTGCGAGCTATTTATAGTCAGCAGTCAAGGTCGGTCATTGTCCTGTGTGGGTTTAGAGAGCTGTCCAAATCCCCAAACAATTGTATATGGTTATATCCAGTTGGTGCAAAAACACCTTTTTATACCACTTCTTCCTTCAGCTACAAGCAGGAAAGAATACGTATGTATTTCAACAAAGAAAGACACGGACTCTACTCAGTTACAAAACTTGCGTAAGCAAACGTTGCAATGTTGATCTATTCTGATGACTCAAGAGACCACGCATACAGTAGTGCATTATTACACAGTATGCTGACGCATAAGCCACACATACAATGGGTGTTCCTTTACTGTTTCTTTCCGAGAACTTATATTAGATGCGTTCGACAGAGGAAAGTTGACTTTTCACCACAGTGAAACAAAATTGTGCCAATTCAACGTTTTGTAAATACAACTCAACTTTGTTGATGATGTACATTTATACTGCAAATAACGAGTTTTATACCAGTTTTTGTTTCATTAAAATAACTTAATATTTACACAAAATACAGCTGTGTATATACGAAGCGCATTTAACAATTTAAATGCTAGCCATTCTCGGCTCGCGGATGTTTTAAATGGCCATCGCTCAAGAGGTTAAATATTCTAGGTATGATGGATTGTATTTAACATATTTTTCTTTTCCAGGAAACTGATGGATGTTCATGAAGAAGGATAGGACTTAGGAAGAGAGAAAGGTGTCTACACTGCTCAGTATATTGCGCAATGTATATTAACATAGCTTTCAAAACTATAGTTTAATTCTTTTATGAACTTGTACACAAATACGGTGTGAGCTGGCTCAGAACAGTTTGTTAAGTTATTGTTATATAATAATACTGATGAAATAAATACATGTATATAATATATATATTAATAGATGCAAACTATTCCATTGGAAACTAAAGCTACAGTTTTGTATTCCTGTAATTCTTTGTCTATGTACCTTCTACTGCTGTGCTTATTTATATTATGTTTACTAAAGAACTGCTATTTGCATTTTTCCAGCAGAATTAAAGACTATAACATATTTTAAATCAACATTAAATAAAATGTGTGCACTTTTTTCTTAAGAAGAGCACTACAATATTGCAATCACTAATCCGACAGAACAGCATTAAATTACCTCCTTCCTTTAAACATTCAAAAATGGAGCACTGAACTCCATATCTCTTAAGCATGTAACACTATGTAAGCTAATTTAAACCAAAAAGGCAAGTCAATAACACTACAAACACAACACTTATAATTTACCGGAACCTGTTTCGGAGGCTGATTTGGATAATGGAGGAAAGTCAGCCTCCGAAACATGCTCCGGTAAATTTATAAGTGTTGTATAGTGCTATTGACTCATCTTTTTTTGTTTAAATTGATTATTACAACACTGGTTTCAAACTTCCAAGAAAGAAGATAACTATGTAAGCTGTTGAGTAGTAATGGCCAATAGCAGGTAGCATAGAAATGCTTTATTATAAATTTCATAAAACCGTTTCCAGGCCTCACTAATAGGGTTATAAATGTTCATTGAAATGTTTATCTTGGGGTGCTACATTATGTACTTATACCACCCTCTCTTTCTGATTGTGGGCCCTTTGTCATGTTACATTCCAATGTGGCTTGTTACTAAGTGCCCTTCCCAGTTTTCAGTATGACATAACAATTTATTTTAATTTGAAAGATGTCACAAGAAGGAAAAGCCCTATATGGGTCAATACTTGCAAAGCATAAGTAAGCGTTTATATTTTATATATGTGTTATCCAAGATAGAGTATATAAATGCTTGAACACAATGTTATAAATAAGAATTACAATTTGACTTTAGCTAAAATCAGTTATTCTGACATTTAAATAAATAAATACTTTCTTCTTTCATATGTAGTGAAAAATGTACACAATGGTCAAATGGAACATGACTTAGTGATATATAGGGAAAACAGTTAAATGGCAGCTCCCAAAGATTTCACATGGCTAAGGTTATATTTAGTCTAGGTACTACCAACTTGCAGTGAATTCACTAGTATCAAGCTAGTCCACAAAACCTACTTCACAAATCTTGTCTTGAACAACACTTTCCAGGTTAAAGTATTGAGCTGTCTGAGAGGTAGAATGGGAACTGATAAATTCAATGCCACAGCCGGTATTTGAGCCACAGGCTCTTAGTACTAAAACAATACCATATACTTAAATGCACTGCATGACCATTTAAACGTAACAGTTTACCTATCTGTAAAATAACTGTATCGCCAACTTAACTACAATTAACATCATTATGGCTGTATCTTTATCTGGAGTGTCTTCTAGGAACAGCTGCTGGTATTGATGTATACAGAATAGACAGAATGTCACCAGACACATTCTCTATATATGAATTTTCCCAATGCAGAAATTTGAATATGCAAGCTTTACCTGAGTCAGGATTTAACATTAATTATGATGTTAGATACCACTTGTCCTGCAGATTGGAAGCAAGGCTTCCATGATCAAAAAGTGCTCCTTCTCTAGTCTATATGCTGAGAATGTTGCCTTCATCTACCAGTAGAGAGAGGGACTAAACCTTGAAAATCCTAAATGAAGAATACTATTAAGGCAATGGAAATATGGCAAAAATTGCAGAAAAGTTTGATCTTTACTTTTTGCATTTAATTGTTCATTGAGCAGGTTTCAACTGTTTCTTATGGACACCTCTTTTTTACTAGTAGGCAGTTGAATCGTTCCTTCTCAACCCTCATAATGTGGAGGAAACACACCTGTCGGTCTACGGATCCACCGGATCAGGCTTGGCAAATCATTAAGGTTATCACCAGCCTTTCCTTCATTTGCCAGATGGACGTTCCTACTGCCGTGACAATTCAGCTGTAAATGTGTAAATGGCATTTCCTCCATTTTGATGAAACAGTTATACCACTGTGACTCTGTCCCCAGAGCCTCATCTGCTAAAGCAGGGTGCACCACGAGCAGGGAGAGGATGGGATTTGGATAGGAGAGGTTATAAGAGGCACATCACTATCCCTTACACCCCAATTTCAACGCCACCCCTATTTCAACTGACTACCCTAAAATGGGTAAAATAAAGGAAGTTCATAGTATGACTAAACATCTCCAAAATTTAAATAAACACATTGTTTTCCAATGGATCCCATCCCACTGGAATTTCTGGAAATGATCAAGCAGACATGTTGGCCAAGAAGGGTTCCAAAATTGCTCAAACAACAAAACAAAATATCCCCTATGAAAAAGTTAATCAAAAACATCTTCACAAAAAAAAATTGATGAATATCTTGCTTCTTCTGAAAAACTTGAATGGAAGGATCTCCAAAATAAACTTGAAACAATTCCAGATCTACCAAGAAAATCATCAGTTACAATGTTCAGATTAATCTCAAGCCATGATTGTATGAGTGGACATTTGTTCAAGATTGCATTAATGACTTCCCCGCAGTGCTCTTTATGTAAAAAAAAAAAAAAAAAAAATGAAATGAACATTGATCACCTAATTGTATGTGAAATTCTCCAAAATCAAGAAGATCTAGTCTCTAAATATTGGGAGGCAAGAAGAAGAATGATTTTATTATCAAATTCTGAGCATTAGACACTTTTTGCATTTTATTAGGCTTATACTTCAATGGCACACCTTTATTTTATCAGCCATTTTTAAAGTCCAGAAGGAGATTAAATGTCCCAGTATGTGTGGGCTTCCTCACTAAACTTCATTGCTACAGCTTTCAAATGCAATTTTCACTTTTTACTGGCTTTGATTTTAGCCTCTTGCAGGGAATTGTGCTTCACAGAGGTTGGAGTTGGCTATGCTGAAATGAATTTGATATATCAAGCTGATATGCCGCAAATCTGACATGTGGTTTACTTATAAATAGATAAGTGCCATCAGTGTTCTGTAATCCTGACAGGTTATTTCAGTGTTCCAGTTATATATTAGGCATTGGTTAGGTATTTAATAAGTTTTAAGTTATTCGTTAGTTTATAGTAAAGCAGTAATAAGCAGATATTTTGTGTTTTGGTGTTCGGATTAGCAAAAGTGCATACCATAGAGGTTAGCTAAGAACAATAAATTTCTAAATTTTATGAATAATGGGAAGGCGAAAGTTTTCATACTAAAGGACCTTTCTCAGGGGTCTCCACCTAGGGGATATGTGAATGGCGACCACAAGGTACCCAAGCTGAGCAGAACATTACTTCCACTTACTGGTGTTTTGCTCCTCACTGTAGCTTTTCTATCTGACCTTACCTTGGTCATCTCTTGTTCTCTTCCGACCCCGATGCTATTAGGGTTCCTGAGGGCTAGGGAGTCTTTATTTTTCCAACTTCTCCATTTCTCTAATTTCTCTCTAAACTCTTAACCCCTGACATGCTGACCTGTCATGGTGTGTATACATCTTCTGATGGGTAAACAGAGGATATGGTCGGTGAATTTATTTTGATAATTCTCCCGGTCAGGTCGGTGAGACCCGTAAACCAATGACAGGTGTGGTCCTCCAGACATTCTGGGGGTTGTGAGTGAGCGATGTGACTGCCAAAACAAAAATATGGTGCTCTCTAAAAAACGGTTACTATTACTGCTTAACCCTTACCGGTCGGATGCCGACACTATGCCGACACGGCCAGCCAAGCTGCTCTGGTCGCATGTCGGCATTTTAACGACAACGTGATCTTGGGGTTCTACAGTTGTTTTTTCAGTTGACTGTAAATATTTGGTTTAGAGGGCAGCACCAACTAGTAGCATAAATCAGTACGTCTATCCTCTTGTGCCATCTGGTGAGGAAATGTCAATTGATGCGTTTCTAGTGTGAAAAGAAAACAGTGCTTTTTTCGGCTGCACCATGGCTTCATCTAGTGATACGCCTGTCCGTGTTAAACGTGTTTATAGAGCAATAAATCCTGAAGATGACGAAGCTTTGATGCATCTACTACAAGAAGTGCTTGATAATGACAGTGATGACGATTTGGATTTTGCAGAAGATGCCGAAAATGTAAGCTGTGCTTCAAGCAGCGCATCGAGTGATTGTGAGGACAATAACGACCTAAGTGCAACTTTCACGCCTGTTAGTAATAGGCCGGTGAAGATGGGTGGTGTGTGGTAGGCGCGAATGACATAAAACCTGTGGAATATAGCTTTAGTAAGAATTCTGGGCCTAAAGTAAATTTGTCTAATGATACCATTCCATATGACTATTTTTGTTTGCTGATGAGCTCCTTAGTGAAATAGTTGCTGAAACGAATCGATATGCAGGAGAGAAGATTTCTAAATTAGAACTGAGTCCTCGGTCTATTTGGTTGAAATGGACTGACAACCTGGACGAAATGAAAGCCTTTTTGGGAATGATAATTAATATGGGTTTGCTGCCAATGCCTGAACTGAAGGATTACTTTACGTCAGACTGGAAAACTGAAATAAAATTTTTTCGTGATGTAATGCCCAGGGATCGCTTCTTGCAGATATTTTGGATGCTTCATGTGGGGAATGATACCTTAAATGAAAGCAATGCAGCACTACGGCGCACGAGAAAAATTCATGGCATTATTGAGTACGTTGAGAAGAAATTCCAGCAGCATTTCGTACCCGGTCAAAACATTTCAATAGATGAATCTACGGTTGGATTCAAAGGACATATACTTTTTAAAACGTATAACCCGAAGAAGCCTACAAAGTGGGGACTTCGTTTGTTTGTTTTGGCTGACAGTGCAACTGGCTATGTTCATAGCATTATACCATATTACGGTAAAATTACACCTGATGTCTGCAAATTACCCTTTGAAGACAAGAGTTTTACGACCAGAATTGTGCTGTCCCTAATGTCGCGTCTGGAGAAATGCACAAATGACATCAAAGGGTACCATCTCTTCACAGATCGCTACTATAGCAGCGTAGATCTGGCGAAGGAACTGGACCAGCGCCAGTGTCATGCAACGGGCACAATAATTGCTGGTAGAGCTGGGAACCCAAGACCTGTAAGGCAAGGAGCCTTCAAGAAACTGAAGAGTGGTGACGTGACTGGTTTCAGAAAAGACAATGTTCTCATCTTAGGATGGAAAGATAAGAGACCTGTCATTATGATATCTACTTATCATGACACTTCGGTGAGAAGGATTGGTACAATTCAGAAAGGAGGGGTAGAAAAGGAAATAATGAAACCACTTTGTGTGCTAAATTACACAAAGAATATGGGCGGGGTTGACAGAAATGACCACTACTGTGCTACGTACCAATTCTTACGTAAATCATTCAAGTGGTGGAGAAAATCATTTTTTTTGGTGTCTTGAAGTAAGCATCGTAAATTCGTATATTATTTACTCGTGCCACAAGCAAAGTGTCCAATCTGCCAAGAAACCAATGAGTCACCTTCAGTTTCGCCGATCCCTTGTTCAGAGTTTGGTTGGAAATGTAAGAAACCCAAGGAAGAGGTGCCATCCCGGTACAGCAGAAACAGAAGAACGGCTAAACCAAAGTAATCACTTTATGTACCACTTCGAAAATAAAAAACAAAGACTGCCTTGTCTGCAGCAACAGAAAAATAAAAGGAGCAAGGAAGGAATCATATTATTATTGCAAAACATGTTCCAACCATCCTGCTTTGTGTCCCGGCGAATGTTTTGAACGATACCATACCTTACAGCATTATAAACGAAAATAGGCTCATTCCTTTATTACCGTTTGTTGTAAATGATCATTTCTCTTATTTTGTTTGTGTATATTCATAAACGTACAATTCATTTAGGTGTAAATATGGATTAGCAGAAATGAGTGAACATTACAGTGCTGTGACATATATAAAAACTTCGTGGTTCTTCAAAGAATTCTTATTTTGTGTTTCTGTACGTATATTATAAAGACGCTATTTATATAGACGCAGATCTGAACACATAAATGAGCTAAACATTACAGTGCAGTGACATATACATTTTTCGTCTCTTCAAAGGATAGCACCTCACATCATTTGCATCATAGACATGTGAGTACAATTTATTTCTGCTTGTTTTTATGTTTATGCATGCGTTTAAAACTGCACGCAGAACACTCCTTTCTACCTGCCTGTGTCGGGGACGGAGGGTCTGCAGAACTTAGGCCCTTATTGCACGAGCCTTTCCCTTAGAAATAGCTTGCACAAAAATGTGGAAATCCCTTACGACCAGCTGGCGAAAACTTTTACCAGCGCATACGACCGCTAAGGGTTAAAAATATTGGAGAGTAAGAGGATTAATGACTTCATTGTCAGAAATCCAGCATTAGCTAACAACAACATATTAAGCGACCAAGCAAATTTAAAATTCTCAAAAACTGCTACTTAGACAATAAAGAAAGCTGTAGATGGTCCCACATATGGTGCTGGGGAATTTTAAGGTGATTGGATGTAGGTAAAGTACAAAAATATACTGTTAAACTTCAAAATCCATTTTTCTCCTTTCTTTCTTATTCTCTTTTTCTTTTCTCTCCCTCTATTCAAAATGCTCCTTGGACTCCAGTTTATAACTTATTAGCTTTAAATTTTCAGGAGAGGTTAACAAATTAAGGTATTAAAATTTGTGTTGCACTAGTTTAAAACTATTAAATAGAGTTGAAATTAAATATTTTTCATAACTCGTACTGACAAAATTAACGATTTCAATAAATGGTTCACAAAATATTTTTTTTTCTCATAAACTAAGTAAATCTAAGCCATGTCTGTGCAACAATTTCTTTATATCTGTGTACTGAGCTCAAATAAAAAATTTGAGAGATTCAGTGAATTGGAGGGTCTAAGGGTCATTTCATATTAGCATATCAAAGAGTGATTTATTATAAGAAAAACGGGTTGACCTAAAGTAACATGGAAACATGAAATTTTTTTATGCAATGAGAGATACACTTGACAGGGGGAATGGATTAATAGAAAAGAGTGCTTTTTGGCAATTATGGGGCAAAATTTATAGTTATACTGGGTGGAAGAGAAGTAATCCGTCAGACTTGGTCACTAGGGCCAGGGAGACCCTTAGGTTTATTTCAGCTTTATAGTTTTTTGTACGTATGCACCAACAACTGAGTGGGACATCTAACATTACACCTTACTCAACGGATAGCTAAAGTGACAACCTTATGTTTATTTCTCTGGTTGCAAGAATGAATAATCAGCAGTTATGTGCTGTAGGGGCCAGCCAGGCCCTGTGTACCTACTCTCATTACACATTGCTCATAGCGTTTTTCCTTGGTTAGCTGTGCAATATCGCTTTGCCATAGCAAAAAAATTGTTAATGCTTCATGATGGCCACGAGTAAAAGCTTGATCTATAAAGTCTCATCGTATAGTTTGCAACAATGATGCCTTACCTGTAGATGATGATTTGTATGAATGAGATTATTCCAATTCTGAATAAACTGGAAACAAGATTTTTAGATCCACAAATTGATCCAAAAGAAGAGGAAGACGAGAGCAACCTTTGTGGTAATTCTAGAAAGTTTACTTACCATCCATGGGCTAATAAATTTAATATTTAAAGAACATGGAATAACTTTGGTTCCTCAAAATAAATATAATATAAAAAAATTATCAATTTAGGTACTTGGATTGTGACAGTTTACATTGGTAAAACTAAACGTCATTTGGAAACTAGAATAAAGGAACATTTTAGAAATATTAACCCTCCATTGGTAACGGGTTACGGGCAACCCCAGACAAAATTATTTTTGTTGGTATTTTGAATGGCTCTCACTTGTTGCTCCTTGTATTCTTCTGTGCAGTCCAAAACGCCTCATTCAACACAGATGGTTTGTTCGAACATCATTGTGATCAGATACACTATTGTCGGGGGTACTAATAACCTCTGTTACCTTCTGCGTTTGTAAACTTTTTACATCATATCTTCCAAAAGGATGTCTGGGAAGGTAATCTATACAGATTATTCTGACTTTGCACTTTGTACCTTGGAGGAATATGACAGATTCAAACTTTGATGATTAAGCCTCATCAGGTGAAGAAGACAACACATCTGAAGAAAGTGAAGAAGAGGAAACTGGCTCTTCTGGAGATCAGGAGGTAATAACTCCATCTTAAAATAGAATAGGGGCTAAGAATGGCTTCATTTGGTCTCTTATGTCTCCACCTTCCAGCAGAACTCCGTGCAGGAATGTTGTCAAAATTCCTAAAGCCAGGCAACTAATATTAGCTGCAAAATTGTCTTCAAAATACTCGTATCAAAAAAGTATTGATATTGTCAAACATGCTAATGAGATTAATAAGTGAAGAGCTAGTTATAGCAACCAGAGATATGTTTGACACCAATAATGTAGAGATTAGTGCTTTGACCAGACTCCTCTAACATCCTTTCCTCATGCCTAAACTGTTTCTAGATGCACACGTCACTGGCCACTTAGAATATTCTACGGAATATTGGATCAAGCGGGCATTAATGCAATGATAATCATTATGACTAGTAATCATCTACAGGAGATGAAACGAAAAGACTTTTTGAAGAACTTAAGAATGCAGCTTGCAAAGTCCTACACAGTGTTGCCAACATTTAAAAGTAAAATTATCGTACCAGCCACTCAGAATTATAGATTTGGATTCAAAATTATCGTACATCATAAAGCAAACGCTACAACTATAAAAATATCAGTATAATACTTATGAAAATATAAGAGTAATGAAGTTTATTATATCCACTTACAAGATTGATGACCTCAACAAATATTACAACTTTAGCACTTATGTTTCTCGCACTATTCATCTGAAAGTTCATCTTCCTCAACCGTTGCAGCATTATACAAATTTGTTGTTGAGATAAACCTTAACATCTTCTCGGTGACTTGCAGATTTTAAGATCTACCACGTTCTTTCATAAGTTGAGACGACAAAATGAGTTCATTTACCATATCTAGTGCCAATCTGTTTCTAACTTTGGTTTTTATTAAACCCAGTTTAGAAAAAACAACTTTCACAAGAAGTGCTTCTGTGGGGCAAGAAAACCTCTGATAATGCAAAGGCCACCAGTTCTTTGAAATCAGTATTTCCACCAAGGTGACATGTTTAACAGCATTCCAGAAACTGTCAGGTTCAGGCATGTTCTTTATTTCACACAGAATGTCACTTATTCCGAGTTTTCTCCATTGATCATAAATTTTCTGAACAGTGCCTTCTTCATTGAGATTATCAGACCTGGGCACACTGGCAATAAGAGGATAAAGGATAACGGGCTTAGTAGGATTGGAAATGGTTGCTATGGGGTGGAGACAGACAATGGGGACAAAAGTGGTGTCGTTATTTGTAATTAGTTTCATTTTGCTGGAGCGACAAACCAGTGAAAATGATATTTCGCTGATATCGAACTATCATACATTCAAATTATCGTACACCCCCATAATTATCGTACGGGTTGGCAACCATCGTACAAACATTAAAATTATCGTATGCCCCCATAATTATTGTACGAGTTGGCAACCCTTGTCCTACATGACTATGTAGTCACCTGAAATAAAATTTACCATGAGAACTTTCTTCAAGTATATCTTCACTTCTAGGGTGCAAACGACCTCTTGAATATGAAGAAGCACGTCCCAAACTTCAGAAGCAATAAAGATGTTCCATATGTCCAAGATTCAAAAATCAGAAACGTTAAAACTACCTGTGGAAAGTGTGATAATCCAACCTGTTAGGAAAACCAGTGCGAAATATGCATCCACTGCTTTCAAGTTCAATGATCAAAAGATGAACAAGTAAAGTTATAATTATCCTTGTTTATCGTGGCATATTCTTTCTTAAGTCCTACATAAGGGGAAGGTAATAGGGAAATCTTGTATATTTAAATGAGCAATTCTTGTATGTATATATATATATATTTATTCCGGGCAACTTGGAAACGGCTCTAACGATTTCGATCAAATTTTGTATTCAGATAGGGTTTTGCTTTTAAGTTCAACTATGTAGGTGTAATTCCCAAAAAAACGCAATTTTGCATAAAAAATAACATTTTTTATTCCCGCTTCTACTGCGCAATTCTTGTATATAAATATTCCCGGTATTTCAGAAACGACTAAAGATTTGATTAAATTTTTGTATACATGCATATTACCTTCACAGTGTTTTCTCTACTCACTTTTAGGTAACACATTCACATCTCTTTCTCTACTCACTCTTCTATAAACAATTTTCCATAAAAAACGTGATTTTGCACCAAGAAACATTTTTATTCGCACTTCTAAAATAAGTAATACCATGTTCTATATGTTTGAAATATAAATGCTATTACATTCAGTTTTCTTCTCTCACTTTTAGGTAACACATTCATATCTCTTTCTCTACTCACTCTTCTACAAATAAATACACAATTTTCTGTATGTTTAAAATAAAGATGCTGCATATTACATTCACAGTGTTATCTCTAGTTACTTTTAGGTAACACATTCACATTTCTTTCTCTACTCACTCTTCTATAAACAATTTTCCATAAAAAACGTGATTTTGCACCAAAAAACACTTTTATCCCCGCTTTTAAAATAACTCATACCATGTTCTGTATGTTTGAAATAGAAATGCTATTACATTTACACTGTTGTTTCCTCTCACTTTTAGGTAACACATTCACATCTCTCTCTACTCACTCTTCTACAAATAAGTCATATAATTTTGTGCATGTTTGAAATAGAAATGCTATTACATTTACACTGTTTTTTCCTATCACTTTTAGGTAACACATTCACATCTATTTCTCTACTCACTCTTCTACAAATAAGCCATGCAATTTTCTGTATGTTTGAAATAGAGATACTACATATTACATTCACAGTGGTTTCTCTACTTACTTTTAGCTATCACATTCACATCTCTTTCGCTATTATATTCATACTGTTTTCTCTACTCACTGTTAGGTAAGACATTCACATCTCTCTCTACTCACTCTTCTACAAATAAGTCATACAATTTCGTGCATGTTTGCAATAGAAATGCTATGTATTACATGGACAGTTTTATCTACTTGCTTTTGGGAAATACATTCATAATTGTTTCTCTACTCACTCTTCTAGAAATAAGTCATTCAATTTTGTGCATGTTTGAAATAGAAATGCTGCATATTACATTCACACTGTTTAGTATACTCACTTTTAGGTAACACATTTACATCTCTTTCTCCACTCACTCTTCTACAAACACTTCATATCATATATACAACTGTTAAGCTCGAAAACCGCTTAACCGATCACCGCGAAATTCGGCACGTATATGTATTTTTTATGGGGAAAATTTTATGGCAACAATTTTACTACACAATATATTACTTTCAAATGGCTTTCTACTCGCATTTCTTTTATGTAGCACATTCATTTATCCTCTGTTTGCCCTTCAACATACAATTAATATAATATTCTATGATTGAAATATAAATGCAACGTATTACATTCACACGACTTCCTCTACTAATTCTTCCTTTACGAGGCACCATCAGTCTTCTTTCGCTATTCGCCCTTCAACATATAATTCATACAATTTGATATGTTTGAAAAAGAAATACAATGTATTACATTCATACTATTTTCTCTACTCACTTTTGTTTTACGTAACAATTCACATGTTATTCCCTATCTTTTATCAACTTCATACTTACCAACGCCTATACATGTCGTATGTTGAAGAGTGGGTAAATTCCAAAACAGGTTGACCGATCGCCATGAAAAGTGACATATCTAATTGTTTTCATGGCGAAGGTTTTTATGCAATCCATTTTACCACCCAACGTATTACGTTCACGTTTTTCTCTACTCCCTTTTCTTTTACCTAACATACTACTCCCTCTTCTACAAACAATCCATACATTTTTCCATACACTAGAAATATAAGTGCAACGTATAACATTCACACGCTTTTCTACTCATTTTTGTTTTACGAAACACAATCACATTTCTTTCACTACTCCCGCTTCGGCGAACAATTACGAACAATTCATACAATTTTCTATATGATTGAAACAGAAATGCATAGTACATTCCCATGGCTTTATCAACCAGCTTTTCTTCCTGTAGTATTTGTTGTTCAACAGTGCTTTTGCTTAGTGTTTAAATAAAAAATAAAGAAGTAGTTTAAAAAAAAAAAGTAAAGTAATCACAATTGATGTCAGGAGTGCGCCGAAAAGCACGATATCGAACAGTTGATGAAACAAATGTTAGCCAAGATGGACATAATGGGAAATGAAATGAATTCTGGAATGCGACAGAGGAAACAAATATGAAAACCGAATTGGAAAAATGTAAACTACGGAATAGAAAATATAGGAACAAAAATGGACGGCAAATTGAAAATGTAAACTCCAAAACAGAAAAGATGAAGACGGGAATGTCTAATATGAAGATAGATCTATCGGAGAATACTAACGAGCGACTGGCCAGGGTAAAGGAAGCCATGGAAGAACTCGACGGAAATACGAAGGATCTTGGCGAATGTGTTAACGCCCTGGAGTCAATCGCAGCAGCAAGGAACTGAACTCCATAATGGAACAAATGCTCAACGAAAACGTCTAACTAGGTGGATATCTATGGGGGAGGTCTGCGTTCAGCAGTAGATGTTTTACAGCTGAAATGATGGTGTTTATGAAATATTTGTATCTCGGAAATGACTTCACAATTGCGACTAAAATAGTTATTTAGTTAACGTTTTGACTTTCAGTTTATCTAAATAAGTATCTTCTCCCACAAAAAACAATATTTCACAAAAACAGAGGCGAAGCTCGGTCGCCCAGGTACCAAGAAAGAATATGCCACTAAACCTCAAAGAGACTTAATGGATTAATTTCATTAAAATATCAATTTTTATATTCCTAAGATAGGAAAGAAAACGTGGGGTTATCAGCGACCCCTGTTACCTTTAATAGGTGTCAAATTTGTTACCTGTGGAGGGTTAAGTACAAAACAGATGGATGAATAGCTGTGTCAGATCATTTTTACTTTCTCTACTGATAAGTAGGGGAAGTATTGTATTCCGCCCAAAAATTCGATGTCAAGATTTCACCAGAAATATGTGTTTTGAGACCCCCTGAATAAAAAAAAAGCATTTTTAGAAAAAGGTCTGTGTGTGTGTCAGTCTTTGGGCAGCATAACTCAAAAACGAAAAGTCGGTTAGAAACCAAATTTGGTATTTAAGTTTAATGTCTTTTAAGGATACGACACAAAGATTTTGAAGAAAATATCCCCACCCTAAACTATCCTTTATATGGAAAATTTTTCGAACATATAGGTCTTTTGTGCAATCCCTATTCCCATCACAGAAATTCAAGTTCTTTGGTTTTTATAAACTTCAGAATTTCCTTTCCTGAGATAGGATATTTACACCTATCCAATGTCTAGGCCCCAAATAGCTGATATACAATATTTTCCTTCCTACAGCCTCGTAATTCAATAGTAAATGACTGGCAGTTGCTTCTTGCTGTTTGCAAAGTGTGCAACTGATATCACCCTGGATGATACCTACAGTTCACAAATGCTGTCTTCCTTATTCCACCTCTACCTAATTGTAGAAGTGTTCTAGTGAAGGCATCATCATTTAATTATGTATTTACATATCGCTTGTTCAGAGGTCATACTCAATCTCTTCCGATGTTCCTCTCTGGACCATTTTTAACTGCAGTTCTAACATGAATTTTGCTCACCACGCAGAAAGGTTCTGGACCAAAAGTGGGGTTATCACTGCTCTCTTGACCAGTTTGTCCGCTTTTCATTGCCCTCAATTCCTTGATGGCCCGGCACACATCCCAACACTAGAGAGTTGCATTGGGGGTAGGATTTGTAAGGTTTGAAGACATTCCCACACCAATTTTGAATTAAACTGGTACAAGTCTAAAGCAAGAACTGCGTAAATCTCTGTTTCAAAGACAGTACAATATCTACCGAAGTTCCTTCTTAGGGGATGTACCCATCTCTTGAACCATCTGTAAACCATGTCAGATGGTTCAGGAATCTCCCTTGGATTTGCTTGCTTGACCATTCTTCCCGATTTCCTATATGAACTTCGAATAAGTGGTCAAAGCCATAATCAATTATCAGATCTCATTGCCAAATCTGAGTTAGTTTCTACATTTTCCTGGACTAGGGTATGTTGAACCCATGACTAGCTCTTCTCCAGTGTCTGAATTAACTTATAGGCAGCTCGAATTTCTTCTGCCTTTATGTAAGGATCTAATGGTGGAAGCTCCAAAAGGGTTTCCAAAGCAGTTGTTGGAGTACTTTTAAAGGCACCTGTTATAATTAAACAAGCAAGTCTTTGATTGATTGTGCCTTACAACACCAGACCAGGTAGCCATTGGCTACCCTCGGTTTAATTAGCGAGACATACATCCAGTGGCAAATTTGTGGCCTCAAACACCATGAACATCCGACAGAGCGTCTGCAGGCTGTCAATGAACCTTTAGCTTTGCGGATATTATCAATATGGGGATTCCACGTCCACCTTCTATCCAGTGTTATGTCTAGATATTTAGTTGAATCAGAAATCCCTACACAAGAATTACCAATCTTTAGTCCTGTGAAGGATTCAAGATTCCTTTTTCTTGTAAAAGGAACTATAGTTTTCGAGGGATTGATTGTAAGACCTTCCCTCTGACCCCATTCATTGATCAGTTTTAAGCCCACATTCATGATGTCTCTTATCGTGTATATAATTTCACCTCTAACCAACAGAACTAAGTCATCTGCATAACTCTCTAGGTAGTATCCCTTTTTATTTAAATCCAAGAGATTATCCACCACCAAGCTGCACGGTGGGGAGATAAAATTCCTCCCTGTGGACAGCCTTGATTGGCCGTTCTCTTGTGTTTTCCCTAGAAAATCGGCTTGGATATTTCTGCTTACTAATATGGTGTTGATCCATCTACTTACAGTGCTCTCAACACCTCTGTTTTGAACAGCCTGAACCATTGATTGATATGAGGTGCTGTCAAAAGCGCCCTTAATATCCAGGAACGCAACAAGCGCAATTTCCTTTACAGCCAGAGAATCCTCGAATCTTACTACTAAATTATGTAGAGCCGAATCACAGGATTTGTCCGGCTTATAGGCATGTTGATTCCGGTGAAGAGAAGCACCTTATAGTATCCTCTTCCGTATGTCTTTCTATCAATCTTTCCATTGTCTTGAACAGGAACTACGACAGAGTCTATATGCCTTAGCATTAAATTGAACTAAACGGCCTTGCTTAGGAATAAATACCACCCTACTTCTTCTCCAAGACTGAGGTAAATATAGCCTCAAGCTAAGCTTGCCCTGAAAAGATAGCAAAGTACTTTTAGGAGGGAATCAGGACCTTTGTGTACGAATACAGGCAAAATTCCGTTCCCTCGTGGTGATTTAAATGGGCTAAATTTATAATTGCCTTGTTATTCTTGGAATAGTGACGATATGCCGAGTAATCCTCCAGTCTTCGGGAAATGCCCTGGGCCAAGGGCTCTCTGCCGTCATTCCAGTCTTTACTCTTATCATCATTAAATATGCTATGAGGGAAGTGTGTCCTTAATAGAACCTCAAGTTTTTTTTTTTTTTCTAATGTTAGTATACTCACCATTAGGTTTCTTTAAGGAACCTATAGGTTGAGTGGGACCAAGAGCTATTATCCTTTGTATTCTGGCAGCCTCCCTCTGGCTATTAATTTCCTGGAAAATTTCTCCAGGAGCATTTTTTGGCTTCCCTGATAGCTTTGTTATATTCAATTAGGGACTCATGATATCGGTCTCAATTGTTATTTATTTTTGCTTGATTAAAAAGTATTCGAACCTTGCTTGTATGTAACTCTAGTTCGTGAGTCCACCATCTTACGTTCTTGGGGCCTGACTGGTTTGTTATAGGACAGTTGCTGTTGTAACAATCTAGGATCACTTCTTGCAATGAGAGCTCTGTCCTGTCAATGTCACTAAATAAATCAATTCTATCTAGTTGCATGACGAAACTCTTGGATGAGCACATTTCCAGATGGAATTAATTGCTATAGCAAACAGTGTAACACTTGGAAAGGTTAGAGTGAGACTGAAAAATTCAATGCCATGAACGGGATTTCAACCACGGATCTACCGGTTACTATCCGGCTGTTCTAACCACTAAGTTATCATGGCCACGACATTAAATTCCCCAACCGACTCACGTTTTTCCGGTAAACCCCAAAAGGAGTTCTCAATTTATATGAGAAGATATACCTTAATGGCAACTTACAATTTTCTAAGTACTTAAGTATTTAATGTCTCAAGGTCTAAATTTGCGCCAACTCTTTGACAGTTCTTTGGGAATCCCTCCATGATCTTAGTCGATATTTAACACAAGATAGCCACAGTTGAACGACATCGTCGAAAACCACACTGGATGTTTGTCGGTAGGATAAGAATTTCCAATCACCTTGCCAACACAGCTGGTGAGGGAAGTAGGACTAGAGGGAAAATGACGTTCTTTTCCGGGTTTCAAAATGCATACGATGGTGGCTCCGCACCATTTTCTGGAACAGTACTGGCAACCCAAAAATGATAATAAACCGCAAGCAGGAATGCCTTTCCTACAAGAGACAGCTGTTGTAATATTTGAATGCGAATACTGTCCGATCCTGGTGCTGATAGTCGCGAAGATGAAAGAGCATGTTCGAACTCCTTTTCTAACTGAAAAGGCGATTGCAATCTACGTTTCTAGAACGAAATAGGAGAGCTTGAGATTCCATCCGTCTTTATTGGAGGGAAAACAGCGATTAGTTATCCGAGCTAGACATGAGCGGAAGCACTGCCAAAGGTGTTGGCCATATCAAATGAATCAACAATTCCCGTAGCTATTTTAGGACCGGTAATTGGCATGTGGGCCGATTTTCCGGTCATGCGCCTTAACTTATGTTATACAACCGAGAAAGGTGTACGCTGGTTAAATGAAGCTACAAATTTGCTCCATGGTGTGGTTTTGCAATTCTTAATGACTTTCGTAGACCTTAAACGCATTTTCTTGTATTTGATTGCATTGGGCTTTGAAAAACTCTAAGAGCACGCCTTCGAGCACGAATGGTATTCCAGCATTCACCCGTACACCAAGAAACAGGAAATCGACTGGGGTGAATAGTCGACCGGGGAATAAATTGCTCAGCAGCAGATAGAACTATCGCCGTGGGATGGACTAAAACATTCACTGGGTCGTGCTCGTAAATAAACAGCCAACTGGATGTAAAGGTGTCACTTTGGATCATCTAAGCGCAGTCTAGCTATAAGTGTGATACATGCCTCTTGTGGTAAGAGAATAATAAGACATGGAAAGTGGTCACTAGAGTATAAATCAGAAATGGTATTCCACTGTAAGGAAAGTGCTGTGTTTAACAAACTGCTAGATCAAGATGTGGAATATTAAAGGAGTCAGAAGGAAATAGACTCTGCAGTGTTCAGGAGAGCTCGGTTATGATTATCCATGAGATCAGCGATTAGTCTCCCTCTCGCAGAAGTCCGAATTAAGCCCCAGTATCATGTTCGTTGCCTTTGATCGAGTAGATTTCTCGCAAAAGATTAAGGTGGGATATGAAGCCATTGAAGTTAGGTCATATATACCGGACTCGATCACATGTTATAAGTGTCATCGCTTTGGCCAAACCAGTGATTTTTGCAACGTTCAAGCTACCTGCGTTGGCTGTGGTGGCATCTTGCACGATGATGCATGTACATTACCTCGTAGTTGTGTTAACTACAGCGGGGAACATATCAAATTCCCGAGAATGTCCCAGTTTTATGGAGGAATGAGCCATCCAGGGATCCGGGTTAGGGAAGTGTCCTCGAATGCCCGGAAACTATTGCGTATGCGCTAATCCTCTATCCCGAAGTCGGTACCTATAGCTCATTGGTAGCTAAACCGATACCACGTCGAGAAATCGCAATTCAAACTAGCTATCCAAACGGGCCCAACATTTCGCAAAAGATTCTCATAGCTATATAGCGTTCCACTCTTAGAAGACAGTATGGAGTTAAATGGGACATCTCTGTCTCTATCTAGCGCATACAAGTTGCCATTAGCCGCGTCCTTTTCTACCCTCGCTCTGTTGCCAGATTCCTAATAGCATGGTATAAATATTCATTTGTTATAAATTTCAGGTTTGAACACATTATCCTATGCAGAATTTTTTTCTCTATCAGGTTATATCCTTTTCAGAGTCATTATACATTACTATAGGTCCAAATTTCTTCAGAAAACGTTTTTTTCAACAGAAGTCCGATATTTGCTGTTTCTACACTCATCACGCACTAACTAACAAACTAACTGCTAGAATGCATCTATATTTTTTTCTTAGGTAGAGTAAACTATAGTGCTACTACCTGCCTACTTTGAATTCTCTATGTCTACCCAGTTAAGTGTTATAATTTTTTAAATTAAATGTTTTCGGAAAATTTTATATATGTGCACAGCAAAAGTTACGCAGTGTGAAACTTTTTTGTTATTGAGTTTTCATCAGGGAACCAGCGAGAACAAATGTTGAGGAAGGTTGGAGAAAGTTTTTAAAATAAACCAAAAGGCAGTAACCTCTTTCTTTTATCCAGTAAGGCAAACAAAAGGTATTCATCTATTCAGCGTCAGGCCTGACACAGAAGATAGTATAAGGAGCAGCACTAGCATTAGTTCGAAAGAAGCCGTGTGTGTAACTGTGAGCTGTTATTGCGTTATTTGTTTAATATTTTTGTAAATATTTGTAGTTATGGAGGGTGAAGCTAGGAAGGGACGATATGTTGGTAAATAAAGAAGTAAGGAACGCCAAATAATTATGAATGTGTCAGATTATTTTTTAAGTAAAATGCGTGTAAGTAAGGCGGTAAAAGAAACAGCTAAGGCTATCGGGTGTTCAGAAGCAGTAGTGTGTATGATTAAAAAGGAACTAATGAAAGGACCTCTAAGAACGCCATCGAAAAAGAAAGCAAAAAGGGCGGGACTACACAAAACGCTAGGTTAACGCAATATGATTGACTAGTGCAAGGTGGAGTGCGGCGAATTGTTCATTCTTTACTGTTTGCAAATATTCCACCCACGCTGAATATAATTTTGTCACAGTTCAACAGTGATGAGACCCTATCAAATTTCTCAAGGGCCACTCTGATTTGGGGTTCGAATATGAAAGAAAGGGTAACAAGTGCATATTAATAGAAAGAGACGATATCGATATCATCAGATGGCGACATAAATATCTAAAAGACGTAAAAGGTTTAGGGACCAGGGGAAATCAATTGCTTATACAGACGAGTCATTTGTAAATTTAGGTCATACAGTAACAAAGGCGTGGAGGGATACCAAAGTTAAAAGTGCCCGTCTCGTCAAGCAGCAATTGAAGGACTAAGTACAGGACTCAGGCCACCTCGAGTCGCTCGCGGAGAAAGATTCGCAACTAGTACATGTTGCAACACTGCGCTCCATTTAACGTGTACTGTCTTTTAAGGGTGAGACGCGCTTTAGATATCATTTCCAAAGCCCTTAAATATAACACGCGCTTCTGAATCTATTATACAACTCAACAAGGTGATGGGAGCTGGAAAGAGAAATAGTGGATTTCATTAGAAATAACGTACTGGTTACATTTTCGCTGCATGGCAATCTCGCCCTGTCTGCATCTGCATGCATACGAACTTGCGTAAGCTTATTTGACTGCTGATCTCATGTGAGCGGATGACTACAACTGTGTTTATAGAACCTTTTTCGAAATAGGAATCAAGATGCATTACCATATTTTAGGCAATGCGGATCACTTTGTGTTTTTGTTGTGATGTGATCGGCTTAATGTGAAAACTAAACATTGTGTACACTATTGAAGGTCGGGTTTATTCATAAATTCTTCCAAAATAAGTTTGAAGGCTTTAGCACTTCACAATGTTAATGACCTGCTATCCGTTCCTGTGGCCCATGCAGTTGGTATGAAACACACGAAAGTATGTCACTGGTTCGAGAAGTCATCAAATACAGGAAACAACTGGTTTTTTGTGGTGATTTAAATATTATTGGATTTCTCCTAGGATTTCAGAGCGGATTCACAAAGTTCTGTTGTTTCCTTTGCCTGTCGGATAGTCAGGCTATTGAAGAACTCTACATAGCATGGTTGTCAACCCGTATGATAATTATGGGGACATACGATAATTTGAATGTTTGTACTCATGGTTGTCAACCCGTACGGTAATTATGGGGATGTACGATAATTTCGATACAGCATACACTAGTAGAATGTAGATTGATATCAAGGTAGATGGGATCTCTCCACGATGAGCGACTATTGTTGATTTCTTCAGATCCATCTTTGCATAAAAGAAAATCCCTTAGCAAAAGCTTCCCAACTGCTTTGGGATCCGGAGTCTAAAGGTAATATACTAGTAAATTCCGCATGTTAATATATAAACTTAGGCTTTCACGGCCGGTGTCTTGACTATTAGATATGTTTAGTTCTTTCGGGCTTGTAGGCCGTGGTCTAGAAGGCATTGTAGATACCAACGTTTCGCCAAGTACTGCGCTTGTCATCATCAGGGTAACACGATCCGCTGTCTGCACTGATCAGAGCTTCCACATTCAAACTCTGGCCAGTGCAGACAGCGTTACGCTGATGCCAAGCGCAGTACTTGGCGAAACGTTGGTATCTACCATGCCTTCTAGACCACGGCCTCCAAGCCCGGAAGAACTATACAAAGCTAATAGTCCTCATGTAATGTTTATTTTTTATATGATAAATGAGTAAGAGCTTCAAATTCCCGAATTTTCTCGGAATTTTGTCAGTGCATCCAACCAAATCCGTGATGTAATAAAATCGGGGAATTTATCAAGACCTGCCTCACTAATGAGTCGCTGTTTTAGAATATACAAGATGCAGAAATCTGATATTTTTACCGGTTGTTCATACATTCTTTGTTTTGATGATACAAATGTAATAAAATAAACGAATGTGATTTTCTTAATGCTCCTCTAAAATTAAAAGAAAAAAAAAGGCATTTTATTCTTTTTTTAAGATTATGTACTGCAGAAAACCCAATTAAAAATTTCACATAATCACCGTATTATCTGAATTTTATGCACATAGTCCTAGTACTACCTGCAGTAATGTAGCATTGGTGAGATACGGTATCACCAATATCGACACTCCTTAATAAGAGAGGGTATCATAATAAAAGAACTGAGGGTGGTGGAAAAGAAATGGATGACAGATTCGAAATCAGCATTGCCAATTACGTGTACTATAATTCACTTTCAAGCCAGTTCCTTAAATTTTTAAAAAAATTATATTTATCTAACCCATTACTTCGTTTCATCATATTTACTAGTCCCTTTAATTCTCTTAGCGTTTTGTTTGTTGTCTTCAGTTGCCATGCTATGCTTTGTTACCTTTTCCTCTTACTCGCGGGAGCAACCTCAGCTCATGTCATTTCCTTACCGCCGCTCAGCTAGAACTCATACAAGATTAGGAATACCTCGCAGCTTTATGAAATTACGTTTCTAAAGAGCAAGGAAGAGGATTTCCCATTAAAGCTATCTAGATTATTATACAATCATTTTATAAAGAATACAGGGAGGGAAAAGCCACCCATGTAAGTCAGGATAAGCCAGCTGGGCTGTTATAACTACTACCTACATTAAACATCTTGTGAATATATTATAATGATAAAAGGAGATATGTAGTAAAATATACTGCGTAGCGACCACAGGACTTTCTCTAGATTTTATCATTTATTTTCACTATTCACACAAAAGCTTAATTTTGTGTGTACGTCCTCTTAATCATGACACACATTCGTCATGTTATTATAGATATTCTTAGATATTCGTATTCATTGAATAGGCTGGGGCTACAGTCTGCTGCTGGCAAGCCGGATGTCCTGAAAATGTAAACTAGGAGTATTTAATTGGCTACTCTTACATCGGCTGATGAGAAACAAAAGAACGAACATCACATCTAACAACTCTGTAATGTTTAAACTATTGTAAACGTTCAAACTTACTTTCTTCCTTCCCTCCCTCCCTTCCTCCCTCCCGCCTTCCCTCCCTCCTTCCCGTCCTCCCTCCCTCACTTCCTCCCTCCCTCCTTCCCTTCCTCCCTCCCTGCTTCCCTTCCTCCTTCCCTTCCTCTCTCCCTGCTTCCTTTCCTCCTTCCCTCCCTCACTCATTCCCTTCCTCCCTCTTTCCCTTTCTCCATCTTCCTTCCCTTCCTTCCCTCCCTCCCTTCCTCCCTCCCGCCTTCCCTCCCTCCTTCCCGTCCTCCCTTCCTCCCTTACTTCCTCACTCCCTCCTTCCCTTCCTCCCTCCCTGCTTCCCTTCCCCTTCTCTTCCTCCCTCCCTGCTTCCCTTCCTCCCTCCCTCCCTCTCTCCCTCCCTCTCTCCCTCCCTCCTTCTCTTCCTCCCTCCTTCCCGTCCTCCCTTCCTCCCTCACTTCCTCTCTCCCTGCTTCCTTTCCTCCTTCCCTCCCTCACTCATTCCCTTCCTCCCTCCCTCTTTCCCTTTCTCCATCTTCCTTCCCTTCCCTCCCTCACTTCCTCCCTCCCGCCTTCCCTCCCTCCTTCCCGTCCTCCCTTCCTCCCTCACTTCCTCACTCCCTCCTTCCCTTCCTCCCTCCCTGCTTCCCTTCCCCTTCTCTTCCTCCCTCCCTGCTTCCTTCCCTGCTTCCCTTCCTCTCTCATTCCCGTCCTCCCTCCCTCCCTCCCTCCCTTCCTCCCTCTCTCCCTCCTTCCCTTTCTCCATCCCTCCTTCCTTTTTTGTTCTTTCTATCTCTCACTCTTTTTCTTCTTCTCTCTGTAGTAAGGCTTGTCTACCTCTTGGATACCCAGTTGTACAAAATCCCATAAGAATAAAAAGGAGTTCACAGGTATTTAAAGAAAATTTAGGCTAGACTTTTTATTTTGCTTCCCTTGCCAGCATAGTTCAAGCATAACATTAATCAAAATCCTTTTAGGATATTGCAAAGTATGGAAAATGTTACAGTATAAAGCATGTTTGACATGAGTGATTTCGTGAAAAACTTTCGCCTTGCTTCTTTGAAGGGTGTTGCACTTAAATACATTTTACATTTATCACACTTTCCATCTTTGAATCGCGCTGTTCAAAGGCATAGAAATACTTCTCTAAACAATACAATTGTTTTAAAATTAATATTAACATTAAAGTTCTTAATAGCTTAAAATAAACGTTGGTGTTGTTCGAAATAAAATTTTTGAAGATATTCCAATTAAAACAAAGACATTTATTTTTGTTTTTATAAATTTTTGGGTCCACGGACATCAAAATATACATTTCCTGTGAAATCTTAATACCTACTTTTTGGGTGGAATACAGTACTCCTTTTAACTGCTGTAAGCTGTAAAGGTTTTTAAGTTTCATATGAATATAATTTACAATTCACAAAGGCATGCGATTGTTGTGCCAAAGTAGTATTTTTCCAGACTACACAGTAATATTGAAGTAGGAATTACAGTAACAAAATTCTCCAACAAATCGATTTCTCCAATGAAGGAATTGTATGAAGAATATTAACCAACATTTTATCATGCTTTCTACTATTGTTGTAGGACTTTTATGCGTTTTGTATAAAAGTGTTCTATAAGAAAATAAATAAGTAGCTAATTTAAAACTAGCATGCATTCTAAGTGTAATGAACACATGTTTTGAGAATACCTGAATTAATAAGGAGAAAAACATTTTTAGAGAAAAGTTGCGCGCGCGCCTGTAAGCAGCATAACTCAAAAACGAAAAGTCGGTTGAATACCAAACTTGGCATTCAAATTCAGCATCGTCGAAGGATACGACACGAAATTTTTCAAGAAAATACTCCCACCTCTGACTACTCTTTACATGGAACATTTTTCGAAACTTTTGATTTTTGTAGAGTTGGTAAACGTAAGAGGTAAATAAAATCTTAGTGCACAAAAAATATAGATTTCATTAAAACATACTTTGTATCAAATACTTTTTAGAGCCATCCCATAGCGCCCAGTTCTTCAAGGATTTTACTATCGCCTAAAACCTACTGTATTCCCACTCTATATGAAAAAAAATCTGATGTGTTGCACTCACATGACTTTCTCTACTCTTGTACTAACCATTCTTACAAACTCTTATTCCTATATCTTCTTCGTATTAGTTAAGATAAACATTTGTACAAATTATCTTATTGCTTATTTCCTTGTAGGTGCAAGGGGAATCTTAGAATACAATAGGCTTTGTGCGATAGTCAAATGTTTGAGATTCTGTTGTCTTTGTGCACTTAACATATAAAAAAATGAACAACGATGATCCATTTCACAAAAGTTCTAAGTTTTCCGAAACCCACACACATAACAAGGAATATCTCCGAAATGGTTCACCCTATAAGAAAATTTATTCAGACATAAATTGTGTATTTTAGCAAGATCTACATTTTTTGTATAGTACGGTTTATCAGTTATGCAAAAGTCGTCCAGAGTAAATACGACTACAGGGGCTATAGCCAGAAAATTCAAGATATACATTTCATTTGTCATCAAAATATCTCAAACATATGACATTTTACTCAAAATCGTTAGAGCCATTTTCAAGAAAATCAAAATTTTCGAAAAATTTTCGATATAAAGGGTAGTTTAGGGTGGGGCTATTTTCTTCAAAATCTTCGTGTCGCATCCTCGAAAGACTTTAAACTTAAATACCAACTTTGGTTTTTAACCGACTTTTCGTTTTTGAGCTATGCTGTCCACAGACTGATAGACTGACACAGACACACAGACACACACACACGGACCTTTTTCTAAAAATGCTTCCTTTGGATTCAGGGGGTCTCAAAACATATATTTCCGGTGAAATCTCGACATCGAATTTTTGGGTGGAATACAATACTTACCCTACTTACCAGTAGAGAAAGTAATAACAAACGATAATTCCTGCAAATGTTAATCTTAATTAATATGAAGTAGATAGATGAATAAGAATTTATAAAAATAGTACAAGAACAGAGAAAGACATGTGAGTGCAACACATATGGGGACATTGTCGGTCGGTTTTTAACAAAGTGAAAGGCTGCTGAAGCCTAAAGTGATGTGTGTAATGCCTTTAGTGTTACAGATAATAAATATCTAAAATGCCAACATACTGAATGGAAAGAGTGTTTTCCCGCCTTACTCTTATCGCATGCAAGCCTAGTCAAAATTCGTCTGCTCTTTGCTGCAATGAATTTGATCTTCAGATTTTCCGTCGAGTCCACGCACGCGTGTTAGTTGTTTAATCTACTCCGGTGTTATTTTTGAACCCGAGTTCTAGTAATTGTTGAATCCATCACGGAAGATGGGCATGGTTTATATATACAAATGAGACAAGGAGCCACATGTTTATACGCCCTAGTTAGTCGTCCGAAGAACATGGCAGTGTACATTAACCGCTGTGGCATCGAAAATCCATTTCACACTTCTCCTTTAACACCACAAGACTTGGGATTCCTGGATTTAGACACATTTTTGCAATTCTATCTCGGTGAGTGCAGCGATTTCTCATTTTGAAAAACATTTCTACTGTACGTTTTATGGCTTCAAAAGGGTTACCAACATTATGAATGGTTCTTTAAACTTGGAATGATTCTTTGCTTTACCGTTAGTACTATTGGTTCATCATTAGGACGTATAGAAATGGTAAGTAAAGTTAACATTAATTATTATAGCTTATAAAGTTGTTTTGTTCTCTATAACTCTCCTGGGAAGGGCAGACATCGGACACTGTTAAGTATACTCTTGCATTTTCTCTATCCCTTACGAGAACTAGAGAAAGCATTGACCCTAATATTCAATAACGAAATTGCAACGTAAATGTCTTTAGAAACCGAAAATAAATAACGAAAATAAATAGCACACGCTCATTTCAAGAAATTAAGAAACGAAGGAGAAAGGGAAGGAAAGAGGGAGAGAAATATGCTAACCATCAACATTCTCATACTTAAAATATTCAAAAATATGTTTACATGGCAATAAATACTAACATAGGGGTGTCCACTTTAAACACACTTAAAGACCATCGATCTGGGCCGGGTTTGAACTCACGATCTTGGGATCAGTGTATATATCAAGGATGCAAAGCGAACATTTTCAGTAAATCTCCCAATTCCAAACAATCCTTTGCCATATGGAGAAGCTTCTTTGTATTTTATTTTCTAAAAATATTACTCCATCCATGTTCATTAAAATGTATGTTGGAAATATTGGCGCGATATGCTCAAGGTGTCTTTTTGGAAGTGTGACACATCAGAATGTTGATATTGGTGCAGAAAATAAACATAGGTAATTCATCATAGCTAATTACATTACAGCTATCTCTAGTGATTTATATCTAACAGATAGCTTAACGTCTATATGTCTATATGAAATAAACACAGGATTTTTCCCCGTGTTTCTGTCACCTTATGATCAGGAGCGCTTGGTTCTGTGAGGTATTCTTCATTCTTATGCCCGAAAACTATAAGAGACGGAAACTTGACTTCATTTAATGTAGATTTCGTTAAAGTATACTAACTAAAAAGCTAACCCCTGGCACAACAGCTCTACGGACCAAGGCTTACCGCTCAGCCGCTGCAGTAGTGGAGGATGGGACGTGGTCAGCCAGTTATGCGGTCTTTTGTTTTGAAAGCATAAATAAGTTAGCATTCCAATTTCTTGCTGCAAGAAACTGAAGTAAGTTGGGTCGTTGCGTACAAGCTTCTTTTAAGGTCTTAACATGAGAGTTCCATGAAAGTTTATGGTCGAAAAAGACACCCAGAACTTTTTTTTTTTTTTTTTTTTTTTTAATTTTTCCATTTATATCCCGCCTTTAACTGCAGAGGTCACATCGGCGGCCTTGCCTATTGGCAAATGGCGTTACTCGTTTAACCGTGGGTTTTTCGGTCTTTGGGATTTTTATACGTTGCATTCACACACACACACACACACACACACACACACACACACACACACACACACACACACACACACACACATTCACACTTTCATTCATACTTCCAGACTCAGGGAAGGATGAGGAATAATCTTGGCTGGAAAAAAATCCCTACCCCCAGCCTGTCTGTCTGTCTGTCTGTCTGTCTGTCAGTCAGTCTGTGGACAGCATAACTCAAAAACGAAAAGTAGGCTAAAAACCAAAGTTGGTATTTAAGTTTAATGTCTTTCAAAGATGCAACACGAAGATTTTTACGAAATCCCTTAACTGCCCTTTACATGGAAATGGCTCTAACGATTTTGTTTACAATGCCATATGTTGGAGATATTTTTATGACAAGTGAAATGTATATCTTGAATTTTCTGGCTATAGCCCCTGTAGTCGTATTTGCTCTGGGTGACTTTTGCATAACTGGTAAACCTAAGAGATAGACTAAATCTTACTAGGTATACAAAAATCTAGATCCTGCTATAATACACAATTTATGTCTGGATAAATGTTATTGTAGAGTGAACCATTTCGGAGACATTCCAGATTATTTGTCTGAGTTTTGGACAACTTATACTTATGTCAAATGGAACATCGTTATTCATTTTTTACATGTTAACCGTACAAAGAGAACAAAATTTGAACGCTTTAAAAGATTTGACTATCGCTCAAAGCCTACTGTATACCCACATTCCCCTTGCACCTACAAGGAAATAAGGTAATTTCTGCAAATGTTTATCTCATCTAACACGAAGAAGATATAGGAATAAGGAATAAGATTTTGTAAGAATGGTTAGTACAAGTTAGTGCAACACATCAGCTCTCTTATGTACACGGTAGTAATTCGTCCGTTAGTTCGTGGATAGTTAATTCTTCATTATGTAATCTTCACAGTCCTCAGATAGGGTAGCAAGTGCTGGTTATGGTTTAGACGTTTTGTGTTGGTACTTGTAGTTAGAATCACTCGATATACTTGTGAAGGTATTCGTAAAAACATTTGCAATGTCAGTAGAACTATGGTAGCCGCAAAATTTAATGGCGGCTAATCGAGGACTATTACCATTCTGTTTCCTGCTGTGCAAATACATTTTGTGGCTGCAAACTATATTTGTATAATTGGCTTTACAGCGTGATTTCACAGGTGTTTAACATATAACATAGCAAGGCATGTGATGGGATTTAATATCGAGCCAACCGCCATCAAATTTTGCGACAGCTACAGCAGATTTATTTTCCTCAACATTTCCAAGGCTAGTTATATGTGGAGATCTGTATACACCACTGATTTCTTAAATTCTATCCAAACAACAGCAGAGGGAGGGTTATGCTTAAGAGGACAGAAAAAAAAAAAAAAAAAAAAAATCAGCTGAATACGAGTGTTTTTCTGTCCTTTATGACTGTGCGTGCCTTTTACCCAGGCTTTAGAAAATCACTTTTATTTTCCAAGGTTGGGTGTCTCGTGTATTTGTAAAGTGCTCTATATTGAGTACCCATGTATGCTACGAATGCCCCAATTCTTCCATATAAAAAACTGTATACCAAATCTTGTGGAATGTTAATCATAATTGCGTGTGGCAGTTTCATTCCTGGTTTATAAGACGCGGGGACCTTTTTCAGAAAATGCTTTTTTTTTAATTCAGGGGGCCTCAAAACATATTTCCGAGGAAATCTCGACATCGAATTTTTGAGTGGAATACAATCTTGCTCTATTTTACTATACGTAGTAGAGAAAGTAAACATGTAATTTTTTGGCACTTCGCCGTTTAGCCTTACTTAAAACAGGGTTTAAAAATATTTTACCAAGTTAGGTAAGAGCTGAACTTTTAGTTCACTGAGTTCACTTCAGAAGAGTTATACAACAATGATTGGGGTTACACTTAAATAGTATAAACAAAATCCAAAACAAAAACTGAATGTGTAGGGGAAGTTATCGACAGTTGCAGGATAGCGTATCATTTTCGCTAGGTGTAAGAAGTTTACAGCTGTTGTTTGCAGTCGCACTAATGCTACCGGCCCACAGCTGTCCAGTATTCTTGTTGTTTCCCCCTCATAATTATTCTTAATAGCTTAGTCCGTTTTCTTGCGAAAGCAGAACGAAACCTAGTAACATATGACTGAATAGATAGTATTTGAGGTAGCTATCGACGTTAGTGGGGATAATACGAGGGGTTTTACGTAAAATTATCCAAAACTGAAAGTCAAGTTGCTTTAGCGCTTGAATGTCCAGTTTTTAAACTGGCATAAACAAAGTAGTGGTCAAAGTCACACGGAATAAGTATTAAACCTTAGTTACTGCAAGAGTATAATGATGCCCATTATGCCCATAAAGTGTAATCGCGGAAGTAGATCCTAATCCTAGTAATACGTAGTGGTTTTATGCTTGCCGATTCAAGAGAAAAATAAAAGAACTGTCAAATAGTACAAATGGGGGGATTCAATATCACAGCACTTAGGTTGGGTAATGAAGAAATTACTATTAGCAGCATTTAATCGAAATGGAATTGTGAATGCTGGTTAAAAAGGTTTAAAGCATCATCATATATTTCACGCGCTGCATGGTTATCAAGCTGGCACATGCATTGAAATCACCGCTGCATTTAATAATAGCAGTAATACCACAGCACCAAGTGCAATTTTTAACCATACGTAAGCGCGCATTGTAAAATAACAAAAACAGAACTCACCTTTTCGGAAGGCCGGGCACACGGACAAGGGGGTTATGACGTCACGGTTTTGACAACAGGTCGACAACTAAGGAAGGTTTTCTTTTTTTTTGCAGTCACGTGATTGTTAGCGTGTACTACGTATGGGAAGTGAGCGGACCATACGGTGTGTTTTGTCCTCTCAGTCGACGTGCGGTGCTCGGGAGGAACAGTTGTAGCACGTGGTAAGGTGTGGTTCGTGAAAGTAACACGTTATTCGTAGCCAGTCACAAGCCCTATTGTCTGTGGAATTTTATGTCATTCATCAAAACGTCTTTCCTCTGTTTCTAGCCGTTCGTGGACCTTCAGTTTTTATAATTCAACTGTGGAGTGCTTTTAAATATAAATAAAATTGGTGCTAGTAGTGTTCGAAATAAAATAAGTCTTACAACGTGCATGCTCTGGAGTGTATAGTATATGTACTTATCTTCTTTATTTCACAAAGAATAAACCTTAAGCCAATTATTGAGGAGTGCCGGTGCATAACCATGTCCAAGGCTACAACTAATGGGAAGCTGTTACCGCTTCAGTAATTGTTTCAGTGAAAATATCTACTCATTGGAGAGGACAAGATGAATCAGACGCATACCTTGCCTCGGGTGAGCGAAACGCCGCGTAAGCCGACGGTACGAATAGCCGTGAGTCGCCCGGTCAGCCTGTATGATAATCTGCAGCGTGTTGGCGAATCCACACCTAATGGTAGTAGTATGGCCTCGGTCTCTATGTCCAATCTACCGCAACAACTACCACAACAGCAGCAACCTGAAGCGAGGACTCCGACCATGGCAAATTGTCTGAGCACAACTGTTCCACAGAATATCGCCGGTGTCAACATCGCAGGCAGGCACACACCGACAAGAAATTCCCTTAGACACAGTCGTATGATCGTCATGAGTCGCACTGGCAAAGGTAGGTATTAATGTTCCAGGTAGAAAAATATGTAAGTTGTCGATTTTCAAAACTATCTACTGTAGAGTCCCCCTAATCGCAACTAATTGGTAGCGAATCCTGTTCGTATTAGCGAAAATTCGGATTAGGTGGATTTTCGTCAAATGCGACAACATACTGACATTAAGCCTTATGTGTTCTATTAAAATGATTGAAAGTAGGAAATTAGTACGGTATGCTGTAATTTGTTTTACAACCACATTCTGAGGCTCGAAAACCAATTACTGTAATGTTGGCGTCTACTTAGAGCGAGTAGCCTAGTGAAAGTCCGAATGGAAGTTGGCCCCTTCAGTCTTTTCAGTGTGTTGCCTTAGAAGATCACGGACTTTACTTCTTACATATTGATTTGATTTTCCGTTTTGTTTTCTCGTAACGTACAAAAAAATTACATTCGAACTTTGTTATGCACATTGTTAGTAGGTCTAGGCCTTCCGTGTTTTAGTTTTTGTGTATAAGATAGCCGACAAATTCAGTTTACTCCTGAAGCATTTATTTTTCTGTGCTAATAAATTTACGTATTTACTTGGAAAAACCAATTTAACCTTAATCTTTATTTTTTCCTGTTTTAAAATTCAAAACAAAGTTGGTAGATATTTTTCCTAGACCAATTTGGATTGGCGGGACTCTACTGTATTTAATAAACCAATTGTTTTGTTTTCTAAAAACCAATTTATGCTGTTATTTAAAAAAAGTAAAATACATAGAATAGTAAAATTTCGCAACGGCCGGTGTTTAAAATTTGTGTAAAATCACATCTTAAGATAATCTGAGGCTGAAATTTGAATTTTCTATAGTTTTATAGGTATGAAATCAATACTTTGCACATTTAAGGGTGTTTGTGTTATAAACTACTACACAAAGTTTCAAAACAGTCTGCTTCATAGTGGTTGAGAGAATTATTCAATTTATTCACAATGCGAAAATACTTCAATATTCAAAATAGTCCATGCACATCAAAAACTAAAGAATCACAACAGTTTTATTATTTTATAAACTTAATTGCCCCTTCTCTGGAGAGAAGAAAAAAAATTACTTTTCATGTAATTAAATTATTTGCTTTAATGGACATTGAAAATATTTTTGTGTATTTAATTTTTTTTTAAAGTCAAACAAATTTTCAGATTTTGAAACCAAAGACTGAAGTTGAAATCACATGCTGGAGAAATTCTAGGAGCATAGCACAAAATTTAATGCGCGTGGAGCAGATCTGTATTAAAAAGTGTAAAGTCGAGAAAACCCAATTTTTCTACACAGGTGCACGATGATCCTGAGTCAGATAGGCCTAAAACTGTCCTGCTGCATATGTCACACCTTCCCTCTTTTGTCTAAGAGTTTTTCTCCTCAGATTCATAGCTTAACCACTTTTTTCCGCTGAATTTGGTTGTTTTTGAACTATTTTTGTCCCATATTTTGTTCAAATGCTGCCGAAAATTTAGGCAGAAAAGGGGCATTTGACTGTAGCGCACCAGACACTTAAGGCCTATCCTAGACTTTTAAAAATGGCGGAATCTAAAAACATTCACTGTCAATCGATGATTGAAGGTTTGGGGAATATTTGTATGCACATAAAAATTCTTAATTTGAAAAATTTTCGATCATTTTTCGTATAACAATGTTATTTGAATCATGCGTCTTGCAACCCTTTTAATGTAAACAAACTTTTCTCAGGTAAAACCAACGTCTTGTTTTCTTAAACTATTTTTTGAAAAGCGGCCGTGTTTAATGCTACCCATTTATGAACAACGTATTCCGATATAAGGATGGTACGTTTTTTTAAGGTTTCACCTAGCTCTTATATAACCATAGTATTTGATTTTCATTTAGAATATCGGACGGTGAATGAATTGAAATGATGCTCAAATGAGCCCTAGGTCCATAGGGCTTTAAGTTACCCGACATTCGTCTTCTCAGGATGAGGGAAAACTTCGGTAAAAATCTTATCCGGGTAACTCACCTCAGCGAGATTCGAACTTGCGAGCTCTTGGACGTGAGGCTATACATGCTACAGAGGCGGGCAGGATAGTAAGTGATTTTTACTGGACCGAGGAAAAGTTTCAAAAGACGAGACGCAGATGAGTCAGAACAGAACAAAAAATGTGTTTAAATATCTGTCTCTAAAATATATTCATAGAAAGTCAGATGACGTCCGTCAATAACTAGGATTTGTAAGCCCATATGTGTAGGGCAAATATGGAGATGAAAATATTAGGTACATATTACGAATATGCCTTGCAGATAGAGCAGAAGCAGTTATTTTCTAGAAACAGAATAGTAAATCATTTATCTTTGGGTTCATATAAAATAATTGCTTGAAGCCAAAGTAAGACAAATACAAAATATTCCAATATTCTAAAACAATTCAAGACAAAACCACGCAACACAATGGTGTCCACATATTAATACGGCGCTTCAACAGAATTTATCGGTTGCCTTCCCTGCAATGTGTTAAAAAATAAGGGCTTCTGTGGCAACATAACAGATGCAATACACCAACTATGGTCTTAGCTTTATCATAGTTATATTTTACGAACAGTTGGTACTAATGTAACTTAACAGTTGGAATATCACCAGATATAACCAGACCACACCATAATGGGGGAAGAATGTCACAGTTGATTTGTGGAATATTCTAATATGCTGTGTCCTGTACATTTTGTACCTAGGTACGTGTCTTTAGGGTAGAAAACCTGCTGTTCCCTTTCCTTCGCAACTAACCCCTGAAATGTTGGCTGTGATATGTCACGCGCTTACTCTCAACTATATGCTTCTTAGGTGCAGAGTTTCTTAATAAATGCCTTAGGACGTCAGGAGGGGGAGTACACCCCTTGCCAGCTCTTCCGCACCGTGCGTGTCCCGAGGAGGATTGGACTCTGGTCTCTTAAAGCCGGCAGTAACGCTGCCACAGCGCCACGATTTGATGAAAGCTGCTCTCCGGAAACAATACTTTAGTTTTAATGGTTTTAACCATGAACATCCTAGGTTCTGAATTGTGTTATTCACAGAGGAACGCGCGCGCACACACACACATACACACATTCCATACCTATAGTGTCAATTATTTAACCGTAATGCTTGCTGCAATTGAAATCTAAGGAGATTTTTTTATACAAGTCCTTTTTTTCAGTGGGCTTTAACATTTAATTGGAAAACATATGCCAAATATTGCACATAAAAAAGAAATTACTGTTTTTGTCTTCTTGGATGTAAAACTGTTCTTGCAGTCATTTGCGAAATACTTGAGCGTCAGCGGAGGAAATGACAACTTACACAAAGTCACGAACATAGCAGTACCTTCTTACCTCCTGTGATAGACGACAGCATATAGGCACGGTTCAATGCAACAACATGCGCCAGTTGAGATAGTGCATGCCTGAGTGCGAGTAACTTGGCTATTACACTAGTTCCAACATTAGCAGGGGTATATTTTTGAGAATAGCACTATACTTGGGAAGGACGAATGGTATTTGACGAATAGTTCGAGGTTTAAAAGATTTATATACATCTTTACTTTCTCGCCCAGAAATAAGGCGGCTTTCTCTCTGGAATGAGGCCTGAAGTCAGGATCTTCCTGAGTGATGACTTCGTTTTGGGAGACAGATTATGTGACCAACTCTGATAATAAAATTGGCATACTCAAGGGATATTTTTTAGAAACTTAATGATTTAAGCATCTCACTTAAAAAAGCAGTAACAGTGTTTGATGAGAAGATCAAATTTAATGCAAAGGTTAAAAAGTAAATAAAATTTTACGGAGAATCAGTGAACAATGGCAATCTTGAGAACTTCCCAATAGTAAAAAAATGCGTGGAGCAACTAGATTCAGACATATCTTGAAATATTTTAAATAAGTTTCAAGTTCAATTTCTAAGCTTGATGGATATTTTCAACAGTTATTTCATTAAAGAATTCCTTGAAAAAATGAAAGAAAACATTAGAGTTGTAAACCCATTACGCTGTGTCATAAAAATAGACCTCTGACAACACAGCAATACGAATGCTTCATTGATTTGATACCATACTTTAACTTTTTAAACAAGAAGTCACTATCTGAAGTCTGGTGTTGCTTAAAGGTGAATTTCAAGATTTGTCTGATGAAGCTAAAATTATTGCTTTGCCCTTTGGAACTATTTGTTTACGTGAATCAAGATTCTCTACTTACTGAGGCACTAAAACAAAACACAGCTCGCGTCTCGATGGGAGCCAGATATTGTCTCCAACGTACCAAATTCAACTAGATATAGCTAAGTCTGTATGTACATAAGTCTCACCTTTCTTATTAGAATAGCTCTCTCACAGTTTCAAGTAGCATCTTTGATTTTACAGTACTACAATAAAATTGGTTTTATGTACCAGATATGAGGAGACATCATAGATTCATAATATGTATATGCCTACAACTGGTTTTTACAATGTGTTGCCTTAGAATGCCTTTGTTAATTGTTTTTGTAATGTATGTGGTGAAATTATGCTTGAAAATATTTTATAGCGATATACACTAACAAATGTTCCACTCATCTAAAGTTCTAAATTCTAAATGAAAATCAAATACTATGGTTATATAAGAGCTAGGTGAAAATTAGTGTTACGAGATGAACTTGCACCGAAGCCTCCCGTGGTCATAAATATAGCCCCGAAGCCTCCCGGATCCTTAAAGGTACCACATTACATAACCCCCAAGCCTCCCGGTCAAAGCAGGTAGCAGTTTCAGTTTGGTGTTCATAATATTTGATTAAGTATTACTCACTTCTAGTGGAAGATGTTAAAAATTTTTTGTTTATAATTAATAAAAAAGAAACACGGCTATAATACCAAAAGAAAATTAACCTCTCTGATGCTTAAATTTAAGTTTGGTGTTCTTGTTTTAGTTCGTTCAGCGTTACCCAGAGTGTACCGTGTGGAGGCGAACTGACTCACACCCCAAAACATTCCACATTTATCAGCTTCGTCATTGCTTGTTTCTCTCTTTCCTTATTTTCTGTAATTTACTCAAGTGGATCCGTCTGTAGATGCTTCGATATTTTTGACATTTTAAACCTATATCATACAGCGATATGTATTTTCGTCTTTAAAATAAGCGGCATTTTTCCTTTTACGTTTTACGTCTAAGTATTTCCAGGTTTGGTTCTATAAGAAATCGACTTCACGTATTCCATTGTTGCAGTTTTTCCAGCTTTGAAATTTTCTGCTTGCTACATTATGAGTTTGAAGTGTGGATAGATCTTTTCTTTTTATTTTTGAGGAATTAATTGCAATTTTAGTATCCAGCTGAATTTGCTTTAGTACTTCAAGAAATCTACATAGACCTGGGCTGCAGGAGTAGAATTGATTATTATATTTGTTGTGGAAACTTTCACAAGCGTTGAGATTTCTCTGTTTATTGCAACTTAGTTCTGCCCACACGGAAGGAGGAAAGAGTCCATTTTCGTCTATGTAAGTTTCCACTAATAGTCGCAAAAGTTTGTAGTTTTTCCGAGACAAGCATCACTGCCCTAAAGTAGTCAGCAAAACAGTTACCAACCATATCAGGATCCAGCAGGCAAATCAAATATGTAGTTCAGGAATTTTCCGATTTCATTTTTGAAATAGTAGTCATGTGCATGTACCAAATTTTGTATCTTTCGCCACCAGCTGCTGGCTAATTGGACTGGTTTCGCGGGAGCCTTGGGGTTGTTACCTGCTAAGCTACCTGGGTACGGGAGGTTTCGGTGCTGCGCCCATTTTAAGGCCTTCTGAATATTTTTAAAAAAAAGTGTGCGTGTGTGAGTGAGTAGCATAGCTCAAAAAAGAAAAATTGGGCAAATCCCAAACTTGGTAGTTAAGACCAACAAATATGTGACACAAAGGTTTCAAGAAAAGTCCTCCCCACATAAATACCATTTACATGGATAATGTCTCGTGTGCATTTGCTCTAAGTTGAAACATGGATACTTGAGAGAGATAGCACTACATTACACGCGCTCGTTGGTAGTCCTTAACTGCCTAATCTCGAAAACCTTTACTACTGAAACTTTTTTTTAAAAAAACTTTAAAATGTATGTAATTTGCTACTATAATTCTTCTTTCTGATCGTCCTTCAAAATATGATATTTATTTCATTCTGTACAGAGCTAAGAGCTGAATTGATCAATTAAATAAATTCAAAATGCAACAATAAAATTAATATTATTTATTACTGAGTATGCTAGAGTTTTAAAGTAGGTTTTCAATATAATGTTAATTTAAACAGCATTAAATTTTTGAAGATTTCGAAAACGCACCCAAAACATTTTAGGTCATATTTATTGTCACATTTTCTAATTTGTTTGGTTATAAATGCCTGCATGTTTCTAGGTCATAAACATCCGGGCCCTGCTTATACGTAATATTAACTTCGGTTTAAATTTAATTGTTTATTAATATTTATAAAAATGTGAGCTACTTATTTACACAAAGGCAAGCAGTTTAAATGTTCAACCTTAATATTTTTGAAACCCAATGCGGAAACATTCCCGCAGATTCGCATTGGTCCTCCAGTTGAAATAACTCAGTTCAGCTGTGTGATGTTGTTAATGGAGGCGGCCTAGTTTTCATATAGTCGTTAAACAAAAGAGCGAGCGACAAAGTTGGGTTATAGGTCACTCTTCAATACACTTTGATGAGTTACTTATTGTAACGCATTACGTGTAATAAACTTTGTTACGTGTTAACAGGGTCTTGATTTGTCACGGCAGTCATACGCACTTACAGCCGCAAATAGCACAAAAATAGGAAATGCTTGTGGCTACTGTCATCGGAAGAAAAGAGCATCTGCTCTTCAACAAGCAGCACACATGTTGTTTCTGTTTGTTCACCTTCCCCTCCGTTTGGAAACCAAAATAAAAGCGATTATTGGAACTAAACAGCAAGAAGGTTGTTTGTGCCTTCCAAAGACGCAACAGTCTTACAGCGCAGCTGTTTCGAAAACACGAGGTTCACATCTGCTGGTAAATCTGCAATATGTAGTGGTGGTGATTATTTTGGTAGAAGTACACTTTACATGGAAGTTTGTGGCTTTTGTAAGCAGTTTTATAGATATTCCTTTTTTATTTTATTGGCAAATATTGACATATTAGAGACATACGCTATATTTCGCTCTGGTCGTGATTTATTACCAATCTCAGAATCTTGTATTGTGTTTTAACACTATTGCATGAATATTTTGCTGATATGCCACTTTTCCTCTAATTCCTGAACCGGTTTAGGTATCCTTGCCACAGGAACCTTAATGCCGACATTACGATGAGCTTAACGTAACGTGACTCCGTAATTCGAATAGGCATGATTGTTAAAGGACCACCTCCGTAGCGCAGTTGGTAGCGCGCTTGCCCCTAGCGCGGAGGACCCGGGTTCGATCTCCAGTACCAGCATGGGTATTTTTACCCCGCTGGGAGGTCTGGTACGGGGTGCACTCAGCCTCATTAGGTCCCGGGGGAGCTATTTGATGGAGAAGTAGCGACCCCAGCTCGAGAAGGCCGTATAACTGGCCGGAAGGGTTCGGGTCGCTGACCACTTCCCACCCTCCAGTACTGCACCCAACCGATGACGCCTGTAGTGGACAGAGGTGGGGGACGCAGCGACTGGGCGGCAAACCTTGGCTCTTCTTGGACTGTTGTGCTGGGGTTAAGTTTTTAGTTAATGAAATGGAGTGGCCATCCATCCAAAGCCGAATGTCCTGACTTGTATTCTCAAATGTAGTTGTAGTAAAGGATGGGGAGGGCCCACTAAAATAACCAATGAGGTGGTACACGTGGATGTTGACGGGGTTACATTAGACTACAGTTTCATATATTTTGATTTTTTTAAAAAGAAAAAGAAATCAAAAAGAAACTACATAGTACTGAAATAAATAGATACCTTTAGGATATAAATAGCTACCAATGCCTTTATTTTATTGTTAACTGCGAACATAACATGAAAATAACAAAAGCATTATTACAATATTCTAAAAGTTTGACTAAACATCTTTGTTGGCAAATGGCAACACCATACATTAGAGGGTTAAGAGTACTGCAGTTGTAGAATTAAAATTCTCGTTCCTTTACACAGAAATGTAAAAACACATTACAGACGGGGAAGCCAGATCGCCACAAATACCAAAGGAATTCAGTATGTGTGAAGATATACAGACGGAAACATTTAAAATATTCACTCGGTATTTGAGCGATATGACATCACGTTTGTGACTCATCGCATCGCCGGTGCCTGAGACCTTTTTACTTTCTCTACTGATAAGTAGAAGGAAGTATTATATTCCATCCAAAAATTCGATATCGAGATTTCACCGGAAATATGTTTTCAGACCCCCTGAATAAAAAATTAAAAAAAAAAAAAAAAAATAAATAAATAAATAAAATTAAAAAAAAATAAAAAAAAGCATTTTTAGAAAAAGGTACGTGTGCGGGTGTGTGTGTGTGTGTGTGTGTGTGTGTGTGTGTGTGTGTGTGTGTGTGTGTGTGTGTGTGTGTGTGTGTGTGTCAGTCTGTGAACAGCATAGCTCAAAAACGAAAAATCGCTTACAAACCAAAGTTGGTATTTAAGTTTAATGTCTTTCAAGGATGCGACACAAAGATTTTGAAGAAAACTGCTCCACCCTAAACTACCCTTTAAATGGAAAATTTTTAGAAAATTTTGATTTTCTTGAAAATGGCTCAAAGGATTTTTATTAAAACGTCATATGTTTTAGATATTTGTATGACAAATGAAATGTATATTTTGAATTTTCTGGCTATAGTCTATGTAGTCCTGTTTACTCTGGATGACTTTTGAATAACTCGTAAACCGTAAGAGATAGACGAATTCTTAATATACAAAAAATATAGATCTCACTAAAATACACAATTTATGTCTGAATAAATTTTTTTGTAGAGTGAACCATTTTGGAAATATCCCTTGTTTGTGTCAGATTCGAAAAACTTAAAACTTTCGTGAAATGGAACATCGTTGTTCATTTTTTTATGTTAAGCGTGCAAAGAGAATGGGATCTCAAAGCTTTAAAAGATTTGACTGTCGCTCAAAGTCTACTGTATTCTAATATTCCCCTTGCACCTACAAGGGAATAAGCAATAAGATAATTTGTACAAATGTTTATCTCAACTAACCGAAGAAGATAGAGATATAAGAGTTTGAAAGAATGATTAGTACAAGAGTAGAGAAAGTCATGTGAGTGCAACACATCAGATTTGTTAAATAGACCTCATTACTTACAGATGTGGAATTACCATGAATATTTAAACAGATTCAGACTTACGAAACAGTCCTAATCTCATTAGGTCAAATTCAAAACCGAATACAAAATGGAATGAGACGGTATAAACTGTAAAACCGTTTACTATTTCATTATTGGAGTACTATTAAAATGAAAGTGTATGCTTGAAAATTAAGTGTAAACATAAAAGCTAGGTATTATGTAATTAGATTAATCCGTGCATCTCGTAAACATACGCTACGAGCTAGAAGCATTAGTTGCTGTCGCTTAGCCTTCTGTATACCTGCAAGAATATGTTCCATTTCGGCCATGGTTACCTTGAAGTAGTGGTAAACTAGTTTGCCAAATATATATGGCAATAAATCATAAGTAGACTCAAGAGCATGTTACATAAGAACTCTTTAATAGAAGAAAATGCAAGTAAATTTATGAATATATCCAAATTGCTACAAGTTTTGTTATTGCAAACGTTGCTATTGTTCGGTGTGAATTGTAACCTATGACGTTAATTTAACGTTCAACTGTTATGCTTAATTAGCATCGAGAATGGTCATTATTTCAGAACATTGACGTGTTTCTAAACTTACAAGTCTATCAACAGGTTTTAGTTGCGATTTAACCAGAAACTAATAAAACGGCGCCTGTAGTTAAACTTTTGGTTTGGTTTAATTAAACTTCCAAACTGTGTTTATATCGGCTCTTGGGGAACTAAGCATGTCAGCTAAAAGATGCGAATCGTTTAATGCATTGTAGCTTTCTTGTATTAATTTTCTTTAAATTTTATTACGCAAAAGGTTTGGTATTTTGCTTTAACGTTAAGGCATTCATTGTCACTGCATCTTTTAATTCTTTCTTATCGCTCAGCAATGTCCAACGTTTGCGAAAGAGGGGAGGTTGAATTTAACTCCTTCCACTGTATGTGGACTTTGCCACTTTTTAACAAACAGACGTGAATTGGTTACAGTGACTGTTTCGTTATGAGTGTGTTGCGTTTGCTTTACGAAATCACTTTCAAATCTTAAGCGATAAACGTCTGTTCATTAGTGACTTGTCTGGTACTGCTTACGTTTAAGAAGTGTATCAATATTTGGTGACAAAGTCGAAGTGCATAGCCTTAGAAGACACACCAAGTGATCGTCGCGTAAACTATTGCGATACAGACTTTTAGTATAGTTCAATTTGGAGAAACTCTGTTCACAAATATATGTAAAGCTATACTCACTCTTACACACTAGTCTTGCAAGTGCTTATTTATCTACTACGTTTTAATCGACATGAGCATTTTCAGAAATTACCTTACTGTGGATTTCCTTGTAGGTGCAAGGGGAATATGACAATACAGTAGACTTTAAGTGATAGTAAAATGTTTTAAGAGCTGGTTGCTATGCGATGCCTTAGAAATTCCATTCTCTTTGCGGTCAAGAGATAAAAAAACGTATAACATATTCCTATTTGAGAGAAGTATAAGCAATGACAGTTTCACACAAATAATAAAGATTATCTTGGAAATGGGTCACTCAAACAGAACAATAATACAATAAAAACGCACTTCACATAAATGTCGCGTTTTAACTAGATCCACATTTTTATTTATGTAGTAAGCCTTTGTCTCTTACCGTTCACCATTTATGCAAAAGCGATACAGAATGAAGAGGTCTTCTGAGGACATTCCCAGGAAATTCAAGTAATGACTTAGAAACTGCCATGGAATCACTGCTTGTGTCCGTCATTGGATACTGACTGACTGGTTGCGTTTCTACAGGTCACAAGCAAGGGCTGATTCACCCTCCGATTGAGAGTGGAGTGGAGAATAGCCACAAATTACGTAAGCGTCTCCAAAGAGACAAGGTTGGTCATCGCTGTTATGGGTTATCATACACTTGTGAAAAAAATATGTTAGTATTTACTAATCATTTGTAATATTAGGAATAATTATGCAACAGAAGCTTGAAATACGCATTAACAGCATTAACAAATTTATCTAATTTCAAACTCAATTATTTTACAAGCTGTAAATTACGAGCAATATTACTAGAAACACTAGTTCGTAGTTTGTTATACAATAGGCCACGGTGGTACATTTGATAAACTATCTCTACACATCTATATTAACAACAGCTTTCAACGGATTTTTGGATTGGGTTTTTGCTTTGATGAGAATCTCCCAAAGTTGAAACACTTGTGGATCTCTTATTTCGTACATCATACATTCGTTGCGAATCCTTTTTCTGGCTGAGAAAAATGTAAAAGATGCCTGTTGTGTGTTTTTGTCAGCTTTGTCTGGAATAGCTTACCTTCTGATTGACCCAGAATAGCTCCCATCTGTTTGGCGAACAGTTGTACGGCAGTAGGGGCAGATGTCCTCAACTGCGCACCTTTCATTTTTCCGTTCAAAGCATTTGTTTCATTGGCATAGTTTGTCTTGCTATGTTCAAAAATGCCTTGCTTACTTAAGCCTGCCATAGATAATTGAAATTGTTTCAGTTACTATCTACTATCTCGTATTTATTAAATACCTCTATTATTTCGCTGACTTGACCCTAAATTTGCGAATTTTATGAATATTGTTGAAATATATTTAATGTACACCACTTTCTCGTAATAGCGAGGCTATTTCCACAGGCAAGCAACCCAGGCTCTAGGTACAAGAATCCGCCATTTTCGTTTTAGTTGATGTTGTTAGTGTACTTATGTAATAGGTCCATGTTATCTGAGGCGTTTACTGAATTGCGTTGCTATTATACTCTAATAAAAAGTTTGTAAAATCGACTGAAAACCCGGATTTCGCTCATAGGCAACGAGTCACTTGTTTTTGAGGTTACTTTAGGGATGTTCTTCCCTTAAACCACTGTTCCTCTAAATTTTGCGCATTCGTCTCTCTAAGAACGTCAAGCAATACGTTTTAGTAAGCGCAAAAATGGACTAAAGTGCACATTCCAAATAATTAAGATATAGATACCATTAGGAATCGTCCTTGGAGACACACATCTGTATAAATATTAAATTAATAATACTACGACATAGAGCATGAGAAGTAAACATGGGTTTTAATGTGGATGATACTAGGTGTATTATATCCTGTAAAGAAAAGCTAAATTTCTTTGTCGCTACAGAAATAATTCCTGAATATTTTTATAAGTAATCTGTGAAGACTTTAAATGTATAGAAATATAAGATGCATTATTAGACACCACTTTATTATTATTATTATTATTATTATTATTATTATTATTATTATTATTATTATTATTATTATTCAAAGACATATTAATCATGTTAATAAATTTCTAATCAATATCGTTTAGTAGCTTTTGAACAGTAGAATTTTTATACAGGAACATTAAATAGTTGATAGATATTGTGGTACTTTAGTCATGAGAGTGTCGGTCTCAATTCTCTCAACCACTATGAAGCAGACTGTTTTGAAACTTTGTGTAGTAGTTTATAACACAAACACCCTTAAGTGTTGTATTCTTAAATCACATATTCTCAATCTGTTCGTATCAAACCGACACTGACAACTGCCCAAAAGATCTCGCTATTCCAAAACGTGTTTGATTTAAACTGTTAAGACAAGAAAGTATCTTATGATGTAGATACAGAGGCGAAAGGGGAATGTAATATGTACAGAATTATTTTTGGGCAAGTGCTTCAAAGAGAGCTTAGTGCATTACAACTTACACATTTACACTTTCTCTAAATCGCCTGCAGCATAGAAAGTAGTGAAAGATCGCTCCTGAAGTTTGCACAAGCTGGTTGAAGTGCTAATTTCATGAACAACCCGTAACAAGCTGCATCATTTCTTTTGTTTGCATAACTACGGACCTAATATGCAGAGTAGCTGTTTCTACATTCATCATATGCATATAACATGTACCGCGTGGTGGCAATAAGCTAACCAGAGATTCTGCATGAGGAATGCCACAAATATGTTCAATACAATTATTGTCAAGAGAGAGAAAGAGAGAGAGAGAGAGGGGGGGGGGGGGAGGGGAGACCGACCGTATACAAAGATTGAAAGATTGATGGAGAGGGACACGGAGAGACAAAGATAAAGATGGCGACTGACTGTAATGTGTCACAGATCGTAATACACCAGGTGAGTGCTGACCCTTATTTTTTTGGAAGCTAGGCCACCCATCAAACGGCACGTGCGCTTTTGCTAACGTATTGCTTCACGTTCTTAGAGAGAGGAATACGCAAAATTCAGAGGCACAGCGGTTTAAGGGATAGAACGTACTCCTCGCTAAAGTACACCTCAAAAATATACAACTCGTTTGCTGAGAGCGAATTCCGGTTTCCAGCCGATTTTACAAACCTTTTATTACAGTATACACAGCAACATAATTCAATAAACGTTACTGCAAAAATGGACTTACATGGGTACACTAACATCAAAAAATAAAAATAAAATGGCTGATTCTTATATTTAGAGCAGGGATTGGCTGCAAAAAATTAGGACACACCTCATTCCCCATGGACCCATACAGTCAAAAGGTACATAATATTAAATAAATTTATTTATACTTTTGCGTAAACTATGTCTCGTACATCTCCAATAATATGAAGCATTAAAGCATTAAAACTTTCTTAAGAGGCTAAATTAAGCACAAAAACTCGCGAAGTGGCAATGACAGCGCCTGTCATACAAATCGTACTATTGAACTTTGAATCTACTTTCAATCAAGTCTCGAAATTGCTGAAGAGAATTATGACTGTATCCTGTGTGCTAACCCGTGGGACATGGGTTTGAGTCTCGATATTGCAGAATGTTTATGTTCATCAAAACTCGGAAACCGTATTCACAATAATCTAATCATGAAGTCCTTTATTTTGTAATAGAACAGATATAATGATTCTGCCCCATTGGACTGCCGTGATGCAGTGCCGACTTCCTTCATTCTCCAAGCGTAAGCTGCTGCATGATGTTTTGTGTCATTCCTTCAGGATGTATTCGACAGATGAGTACACTGATATGCTTTTGATCTACGGAGAAGTAAGAGCCAATGTACAAAGCAACTCAGCATATATACTGGGAGAGATATCCTAATAGACAACAGCAATACCTTAAAATGGAAATAAACAATTACAAATTAAATTAATAACGGCTTTGAACATAATAATTGTTTAGCCAATGCTATCTGTGAATTTTACAGGGTAAAAAGAAAATAGCACGTGCAGGGGAATCGAAATCCATTTACATCACACGGATTTTTTTTTTACGAATCGTGCGCTCGTCCCAACTGACCTACCTAGTAACTTAAGATACAAACATTGCGTTTAACATGTAGTATTCGCTGGTTTCATTGTAAATTTGCAGTGGTCAAAGATCAACTGTCTAATTGCGAGTATATTAAAAGGTGATGCTCTAACATTTATATTAGTACCTACTAATTTCATCAAGTGTGCAACCAAAGACATCCATGTGAAGTAGGTACTTGGGTAGAACCAAGCATAGGAGCCGATGTTTTCATGTTAGAGGATAAAATATGGATTGCATAAAACTGGAAAATAGGGGCAGCTGACTCGCCTCTTTACAGGAGGGAAAGAGACTGACCGCTACGCATCACGGACCGTAGACACAGAGATAAAATATAGATAGTGATAGTTTTGTGTAACAGGCCAGGAGACAGAGGGGGGGGGGGGGGGGGGAGGGCGAGGGCGGATCATTATGTAGCACAAACGGAACCAGATAGCCCCACATTAACGCGTGGGATTTGCATTTGGGAGACGCGGGTTCGATTCCCGTTGACTGTTCTCTATAGCCTTGGGTTTGTCGTGGTTTTTCCTGGTCGATAGGCAAGCGAATGCTGGAGTAGCTTCTCATCTGCTACGATTTCCTTCCCTTCATTTCCTTTTCACTCGATTTTCCTTTCATCTTTCAAGTGTGCTTATAGGTTTGGTGGCGTATGGTGGTGCTGCGCAGACACTAGAGGACTGCTTGATGAACGGGTCGTTCATTGCCCTCTCTGCGCAGCTCGGTAGTGAGATTTATCTTCGACCTAGGAACTAAAGGACTTCCGCGCATCTCTGTGGCGCGGTCTGTAGCCTCCCGTGGTTCTTTCACTTCATCCCTTCCTCCTGGAGCCGCAATAGATCTCACGCAGACCACAGCGCACAAGATATTCCCCTCCGTTGTATACTCTATATTATAGTATCCTGTATCACAGACCCTACATATTTGAACAATTAGAGATATATAATATAGGTATGTGCAGTTGTGGAAAGCAAATGCGAAAGTGGAAGGACCGAGAGTTATCTATCATTTTTATGAATATGTAGAGCTTTCTTTTCAATACTTCCGAACTAAAAAAAAAACTGTTACCTTAAACTTAATTTAACATATTATTTGCATTATGCACGACACTGGTACAGAGAATACGAGCTATTTTTATATGTTAACCGTGCAAAGAGAACGGAGTTTGAAAGCTTTAAAAGATTTGACTATCGCTCAAAGCCTACTGTATTCCCATATTCCCGTTGCACGTGAAAGAAAAAGAGCAATAAGATAATTTCTGCAAATGTTTATCTCAGCTAACACGAAGAAGATAGAAGAATAAGAGTTTGTAACAATGGCAAGTATAAGAATAGAGAAAGCCAAGTGAGTACAACACATCAGATTTTTTTATTTATCCCATAATGGCCATTAATGGTATGAATTAACTGTCTTTGACGTTTTGGTTTCTATTTATATTCAGCATTTACTTGCTGGTACAAACGTCATATTCGTGTTCAAATGCTTGCCTGGACCTATGATAAATAATAAAAGTATAACTCTAACCAAAGTCAATGAAAAATTCACACCAACCACCAAAAAGCCATGTGTGTAATGCTATAAAGCTAAAACTGAAAACAATTTTTGAGAATTATGCTCGAAAAGCTAATATAGCTCGGCCATGCTGGCGCTGGCGAGATGAACCAATACGCTGATGCCTGCAGCCCCTGTTGGCTAAGGCAACCCTAACTTGCCTCCCTCCCCACTCAGTTTAGTCCCCCTAGACAGGAGACGTTGTATTAATAACCCCAAGTTGTTGCTACATATGTACGTATGTGCGACATCCCCAAATAGAAATTCAACTGCAGCGGAACTAGCATGGTACCGTTAGTTAACCGAGCACCTCAAACTTAACGATTTTATACTGCCTTCTTTTATATTATAAATTAACTGGCGTTTAAGATAAACTTTCAAATTTCAGCTGGTTGAGTAGAAAGTCGTTTCCCATCATATGGCTGATAAGAGGGATATGGAAAAAGTTACAAATTACAGATTTCCTTATTTCATTTAGACAAGAAAGTTCTCTACAAAAGCTCTGTTCGTCAGCTGTCTCCCGGTAACTATTGTTTTTTACTTTCTCTACCATGAACATAGTAGGAGAGGAGGTATTGCACTCCACCCAAAAATTCTATACAGACATTTCATTGGAAATGTGCCTTTTGAAGTCCCCTGAATAAAAAAAAGGATTTTAAAATAAGGTCCACAACTCAAAAACGAAAAACCAATTAAATACCAAACTTGGCATTCAAGTTTAGTATCTTCCAAGGATGCTAGGAAGATTTTTAAAACAAGTCCCTCGACCCAAGACTGCCCTTTATATGGAACATTTGTCACAATTTTCGATTTCATCAAAAATGGCTCGAATGATTTTAATTAAGATGCCACATATTTAAGATATTTTCATGACAAATGAAATGTAATTGGTTTTTCTGGGAATGTCCTCAGAAGTTCCTTTCAGTCTGGGCGAGTTTTGCATAACTGTTACAAAACCTTACTAAACAAAAATGTAGATCTCATTAAAATACAAGTTTTGTTGTTGTTGTGAACAATTTCCGAAATTATTATTTATTTATGCCAACAAACTTACTGTTGGTGTTTTTAAACACACAAGCCGTGTGTGGGCTTTGTGGTTTACCAGGAGAAATACGAACTGGCTTGAGAATTTAATGCCATTCTGGCAGTTTGTCACAATAGCTCAGTGGTTAGAGCGTCCGCCCGGCAAGCGGAAGGTCTGTGGTTCAAATCCCAGTTGTGGCATTGAATTTTTAAGTTCCAGTTCTACCTCTTAAAATTTCCGAAATGTTCCTTGCTACATATTTGAATTGTCCGATGTTTATACTTCTCTCAAATGGCGAGTCGCTATTGTTTTTCCCCCTGTCCTGGATATACAAGCAAAATGGAATTCCAAAGACATCGCACATGGAAAGCCTATTTTTGGCTTTTGTTTGTCACGGACCAAAGTTAATCTATTTGATATAATATTTGCTCCAAAAATTTCAAACCAAGCGTGCGCGTGTGTGTATTTGTGTGCGTGCGTGCGTAACTCAAAAACGAAAAGCCAGTTGGTATTTAAGTTAATCTTCCAAGGATGCGACACGAAGATTTTCAGGAAAATCCTCCAGCCCCAGACTACGTATGTTTAAAATAATATTTTAATGACAAATGAAACGTATATCTTGAATTTTCTGCGAATATCCTCAAAAGTTTTCTTCTTCTGGATGACTTTTGCATAGCTGGTAAACCGTAAGAAATAGACAAAACCTTACTGCACAAAAATGTACATCTCGTCAAAACACAATTTATCAGATAAATTTTGTTGTAGAACGAACCATTTCCAAGATATTCGTTATTATTTGTTTGGATTTTTCAATACTATTACTTTTCTGAAATGGAGAGTCGTTCTTTTTTTATTTTAATTTTTTATGTGCTGGACATGCAAGGGGAATCGAATGTCAAAGCCATCACAAAACGCCCGTTCCTTTAAAGATTAGCCTATTGCTTAAGCCTGCTCTATTCTCCTCTTCTTGTTATACCTAAAAGAAAGTATTTGTGCAAATAGTTGTCTCATTAACATGGACTGGATAGAGGAAAATCGTTTGTAAGAATAATTTGTACAAGAGTAGAGAGTCAATCGAGTGCAACACATCAGATTATTCTGCCATTTACCGTTTATCTGTAAACCCACCCAAGATCTCACTAGAGCGATTTCATTGGAAATGAACGTTTTGAGGTTGCCTGAATACAAAAATTCATTTTTAGAACTAGAAAGCAGACCAAGTCATCACAACCCCAAAACGGAAGACGATAAATATCCAGTTTGAAGTTACAAACAGAAGAAAATGGGAACTCTGGGGAAACATTAGTGACAAAATAAGAAAGTTATTCACAAGAACGTAGAATATTGTAGCTTTACTTGATCTTTCAAGTGAGCCAAAGAGTATTTCTATACAACGTAGAATAACTGTACCAATATATATAGCACTCGTGGCTGGGTGAATGTCTAGCTGATGTCATACTCTCGACACTGAGTAATGACTTGATTCTGGTTTTCCCCGTTGTCGCGGATATCTGAAGCAAGAATGCGCGTTCCTTTCTTTTCCATTGAGCTTTAGAATAATCAAAGAACGAAATAAAACGTAAGCTTCACTGTTACCCAACAATTCCTAAGAGTCACGTCATAATGCAGGGCCCCTCTTGGTTAGTTTCAACTAACGGAAATTAGAATTTAGCGAACAGAGGGTGGAGCTGATAAAAATTTAGAGAAATTAATTACATAACGAATAATAATAATAATAATAATAATAATAATAATAATAATAATAATAATAATAATAATAATAATAATAATAATAATAATAATAATGTTAATGATAATGATAATAATAATAGTAATAAGGTATTATTATTGATGTTATTATTATTATTATTATTATTATTATTATTATTATTATTATTATTATTATTATTATTATTATTATTATTATTATTATTATTATTATTATTATTATTATTATTATTATTATTATTATTATTATTATTATTATTATGTTTTTGTACTTATTGTAACGTAAATGGATCAGTGGCATTTGCCCAGGATTGCTGAGCATATTCAGTTGGAATTTTATATGTGTAAACGAAGAAATAAAACACCCCAATAATAGTAAGAAACAATTCTATTTCACTTCTTATAAACAGTATTACTTTTAAGATCCACTAAAGAGAGCGTCTATTATCAACATACTGTGACAAATGACAACAATTAGTTCGGTTACTTTTCTATCACTCTAATGTCTTCTAATTTTTACCATAAATACGGTTCTCGTGGTTAACACAGTCTACAATCTTTTGGGATATAACAACTCACAACTTTTACTTCTCCTAACCTTGACTCAGTCCTTTCAGTGTCTTTCTTCACTTCCTTTGTCTCTCATACACTAACTAGGACGATGCAATCACTTGACGTTCGTTAATCTTTACGATGCACGGACACACACGCACAGCAGACACACTGACAGACTCGTGTCTGTAACTGTAACTCTCAAACTGCTCTGCTGTTCCCTCGCCGCCTTATATAGAGGAACGGGTCTTTCTCGATCTCCACAAATGCGCCGCCGCCAGATCTTTCTTGAAGGCTCCGGAGAAAACCCCTTTTTGTGTGACAGTTTCATTGTTGTTAGCCACGTGTCCACTCGCGTGGGTGGTGTAGGGAACCTTGACCTTGCGCCTTTGTTTGCTCGCCGGCCTGGCATGTTTCGTGAAGCAGCCCGGTCTCGTCCGTCCTTGTTTGTGTACCGAGCTCGGGTAACCTATGGAAAACCTAATAGTAATTTCACAAGTAAACAAAGTAAGCTAGCAATAGAAATCGTATGGATAAATCCTGATTTATTTTTAGACTATTTTGCAATAAACAAGTGAAATACTCAGTAGAAATATACCGACAGATCATCTTTATTTAACTGCAAATTATTTTGTTATTTTAACAAGTTGACACAGCTCTGCCAATCCGTTCTCACCAGATTTTACATTGCTCTTTGAATAAATAATATACAGTGACCAGCCCAACAATGGGCATCGTGGTAAAAAGGTAAATCACGGCCATGACTTAGAGAGTAGATACTTATTACTAAGAAACAAACACTACAGTGGATTAAAACTAATGTAAGATTATATTGGATGTTTAAAATGTTACAATATTTTGGAGTACAGGAATCATTAGGTGAATAATATTTAGCACCACACTAACTGGCTACCATCCCAAATTCCAGAATAATACCTTGGTTAACCTCCAAATATGTCGGTTAATGTTTCGTCCATTATATATATCACAGCACAAAGTAGGTATTTTACTAAGTAACCATTTCCTAAATTATCTGTCAGAAGACAAGGTGCACTGAAATACATGGAGATACCTGAACATACATATAGAACAAAAGGTGACGGTTAACCGTGTAGAAATTAAATAGGACATTTTCACGAAAAATGAATGGTTCTGTGGGTGTGAAGTCAAAAAAATGCTTTATTATGCTTTCTTTGCATTTTGTTTGGTGGCGATAACCACTGTGAGAAAAAGATGTGAATAACTTGCAAAATTTATTTTTTGGTCCGTTGACAGAAAAAAAAATCATATCTCTGGGTAGATATATCTAATTTATTTGAAATGTTGTGTGCTTATTATCATCATAATAACTAACTACTGCACAAATTTCAATGTTTTATATGTAATGCAAGTCGTTTTACAAAATGTTTCATTAATTAATAGCAATAAAAAGGATAAAGGTAATTTACTGTGGAATGGAAGTTCATAATAACACAAAAATTTATATGAACTACCTCGTGTACATGCTTAATAAACTGAATCCATAATAATTGCAACTTGTGCTTTAATTATTTTTAATTAAAGTTTTAAGTTCAACCTTTTAGATGCAGTATCTAGCAGAATGGGTAATGTTTTAGGTCCAGTTTAAAAATCTTATATCAAACAATAACCAGAAAAAATTAATGCAGTTCTATCCAATAGGTCCTGAAAAACAATTCATGTTATAAAGAAAAACGCAATTAACAGGAAACTGAGTATAAAGAATTCGGTGTACCTGGGGCAGTTTCCTCCACTTTCGCAGCCTGCCTCCAATTGCTCTTTAACATTTTTCAATTGCCACATTATGCCATCTAGCATTCAAACATTGAACTTTGCATTACTTTGGGAGGCAAATTTGAAATCTGTTTCATGTAAAATAAATGATAATATTGTAGTGCACGGTAAAGTGTCATTTAAATCTCGACATCCTCTTTAGAAATGTCAAATTCAACAGCCTATAACTCAAACTATAATGAAGATATCACAATAAAACAACTTTTATATCATTTACCAATATACTGGTTACCTAATTCACAAGTTTAAAAGGTAACAAATTTCATGTTTAATGCATGAACGGTACCTGGGTGTTTGCTTGAGAAAAAAAGGTAGCTAAACTCCCGAGTGTGATGGACATAATTAGTTCCGCGTTGTAATCGTAGGTGGCGCTTAGTGTCAGTCGATGTGTAGTGAGAAAAGTCACTACTGCTGGTGGTGGTGTTGTACATATTGCATCATATAAATGAGTATTATGTAAACCATTTCTTTCATCCACCGCCGGATGTGCCCTACCCCATTATTAAAGGACGATAGACGAAGTTATGCTGGCACTATCAGTGCATTCATGTTTCAGTTGTCAGTGATCACTACAGAGGTACATATTTTTAAACGTGGCGAATGACCTTGCTAAGATCTGCGCGAGTGACGTCATGCAAATTGATAGTGGGGATAAAGTGTGTTTCTTTCCTGGAAGACACTGCTGATAATGCGAACTGGCACTGTACTGTTCCCTATGTTTACTGCACGGAAGCCTGAGATATACTAATCTGACACACTATGTCTTATAAATACAAAAGTGAACTCGTCCTTAAACCATTGCGCATTTATCGTCCATTCGCCACGTCTAAAAATACCTCTCTACAAGCGTACACATTTTACAAGCAGAAATAGCCAACGACCGAGTCTCTTAAAAGGAAAATTCGTTTGTAGTACATATTATAAACATTCATTGTGTAAAAAAGAATTACAAAACATAGATTAAGATATAAATCACAACAGAAAAATGCGCAGAGCATTTAAATCAACTAGATAGCCTTGAAATAAGCTAGGAATGTTTCTAAATATATGGCGTCTAGCAGTAACTAACAATAAGCTAATAAATAACGTAGACGTAATGCAAGTTGGTTGAATGGTGCAAAGCCAAATCTTCGTAGCGTTGCTGAGAAATTTGAGTAGACTTTCTCGCCCTGGAGTGTTTTTACTGTGTTTACACACCTTTTTATTTTGGCTGTGAAGAGAAAAGGCGACCTTCACATCAACATTTTTAACAGACTATGTTTATGTTAGTGTGTTGTTAGGGGACAAGGAGATCTGCAGCTACATGCAGGAGTGTTTCAAGGAGAACTGCATGACGTAGTAACATTAACACATTTGAAGATGTATGGCCAAGAATAACAATGATCTTCTGAAGTTGATGGACGTGACATTTTATGCGTAAGCCACTGAGTTAGATACAGATCCATGAAAAATATCGATAGGGATCAGGGTTGCCAATGTTTAAAAGTAAAATTATCGTACCGGCCACTCAAAATTGTAGATTTGGATTCAAAATTATCGTACATCATAAACCAAGGCTACAACAATAAATGTATCAGCATAACACTTATGAAAATGTAATAGTATTGATGTTTATGGTATCCATTTAAAGATTGATGACCTCAACCAGTATTACAACTTTAGTACTTATGTTTCTCGCACTATTCATCTGAAAATTCATCTTCCTCAACTATTGCAGCATTATACAAATTTGTTGTTGAGATAAAGCTTAATATTTCGCTTACATATTTTCGGAGACACCACATTCTTTCATAAGCTGAGACGACCGAATAAGTCCATTTACCGTATCTAGCGCCAATCTGTTTCTAATTTTGGTTTTTATTAAACCCAGTTTGGAAAAAATTCTTTCACAAGAAGTGTTTCTATGTGGGGCAACGAAATCATTGATAATGCAAAGGCGGCTAGTTCTTTGAAATCAGTATTTCCACCAAGGTAACATGTGTTTAACAGCACTCCAGAAACTGTCACGTTCAGGCATGTTCTTTTATTTCACACCGAATATCACGTATTCCGAGTTTTCTCCATTGATCATCAATTTTCTGAACAGTGCCTTCTTCATTGAGATTACCAGATCTGGGCACACTGGCAACAAGAAGATAAAGGGTAGAAGGATTAGTAGGATATGAAATGGTTGCCTTAGAGGGGTGGAGCCAGGCCATGAGGGCAAAAGTGCTGTCGCTATTTGTAATTAATTTCATTTCACTGGAGTAACAAACCAGTGGAAATGATATTTCGCCGGTGTCGAAATTATCGTACACCCCCATAATTATCTTACGGGTTGGCAACCCTGAGCTACACTAAAGAGTATCAAGTTATGTACGTTCGTAGTGCATGTAACAGCACAGTATGGGGAACCGGTTCTGTCCGTCTGCTCTACAGGCAGAACATGCACAACTTCATTCTTTTGGTATCTGACCTACTAATAGCTAAGCTCAGTAGGTGAGCTACCAAAAGAATGAAGTTGTGCATGTTCCGTCTGTAGAACAGACAGACAGAACCGGTTCCCCATACTGTGCCATTACATGCACTACGTACGCGCATAACTTGATTCCTCTTTAATGTTACTGGACCACTAAGCCTATTATAATAACCAATGAACTCCTCACAGTCTGCAATATGTGGCTAGAGGCGTGACGCTGTAATAAAGACAAGTAAACGTGGGGAGGGGGGCTTAGATATACCTTGGCTTGGCGAAAAAAACACCTTTTAATTTTCTTTAGATATATGTTCAAGTTCTTGAAATAAGCAGCATTTATTGGGTTAAACGATTCCGTGTTATAAGAAAAGCTTTAACTTTTTCCTTAGAATCACAAAAACGTGTAAAGCTTTAAAGTAAACAATGCAATATTATATTGAAAAATATAAAATGTTTAATCCTTCTACAAATTCTCCCTACATTCGTAATGGAATTGAAATTCGTATCGAAATAGTTTAAACATGCTTGTTTATTACGTTACATTATAATACCGTTTCTGTTTTCGAATGTAAGGTTTTCTTATAATACCTAATCCAACAAATCGCCTTTCTTGGCAGCCATTTAATTGCTTTTCTGTGAATTTGCACCGTTTCTGAAATTTGTCGAACTGTGTTACCAGCTTGCCATAGACCAATAAAACTGGCCAGTATAGCTTCTGATGTATGCGACATAATGTAAATCAAGCAATAGTTAAATTACGGTTAAGTAGCCGTCAGAAATAACCAATGCTTCCCTTTCATGTCGGCTTGTCATTGGTTATAATTAAGTTCAGCCAGTGGCATGAATACTCATGTCATTGGAGAGGGGTAAAGAGAGGGAAAGAAGGGGAAGCTACGAAGGCCTCGTTAAATAATCATGATACCTGTTTCGGGATGGAATCAAACCAGTTTTAAGAAAGATACTTTATTTTTGTCACAACGCATTAGTTTTGTTACAAGGGCGGCCATTTTGTGTAACAAACTCTGTGTACATTTTCTTAGCAATCAACAGAACAAAAGAAAAACTGAAAACTACAGCCATATGTTACCAACTGCTACCAAAAGTCGCTAAACTATTTGCATTCGCCAACAATATTCTTACATTTTACTAGATTTGTTTTCTGTACATGTAGTCAGTGTGATGCTCGACAGATGACTTTAGTTGCCTTGTCGCCTTCCTGCACCATCTATCTTATTTCTTTTATTCTGTGGATGGCATTTTGAGCAGTAGTATGAACATCCAATCTAGACTTAAGCTGCATACTGAGGAAAGCCATAAAAGTAACCCTGTTAGGTTTATTGTTATTTGGTAGCCACAACGCCATCGACTGAACCATTCCTTTCTGTCCTTTAATGTTTTTTGCCGCTTGCTCTGAATATTTGCGTTAGTTCATAATTGTTTACCATTTTAGTGAACTTCATTTCCTCATGCATTTATGCTTCGAAGCCCCGCGAAGTAAAGGAAATTCCTATAGTTAAAGAAAACTTCCTCCGCCAAGAACAATAACCAAATTATTGCACGCGGCCATTTTAAGGTGTGTACGCTATTCGGAGCATCTATTAGCGTCGCATTATCCCTCTGTACCCGCATACGCATACGCATCTATAAAACAACTCGCCAAACGCTGCAAATGCGGAGTTGAGGTTTTCTATACAGAATTTTGAAGAACGTTACTCTAACATATTAAGCTCTAAGTTGATAAACCAATTTTTAGTTACCTGCAGGACATAGCTATACATTTTATTTGAAATTTATTGATATGATAGAAAAGTTTAAAGCCATCTCAGGTACATCAGCGCACGCACAAAAATGCAAGGCTAGCCTGAGTGACCTTATCTTCGCACATAAAAGCAACACGAAATCTGCCATTGAAAGTAAATAAAACCTGGGAGACTCCCATAATTTGCAGAATACTCATCAGTCACACTACGAAATGGGAAAACCCCGCATATGAAGGTGGCTTGAAAAACACAAACTGCTCACGATGTATCGGTTATGACGGTCCTTAAAATTTAAATGACATGGAAACAAGAGAAGGTGATAAACACAAAATGTTAACAATGCTAAGCGAATATTCATGGATGCGTGATTCACTGTCCTTTTTCCTAAGAACTTTCGTCTACACACATTCCCTAAACATTTTTGCCTTAGAGCCTTTTTACCCACAACTTGGTCCAATTTTAGTTTCCCCAGTATATATATTCCCTGCACCCCTCACAAATAATATATTCTACTTTGGAACAATGTTATCCAATTTTCTTCCATCATCCAATAAGTCAGATATTTCATTTTCTTTAATTTTTTTTTTTTTTTTGTTTTTTTAAGAAATATACCGAAATTTAACAATCTTTTCATAATGCTTTATAATGACCTAGAGTTATTAAATATTCTAAAATCTACTCTCTTTGTACCGTACTCCTCAACGAAGGAATGTACTCTGTGCTAGACTTTTAGCCATTTCCTCTAGTTGGGTTATTTCAGTTTCGATGTCATTTTATTCTTTTTGGATCTCTGCCAGAGCTACAGATAAGGAAGGGCGGTATTCACCCCCCCCCCCCCCAATGGTTTCAAATCTAGTATGCCACTGTACAGGAACATTTCATGTTCTCCATGAATTGTCCCATAATAATTATACTGTAAGGGGTGGGAGCGTCTGCCAGAAATGCATGTGGTATTGAAATGTGTTGTCATTTCACCAAGTTCTTCGTGTAGCTCCGCAAATAATATGCATCTGAAAGGCCTTCAACGGTACGAAGGCATGCGCTAACATTGTATGCGTTTCTGTTTTAATGATCTCATTAGCTTCATTATTACCTTGTAATTTTCACTTTGTAATTTACGGAAGGCTAATTGGCATAAGTGGTAAAAAACAGCGAGAAATCGTATCTGTATCAGGGAAATTTGTAACTGTAGAGTTACAAACTCTTATTCCTTGTTCGTGTTTGTTGAGATAAACATTTGCAGAAATTATCTCTTTGCTTATTTCCTTGTAGGTGCAAGGGGAATATGAGAATATAGTAAGCTTTGAGCGATAGTCAAATCTTTTTTTAAAGCTTTGACATTCCGTTCACTTTGCACGGCTATGGTATAAAAAATTAACAACGATATTTCATTTGACGAAAGTTGAAGTTTTTCGAAACTCACATATATAACAAGGAATATTTCCGAAATGGTTCATTCTACAAACAAAATTTATTTATTTGGACATAAATTGTGTGTTTCAACGAGTTCTACTTTTTTGTATAGTAAGATTTGATTTATCTCTTACTGTTTAAGACTTATTCAAAGGTCGTCCATGCTAAACAGGACTACATGGCTATAGCCAGAAAATTAAAAATATGCATTTCATTTCTCATAAACATATCTTCAACACATGGTATTTTAATCAAAATCGTTAGACATTTTCGAGAAAATCAAAATTTTCGCTGCAAAGTGTACTTTAGGTTGGAGGAATTTTCTTCAAAATCTTCGTGTCGTATCCTTAAAAGACATTAAACTTAAATACCAACTTTTGTTTTTAACCCACTTTTCGTTTATTTAGACATAAATTGTGTGTTTTAGCAAGGTTTACATTTTTTGTATGGTAAGATTTGGTCTATCTTTTACAGTTTACCAGCTATGCAAAAGTCATCCAGAGTAAATAGGACTTCATGGACTACAGCCAGACAATTCAAGATATACATTTCATTTCTCATAAAAATATCTCGAACATATGGCATTTTAATCAAAATCGGCAGTCATTTTCAAGAAAATCAAAATTTTCCAAAAATTTTCCATGTAAAGGGTAGTTTAGGGTGGAGGAATTTTCTTCAAAATTTTTGTGTCGCATCCCTGAAAGACGCTAAACTTAAATACCAACTTTGGTTTTTAAGCGACTTTCGTTTTTGAGTTATGCTGTCCACACACACACACACACGCACACACGCACACGCACACGCACACGCACACGCACACGCGCACGCGCACACGCACGCACGCACGCGCACACGCACGCACACGCGCGCGCACGCGCGCGCGCGCGCGCGCCTTTTTCTAAAAATGCTTTTTTTTATTCAGGGGGCTCAAAACATATTTCCGCCGAAATCTCGACATCGAATTTGTGTGGAATACAATGCTTGCTCTACTTTACTATACGTAGTAGAGAAAGTAATGCTTTTTTCGGATCCAAGGGGCCCTAAAACATATTTCCGGTGAGATCTCGACATTGAATTTTTGGGTGGAATACATTACTTCCTCTACTTACTATAGGTAGTAGAGAAAGTAAAAATATAAAAGTTTATACTTTGCCGTTTTATTATTTAGATAATCCCACTATAAGTCCTACATAGACATTTTATATGTTGCCTGAATTTTACTATTTTGCGGTAACACCACATTTTCAGTTATAGAGATAACGCCAAGTTATTTCTTGGTACCTACTCAGGGTGGGTCAGTTGGTTAGACGCTGGCCTACTGATCCCAGGATCGCGGGTTCAAACCCAGCCCAGACCGATGATTTCTAAGCGTGCTTAAAAACGACAGCTCCATGTCAGATTTACCGGCATGTAAAAGAACTCCTGCGGGATAAAATTCCGGCACACCGGCGACGCTGATGTGATCCTGGCAATTGACAGCGTCGTTAAACAACAACAAGAACAACAAAAAGGGTACCTACTCAGGGGACCGTATGAAATGAAACTAAAGCATTTCGTGTGCAAGCGGAAATGTTAGTGGCACAATCTAACTCTGCATCTAGGTATGCGTTAGTGTTACTACACATGCTTTATAAACAGTTTAATTGATATAAAAAAAATTAAACAGGGTTGAGTACAACCCCCCACCCCCACCCCCAGGAAAAATAAAAATAGATGAATAAAGTGAACTTTTTCTTCTGTTATCCAGCAGCGTCGTATTTTACTATCTTGACTAAAATGAACATACAGATCCAACAAAGTGGGTGATGCAGTTAGGAAAGAAGTAAAGTTGGCGCTATATGTGGGAGGAAATACGCAGTTCAGGGACATTGTTATGCAAGACAACGAAAGGGCACGGTCCGTGACGGGAAGCCATGCTGCTTCGACCAAAATATTCTCCATGCGTTTTATATCTACCTTACGGTTCACTCACTTGCTTTATAAGGTTGCATAATGTCTGCAGGCAGATTCTGCTCAAATCTACGAGGTTATTTGAGGTTATTCGTATTGTACAGGCTAAAGGAAATATAAAAACAAATGTGTTTAACATACCTAATTTGGAATTATTCATAGTGCACAGTCTTAACGAAAATATTCTTACAAACTTGCTTTATTTGTTTCCTTATTTTGTTTTTTTTGATTAGGGGTAAATTCTTCAACATTTACGATCTCGAGTACATGAGATAGAAAAGAAAACATCTTGTAGAACTCCAATGCATGGTAGATTTCGGGCTTGTAGGCAGTGGTCCAGTCGATGAATTGTCTGACGTTTCGCCCAAGACTGCGTTGGGCATCTTCAGAGTGACTCCTTGCTGGTTAACTTACGGCCGATGCAGTACCTTCCACTCGGTATAAGTTCTAAACACAACCGTGTGCGCTAATGACAGCACGTATCATGGGCGTCGCGAAGGGAGGGCAAGGGGGGGGGGGGGGGGGAGGCGGGCGGACCCCCTTTGGAAATTGGTGAACTTAATGTGCAATCAATTACTGACTATTAAACTATTATTTTAATTTTGTTATAAAGAACAATTTTTATTTAGCACAAATAAATACGGTTATCTGCAAGAAATATTATACATTTTGACAATAAAATAACGAATTAATATTATCTGATTACAAACTTCCAACATGTGGCCCCTCCCTGGAAAAAAGTCTGCCGACCCTAATGACACTTACTGCGTGAGAAATCAGTTAAATCTTCTCAAGGTGCAAAGTTGTGCACCTAGGTAAATACCTAACTAAATGTTTCATTGTTGCGAACGGTCTCAGCTCAGACCATATATTTGATTCAATGTTTTCGTACACAAGGAAGGTCGAAACGTTATCAAAGTCGAGATGGCAGACTGTTTGAAATGAATATAGTCTGGGGAGTGTTGCGTACTATTCCCCGGAGAAGTGTTTACGATCGAAACGGAAATGTTGTGCTAAATATGTGATCGTTTAAGAACAGTTAGGGTCACCCACCTAATAATTCTTTCTTTGATATGTCCTCTGTCCTCACGTGAACAGGAGTACTACGTGAACGCGCATTTGTGGAGTCAAAATACTTCGTAATGGTGTTACCTAGACTCGCTTCTCATGAATGAGAAGGCTTTTTTTAAACTTTTTTATTAGTGTGTTCCATTTGTATGCCGCCTTTAACATCGAAGGTCATTTCGGCGGATTTTAACCTCTGGGAACAATTTCTAAGAGCAGTGGTGTTCACTCGCTTAGCGGAGGTTTTGAACTTTGGGATTCTATTACTTTGTTTTTCCTTTTTTACATTGAATTCATACACAAACACACATATTCACCCTGCCTTCATACTTCCACACTCTAAGCAGGATGCGGAATAATCCTAGTGGAAGAACAATTCCCACCCAGCCAGCCAGCCGGGAATCGAACCTGGGACACCTTGCACAGCAGGCAGGTCCTCTACCGAGACTGAGATACGGGGCCAGCGGAATTAGAAGTTGTTAAATTAAATTCTTCCTCGATTGTTATAATTTTATTGTTGGATTGAATATCATTGTGATAGTGTGCTTAGAGTGACCCATAGGGGGTCATTTGGGCTCTTTATATATTATGTTCATTTTATGGAAAGTAAATAAATGTAATAATTTAATAAACCATAAATAAACAATACACCTATCATATTTAAGGAACATTTTATTTTGTTTTGTAACAACCATTAAAATTTGTGTAAAATTTCACACTTTTGTTTTAACTATGTAGTTTGTAATGCCTGGTTCATATCAGTTAGAACACATAATTGATGCACATGAGGTTTAAATAGCAATCATACTCTGTTTTTTGTTTGCCTTTGTTCAACTTCTTGAAGTAGGCGGAATTTTTTTATAGATATTCTCCATTTTAAAACCAGATTAGTAGAAGCACACGGGAGTTTCAGCTACTTTTCTATTTCTGCAACGCAAGAAAACCACATAAACTTCATTTGTAGGTATGTTCTTTTTAATAACTTACAAATGCAAAAATCTGATGTTGCACTCACGTGACTTTCTCTACTCTTGTACTAACCATTCTTACAAACTCTAATTCCTATATCTTCTTCGTGTTAGTTGAGATAAACATTTGTACAAATTATCTTATTGCGTATTTCCTTGTAGGTGCAAGGGGAATATTAGAATACAGTAGGCTGTAAGCGATAGTCAAATCTTTTAAAGCTTTCAAATTCCTTTCTCTTTGCACGGCTAACATTAAAAATGAACAACAATGTTCCATTTGACAAAAGTTTAAGTTTTCCAAAACTCACCCTTCCAAAGTACAACTCCAATGTCCTCGTCATGGGAGGTAGTAATCGGTAAAGTAACGGACTGCTTGTCGGGGTGCTGTACAGGGGGATTATTGTGTCCCAGGACCGCTACGGTGAGAACTATGAAAAGCCAGGCTAATGGGGCTCTGCTGAAGCCATCGCAGGACTAAGCATCCTATTGATTCTGAGAGTTCAAGGAATGGCTGGATGGATTACAAGGAAACGAACAGGCAATACCAGGAAAATGGATATTGGTACATGGAATATAACATCACTAACAGCAAAAGAAGTAGGGAATGGCTGAATCATGTTAAACATGTGGCAGAAAGAAGAGGAAAAGGAATGGTTGAATTAAGGAGAATGGCTCAGGATCGACAGGAGTATAAGAAAGGGATAGAAAGCCCGAAGCCGTGAGGCACAAGGGAAAGCTGAAGAAGATGAAGGATAACAGCAAGAATAGGAACAAAACTCACACAAATAACAAGGAATATCTCTGAAATAGTTCACTCTACACAAAAAAAGGACATAAATTGGGTGTTTTAGCCAGATCTACATTTTTATAGTAAGATTTCGTCTATCTCTTACGGCTTACTAATTATGCAAGTCATCCAGAGTAAACAGGACTACATAGGCTATAGCCAGAAAATTCAAAATATACATTTCGTTTGCCATAAAAGTATCTTAAACATATGGCATTTTAATCAAAATCGTTAGAGCCATTTTCGAGAAAATCAAAATTTTCGAAAAATTTTCCATGTAAAGGGTAACTTAAGGTGGAGCAATTCTCTTCTAAATCTTCGTGTCGCATCCTTAAAAGACATTAAGCTTAAATATCAACTTTGGTTTTTAACCGACTTTTTGTTTTTGAGTTATGCTGCGCGCGCGCTCACACACACACACACACACACACACACACACACACACACACACACACACAGACCTTTTTCTAAAAATTCTCTTTTTTAATTCAGGGGGCCTCAAAACACTTCTGGTGAAATCTCGACATCGAATTTTTGAGTGGAATACAATACTTCCGCTACTTACTATACGTAAAGTGAAAAGGTTATGATTAGCTTTGTCTGACATCACTTTCCCATTTAGGTATTTCAAATAAATTCATATTTAATTACTAAGCTCAAACTTTAAGTTCAGTGTTGTTTTCCTCTGTCATGTAGCACTAATCACATACGCCGGCTTAACTTTTGTTTACACAAATAAATACTATCACAGAACAACTATTATTAATTCTAATCAAGTTTTTTACATCTCCATGTTCGCTACAGTCAGTACAATCAACATAAGGCTATACAGCAGATCTTTATAGCGTCCTTCCCTGCTTTGGAGGCTGAGAAGGTAAATCAGAACCAAAAACACTAGATTAAATTTCAACTTTCCTTATTGTGTAAGGAAAACTTCCTTATAGCCACCGACAGGGGCTATAAAGCCCGTGAAATGCCACTATTATTGCGTCATCAACATGAAGGACCGCTCACATCGCTGCCAATACGGGGTGGGGTGCGAGTCCTCTTGTTAAGTTCATTGTGTATAGTAAAGTTATGAAACGCTGACCTAGAGGAATTGAAACTGCCTGCGCATGTGCACCTGAAAGGCAAGAGTATACTTGCTAAGTTGCCAACAAATGATGTTTATGTGTAGTTGACGTTAACTAATTCGTATTCGGTACAGTTTCGGGGTGGTCACGGGTCATTACAGCGCATATTGGTGTCAAATATTTCAGTGATGCGCTCCCGACTTCAAAACAATAAAAAATGTTCATAGGAACATAGGTCTGAAAATCGATTGTTAGTTATTTAAGGATTTGTACCTTCCTCAATTAAACTAAGTAAACCTAAGTCTCGGCACTACAGCCCACGAAGAGCCAAGCCTTACCGCCCAGTCGCTGCGTCCCCCACCTCGGCCCACTACAGGCGTCATTGGTGGGGTGCAGTATTGAAGGGTGGTACGTGGTCAGCGTCCCGATCCCTCCCGGCTAGTTATGCGGTCTTCACGATCTGGTGCCACTACTTTTCTATCAAGTAGCTCCGCAATTGGTCCCCCGGGACCTAACGAGGCTGAGTGCCAAACCTCCCAGAGGGGATAAAATCCCCATGCTGGTACCGGGGATCGAACCCGGGTCATCCGCCAGAGGCAAGCGCGCTACAAACTGCGCTGCGAAGGCGGTCGTACCTTCCTCAATACCAATAATAATTAATTGAATTAAATTGCAACACTTACATTGCGGTACTGTAATCAACAGGAAGGGGATGAAGGGGAATTGAATCTACTTCCAGTATTGAATCCGAACTAACCAATTTTCGTCATTTATAGTAGAAAACCGCCCGCCTTCTAACCATTTTCACTCTAACAAAATAATAACCAAGAGTTAAATGTCAAATGCTGCTGTGGGTAAGTTCTTAACTGCCGTATGTTGAATTGACTAGTGTGATAACTTGAATTTAGCGAACAATCCGGAATAAAATGATTAAGGTGACTATTTAAAGTCATTTCTTTCATCAACAGTGTCTCAGCTATGCACATAGTACTAGTACATTGCGCTCGAGAAAATCTCTCTGCAAAGTTGTTTCCTCCTCTGGATGACCCTGATGACCAGGAATTAATAGCACATCAATTCGATGTTCATCCAGGCGAAAATGAGTGTTTGTATGGTGTCTGTCCATGGTGCCATTGTGTTTGAGGTGGGTCTGTAAGCAGTCATGGTTCGTCAGTCGTGGTTGGACAACTCCCAGTGGACGGGTTGGGGTCACTTGGGATGCTTTTATAACAAATGTTGAGATTACATGCTCTAAAAATCGAAAATGTCACTATAAATATGCACTAAAATGTGTCAATCAAATGCGTATTCTACTTAAATCGTGACCCCATAAGGGGAGAGGGCACCGAGAAGTAAATTCTCGTAGACGGTGAACTAATTGGCAAACCTAATTATATAACTCTGCATTTCTGCTTAAGATAGAGGAAAAGCAGCTGAAAGACAAAGGTACGAGTGACCTAGCTGAATATCTAACATTATACTCTCAAAATTATTGTATTTATTTATGCGGTGATACATTTTTTTTTTAAATTTGGAATTTGAATCAAAGAGATGAGGCAATTTTTAGGATACAGTTGTCGATGTAACCTCTTACGTTTCCCTTTAATAACAGAATATTCTTATTCTGGATTATGTTTTTCATAATAAGCAACTTAAAGAATTTAAAACTGTTGAGAGATTTATTGAATTAGAACTTTAGTAGGAAAACAAGCCAAGCAGTAACATACCGCCCACCTTAGAAATTCTTGCCGCTTGCAGATGTTCGTGCACAAATTCATGACAGCAGCTCGAACTTACGAAGACACAGTATTGGAGACTTGGAAAAATGCCATATTTTCCCCAGAGCAAACTGAATTGGTGTCAACGCTCCCAAACTGAATCATAGCATACTGCCACTTTTTGGAAACACTGAAAAGTTGTATTCTTTACTTTCCAGTGGCCTTGGTCGCTGGGAAAAGTTGTAACATCAGGTCCCATTATCTCTGCAAAGCGCTTTTTTGAGGCCAGTTTTTACGCACAAAGCTGTGCTTCATTAGTAAACAACCATCCTTCGATTGTCAAGGTTCTAAACCTGTTCCTGTAAGACGCTATTGTTACTTTGATTCCATTAGCACAAAACACCGGTTTGGGAGTTAAGATGTACCCCCAATCTTCCAGGAGTCTTTTCGTGTTATCATTTTGACAAAAAGTCCTTTCTGCTATTCATTATTCAGAGCAAAGGGATTTCGCTCACTGTTTAGACCTATTGAGATGCAGAACTTCCGAGATTCAGGGGAAATCGCTTTGAATGAATCAAAAGTAGTTCCTAAAGCAGTTGACATTTTCTCTCATTTCGTTACTAGGTTGTGACATAATGTATACCAAACGAGGATGAAAACACACTTGAAGAAGAATTTAAACTATAAATAGAAGCAACAAGTTAATTCAAGACTTCTGTAAGTTTTTCTATTTTGGATTTCGTCATGAAAGACTAAAAAACTATATATGACATTTCTGAATTGATATATCTGTTTTCACCAATTTTGACTTCCTCGGACTTATACAGCACTCGTGCTTTCCCGGTGGACCACAAGGGAATCTGACATCAGAGATTAATACCCCAAAAGCGACTTACAATAGTAAGTACTTTATGTCCCGGGTTTATGTAACCTTTAAATGGTAAGTACGATTCACCTGGGGAATTTAGTGTCATACTGGCAAGTTGGCCATGGTAGCTTAGTGGTTAAAGCTCGACAAGCGGAAGATCCGTGGTTCAAATTCCGGTTATGGTATTGAATGCTTCAGTCCTGATTCCACCTCTTATATATGTCGTATTTTTACTTTCTCTACTACGTATAGTAAGTAGAGGAAGTATTATATTCCACCCAGAGATTCGATGTCGATATTTCACCGGAAATATATTATGTTTTCAGGCACCCTGAAATCCAAAAAAAAAAAGCATTTTTAGAAAAAGGTCCGTGTGTGCGTGTGTGTGTGTGTGCGTGTGTGTGTGCGTGCGTGCGTGTGTGTGTGTGTGTACAACTCAAAAACGAAAAGTCAGTTAAAAACCAAAGCTGGTATTTAGCGTCTTTCAAGGATGCGGCGCGAAGATTTTGAAGAAAATTCCTCCACTTAAACTTCCCTTCTCATGGAAAATTTTGATTTTGATTAAATACCGTATGTTTAAGACATTTTTATGACAAATGAAATGTATATTTTGAATTTTCTAGCTATAGCCCGTGTGGTGCTGTTTACTCTGGATGACTTTTGCATAGCTGGTAAACCGTAAGAGACCAAATCTTACTATACAAAAAATGTAATCTTGCTAAAACACACAATTTATGTCCAAATAAATTGTTTTGTAGAGTGAACCATTTCGGAGATATTGCTTGTTATTTGTGAGAGATTTGGAGAATAACTTTCGTCAAATGGAACATCTTTGTTCATTTTTTTATGTTAGCCATGCAAAGAGAACGGAATTTGAAAGCTTTAAAAGATTTTAATTTCGCTCAAAACCTGCTGTATTCCTATATTCCCCTTGCACCTACAAGGAAATGCGCAATAAGATAATTTCTGCAAATGTTTATCTCAGCTAACACGAAGAAGATGGAGGAATAAGGGTTTGTTAGAATAGTTAGTACAAGAGTTGAGAAAGTCATGTGAGTGCAACACATCGGATTTTTTATATAGTAAGTATCTGAAACATATGATATGTTAATACAACCATTAGAGGCATTTTTGGTGAAAGATAAGGGAACTTTTCTGCGTAAAGCAGTTTGGTACGGCGATTTTTTTGCAAATCTTCGTCTGCTATCGTTAAAGACAGCCATATTCAAATGCATGCTCATGAGCCGGCTTTGGCTCACCCTCCCTGAGCATCACGTGGACTTTGTACCTACCGACACACCCCTTCACTTGCCGTGAGTGACATCGTACTCGTAACAGTGGTGGACTGTAACTGAGTGATGTGCTGTCTAAAAGTAGTGTTAAAAGTATTTGTAAAGAGTGTTCAGGAATCGAGGTAATTAAACTTGCTCCTAGAAATAAATACCTATACTGTCTTAGGGCATTTAGCACTCGTATATTGCCAATGTTTGCTTCCATATACATTTGCGAGCAACATTTTTCTGAATGAAGCAATAAAATGTAAAAGAGAACTAGAATATCATATCCCCATCTCCTGGAACAATTAGAAATATGTGTAACAAATATTATGCCGAATTTGGAAGCTTAACTTACTGTTTATTGAAGATTAGCGTTTATTATACATGTCTTAATTTCTTTGGTGCTGTGAATGCGTAGTACTTCTTTCTTATGCACAATGTTTGGACGTAACTTAAGACACCACTTGACGGTACAAAGGTTGGTTTACTTCTCTCCTTCCTTCCAAATACATGTCATGCGGGAAGTATCAAAGACTGGCTCGGCGTTTGGACATGAATATCTGAATCCAGTAGGAAATTTGGCATTTTTTCCATCTTTTCGTTTGAGTTATGCCGTTTAATGACAGAGGGGCACATGCCCCCACGAATAAAATATAGAAATGTTAGCTTTTTTACTTTCTCTACTGGTAAGTAGGGGAAGTATTGTATTCCACCCAAAAATTCGATGTCGAGATTTCACCGGAAATATATGTTTTGAGACCCCCTGAATCCAAAAAAAAGCATTTTTAGAAAAAGGTCCGTGTGTGTGTGTGTGTGTGTGTGTGTGTGTGTGTGTGTGTGTGTGTGTGTGTGTGTGTGTGTGTGTGTGTGTGTGTCAGTCTGTGGACAGCATAACTCAAAAACGAAAAGTCGGTTAAAAACCAAAGTTGGTATTTAAGTTTAATGTCTTTCAAGGATGCGACACGAAGATTTTGAAGAAAATAGCCCCACCCTAATTTACCCTTTACATGGAAAATTTTTCGAAAATTTTTATTTTCTTGAAAATGCCTGTAACGATTTTGATTAAAATGTCATATGTTTGAGATACTTTTATGACAAATTAAATATATATCTTGAATTTTCTAGCTATAACCCCTGTAGTCGTATTTACTCGGGACGACTTTTGCATAACTGGTAAACCGTTACAGATAGACCACATCATACTGTACAAAAAAATGTAGATCTTGCTAAAATACACAATTTATGTCTGAATAAAGTTTCAAGTAGGGTGAACCATTTCGGAGATATTCTTTGTTATGTGTGTGAGTTTCGGAACACTTATGACTTTCGTGAAATGTAACATTGTAGTTCATTTTTTATTATGTTAAGTGTGCAAAGACAACAGAATCTCAAAGCTTTAAAGCATTTGACTATTGCACAAAGCCTACTGTATTCTAATATTCCCCTTGCACCTACAAGGAAATAAGCAATAATTTGTAGAAATGTTTATGTTAACTAATACGAAGAAGATATAGGAATAAGAGTTTGTAAGAATGGTTAGTACAAGAGTAGAGAAAGTCAGTGCAACACATCAGATTTTTTCTTTTTGGATTCAGGGAACTTAAAAATACACATTTCCCAATTGAAATTCAAATTGGAATTTTTGTGTGGAATGCTAAAACACTTCCTCTGCCTACCGTTAGGTGTTATAGGAAGTAATTGTTTAATGTGTTCTGCGTTTCCTATGTGACTGTTTTGCATTTAATTTCTCTCTCCCTCTCTCTTTGGTAGAGGTGTTGCTAATCAGACTAACCATACATTTCTCCGGACTTAAACCCTGAGTTTTCCAATTATTTGCTTTTCACTGGACACAAATGTACTCTACTTAGATAACAGAAGTATTATCAGTGTTGTTTCACTAAAAGTCGTGTCTGCTTTACTGATATTTTGCAGCCATGGCACGATCCCTTTTAAGGCTCTTGCGATAACAGCTTTTAGAGTGAAGGCATCAAACGTTTTACTAGGTCAAGATGCAAGGACATACGTACATTTAACTGCACTTATCGCTGAAGTAGTGCTGCTAAAAGAAAAGAGAAGCTTAGTTTGAAGTCTGTGCAGCTACACATGATCGCAGCGGGCCACTTGACCATATTCACTTTCTATCATTAGTTAAATAATCGTTGCATTCTGAAGTCATGCGGCTGAAAACTTTGTTAGGCTGTAAACAGTGCTTTATTTGTATTTTATGCATGTCCGCAGAAGGTTCCTTCGAGTAATTATCACTTTAAACCTAAATCACAAACATTTTAGAAAACAAATTATATTATTTTAGGTTTAGGAATGTTCCCCAAAATGCAAACAAGCCTTAAATTTGAACATTCTGGTACTGAGGAGCTTTTTAATTGGGTCCGTGATACCGAAATTTAGATTCAAATCGAATGGGCTTGATAAAGACACGTTTTAATTTAATTGCCGGATGTGAGATTTGCGATAAGTGTTGAGTAATAACATAGGTAGATAAAAGAGTAGGAAGTGTTGTAAGGTGAGAAAAATATGAGTAAATAATAGTCGTTAAATTTGTAGGATAAACGCATTATTGGTTTGAAATTAACGAGTCATGACGTCATACCACATAATTTGAAATTCACAGTCAAAATTCAGGTCTGCCAACCTTAAAAGTCGCGCGATGTGTTTAATAAAATATAAAGAAAACATTGTTTAATCATAGAAAGGTAACTATATATTCGGAATTCAAAAAAGGACATGTTTTAATAGAAAGGGACATTTCTAAATTGTGAAAAGGAATGAAATAGTATTTTGGATGCGAGGCTTTCTTTTGATGACGTCATGAAATTTAAAATCGGGAAGAACGTTTTTTCCTAGCGTGGGGACGCCAGAAAGCGTGACCACTCTCCCCAGATCGGTGGAGGACTTAGCTGTGTACACATGTGAGTTGCGGTTGTTCTGCGAGGATATATATATATATATATATATATATATATATATATATATATATATATATATATATATATATATATATATATATATTGGAAGTCGGCATAACTCCCGAAATGTGTCAAAGAGTTGAGAATAAATAGTCTCCAAAGTTATTCTGGGTGATCTATAAAATATACTCGCGCATACCCTGGATTAAATCTCATGTTGAGCATAGTCGGAGCCGAAATACAAGTATCGACAACGGTCGTGAAGCTACCACGAAGTAACTTCTATTTTAGCTTCATCCGTATGGACCCATTAGGATTACAAGATGCAAGGATTCCGTTGATTGATAAACAAAATGTACATGTGAAATGCGATCCACTTCATTTGCATGGAAAATAACATTAAAGTAACAAACATTGCATTTACGTTTGTTTTAGAAACAGTTGAGTGTTGTTTTTATTTGCTTAATGCTTACTATCTGTCAATGAATTCAGTGTCACATAGTATAATTCACATACAATAAAGTACATACATTATAAATCAAATCAATATTGTGTAAAAATACACCAATACCAATACCAAATAGGTAACAATTTTATTTTGGGGGTTCATGGAACACTTTAAATTTCCAGAACATTATTCGGGATTCACACTGTTATTTTCAACTTCCTCATCTGAAAATTCCCAAAATATGTCATCAGAAATCTCACCGTTCAGCCGGTACTACAATATCTCCTCTTACAATAATTTAGACAACTAAAAGCAAAGAAACTAATTTTTGGTGCAGTTTTGCGCATAACCTCATTTACTCACTTGCAAACTGCCATGGCCTTCTTCCTCTGGCTCCACATGGAACCAACACTTTCTGAGCTCACAGCACAACAATGCGGTTCACTATATTATTGTAATATTGTTATTTGCTATCGCTGTTATACATGCAGTAGTCCATATTTGTTTAAATCTCAATATTAGAGACATACCTCAAAATGATAGCAAATTTCAAGTTCTAAACAGCTGAAAACGATGGATTGCATTTCCAAGTAGGATACGAAGCTAAAAGAAGCATAGTACACAAAGGTTCTGGTCAGTACTGCCCTCTGTTCCCGAGGAAAATTCACAGAAACGCAATGGTGCCATGTGGAGCCTCTGGGCGTTCATGAACACTATAAATCTTAAAGTCTGTGGTCTATTTGGACCCGTTGGGTTGGAAAGGGAAACGTGGACGTTAATCCTAAAACTATCGAACGAGATGGTTCGCGGTAACTTAGAGATCGCATTCGGAAGGTCCCAGCTTCGATTTCCATTGACCACCTGTTCTTCCTTTGGGGTTTTTGTGGTTTTCCCTGGTCGGACGGCAGACAAATACTGGGTTGGTTTCTTTCTTTTTCTTTCATTTCCCTTTTATTCCACTTCCTTCACAAGTTTCAGGTGTGTTTCTAGGTTTCGTGACGTGTGGCGGTGCCGGAGAGATGCTTGCTCCAAGGACGAATATTCCACGTGGACACTAGAGATCGCTTGGTTAAATGGGTCGTTTATCGCCCTCTCTGGGCAACTTTAGTCGTGAGACGGGTCTTCAAGTCTGGTAGGTACTGTTAGGGACTTCCGTGCTTCTATGCGGCCTGTCTACCCGCGGCCTATAGCCCCCTGCAGTCTTTCACTTCGTCCCTTCCTCCTGAAATTTATTTTTGTTGTTTAACGACGCTGTCAATTGCCAGGATCACATCAGCGTCGCCGATGTGCCGGAATTTTGTCCCGCAGGAGTTCTTTTGCATGCCAGTAAATCTACTCACCTGGAGCTGTCGTTTTTAAGCACACTTAAAAACCATCGGTCTGGGCAGGATTTGAACCCGCGACCTTGGGAACAGTAGGCCAGCGTCTAACCAACTAAGCCACCCAGACCGACCCTTCCTCCTGAGAGGAGATAACTGCAAAAGTTCTCCCGTAGATCGTAGCGTACGGGGTGTCCCCCTTCGTAAATACTTTATAATCCTAGAACTATTATCTTAACATAGAAATGAGTAGTTACTTTACGCTGTTATTCAAGAAATTAAACTAAGTCGCATTTATCAAATACTGCATTTGTTTTACTCACAACCGTTGAATTCCTTGTGTATTCTTTCATATAAAGGATCACAAATGTCAAAATTAGCATTATACTCGTAGTTCTGTCCTGCAGTGTATTTCTTACACTGATTGAATTAACTAATATGTGGGTTGCATAATTTCATTTCACTGATATAGTACTGTATGCCCAGCACAAGAAGGCGAGGCTTAGGAATGTGTAACGTAATCATGTTTTGCTTCCCGCGCGGTGTTTATGTCTAGTTTCCGAGTATGATAAGGATGTTAGGTTCGTTTAAAATACACAGTGTTGTCACATAACTCACCTAGAAGTCCAGTTGTCGTGCAAGATCCGAGTCGGAGAAGTCGTCACCTTCGCTGCTGTCACTACCGCTTTCTGCATCTTCGTCAGACCTCCTAGTGATATAATAAAATTGTCTATTGCATCTTCCACTAGCCCATCCTTTTGCCTGAACTCATCCTCAAGTTTCTTAACGTGCCTAACATAGCCCTCCCAATCAGCTGTTGTAACGGAGTTCACTGCACTTTCACACACCTGCTGTAGATTTCTTAAATGTAGATCACCGGTTACATTATGCTCTCTCTCTCTTACATGTTTTATTGCTGCCCATGCCAATTCTATAGCGTTCAACTCGCACATATAAGGAGGTAATCTAAGAACCGTATGCCCATGCATTTCTATTATTCTGTCGATATGGTATATTTTTTCCTTTGGTTTATGTATTTGAATTAAATCAAACAAGTCGGTCTTTCGCATTGCAGCAGAATATGAAATATTGTTGTTCTCCAACCATTGTACCATTTCTTGCTTTACAGCATATTTCGACGGAGGCTTATTTTCTTGTACACTGTGGTATGGAGCATTATCAAGCACGATGACACTATTGCAGGGTATATTAGGTAACAGTTTCTCCTCCAACCATTTCTGGAAATTTTCTCCATTCATTTGGCCATGATAATCGCCGCTAGCAAGTCCAGCTTTGAATATCAAAGAAGCTCCGGGTATGAAAACTTCGTTGCTGCCTGCATTTACAAGAATCAGGCGGTTTGAAGAGCTAGTGTTTGTAGTATTCCCATAGATATCATCGCTCTGCCAGCACTTCCCAAATGTCAAATTATTGTCCACCCAGGACTCATCAATGTAAATGATATTTCTCCCAGCATTTCTGTATCCATTTATAGCTCTTAGGTATTTAGCTCTCCAGTTAACTATATCTGGACGTTCAATAAGTAATTTTCTCTTACTTCCACATCGCTTCCATTTGAAACCCATATCGTGCAATAGCTTCCGCAGAATTTCTCTTCCCCAAGGAAAACTTATTTTTTCCCTAATTGCTGCAAGTAGCTTCGGTACAGTGGGCACTTGTTTTTTTAACCAAATAAAAGTCTCGAATTACGTTTTTAATTACTGTTCTATCAAAGTCATCACAATGAAATTTGCATTCCTCGGCCTTTGGTCTCTTTTTCCCGAGTATGAAGTGATTTTTCACCAGCTTTAACACCTCTTCTTATTCTTGTTACACTATGTTACGATATCCCACAATAATTTGCCACACGTAAATTTCTTTGTGATAATAAACATTTCAATTGTCCTGATTTCGCTTCTTCGTCACATACCTATATCACTTTTCTAATTACCTCCCTTGCTTCACTGTGAATACTTCGTCCCTTCTTTCGAACTGCAGCCATATGTAAATATTAAGCCAAGAATAAAACTAACAAAATACGAGTATATAACTGTAGCGCCGTAGCGCGAGAGCCAAATAATGCATAATACTAAAAAATCTCTGCACCTGCACCTAATACTGCAAAGCGCATTAGATCTGGCAACGCGGGTGACTCATATGCATTTTCATGCACTCATTTCCTAGTAAACAGATACGCTACCGGAGCAGATAAACAATTGAAGCCCCCTCTGCCCTTCATTCCCCTCTAGCCTTCTTGTCGTGGGCATACAGTACCTACTCCTTGGCGAGCGACGAGGCGTCGAGCGCTACGATCGCTTCTTATCTTGTTTATTAGAACAGCGAGATAATAGTAACTTGGCGTATAATCAGTGATAAAACACACACAAATGATCTCTTGCGCCTGCCGATATGAGATGTTGCTGTCCTGAAGATATGATTGCATACATTTACATATCCTGTCTCGCCGTGTTTGAGTGATAAGCAAACGTAAACAGCTGGGCAGTTTCACATTCTTTCCGATACGCCTCTTGGCTTTGCCAAGTAGTATATACACGGCTTATAAGGTTTAACGAGTACAAATTACAGAACTTCATCGCTCGTCCTGAGTATTCTCTCTCCTTCTACCGAAAAACATTTCTGCCTATACCCTTCTAGAAACACTTGGTCATAATAGGCATGAAGTGTTTTACATTTAGCTGTCATTAGTAAAATCTAGCAAAGAGATTGAACCATAGCCTTGTTCTTATATAAATTTGAAATCACGTGTCATCCTTTCAATATTTTCTGCTAAGTTTTGCCAACCACACCCTCTTCTCGGCATTCCTTAATTTCAACGGCAACTTGCATATCTTATGTTCTTTTCGTGCTGTCGCAGTGCACTCGATAGACAGGTGCAGCCAAGGCCACGGAGGAGTGCGGGTTGGGGGTGGCGGGGGTCAGCACGTTGACTCCTCCGACCGTAAGGTGACTATTTGACCTTTTAGAGACGCTACCTTTCCATCGGATAGCTACTCAATTGGCATCACGAGGTTGAGTGCACCCCGAATCAGGCCTGTACCGGGGATCACCTCGGGAGCCCCGCGCCATAGGCAGGTGCGCTACCACTGCGCTATGGGGGGCGGTCTGCTGTACTTAATACATTAATAAACAGCTGTCTGGTAGAGACCGGGCTTTTTAGACCGCTTTTCTTTCACTCTAGACGAGACTTCGTATAACTGCTTTGCATTACAGTCAAAGTTGACACTCTAAAATGTCTCGAAATTTTCTGTCAAAAAATGTGCAAATAGTAGTAACCACGACTCTTTAATTGGAGGGGAGCTCTCTGTCTGTTCGTTATGGTGGGGATTCCGATATGTCAGCCAATAGCTTATTGCGAGCCAGACCCCTGGAGGAAGGATGATATGAAAGTACCCTACAGGCGGCCTGAACACATTACTGGTGGAACTACAATTACGGTGGCTCCCTAACGGATACAGATAGTTCTTCAGCCTGACGGAGTTCCAGGTCGCCACCAACCAGTTCCGGCTGAAAAATTAGTTCCCCTGGGACGGCGGCCGGTCGACCACAACGCTTCCCCTCAGTCGAGCACCGTGTTATCAGAGCACAAGCACCACCGTAGCACAGTCCGCCGGCGAATCCGCTGACTCTTACTACCTGGATATATCGGATAGAGAGAATGAAATGAAAGGAAGTGAAACAGGGAATGCAAGGTAAATATCCTTCCCAACATCCGCCTGAGGACCTGGGAAAACCCCCGAAAAACCCAAGGTTAGGAAGGCCGGCTGCAGGAATCGAACCCACGACCTTCCGAATGCAGGTCACAGACGTTACCGCCTGAGACATCCCGTTCGGTATTAGAGAGGAATTAAACAGCTTTCATTGATTGATATTTAAAACTTCGGGACTGAAAGTCGATGGAACATTTGTGAAAATAAAGCAACTCGAGCAATACTCTGCTTCCCATCTTTAAAAGCGTTGGAATTCGGGACAGTTCATCACTGTCAAAGTAGAAGCAGCAGCCTCAAATTCACGTCACTCAAGAAAACTTGGCAGTAGTTAAATCGCCACAGTACCTGTCCATTGTGATAGGTAAGGACTTGTTTCGAAAGAGTTTTTATCATTTGTTGTTGATGGCTCTGACGATGGCATGCTGCTTAGCTTATCCGGCCACTTGCGTGACTCAAGAAAAGCAGGTGTTGCTAGCGAGAAACAGGATGGGAGCAGGTATTTAGGGTGTGTGATATACCAAGCAAAACAGAGAGCAGGTTTTCAGCTGAGCGATCGCCCGTCCAGCTGTGATCAAGTCCAATGCTGCTCAACTTGGGGTGAATTGTGGATAGAGAAGTGGCAGAATTTATCCTTCGGCAGGCGGTAGTTGTGTCTTCTGGGCAACCTATGGCATCTTAAGTGTTCATACCAGCCAGGTGGGTGCGGTGTGAATTTTGCGTGTATTGTGTGTACTCTTGCTCGCACTCGCCCTCTAAGAGGAGACCGAATTGAGCGTGTAAGCTGTAGAAAGGAAATCTATCCTAGATCATCCTGAGTGTCCTGATTTGTACATCACCAGACCTCATAAACGTACAGGGTCAGAGGTACGGATACATATTTCACATGTTACGTGGACGTAATTCAACGGAATATGGGTTACAACTGCTTAGTAGTGGAGCGCCGTGGCCTAAGAGTGACCTTCGCCTTGACACGAGCAGTGAAAGTTAGCAAACGCTTCGCAATTTATAGCACTAACTCGAAGCTGAAGGCGGCTTACAATTGGCTGTCATGACTGAACTCTATTTTCTCGTTTTTGTTTCTTTGTTAATGTTAGTTATTTGCTTAAGTATTTCACTGGTTTCTCTATGGAGTTGATGTAGGGTCGCTGTCAATACTTTGGTATCTTTAAAGGAAATACGATAGCCAGAATTAATGAAATTTTCCAAGACTACAGACGTATCTACCTGTGCGATATGAAAATTTCTGTGAGGTTCTATTTTGCGAGTCTGGTGCTAAGTTTTATTGTACCAATTTAAACAGAACCACACGAATATCGGATTTTATGTACCCCTGCTGTACAAAAACAATCTCTCTTATCGGTGGCAGACTTTCATAATTCTTGAACCTTTGTCCCAGATTTGTAACTTGTCTTAATTTGGTGTTAGCAACGATAAGAGACTGTAGGGGCATATTCAATCGACTCCACTGTGAAAGCTCTCCGTATGTATTCTCGTTGCTTTTCTTTCTTTTTTATTTTTTGGCATAAAACCTAGATAAACCAATGCCAACCTTTGCCTTGCAGTTTGAAGCTCCCGCCAATCAAGTACGTTTTATTCCGCTAGTTGCGCTTCGTCGGAAAATCATGTCATTTGTTCTAAATGTGTGTAGGTATCTATATTACTTACTTCGTTTTCTGTTCTGTGGTAGAATTGTTTGTAAAGCATGTCGCATTTCCGCTTTTCCTTCTAAGATGGAATTTAAATGTAAAACCTTCTTCTTTCCTGTACCCAGTCGCATGAGGCTGCGTTGGCAGGCATTTAGCCTAAGAAAAACATCGGAGGCAGCGATTTAATAACAAAACATTTATAGTTACTATAAAGTAATATCAGATTTCTCAATTTTTTGGGCCGTAGATTTTAGTACAGATAGAATACTATTATAACAAGACATTTTTGTTTATGGGCGTTTCTGAAAGTTAGCTATTTGTCATTAGACAAGTCGCCTGAAAGAGAAGCTACTACTACTAATCGTCCAATAAATGGTCTTATGCAGCTTAATTGGTAAATATTCTGTACAGTTTCCATTTTCCTCTTTGTCGAGTTTGTGAGCTTATGGGCAGTGGCCTTGAGTAGACTTGAGTGTCTGTTGTATATGTATGGTAGGTAATCGGGTCGTCCTAATTTTACAAATTTACACGTTCTCGTAAAAGTTTGCAGGAAGAAGTAGAGCCACAGTAAGCGAATAGCATTTCAACTAAAGCTCCTTTCTCGTGTTGCAGAAAACAAGGCTATTAACAGTATTGTGTTGTATATGTAATATTTAATAATTATTTTAGAAAATATTTTGATTAAAGGATGCTTTGTACGTACGTAATTCCGTCTGATATTATGGCAGCTTTCAGGTCTTCGAGCCACATCAGGTTGGGCGCCATTATTGTGGCTTCCATGTTACTTGGGCCCATCAGGTTGGGCGCCAAATTGTACGCTTAATGGAATGGATTATAAAATTTGCCAGGCCCATTTAAGAACTAATGATGAACATAGACGATTGGGAAATGAGCTAATTAAGCAAACTGGCTAACTAAAATAAGACAGTCTTCTATAAAAATAAAAGAAAATGGTATCTCACATGTAATGGCTGTATCTGTATGTCATACAGATTAATCTTTATTAGTATGTATTCATTTTAAAGGCAAGGCAACATACAGGAAAAGCATATTTCAACCTTGATTCCAAATCCAAAGGGATTCACGAACAAGTCATATGTGATTTGTTCAGGACGGCTCGGGGGTAGTGCCTCCATGTCATGGCACTACCTCAAAAAAGAAATACATATTTTAAATTGTTTGTATATTTCGAGTGTAGTTAATACAAAGAATGAAGTGACCACGAGTTCTAAGTTTGCAACACAATTTATATTACTATTCTATGGATCCGTGCTACCTTGATTGACGCATTCCGGCCGTTCACTCTGGACACTAGCGGAAAGTGGAGGGGCAAGGGGATAAGCGAAATCCGGTGTGCAAAAGGAGAGGCCGCCGATATGACCATTGGAGTTAAAAGCAGGGTATATAAATGGGGGAAACGATTGTGGTATGTCTGCATATTTAAATATTTGGAGGATAAAACACATTTTATTAACTCTACAGTAAAAATGCAAAACTCAAGGAGTGCAGGAATTTCAATTTGCTACGCATGATGGCATGAGTGGAAAGTGGATTAAAAAAAGCACTATCGTAGTAAAAAGTATGCTATTTGCACTATTTACACTTTATACACTACTATTTTAATACTGCTAAAGTGTCTACCACGAACCAAATATTTGGTACCTATGAAATCTTATGTTCAAAGGATACACTTTGTGCATTTCTCCACGTTTGGTAGGTACCTACCCTTACTTTGGTAGTGAAATGTACTTGATCCTCTTTCCAGAGAGATGAGCGAGGAATGACAGCACTGCTCTTTTTAATTTCATTTCCTTTAGGCTATGAAAACCTAGTATTTTTTCGAAGGTAGACTATTCGATAGCCATGTATCATCTGCATTAAGCAGGCTCACAAGCATGTAATTTTCCACTCCGGCTGTACTTGAAGGACAACATGCATTTAACAACTCCTGACATGCTTGAGCAGATGCAGGAAAACGCAAGTAGGTAAGCAATGAATGAGTATGTTTACTAACATGACAGATTTCTGAGAAAGGTGTCCAGAATTCTACAAGCTCATATTCACCTTTAGTAGAAGAAAACTTGTAATTGATAATTTACAATTGCAGAGCTATAACTCAAATGTAGAAATAAATAAATGGCGAACATGGAGAAAAAATAAACGACTATGTAGCGTTTTACCTTTCCTAATGACTGATTTCAGATGCTATATTTAATTAACATTATGAAACAAAGAAATAGACATTGAAACTGCGAAGAAAGTAAGAAAACAAACTATGAGAAAAGTGAACTTAAATTTCATGACTTTTGAACCCGTTGCAGAGAAGCAAACCGATAGATTTTAAAACAAGATTCTGTTTACACGCCGTATTAATTACTTAATAAATCAGTCTGTGGACACCATTGTATTGCTCGTGTGTGCGTGGTTTTGTCTTGTATTGTTTTAGAACATTATATGTAGCTATACTTACTGGTTTTGTTATTTTTTGTTCGCATCACAGCAGTGCATTAAATATATATTACGATATTTAGCGTTCGGAAGTGATTTTAACCAAAAGTGTTATTGCAGAACAAGATTTGCCGAAGGTGAGTAGGTTCATATGTTGTGTAGTAACGATTTTCAAGCATTATTATTGTCTGAAAGGATTGTTACTTTAAGCCCGTGATATTTGGGGTTAGAAATAATGCTTTTATTATGTAGGTTGGCAGTACTGCTTTTTTGTGTAATGTCAGCCACATTGAATTCTTGGGAATTGCCGATAAGCTGTTTCCGCTATATACGCGAAGTTTAACTTGAAACATGACCATTTTTCTGCTACCTGAGTGCGTTAATGACGGTTCGAGTGCTGAAAACCCTTGTCACAGTCACCCTTCACTGCCTAGTCTCTCAGTATCAGCTGTAATAGAGTTATTACCAGCTGCAGTGAAATATGGAAAATATGCTGATATAAAGGTTTTGAGTTTAGGCAGTTAAGGATTCTCAACTGCTGTGTGGAACACATTACCATCTCTTTCTGCTTTCCTGTTTCAACTTGCAACAAATACACTATACCCAGATAATACGAGTATCAGAAAGTTAAGTGGTACCTATTCATGTGGTGAAACTTCCGTTTAACGTATAGTATTCACTTGTCCCAGTGAACATTTGAGATGGTGTAAACCTCAGCTACCTAATTACGAGTATATTAAAAGGCGATGCTCTAACATCTATATTAGTACCTAATAATTTCATCGAGTGTGTAGCCAAGGACACTCATACTTGGGTAAAACCAAGCATATGAGCCAATGTTAAGAGTATAAAATGCGGATTGCATAAAACTGGAAAATAGGGGGCAGCTGACTCACTTGTACCGTGCTTATGCTGGGTAAGTACGCCCCAGTACGCCCTTTATCTTGTTTTCGTCGGAAGAACGCACGGCTTATCTTGTTTACGGTTCCGGCTATTCGGCGAAGGTCTCCCGATGACCTTGGGCATAGCCGCTGGGTTACAATATCCTAAAGGAAATACGGATGGGTGCATGCATAAATATGCACTGTGTTAATAAAACTGAGAAGGAAGTGCATAATTGAAAAATAACTGTTTCTTAGACGACACTGATAAAACAGAAACAGTGGATATTTCTACTTTGCAGTTAATTAAAATTATTTCTTTAAAAAATTCAGCATTTTGAATTACAATGGTAATTACTTTATTTTTCTTTCACACAATGTGTGTGTAGGACAACTGAGAAGGTAAACAGGCTAAACAATTTAATGTTATAGCTGGGATTTGAACCATGGCTATTCCACTTTCCTTTGGTTGCCCTAACCAAATAAGCTACAAGGGCAATATGTCGGCATTAAATTGAATTCTCCAACGACTCACACTGTCCCGGTAAACCGTAAGAAGATCTGAAGTTCATTTTGGGTTGACATACCGCAATGGCGACTTGCAATGTCCAAGTGCATAGTTTAAGTTCCTGGCTACATAGTCTAACCAACTATTAGATTAATCAGTGGCAATTAAGCGTTCTTTCACAGAAGCCATGTCTAAGACAAGATTTGAAAGATGGAATCAGACTGTGCCATGGCCAGGATTTGAACCATGGATCTTCCGCAGTCCGTGCAGCTGCTCTAAACAATTGAGATACCATGGCAATATGCCGACACATCAACAACGTGAAAAACATGAGCCAATTGCTGAATTTAATACCACGCTGGTATGTTACTACGATAGCTAGGTTGATTAGAATAACAGCCACGGAAAGTGGAGGGTATATGGTTCAAATCCCGGTTATGATGTTAAATTTTTCAGTAAGATTCTATCTTTGCAGTCATAATTAATTGTTATTTGTGCGCTCTTATTGCTGTTCTCTGATTACATCCGAATGTATGAACTGAACACAAATTATAACCTTTAATATTTTATATAAATTTTGTTTACTCATAGACTTGGGCACTTTCAAAAATACATCGTTTCCTTCGGGCTTTAACCAACTAAAAATGGTTGAAGGGGGTAAAAGAATCTCAGGATACTGTGCTCCCTCTACAAATCATATAAGCAGCAGCGAAAGTAATAAAAGCCACAACCTAGATATACAAATCAACACTAACAAGTGAGAGCAGAATAACAATGCATTACTATCATATTTTTGAGAAAAAGAAGTCAACTTAGAAAAAGGAGTATAGGCTGAGGACACGCTAAATAACTTCACTGGATACGAAACCCATTAAATGGGCAATAAACAGCAATAGGTATTACATCAGCGATACAGATAATGTGTAGTAAACTAGTTCAAGGATAGCTGGTTTAGCAAGTATAGGTTAATGACTTTTTTTTTTATCTTTCCTTCGGTGAGTGATCATTTGATCGTAATATTGCTGCTTACATTCCATTTACATAAACCAAGCTCTCTATATGCGTAAAGTGAACGAATAATAAAATAAACAGACAGAATAGTCTCTATTTACCCAATATTGCTTTAATAAGTTAATCTGAAGTTAAAGCATATGATTGCGTACTGTAGCGAAAGACTCCAGAGTTCAGGCAAATCAGCTTAATGTAACAGAAACCTTAAGGTTAAAATTAAAAGAAACTGACGGCACTAAATGCCCTACGCACTGCGACAGAAGAGATTTTACAAAATTAGGCTGAATGCATAGAAAGCAGAGTTTAAGCTAGAGAATAAGATATGTCGCAAAAGTGCACAAATCAGAATTAACATTTGTGCAAAGCATACATTTGTGCATACTATCAATGAGGGTTTAAAAGCCTAAATCATTATGTGTACATAAGACATTGATTTGAAGCCAAGAATTACGCTCCACATAAAATGGTATTTTTAAATTTAATTTTTCCACACAGTACTTCCACTGCTTAAAACAAATTTAACTATCACTTTATAAACACATAATAAACAGTACATATTTGACAACAATGAGTAAATCAAGTAGACATCAGAAATGAGCTCCACTAGCTGGGAGGAAAGCGACATACGAGATCTTGTATTTGTCACAGATTGTACGCTTGTTGAAAGGTCGTGTTTATAACCTCTGCCGTTTGTTTCTGTGGCTGGCTTATCGCATTCTTGCGAATGTTGTTTTGAAGTTTGTCGCATTCTTCGGCCTCGAGTGGCAAAAAGTGACAAAAGCAACTGTAACCTCAATTGCTAGGAAGGCATCTAAAAATTACATGCGTTACATTTGCATGAGTTTCCCTACCCCATGTCGCTTATTTGGTATATCGTCTGCTAATATTTTTCCATAAGCTAATTTTGGAAGTTAATTGTTCTTTCGTACTAGCCGTGTGTAGGAAAGGTTTAAAGGCAGAACCACACTGAAAAATTCTATTTTTCCGAGTCTCAAAATGTGTCTTTTTGGTGAGTAGAAAACACCCAGTCTAATCTGGAGGTGGTTCAACCTCCGTTGGAATCTGTGTTTTCTGAACAGGTCGATCTCCAACTTTAAGGCTGGTTTCCAGGAGGGACTAAACTGCAATCCGGCGTCCCGGTTCAATGTGCTCTTCTCGGAGGAGATGGACAGAGTCTCCTTAACCCGCCGTTCCCAGAAACCGCTATATTTTGCCACAATGGTCCTTTCTTTGAAGTTAGCTCTTTGTTCGTAGGTACGTACTAGCGGACAGTACATATACTGGTCCTTTCACTCTTGCTAGTCATTCATCGTCCTGATGATGGGAGAGATGCACACTCCCGAAACGTCGATGGCTCTTCATCACTACACCTGGCTAGAAGCCCGAGAACCTCTTGATGTTCGTCGCCAGGAAAGCTTCAGATCATACTATAGGTCATCAATTTCATTTAAATACGATTATCCAAAGCGACATAATACCAGTTTAAAGTATGACAGTATTTTTATGGACTCCCTGTATTATTCTACACATGAGTCACGACTATGCAGGAAGAGCTTTTTCAGCCCTAGACAGTGTCATGATTGGTTTATCTACAAAAGAAAGTATCTACAAGCAATACTGCTTTACTGAAATGTTTCGATGCAGCTCTGACCTGCGAAAGCTTTTAACTTGTATCTGATTCCTTTTTGTGTAAATCTTTGTTTCATTTTCCCCTCTGAAAGAATCTCAGCAATGTTACGAGCTCCAAAAAGTTTGTTCGTCTCTGTGGTACACTCACTTCCTGCACTCACTCGTCCCTGCAGCTTTGGGAGGCAATCTACTGGCATTCACAGGTAACATATCCATAGCAAGAAGGAAGGTGTGCATCTTTTCGCCTCTTCGCGCATGCAGTGGTGTCGATTTTACGTGCATAGTTCTGGACTATTCACATATGAATATATAACTTTGGCCAGCCTTCAAATGGTAAATAGACTTTGGCTTCTCACATACCCACATGCGCCTCCTCGATGCGCCTCCGGTCGGTCTGGGTGGCTCAGTTGGTTAGACGCTGGCCTACTGATCCCAAGGTTGCGGCTTTAAATCCGACCCAGACCGATGGTTTTTAAGTTAGCTTAAAAACGACAGCTCCATGTCAGTAGATTTACTGAAAGAACTGTAAAATACCTGCGGGATGAAATTCCGGCACAGCGGCGACGCTGATATGATCCTGGCAATCGACAGCGTCGTTAACAAAAATTGTAATCCATGCGCCTGCCAAATATTTGGATATATCGCGTCAGCAGTTAAGGGACACTGGGACAGAATTTTCCAACTTTTTCAATTTTACAACTGTTTACTTGGAAATATGCATACGTAATATGGGTAAATAAAGAAAGGACTGCACAAAAGCTCTCTATTGTAGTCCAGTTTTCAGATAATATAAATAAATACTTTAATTAACTAAAAAAAATTGATACTTTCAACGCTGTCTTCACATTTTTCAGAGAAGTGTGCTAGTGTAATTTTTTTATACTTAAGTAAACTGAAAATAAATTAAAGTATTTGATTGAAGTTTATGTTAATACTTGCAGAGAAATACACTTTTTTATGAAGTTCTTAGTGTTAAAATTCGTTTTAATTTTCAGCATAAATTAATTTTTATCACCAATGAACAAAGTAATCACCAAATTATATTTGAATCTTTCGATAACACATTTGAAATTCTGTATGAAAATTTACATACAAGTCAGAGCAATATATAAGGAATACATTTCATACAAAATGCAAAACTGAGAGGGGTGGGGGGGGGGGGTGGGGAGCACCAGTGTGGTACACCACAGTGTGATTAAAATGAAGCGCACAGGTGACTGAAACATGTCGCTCGACTTTTAAAAATGGCGGATCGGGGAAAATGTACGGCCAAAATGATTCACAGATGTCTATAGAATATTTATATGGCGTAATTAAAACACTTAAAATGTCATTTTCACCTAAAAATTTAATTCTAGGGTTCCTAACATACGCTACGAAAAACAAAGAAATAACACTCCACACAACCCCCTCCCTGCTATGTAGGTAGGCGCCGGCTGAGAAGGTTGGTAAAATTCCCATTGACACATTAAGGACAACGTATGTGGAACCCAGAGTACCAGTACTTAAGCACCGAGCATATGTGCCAAAAGTGGAATTTATTTTTTTCCTGTTATATACAGCAAAAGGCGTGTTTGCGCAACAGCTGAGTAACACCACATTGTTATCACTGCATTATTAAATCTCTATAGGTATTATCTATTACTACTGCATTGATAAAGTTCTCTCGATAATAATCTACTAGAGAACAAAAAATTACGTAATCTTTAACACTTTAAAGTTTAAATGGTGTCTTAGGCATTATTGTGTTGAATTGCATTCAAGGATCTCCAGAGGTGGCGCAACTAAAGCTTGCCAGCGAGACATGCGTCGGGTTACCTCACTCGATTGAAGGCCACACGCCACTTCCACACCGTCTTATACTTGTCGGCCCTACTGTCTACTCTCCGTCCATTAATTCACTCCGATATGCACTCCTCGAGACGTTGATAAATACTGGAGCCCATAATTGGGATACTGTCGTCCTAGAACAGGCGTAACGGTTCAGTACGTTTACGAAAAGTTTCTGCACATCTGCAGATTGACAAGCTTTAGTTACGCCAGCTCTAAGCAATGTAATTAGATGTAAATTTTGGTTTTAACAAGATATGTTTATTTTCAGTGGCAAGGAAATACCACCCGCCAGTGCTTCGCCGCCATCACTTAGCGACAGCCCTTTCTGCACTGCAAGTTGTTCTCGGGGTGGCTGTATCATCACTTGCAGTATGGCTGCTTGTCTGGGCTCCCAACCTTCGCACACGTGATATTCCTTATTGGAGCGGATTGCCGGTATGTTATTTATCTTTTACTAACAAAGCACTTAAGTCACTATAGTCGCAAAATATGGTTTATGACTGATTTCATATCACGAGTCTGTGTTTTTTCAATCAACCACCATTCATCGTTTCAGCTATCTTCAAAAGTACTCCTGGCATTTTGAAATTGCTGTCGGTTTCTCAAGTTGGAACGCCTGCATGGCGCATCTGCGTAGAACCGGAGAGTAGGGAAAAGTTGAATATGGGAATAATACGCCAGGGAAAACTTAACCTAAAGGAAGCTAAACTACTCAGCGCATCCAGTGTCCTCAACAAGAATATTCGCACGGTGATAATTGTTTGTGTAGTAATTGTCTCGCTTGGCCCGTTTGTCTTTTAGAAGATGGATGAATGGATGCCCTCCATATTGTAAACAGTCCTACAACCTCAATAACATTGAATAATATATTTTTGGGCACGTGTTTAATTATAAAATTTGTTTGATTGGCATTAGTGAAACAAAGTGAGCAGCGGAACGAGAAGAAGCTAGATGGGTAACCTAAGGTCTAATGCAGTGGTAGTCAAACTTTTTTTCTCCGCATACCCCCAAAGACAATTTTCTGTTCCAGTGTGTACCCCATAAGCCTAGGTCCTAGGCCTACTCCTAGAGTTATCCTTAATTCAAGTTACACATAACTACCCCAGGTCGAATATGTCTGGTCTAATGAATAGAGCGGGCTACCAACATCGCCCCGCCACCACTAACCAGTCAGGGTTGCCAACATTTAAAAGTAAAATTATCGTACCAGCCACTCAAAATTATAGATTTGGATTCAAAATTATCGTACATCTTAAACCAAACGCTACAACAATAAAAATGTCAGCATAACACTTATGAAAATGTAATAGTAATGATGTTTATGATATTCACTTACAAGATTGATGACCTCAACCAGTATTGCAACTTTAGAACTTATGTCGCATTATTTATCTGAAAGTTCATCTTCCTCAACCGTTGCAGCATTATACACATTTGTTGTCGAGATAAACCTTAACATGTTCTCGGTCACTTGCAGATTTTCTGATCTACCACATTATTTCAAAACTAAGGCGACAGAATAAGTTCATTTACCCTATATAGTGCCAGTTTGCTTCTAACTTTAGTTTTTATTAAGCCCAGTTTAGAAAAAACCCGTTCACAAGAAGCTTTTCTGTGGGAAAACGAAATCACTGATAATGCAAAGGCTGCTAGTTCTTTGAAATCAGTATTTCCACCAAGGTGGCATGTGTTTAACAGCACTTCAAAACCTGTCAGGTTCAGGCATGTTCTTTATTTCACACGGAATATCACGTATTCCGAGTTTTCTCCATTGATCATCAATTTTCTGAACAGTACCTTCTTCATTGAGATTACCAGATCTGGACACACTGGTAATAAGAGGATAAAGGGTAGAAGGATTAGTACGATATGAAATGGTTGCCTTAGAGGGGTGGAGACAGGCCATGAGGGCATTTGAAATTGGTTTCATTTCGCTGGTGGGACAAATCAGTGAAAATTATATTTCTCCGGTATCGAACTATCATGCATTCAAATTATCGTACACCCCCATAATTATCGTACGAGTTGTCAACCAAGTGTACAAACATTAAAATTATCGTATGCCCCCATAACTATCTTACGAGTTGGCAACCCTGCTACCAGTAGAAACATTAAAGTCAGGACGAAAGGGAGAAAAGTTACTGTTACTGGATTTTAGACAGGGATGTCACAGATTACGTACTACCACCACCTCTTATCCATCGTACAGTCTGTTGGCCTTTGCAGGCAGCACTCGCCAGACAGTGTTTACCTGTCCGTCAGTGGCTCATGGTCGCTGTTGTTTACGCTCTTTGTACTGATATTTGGTTTGAGTGTAGAAAACTAGCGGCCAACTACTTAAGAATTCCTGTTTCTGATCATTGCTCTTACCACCATAATTGCCTTCGCCACCACCCCTTTTGTTGTTGTTGTTATTATTATTATTGTTGTTATGATTACCATCATCGTCGTCATTATTATTGTTATTATTACTATTATTATTGTTATTGATTGTCGATTTACACTAACAGGGCCAGAGCGGACAAGCAAAATAGAATTCAAAAGAAAATATCAGTAATACAACTAGAGGACATACATTTTAAAGATAGAAAGCAGATAGGTCTCTGCGTGCAAGCTATCGTATAGCTCACCAGGTTGCAATACATTAAAAATTCTTTAGTGAAGGCCATTTATAAAAGAGGCCTTACATTGGCTTCAGAGGTTATTTATCTGTCCTGGAGAAAACGATTTCTTTAAATTCATTGGTCTTTCCGGAGATGCAATTACCTACCCGTAGAATCAAGAAAATGAACAATGATGTGACAAAACGATTGGAAGAAAAACTTCACTTGTTTCTATATTTCTCTCTGGCACTAGGTAAATTAACTGATAGGGCTGGCAGTACTCAGTTGCTGGTGACGCGCGATGACGACGACGACGATGATGCTGATGATGTAAATGACACGTACATGTACACGTTCTTTGTAAAGCATTATGAAATAACGTTTTGTTATAGTTGCTGACTTTTGCCACATTAAAACTGGTAGTGTCCAAGGAGAACATACTCGTATATCATCTGTGCGCTACTCCGGCTAATGTGGGAAAATGCTTCAGTCCTCCTTCCACTGATGTGATGTAATGAAACCTTCAGTGTCGTACTATAGCGTCCATGACATGCTTGTTCGCTAAATCGTGAAATGCATTACTTATTTTGTATGAAGAACATTTTATCTATTGCTCCGTGTTGTTTTCCAGTGCCAGGGGATAAAGATGTACATAATCGAAGTAGCGAACTTTGGTTTTCAGTTAATGTAGATCGTACATCACTTTTTATGAAATTAATTTTAGAAAAGGATTGTTTACACAGTTATGCTGTGCCAAAAATTGCCATTAGAATGGTAATATCTTCTTCACATGTTCTACCCTTTATGTCTAAAAGCTCTTCTGCGATGTTTAATTCCCTATCAATCCATCGAATATAAACCAGCAACCACAGAACATATAAGATTTTAATTTTAACACAAATATAACTATATTTTAAACTATTTAGTACTAAATGTTGTAAGGACAAGCGTGCAAATTCTAAAACTGTCTTTTGGATTGTTTTCTATCCATGATAAAATAATCGTACTATCTATGAGTAAGAAGAGGTTGAGTTTAATATGTTTACCCTCGTTTATGTTTTCAATATTACGTCCCCAAGTATATGTACACTCATCCCCGTTAATGCCGTCACAACAGCAACCCTGCCGCGCTGTGTGGACATACCTGTTCGGTCTTGTGTGTAGCAGCTGTTTGTGCAGTGGCGCCTGCGACATTTGACATTTGCGTTTTTGCACCATGAGTGTACGACAAGCATGTGCTGTAGGCATTTCATCTGTGGGATATGTTTGAATGTCGAGTATTTATCCCATGTATAACATGATTATTTCAGTGGTATACTATGGAATTTAAATTTATTTCCTATTTTTCCCCATTATCTTTAATAGAATGATTAAGGTTTTATAAATGTGTTACAACTGGAAAACACACATAACTGACTCTCCTGTGTTCTGCAATTGCAAATATTAAAATACGTGTTATTTTAAATTATACTTTAACTTTACTTGTATGTTTCTTGACGTTCGCAATCAACACCTTAAGATTGGTTGGAGCACATAGGCCGCCACTGTGGTAATAGACGATACATGCTCAAGCAGTAGTGACATGGTAACTTCCAGTAGATCTTTAGTATTACTTAGTTTAATAAATTACCACATGAAGCTCATAATTAAAACTAGAATTAGACATTGGTTAGTGTATGACTCTTTGTATGACGTGAGTATTTTGCATCCTTTGTAAACGTTTTGTTTTAGTTGCTGTTTTGTTGTCTATTTGCCTTCTCTTGGCAGCAGAACTCCATAAACTACTTGCGTGATGGCATAAATACCGACCTGTATTACAAATCTTAGCTTAGAGAACGCAACTTCAAGGGCAGCTCTGTTTACAACTCTAGCAGATAAACTGACGCCGAGGGAGACTACATTACTGCATTTAGTTTAACTTCCTTAGGAAAATGTTATTCAGAGTATTCACTAACTGTTATAGACAAAGATGAAGACGACGATTGCATTGATGATGATGATGATTAAAGCACAATAAAATAGTAAAATATGCAAGCAAATAAGTACGAAAAATGATGAAAATAAGCACCAAGTTGAGCATAAACGCATACAGGCAAATATGGCGCTAGTTTCACAGAAGTAAGAGCCTTATTGAAGGTTGTTAACAGTACGCAAGGAACTTCATCCTGAGCTTTTCCTGTGTAAAACGAAACTATCATAGACGCATGACAAAAGCACCACAGTTCTTCGGTGAATCCCTCAGCAATATGTATTTCTTCGCTAGAAAACCTTTTAGAAATGTGACAGCGTGCAGGCTTATTTGTCCTCAAAACCTAATGAAAATAAAATGGACCTTTTATACAAAAACCGCGATGTGTTCAAAAGGACTTTTGCATTGTTTGCAACAGTAGCAACGTTTGGATTCAGCACAGCAACTTGTGAATCTACATTTTATACATTAAATGCCATAAATCGATCACAGAGACTGTCCATTCATCAACGATTGGCAAATCTGGCTTTTTTTTTTTTTTTTGCCTTTGGAAAACAGCAAACACAAGCCTTGAAGCTTCAAGAAATTCTAAATACATTTGGAAGCAAAGGAAACCGCAGACTACATTCATTCTAAACCAACATTGAGTTGATAACTAATTTTTGTGAATTGTTCTTTTAAGAGTGGACGTTTTAATTAAAACATTTATTTAACGCCCTCGAAACTTATGCTTCTTACAGCGTCCAGATCCAACTTCTATAATTTTACAAGTTTTAGTCACAATAATTACTTGCTCTTTAAACATTTAAATTTTCATTTACATTTTTAATATACTTAATTAATTTTATAGTTTCTTTATAGCTGACTTTTATTTTGCTCATTTTTATTGATCAGGGAAAATCCATTTTGAACAATTCAAGTAAAACTGGTAAATTTTCTTTTGTTGTACAGGTCACATCCAAATATGAGCAATGTGTGTTCTGTAGTATCTGGGCTTCCACAACTACATAACCATCATCACTTTTACCAAATTTCTCTAAGTAAAATGTAGTGTTAGTAACCTTTAATCTTATCGTAATATTACATGGGAGTCTAGTCTGTTAATGTTTTGCTTTTTAAATCATGAAGTTCTTCCATATCATTTGATGAATTGATGTATTCTGAGTTCCAATTCTGGGTCTTTTTTCTAACCACAGAATATTTGCCATTCCTGGAAGCATTGAAGCTCATTGCTCTATGGAGATAATAGATTTATGACAATATGAAAAATAATGTTTACATATGTCTACATAACTACAAATTAAAGAGACATTTTCTGTACTACGTAAATTGGGGAAGTAATGTATTCCATTCAAAAATTCGATGTAAGGATTTCACTGGAAATATTTGTTTGCAGGTCCGCTGAATCCAAAGAAAACAATTTTTAGAAGGAGATCCACGTGTTAGTATGTGAACAGCCTATCCAAAAAAGAAACGTCGGTTAAAAACAAAACTTCGCATGTAAGTTCAACATCTTCCAAGGGTGCGACACGAAGATTTTAAAGACTCCACGCCCCTCCCCCACTCAGAACTATCCTTTAAACGGAAAGTTTAAAAATGTTTGATTATCTCAAAAATCAGTGCAATAATTTTGAACTTTTAGGGAATAGCTTCTGATGTCCTCTATATTCTGAATGACTTTCAATAACTAGTAAACCGCAAGAGATGGACACAATTTTACTATACGAAACGTGTAGATTCGTTAATACACACAATGTATGTCGTATACATTTGTTTTTGTGTAGTTAGCCGTTTCCGAGATATTCTTTGTTACTCATTTGAATTTTAAAATACTTATACTTTTCTCAAATGGGAAATCGTCATTTTTCTACTCTCTTGGACATACAAAGAGAACGGAATTTCAATACCCTCACATAGTGATCCGCCTTAGACCGTTTGATTATAGCTTAAAACTTACAGTAATCCCATTGTAATTGTAATTACAAGAAAATATGCCGTAAGACAATTTCTGTAAATGTTTGTCAATTAACATGAAATAAATAGAAGAATAAACATTTTTAAGAAAAAATAGTTGGTGCAAGAGTGAGCAGAGAAAGTTATGTGACAGCAACGCATCTGCTTTTGAAAGTTATTTTATCTCGCCCCCTACTATAAAATTTGGAACCCTAGCTAATGTTCAGTCCTGGCTATGGGCCTGGTACTGTCTCTCCCCGTAAAGTAAAAGGGTTGAGTGGTAGGAATCTGGAAGTGAGGTTTAAGGGTAGTCGATTTAACTCGTTTATGTTGTGAAGGTATTTGGGGTTCCTCGAAGGGTTTATGTTTGTAAGGTCTGGAAGCCGTACTGCGAGGTAGTACAGTTGGTTTATCTGGAAAGAGCTGTTTCGCTGTGTGGAGAAGGGTTAGCGGTGGGTGTATCCATTTCACTATGGAGTTTGCTAGCATATGGTTGGTCCCTGCGAATTAGCCGAATAGCTTCAGATCTGGTGAGACGCATGAATGATATTTTGTCCGTAATAGCTTGCTCACGCAAAAACACTGGGCAATGTTTAACATTAGCGCGATGTGGTAATGGTGCAATCATTGCATTTAAGGACATCACGTTGACATTCTGTGGTCGGGTGGTCTTCCGCACAACCCATACACGTGTTGTTGTTGTTGCAACAGCTTTTGGTGGAGTGTCCGAATTTGGTACATTTGTAACACTGTAGCACCCTTTCTTTGTAAAAAGAAATGGGAAATTTACTATAATATAATCTAAAATGTCGTGGTACCAATTGTGATCTGAATGTCAATATGCATGTGTAAGTGGGTTCGTAAGTTATAGTGCCGGTGTCCGAAAGCACACGGCATTTAAAACGATACACATGGAATACTTTCCACCGTATGTCCGTGTTCTTTGATTTCATTTTCTGTGATATCTGGGTCAATATTGTGTAAGATTCCCTTAGTATGTATGTAATGATATGGAATGTAGTTCCTGAGATGGTTTGTAGAGGCGAAGTCCGAATTTATAAACGCATTCGCGGCATATGCAGAAGGGAAATATACTTCCAATCTATTTTTCCCGGTTTATCTTGGTGTTTATCGAAAGTTTGGCCAATTTAAGGGGATGAATTTGAGTGAGTGTACCCGGTACTACAAATGGTGCTGCATCGTAGTTTTCGTAATATAAAATAGGTTTCACTTTTTGTGTATTAGATTCAACTATTGGAGTAATTTCCACTGTCACTGGTATAGTGTTCGAGAACGGGAGCCATCCCCGCCATAATGGAAAAGGATTTTCTCAAACACACGCGTAATGTCATGGTAATGTGTATGCACTGAACAAAGAGCATGAGGTCGAAAGCCAAGATGGCGACGACTCTGCACTAAACGCAATGGCACTCCAAGCAACTACAACCGCACTCCTACGCTGCTCGAGTCCGAATCTACTAGGTGTTCTGTGGTCCGAATGCAATCGACTACTTTTAGGTTTGTTCCAATGCGATCCTGATGTGCAGCCAATAAATACAACAGCATACGGCGACGGTGGTATTAGCAGGCATTACAAGGTAATTTCTCACCACTCTTAGATCTGACTCCATTTATGACCACTATAACTACTGGAATCTAAGCCAAATATCGAAATGGCCATCTATTTCATCATGTGTAAAGGAGTGAAAGCAACTGCTTTTCATATTCAGGTTAGTTATGTATTAAATTCAAAGGAATCTGCAAGTTAGAGCACTTTCACATTTTTGCAAAGGATAAGTCAAACTACTGAAGCGAGTATAGAAACTAGTGTTGTTGAGTAAATATGTCCTAAGTTATAAGTAGTAGGCGAAGCTCGAACTGAAACATTTATTTTTTTCTCACTTTTATTACAACTGTGATATTTCAAGTAAAAGCAAAAATTAAAAGCCACGGCTCTTCTTTAGATTGGGTTACTTGCCGGCCAGATTCTAAGAAGAATATCCAAAGCCACTCCTGTATTAGGTTAAGTAATGTTTTCTTGTCTCTAGTTTCCACTGGGACAAGGAAAAAGGCTTCATCTCACGCTGCATCACTACGAAAACCCACTGTCCATCTACATGGTGCCCAAGATATTTCCTCCAACCAAATTTGGATTAATCTACTTCCACTACTGTCCCAAATCCACCAATTCGCCTGCCATCTTGACAATAATTAGGTCAGTTTGCTACTGTTTTGAAGGAGCACTTTAACTTGTCCCATGTAAATTAAATATAGGATTGGCATTAAGCACCGCATTATTCAGAAGTAAACTATTGTTCCAGAGATAGAGGTGTGTCACCAAGGAAACTTCCTGTTTTGGTACTAATCCCTACTTGCTGGTGACACCTCCTATATATGAAAAAATATGTCTTCCTTTTTTCATATTGATGAAACCAGGTTCTTACACTTAGTAAATACATGTATATACCTATATATGCCCTATGTGTTCTATTACTAACTATAAGGGCAGCAGTCTCAGTAGGTTTTCTGCACCTAGATACTCTCTTGTAATGCTTTACGAGCTATTCTCACAGGCTCTACATGATATTTTGTTAACTGTGCTTTCCCAATAAATGATGCATTTGTCAGCCTTTCTGCAACATGAGAAAGGACACAATTTAAAATCACACCTATAGTCTGATTTTTAAAAGAAGGTACACGACAGGTGTCAAGCAATGAGGGTAAGAGGGGAAGGCCGTTGCTATGGAAATGTAAACAAAGGTTGCCACATTGGTTACACTAATAAATAATTTACTCCTCAGGTCAGTTATTGCTAGTTATATGCAGGGTACCAAGATTGTTTGGACGTTAAGTTGCGTAGTGTGTTGTTAGCCTACTTTACTAAAACTTTTATATTAAAATACCTAGTTATGGAAGTAAAACTTGGTGGACGTGGAGATGAACGTAGATGTAAACCAAGGATTCATGGCCAAAGAGGAAGATCAGTTTCCCATCGCGTTGTTAAATTGCACAGGCAGGATAGCAAATTTATCTGTTCTCTTATTGAGAACAAACTTCCTTTGTTTTGATGGTAGGTTAATATAAATTATGCATGCATGTTTCACTGCTGTGTGATAAACCCAAACATTTGTTTATGTCTTGAGTAATAAGGGTTATCTGCTATCTCCTCTTGATGGCACTGCAGCTCACCACATGGAGAAGCTGATCTCTGTCATGTCACTTTTAATAATCAGACTGTGGATTTCACTCCCTCCCATTCTTTGGCACTATCATTGATGCATGTGTAGTATCCTACTTATGTCACTTTCTGCCATCTTCACATAATAACTTTATCAAAAAAATGCTAAATGAGGATGTAGGTTGTATCAGATGAGTCTACTATTGTAATATGTGCTCTTTAAACACTTTTCAAGCTATTTGTGTTATTCTAATGAATTTTTTAGCCATTTATGTCTTCATGGGTGATCAGCCGGGTCATTTATAATTCAGTTCCTGATGAAGACCATGGTGTTTGGTATACCGAAAGTTTGACATTAAATTTGACATGACTGATCACTTGTGAAGCCATATTCAGTAAAGCTCACAGTGAAAGCATCAAGTCTTACAATTTTGTAACCATTTCTACATTGTGCCAAATGAGGCCAAAGTAGCGAATAATGTCTGAATTTATTTACAAAAGTATCAGTGAAGTAGCAGTGTAATCAATGACTGTACTGATAGATATGATGAATGAAAATGAACATGATGTGAATTTGATTGCTGCATTTAATAGCACATGGCTAAAACGGGGCCACATTTCTTCGAGTGATGCTGTGATGGCTACTTCTGTGGACTCAGGAAAACTGTAAGATGTGTTCCTCTCTAAATACTGCATGCACTGTCATGAAGATAAAGATTTCAGGGAATATGATTCTTCAATTAATTACACGCTCTAAATACTGCAACACTGTCTTGGAAATAAAGATGTCAGGACATTGTTGTTCAGTTACGTAGGTTCTAGTGGTGAAATGGAAACCACTGGAGTACTGGAAATTTTTAGTTGCTCATCAGCCTGTATGGGGAGAGGTGTGTGAATTACGTTGGAGATGGGGGTTCTAAAGGGTTCCAGAGAGTAAAAGGAAGCCAAGTTTATGGAGAAGATATTGCAGTTACTAAAATTTGAATGTGTAAGAAATTTGTGAAAGACAATGGGTGCAAAGCTTAGAAAATTAAAATCTATTATGAAAGGAAAGGTTCTTCCAGATGAGAAGCTGCTTGCATGTCATGGAAGATTGACAGATACTAAGATTGACCCCTTTCAGCAGTATTATGGACTGGCTATTAGGAAGAATACAGGCAAGTCCATTGCAGAAATGAAACAAGCTATTCTGGCCATTTATTTTCATAAATTATCTACTGATAGTAATTCACAGCTTGGTTTGTGTCCTAAGGGTGAGGATTGATGGTGCAGTTTTAAAAGATCTCAGATCACAAGTGAAATTTATAAGCATTTGGCAATTAAGGCAGTATTAGTGAGCGCTCTCAGACTAGTTACTCAAAAAGGTTTGCATGGTTGAACCCAAAATTCAAATGGAAGCTTTCATCATGTAATATGGGAAAGACTTCCAAGAACTATGTGCACTGGCAGAAAAACAACTTTGAAAATTGATGTATATGTATTATTTGTTATAATCTATCTCAGACGAGAACAATCATGTTGTAAACAATGAGGAGCAGACTCAACGTGCCACGTGTTTGACATATATATGTACAGATAAATTTTGCAACACTAGCTGTAGTAGCACTAACTGTTGGACAATATATTGAGTAAGACAGTACCGGAAACTTATTAAATGTATGTATTGCAAAATTCATATTATCGTGTGGTGGCATGATGGTTACGTATAGGGGTTTCTTTCTTAAGCATTGTGGAACAATGGTCATCCATTTGTCTCTCGTCACCTCTTAAGGTTTGCCTCAGTTGTTTTATTTCAGCAGAGGATATGCATGCTCTATGATGATATGCCAACTGCTTTTAAATTGCATACAGTTTAGATTCTGAGGTTATGAGGTACATATGTGAGATAAGAGGAAACAGTGTTATCTATCAGAAGTGACTCTGCACAATAAGCAATGTCTGAATCAGCATTCACCTCGACAGGGGTGTATCATATAAGAATACAATTTACTCAATCGGTTTACTGTAAAGATAAAGTAGATGTAAGCAGAATATATTAAAGTTTTCAGTGAAGTGTCCTACCGTGGCTATAAGGATCTGGTAAAACATAATGGACAATAACTCTTACCATCCAGTAAGGGTGGATCTCATTCCAAACAATGCATGGAGAAAACCTGAAGCACTATCTTAGCTGAGATCTAAGAATCCTTACAATGTGATGCATGTGACTACTGCAATAACAATGGCTCATATGTTCAATAATGCAATGGTTTATGTAACAACAAAGAGAGCAGTTAAATTCAGGTTATCTGAATGAGGTAAATTGGGCAGTAGCAACATTAATATTGTTGTTTAATTGCACACGCTCAGATATTATGTTAACCAATAGCATACTCGAGGTAGAGCGCGAAGGAATACTCTTTGTTCTAACAGCAAACAGATTAGCAAGTGTTTAATAAGTAATACAAGTTGGACTGCATATTATTTAACAATAAGTTATGTATAACTACACTTACCTTGTTTCATTAAATGTCACTGTTGTAAACATTCCAATAGAGTTCACAAGCCTAGAAAATATGTACCTGTGGTATATTTATAGGATACTGAGAAATGAAATTGTAGACTTTTCTCTTCCTGAAGTTCATTCATGCTGAACTACTTCCAGTATTGTACTTCGTTAAAAATACTGGCAAACAGCCATAAGCTTTTCTCCACTAATCAATAGCCTAATAGTGTTCCGTTAATGTGTCTCTGCCTCTCACTTTCACAGTATGTGTATTTTTGGTAAAATTTCATCATTGAACTTTTTTTATTGAAAGGAATACTTCTACCACAGGAAAGCCATAGATAAGAGTAAAAATGACACTGCTAACAATGGAAGCAAAAAAAATTGCAGTATCTATTAGCAGAGCTCCATGTGGTGTTTGCTGGGTAATGCTAATATGTTGGATGTTGCATTAATAGAGAAATCAGCTACTCAATACTTGTAAGAGTATTATTTTGGACCCTGTTATGTACAAATTGGCTAAAGTGGACCAAAGTCTAACTGTTGAATTTGTGTTCAGAAGTTATATTCCAAGCTTTCTTTTTTAAGCCATTGTTTGTCCTGTTTCCTAGCACTCAGAATATTGTGAATGCTGCTTTGGTGAAGTAGGCCAATTTCTTCGCTAACATTTTCACTCACATGTATTCTATATGCATCTATGTTTATTGATATATGCATATGCTCACATTTTTCTCTTACACATTTAAAAGATACAGTACCAGGATGACCGAGCTTTGCTTGGTTTATCTTTTCTTTTCCCTTTTTTTAATTGTGAGTGATTTTTTTTCTTTTGGGGAGAAGATACTTATTTAGATAAACTTGAAAAGCAAAATGTTAACTAAAAATAAATTTTCATCCTAATTGTTGGAGCCGTTTCCATGATAAGACCTTTAATATCCTGACTTGTTTGTTGAAATTGGCCCATTAACAGAGAAATTATGGCCAAAATAAGGTTTTGGCCAATTTTGACTGTTACACATTGACTAAGACTCACCAATATGTGTCCTGTGTAACGATCCAGCAGAAATGAACGAATACCACTTGAAGACCTGTGAAGCATTAAGATCAGAAGAAACTACAGTTCAAAAGTATTGGAAAGCACGAATGCTAATGGCTTCATTGCCAGATGCAAGGCACTAGAAAACAACAACATTGACTAAGATAGCTAAGTCAACTTTCTTTAGGATTTTTGAAAGCTATTGATGAGGCCTTTAATATCCTGGCCTGTTTGTTGAAATTGGCCCATTAACGGAGAAATTATGGCCAAAATAAGGTTGAGTAATTGTGACTGTTATGCATAAAATTGTTTTTTCAGGAATTACACCTATATAAACTTAAGCAAAAACCTGTCTGAATACAAAATTTGATCGAAATCGTTAGAGCCATTTCCAAGTTGCATGGAATATATATACCTGTATACAAGAATTGCTCGTTTAAATATATAAGATTGTGACTGTTACTCGTAGACTAATATAGCTAAGTCAACTTTCTTTAGGTTTTCTGAAAGGTCTTGACAAGACCTTTAATATCCTGGCTTGTTTGTTGAAATTGGCCCATTATCAGAGAAATTATGGCCAAAATATGGTTTAGAGTAACTGTGACTGTTATGCATAAAATTGCATTTTTTCAGGAATGACACCTATATAGATAAACTTAATAAGCAACTATCTGAATACAAAATTTGATAAAAATGCTTAGCTGTTTCCAAGGTGCGCGGAATATATTTATATACAAGAATTGATCGTTTAAATATATAAGATTCTATTGTCTGTCAGAGTGATAAACAAGTAGTTTACAACATTTTGTGTGCTGAGGGCAGCAGGGCAGCCTATGATAATATCTACAAGGGCAGTTTGATAAGTCTGTGACTTTGACAAGAAATTGCAATGTCACAGCAGAAGAAATGGTGAGCAAAGTTCCCAATATTGTTATGGATGGCCGACGAGTGAAAACCCATGATATAGCCCAAGACCCTAGATATCTCAAGTGCATGGGTATGTAATATTCTGCATGAATATTTGAATATGAGAAATCTGTCACCGAGATGGGTGCCGTAACTGCTCGCTGTTGACAATAGGCAGAATTGTGTGACCATTTGAACATGTTCCAGTGCAATCCAAATTAGATTTTGTGGCAGTTGATGAAACCGGATTCATTACTATCAGCCTGAGACAAAGCAACAATCCAAGCAATGGATTTCCTTTGGCAAACATCTCCAAAAAAAAGTGAAAACCGTTTTGTCAGCAGGAAAAATCATGGCACCCATTTTTTGGGATTTATCCATTAACTTGAAAAGGGTAAACAATCTCAGATTCATATTATGTCACAATACTGAAACAATTTCTCAGAGAACTGTTAAAGAAAAGACCCCATCTGATGAAGAAAAAGGTTCTCTTTCACCAGGATAATACACCCATGCACATATGACATTGCCATTGTAAAATTCGTGGGAATTGGGTCACAAACTGCTACCTCATCCACCCTATTCTCCAAATTTGGCTGTAAGCTACTTCTTCCTGTTTGCAAACCTCAAAAATTGGATCGGTGGGAAAAAATTCACATCCAATGTAGACTTCATGTCAGAAACTGTATTTTGCAGATTTTCAAAAATTGTATTTTATGGAAGGGTTAAAAAATTGGAGAAATATTGATCAAGATGTAAAGTTAAAACGAGACTATGTTGTTAGATAAAGCTGATTTTTTGGGAAAATATTTTCTTTAAAAAATTGTGAACTTAACACACCACCCTCATATTTCAACAGTTCCTAAAATTTGCAGGTTTAGATGATTTCCTAATATTTCTCAACTTATCCCACTGCTGTGCTTTCCTTTATTATAAGTGAGTTTTAAGGAATTCTAATATTAAATGGAGAAGGGAGTGGTTGAGAGTTGACTGATTATAAGGTACACAGAATTACTCTAATTTATTTAATAGTTTCACCTTTACAATATTAATGAAGAATGTATTAGGGAAACAAAGTAAACAACCGTTTAATTCTATATGGAAACTAACTAACATATATGTATACTCTATTGCAGCTGATGCTTTCAGGAATTACGGGGCTCTTATTACTTTGCTGTTGTCGCAAAGAATACCCTGGGATGCCTCTAGGGATTTGGATATTCTCTTTCAAGGTAGGTATGAACCATACAACTCTTACTATTGGGATGTCTTATGGGTTAAGAGAAGGGAATTTGAAAATACTAAGTTTTTTTTAATACATATGTGCTAGTTTTCATACTTGCTCAAATTGAGCTAAATGAATCTTAAGATCTTTCCTGAAAAGTGCATACTTTGTTAACACAGGTTAATTCAAAATGATTGAAATAGAGTGAATGCTGCTGTTATTACTAATGAATTTATTTTACAAATACAAATATAACTTGAAATGTTGACTGCCCAAGTTCCCATGGATATTCATAAATGTTTAATGAGGCTCCATTTGTGTCAGATGGATGATTATGTGATACTCTATTTCTTGCCAGACCCCTTCCAGCATAACCTGATCAAGCGAGTTAACTATAATTGAAATTGAGTTTTTATTTATGGATGCTCTTTAACTACTGTGGTTTTCAGCATCCCATTCTATATTGGCGAGGAGGCAGGTGCATTTGCTAAGTCTGCATGTCGTCTGCCGGAGTTATCTACCCATGCATCTGCCTGATATAGATGTGCAGCAGTACTTCTGTTGCCATCTTTTATCAGTCTGGCAGCAGTCATGGGAAGCATTAGCTGGCATTTAATTGCAGACAATTAAGGACAACGTACAACCTTTGACGTTCTACAGGGATTACAGGTGGGCAGAAGTTATTCTCACCCACTTGGGGATAGCTCACACGCGAGCCACTCATGGACACATTTTGCGTGGTGACCTGGCACCTGTCTGTCCGATGTACGGTATATGTCTGTCTTTGTTGCACGTCCTACTTGATAGTTCATAATATGCTCATGAGTGGCCAGTCCCTTGGCTTGGGCATTACACTGTAGTCAATTCTTGGTGATGACCCCGTATCTTGGATAAGGTGCTGTGTTTGGTCTCTGAAATTGGGTTCGTCAAGCAAGTTTAACTTGTATTTTATGTTTGGAAGCATTATGGACTTCTAGTGTGTGATGTTTATTTACATTTTACCTTTCTAACTTTGGTATTTCTCTTTCATTTTTTACTCTTTTGTTTTACTATTCACATTCTGAGTTTTTAACGTACTGGATGTATGTTTTAGTGTTTTAACTCTGTTTTAACCTTTACTTTTCAATGTTTTGCCTGCTTTCACATTCACTTTTTAGGTTTTAACTGTTTCTCATTTTAGTTTACTTTACCTTTTAACCACATGAGTTTTTTAGTGTTATAGACTTTTTAAGCTTTGACCTCGGTCCCAAATGATGTAGCTGTTGATGGGCCCTTAAACTCCACTCACTCACTTATCCACCCCAATTCTATATCAGGCGTGAAAATCCACTTAATTTTACTTAGGGATCTCTTTATGAGGCTTGAGGTTCTTTTATGTTCCATTAATCTACGACATGAGACTAAGGGCTTTACTTCCCTCCTGAGGTCATGCTAAGGATTTTTACACTTCAAAAATCCACTGCCCTCCAATGGACCTGCAACCTCAGGAACCAACAGCTAGCATATTACCCCTAGACCATGGAGGACGACTGATTGACTAGCTGCTATAAGTCCTATGGAAATGTGGGTATGTACATCATGTCCTTTACATGACCCCCAAAGAAAAACTTGCAGCCAATCCAGCATTGTGGAAGATGCTCGTTAAAATTACCGAGTACTGGGTTACTGTATTGCTACAAAATAAAGCTGTGTACCTGTTCTTTTAAATGAGTCAACAACCACTCTGCTTGTCAAGATAGATTATCCCTGACTTTTTCTATTGTTGATGCCACCATTCTGATTATCAATGCACATCTTAGAGCACCACCAAGTGTTCATTGTTTTCATTGTGTCCAACCGGAACTTGCTGTTAACCTTCCATGTTATATTTACATAAATTCGTTACAATAAAAATATGGTAAGATTCTCTTTTCTACCAATCATTTTGAATTACTGTTTATAATAATATAGTTATCCTAGATAGTAGAATGTACTGCACAATCTAATTATAAAGCAGTCTATATGAGGCAATATATCATTTCAAGAGGTTTCTTTCAGTTTTCATAATGGAGGAATGAAAAACAGTGTGGAAAAATTCTTAACATATTTAATTAGTGTGAATTGGATTTATAAGTAGATGTAAGTCCAAGAAAGGTAATTTGTGGGAAGTTGAGGAATAAACTAATGTAAGAAAAATTTGAGGAAGAAAGAAAGCCTTCCAACTGAAGCTGAATCTATTTTAAGCTTACTCCCCTCTTACTTAGTAGTATAGTCAGTCTGGGTGGCTCAGTTGGTTAGATGTTGGCCTACTGATTCCAAGGTTGCAGGTTCAAATCTGGTCCCAGATTGATGGTTTTTAAGTGTGCTTAGAAATGACAGTTCCATGTCAGTAGATTTACTGGCATGCAAAAGAACTCTTGTGGGACAAAATTCCGGCACACCTGCGATGCCAATGTGATCCTGGCAATCACAGTATCATTAAACAAAAAAATAATTCTCAGGGGAGTATATGAAATGAGTAGGTTAAAGTCATAACTCACATGATCCGAAAACCTAAATGTTGGTAAACAACTGAAAACCAATTTGTATTGGTTAAACACAATTTCCATTTGGGTGGAAGTTATTACGAAAAACTATGCCTAAATATTACGAATTACCTTTCAAACTGTCTTTATTTGTGAAAGAATTAAAATTATTTGGCCTTAAATAGTGGATCATGTGAGTTTTGACCCCAATCTCTGGATCATGAGAGTTTTGAAAAGTATCCTTTTGGAACATTTAAGTTTTGATGGTAAACATTCAAGAACAACGCTTGAATATCACCAACAAAACAAGCTAGTTGACCACTGAAATAAATTAAATAACCAATTAAAATGAATTAAACAACTGTTTAGGAACGTTAAACCTTATTTTATCTTTGCAACTTGATAGATAGCAACTTCCGCTGGCAATCTTGCTAATTTGATTTAGTTTCTTTTCCACATTTTTGGAGCAGCTGCACGGTTCTGTGGTGCAATAGTTAACACCTTTTCTTCCATCACTATATGCGTGAAAATCTTTACAATTTAATCGCTGAACTTGATGGTATTTATAAAACACTGAGCACAGTCCTTCAGCTCAAGTACAGAGCGATACAATGGCGAAGAGCAGAGAGAGGTCAGGAATCTACCGATTGCTGATTGGTCGAAAAAGCGATGGAACAAAACTCGCAAGATCCAAAGGATCATGAGATTTTTGACATAAACCAGGAAGTATGTCACCTATTTAAACGTGAATCAAGTGAGAAATGAAACCAAATTTCTCTGCAATCATATTCTGCACAGAAAACTGAATTGCAACATAGAACTACCTCCATTTTGCATTTTCTGGATCATATGAGTTATGACTAATCTACTCAGATAAATAATATATTACAAGTAACATTTTAGTATTTTGTGCTTTAATTAACACCAGAATTAAATTAACAGATAAATAATATATTACAAGTAACATTGTAGTATTTTATGCTTTAATTAACACCATTACACATTGAACATAAACTTCTACTATGGAATACATTAAATAAATCGCAAACCAAATAAAGAAAGGAAGGTGGTAAAGGTAGAGAGGGAAGGGAGAAATGAATGTGGAAGCCATAAAACATATAGTATTGAATGTTCCAGGGGATGGGTAGGATTTTCCCTCCCACCAATGATTTTATACCCAGAATTTCCCCCTCCCCCCAATAAAATATCCGGGAGGGGGGTAGTTTATATGAGGGCTGATCAACAAAGACTAAGACTGCTTTTTTCCTGTAGCTTTTGTGATAGTTTCGTATCTGTAACAAATATTTGAAAAGAGCGGGGTTTTATGTATAATGTCGGTAGGCAGCAGCACCCTGGTATTGGTAGGTACTCTATTTTGTAGACCCTATGTGCATTTCGCATACCAGACAGTGGAGGTGACATGAGAGGAACAGTACAGTGCAATTAAATTCTGTTTTCATTTATACCATACAGCCACTGAAACTTATGAAAAACTGAAGCAAGCGTACAGTGAAGATGCACTACCTCGTGCAAGTGTTTAGGTGGTTCAAGGACTTCAAAGAAGACTGACTTGTCAGTGTTAAGCAAGATGGGCCTGGTGTTTCAGCTTCTGCTGTGACTGAAGTCAACACAGCTGCTGTGATTGTCCGAAAGGACCGGCGTATAACATTACGTAACCTCAGTGAAATGTTGAGAATTTCATATGGCAGTGTGTTTACAATTATGCACGACCATCTCCATATGACCCGAGTTTGTGCTTGTTGGGTGCCATGTCTGTTGACTCCCGAACAAAAGGCAGTACGAATGGAGACAAACCGTGAGGTGCTGCGTTTCTTTGCTGATGGAGAGGATGCATTTTTTTAAATTGACTATCACTGGTGATGAGTCATGGCTGCATCATTATGATCCTGAAGGAAAACAAGCCAGCACAATGTGGAAATCACCAGGTTCTCCAACACCAAAAAAGGCAAAAGTTGTTCCATCTGCAGGGAAAGTGATCACATTTTTTGACTGTAATGGAATGATTTACCAGCATGCAGTTCCCCCTTACACTACTGTTACAGCAGCATACTACACGTCAGTACTGGCTACACTGAGGAAGCACATTGCAAAGAGACGACCAGAGCTTTCTCGGACTGAGTGGCTACTTCATCATGACGATGCATGGCATCACGTCGCAAATTAAGTCATGCACTTTCTGGCTCGATTCAACATTACCTGTGTACCACATCCACCTTATAGCCCTGATCTTGCATCCTGTGACTTTTTATTCCCATTACTAAATGCAAAGCTTAGGGGTATTCGATTTGAGAACTCTGAAGCAGTGCTCAAGAAAAGTGAGGCGATTCTCAAGGGCCTGACAAAGAATGGTCTGCAGCACATGTTCAAGGACTGGCAGAGACGCTATAAAAAGTGCATTGAAGTAGGAGGGGACTACTTTGAAAAAGATCATGTAAACAATGATTTGGAGTAACAAACATCTGTGAAAAAACATCAGTCTCAGTCTTTGTTGATCAGCCCTCGTGTAAAGAGACAAACAGCGAAACACATACTACTAAAATGCTTTCTCCCCATCAACTTTTAACCATTATGCACCTTGCATGGGACTACATAAAAGGGAAAGAGTGTTCCTGATTAAAAAATTGAGTTTCTACTCTTTGTTATAATACCTGTCTTCTTGTAGTACTTGATGAACACTTACAACTAATTCTGCTTTATGTAAAATGTGATATATTATACACTATATGTTTACATAATATGTTTGTGCTTTAATGATAAATGACAATAGTTTCTGTTGATTTATCATGCTCATTCAGCTCATTCTTTTTTTTTTTTTTTTCCCAAAAAATTGTTTATTTTCTTGTTGCAAGTCAATCAAGAAGATGCTATTTAGTGCAGAATGATGCAATCATCTGTGGTTTCTGAAATATCACAAATATTAACATGACAAAATTTGCAATGTATACCCTTTTAAAAATATTTACTTTAAAGCCAATTTCAATAATTTTCTCTTATGTAGGCCATGCACACACTGCAGCCTTTAACGTGTTCCCAGTCTGAACGGAACTCTCATTTACCATACTATTCATTGGACTGGCTTTTTATTAGATGCTTGTTCTTGCTCTTTCTTTCACGTCAAGTGTAATCCATTAACATATTCAAGTAGTATTGAAACACAAAAAGAACAAAAATCATCTACAAAAATTGTCCGTTCGTATATTTAGATTTAAAACAGTTTTATCTGCATCATAACCCAATAAGGCCAGGTACTTAAAACAGTATATATAATTTGTCCCAAAATAGAATTAAATACGTCAAGACGTGACTTATTTCAAACATGTAATCGACTTTGTATTACATCATTCTTCCATTTTTAAGAAGATAACCAATTTATTGATATTGTAATTGTTAAATACCATATTTCAATTGTATGTAAAGAATTAAAGGTTATTTTGAATATTTAATGCCAAAAATGTTAGAGATAGATTAAAATAGCTTTCTTAGCATTTTCGGGATTATAAAAATATACAGAAAATGACATCACAGAATGACACTACTAAAGGCACACATGTGCAGATGGATACATGTGCATATAGCTCAAAAGATGCAGAAGTATTAGTCTTTCTCTTTTCCGATAACATTGGTAGGCAGTAGATGTGTTTTATATGTGTGCATCCAAAACTAGTAATGGTGAAGTGGCTATGTGTTTGAAGATTGTTAATTAGAGAAAAATAGGTAATACATCGATTCACTTCAAGAAGTTAGCATGAAGTGTACAAATTAGTGAAGGAATATAGGGCCAACAAAATATAGTGTTAGAAAACATGTTTGGTGAAATATCGCTAAATCTTCAAACGTGAAATCTCAACGGTGCTAAGGAAGTCGATCCAGTGAAATAAAAGATTTGTTACTGTGATATAATTTTAAAAAAAAGTGAAAGAGAAGGTGCGAATAAAATATGCAAAAGTTAAACCCCTAGTCCACTATTCATTTCACCGTGTACCACGACCTGAGATAGCAAAGATTCAAAGGCTCAAAGACCCAGCAAACTACATATTCTTTTATAAAACAGCACTAAAACTTTTGACAAATTATCTTTGGTTGGTAGAACAGAAATATCTGCTAAAAATTGCAGAACATTGTTTGGATATTGCAGAAACAATTGAAAGTTGTTTGAATGAGAGGCTGTTTCTAAATCTGCTATTCATTATCTTCAAGGGCCGGGCAGCTGGTGCTCAGAGAGTGCAGATTGCTCATGACCTCTATGTATAAATTGTATATTTAGCAGGTTAAAAAAAAGGTGACTAGGTACCATGCGAGTTGTCTGGTTTATCTCTTCTTTCTACTGGCAAGGAGGGGCACACATTTATGGCTTTCATCAGGAACCAAATCTGAAATGATAGTCATGTAAATCTTGGCCTACCCTGACTTTGTGACCAATTAAGGACAAAAATTGTCAGGCCATAGTTCTACCCTGCATGACGTTTTTGATCATCAGATGGAGGCAAAAAATAGTTACAACTCAAAATATAATTCTTTCAAACTAAGCTACGCAACAAATATCAATACTTGAAAGCAATTGAATTTCCTGAAATAAACAGGTATATTAGATTTTGTTATTACACTTTTGGAGGTTGTAGATATCAAAATAAGCTATACAATAATGGTAAAATCTCAAAAATGTGTTTTTTCTTTTCTTAAAGTTGTAGGCATTTGTTCTCAACCATCAACATGAAAATTTAATTTGCTTTAAGTATGTTGGAAATGAGCAATGTCTCGACCTATGCTTTTAACCATAGTGTTTCTACATCACTGTTTACTGGACTCTCTATCACTTTCCCGAACAAAATAAAAATTCTGGGAGGCCACTAGTTATCAGTTTGAAGTGTCTTTTTAGTTGTAAGAACTTTATACAGCTGATGTACAGCCATGGAAAAAATGAGCACATTAGGAGAGCAGAATGTTTCAAAGTCTCATGTGCTGTTGCAGCTGTTTACACAGGTCGATATTTTCAACAGGCAGTCTGAGTTTATGCATAGTCTATTCCATGCGTTACTGTCTGTCAGACATACTAATCAGCAGTTTGCTACACTGCTACTTCCTTTATTAGGAACAAATACACATGTGAGTGGTGATTCAAGAGACATCCTATTTGTGAGGCCAACAGACGATAGCATGTGGAGTAGAGACTATCAAGAAACTTAGCTATATGTTGGAAATATTCACTTGTGAGAACTGCACTGCAGCACAACATGGAACTTAGAAATATCTATTCTTCTAATGCGGTCAATCATTTTATCCATGGCTGTACAAACAGTTTGCTAATAAGCAAAATTGCTCAGCACTAATGTGTTTTTTTATTACAGGCCATCAGTGTGTGTCTGGCAGTTGTGGCAGCCGTGGCATGCTTTTGTGCTAGTGTATTTTCTCTCCTGCATCTGATATTTCTAGCTCATATGAGCTGTGAGCCAGCACATGTACTTAATGCAACCTGTGTATGCAAAAGTTTAAGAAATGCTACAGACATAGCAAAGGAAGGCAAGGTGTACCATTATATAGATCTGAACTGTCCAGAAGTGAGCAACATTCTCAGCATACTTCTCATTGGCTCCTGTGCTGCAAATGGTATTGGTGGAATTCTGTGCACCTGGTATGTTTTTCTTCACTGGACCAGTCGTTATGCCTACTTATATTCAGAGGTGCAAACTAGTGACAGCAAACCTGTAGTTATATCAAATAAAATGGGCAACAGATCTGCATGGAAATAGTGCATTAAATGTTAGTAAAGCAATGCAGAAGAAACTGTCGTTCAAATATAATATGCTACAGCATTTACTTGATTGTAGTTTATAAAATTAAATTATGAAAATACTTATTTAACTAACAACATGCATAGGAATTTCCACTTCCTATGCTAATAAACAGTGTACTGTTAATTCATTGTGATAAAAATAATTATGTGGAACAATCATTGTGTTTGCAAGAACTTGAGAGTTGTAAGTACAACATAGCAAAAGAGCACTTCATCCAAAGTTATATTTTTATAAGTTGAAAGCTTTATTGTACAACTATACAATAAATAATATCCTTTTATGCGTTTACTTTTAACATTCATAGAGATAAGAATACATATCAGTAGAGTAGTAGTATTGATAATGATACAAAATGTATTGCTTTAAATGGTATCCAGTAATTCCTTGAGCTGTTGAGAGCAAAAGAAAAGTTCTTCCAAGAAAATATTTATTACTGGTCATAGGATTGTTTAACAGATAAATAAAAATCTGATGTGCTACATTCACACGACTTGCTTTACCCATTATTATTGCAAAAGTTTATTCTTATATCTACTTCAAGTTAATTGTGATACAGCGTTTGCATAAACATTTTCATTACAAATTTCATTGTAGGTACAAAGAGAATATAGAGACACATGAGCGTTCAAAAGCTGGTTGTTATATAGTGGTCTTGTAGTTGCATACACTTTGCATGACATTGTGAGAAATAAATGAATGGTGATAGCTTTAAGCAATCAGCAAATATTGAAAAATTCAAATCAGATAAGATACCTTGGAAAGTTATTTAAAATAAATTGAATGCTTTAAAGAGATCTGCATTTCTAAGTTTGTGTTTATCTCTTATGGCTTATCCATCATATAAAAGTTCTTCTGAATGAAAAGGATTCACAGAAAATTCAAAAAAATATATTTTGTCATTTAACAATCTTAAACATATGGTATTTAATCAAAGTAGTTAAGAGCAGGATTTAAGCTAGAAAATAAAACAATGGCACAAAACAAAATTTACTTTTGTGCAAAATTCTGCCAGCAGAAAATTTTATAAATTATTAATGAGGATTTTGAAAGTGAAACGTGTGTATATTGAATTGAAGGCAACAGTAATCTACTAAATGCTATTTTATTATTCTTTTAAATTAAGTTTTAAAGAATTATTTTATAATCATCATTTACATTACTGCCCATATTAAAACACTTTTAAACTGTTAAAACTTCTAGCTTCTTAAAAAATGCACATGTACACAATGTACATTTGACAAGAATAAGTGAACCAGGCAGACTTGATCAGAAATCACTTCCACTAGCTGGGAGGGAAAGTGACTTCGTTTTTGTCTCTGTGGCAGATTGACTTATTGAAAGGTTGTGTTTATAGCCTCTTTCATTTGCTGCCTCATCTGTGAATGTTGTTTTAAAGTTTGTTACATTCTTCCACCATGAGTACCAAAAACCAACAAAAGCACCTGCAGCTGAAAACCGAACATTTTTCCATGAGGAGGATATTTTGAGGTGGGATTTGTTTTCTTCAAAATCTTTTAGTTGATGTTTTGGAAGGTACTGAACACCAAATTAAGTTTGAGAGGTAGAACTGGAACTTAAAAATTCAATGCCACAGCTGGGATTTGAACCACAGACCTTTCGCTTACCAGGCGGCTGCTCTAACCATTGAGCTACTGTGACAAACTGCCAGAATGGCATTGAATTCTCAAACCAGTTTTTGTGTTTCTCCTGGCAGTTTGTCACAGTAGCTCTATCGTTAGAGCAGCTGCCTGGTAAGCGGAAGGTCTGGTTCAAATCCCAGCTGTGGCATTGAATTTTTAAGTTCCAGTTCTACCTCTCAAACATTGCCCACACACGGCTTGTGTGTTTAAATACACCAACAGTAAGTTTGTTGGCATAAATAAATATTAATTACCAAATTAAGTATTTATCCAACATTTTTATTTTGGGTTAAGCTGCCCACAACGTACATTTTTCTAATTTTTTTTTTATTCAGAGGGCCTTAAAACATTTCTCCAGTGAAATGCTGGTGGCAAATTTTTTGATGAAATACTGCTGTGCTTACTCTACCTACTATAATATATTTACTGTAGACATAAAGTAGATGTACACAGAAACATGTGGTGGAGATGAACCTCATTGGCTGGTGTATTTTGATACTCCCGTATTCTTCCATAATATAGTTCCATGGCTTATTTAGCTTCTTGCTTTACCTGTCTTCAGTAAACCAATGAAGTCGTCGTAATGTAGATTATAATACTGTAATGTAACATACTGCAGCAACACACTTTATATCTTATCGCCAGTTGCATGCAAAATGGAAACAAGATCGGGTACAAGTGGTATTTTTAAACACGTACGAGGAAAGCCTTTAAGGAATGGTGAGGTTATTAGATTAAATGTATTCAATAAGTTTTTGGAGAAATATCCTACTGTGACTATAAACAATCTGGTAAAGTGTGATAAAAAAAAAAGGACAATGGCTCTTGCCATTCAATAAGAGTGGAGCGCATTCCAAACCATGTGTAGAAGTCTGAAGTGTTATCTTGGCTGAGATACAAGAATTCTTTCTTACAATGTGATATGTGATTATTGCAATAACAATGGCTCTCAGATGTTCAATAATGCAATTGCTAATTAGCAACAAAGAGAGCAATTAATGCTTTCCCATACAATAGCCGTGAGTAGGACATGATTGGAAAGGGTAGGGTGAAAGTGTAAAGGCTATTGTATGGAAATTGACATTATAGTTGGTTAAACTAGAAGTCCAGGGCTTAAGTACTTACATTGTAAGCTGCCAGTAAGGCATGTTATCTAAGAGTAAATTGAGATCTCCTAGTGTGGTTTACGGGAATAATGTGAGCGAGTTGGAGAATTTGTCATATCGGCATGTTGGCCATGATAGCTTAGTGGTTAGAGGAGCTGGGCGGTAACCGGTACATCCGTGGTTCAAATCCCGGTCATGGCATTCGATTTTTCAGTCTCACTCTACCCTTTCCAACAAAGAGAGCAGTTAAAGTCAGGTTATCTGAACGAGGTGAAATTGCACTGTGACAAAATCAATGTTATTGTTTACATGCACTCATGCAGATATTGCGTTAACCAATAGCATGCCAGAGGTGGAGCTCAGTGTGAATCATGGAGGAATACTTTACTTTATTCTAACAACAAATGGATTATAGGTATATGTCGGAAAAAGTACAAATACCTTTTTGGCTTCAATGAGCATCAAAACGTGTGTTTCCGTTGATATGGAGCTTTTGGGTAGAACACTATTTCCTCTTTTTACCACAGTAGAAGCGGATCCTCATGCCTTCAACCCACTATCATTTTTATATGACTTCTACAATTAATTCTGACTAAAGCTAATTTCCAGCTACTTTATGTTAATTGAGATAAATCTTTGCACAAAAGTCATTACATGTGTTCTTCTAGGTACAGCCATGGAAAAAATGATTTAGTGCATTAGGAGAGCAAAATATTTTTTTAAGTCCCACGTCATGTTGCAGCATGGTTTACACAAGCCGATATTTCCAACATGCAGTCGAGTTCATTGATAGTCTCTGTTCCATATGTTATCGTCAGCCGGGTTTGTGTGTCAACGATGATATTATATGGAATGGACACTATCAATAAACTCAACTGAATTTTGGAAATATTGACTTTGTAAACTGTGCTGCAACACAATGTGGGGCTTTGAAATATTCTGCTTTCCTAATGCACTCAATAATTTTTTCTATGACTGTAAAAGGGGAACAGAGCAAACCGAATCTAGTCAGTATCACAAACTCATCATTAAATGCTGACTTTTATATTCTATACCCTGTCCAAGACATTCTAAGAAACAACTGAACTACAATGATTTAAAAACACTTACATTTAAAGCTTTCCCTACCCACACTTCTACAAACTATTCTTACAAAAAGCTTATTATTCTATCTACTTTATGCTAATTGAGATAAACATTTGCAGAATTTTTTAATTACTATTTTGTTGCAGGTACAAGGAGGATACAGCAGACTTATGCAAGTCGAATCCATCATTAGTGATAACTTTGAAATTCCATTCTCTTTGCATGACCATAAGGAGGGAAAAAAAGTGATTTAGCAGTTGAAGTATTTTGCAATTCAAAAATGATGTGGGATTTTTGTGTAGGTTTTCATTTTCAGTCTTGGTGAGGAGATGACTTACTTCGTCTAGCACTTGTATATGTAGTTTACTTACAAACCAAACTGAACCTTCTCTGAGAAGACTAAGACCACGCCACCAATGATGTCCACAGCAGGTGTGGACGAAATGTCTGGACCTCAACTCCAGCAGTGAAAGCTTCTGACTACTCACGAGATCTACATTTTTTGTACAGTAAGATTTGGTCTATCTCTTATAGTTTATGCAAGTCATCAAGAGTAAACAGGACTACATGGGCTATAGCCAGAAAATTCAAAACATACATTTCATTTGCCATAAAAGTATCTTAAACATATGGCATTTTAATAAAAATCGTTAGCCATTTTTGATAAAATCACAATTTTCAAAAAAAGTTTTGTTTAAAGGTTAGTTTAGGGTGCAGTAATTTTCTTCAAAACTTTCAAGTCCCATCTTTGAAAGATATTAAACTTAAATACCAACTTTGGCTTTCATTAGACTTCGTTTTTGAGTTATGCTGTTCACAGACACACACAGACCTTCTAAACATGCTTTTTTGGATTTAGGGGACCTCAAAACATACTTCTGGTGAAATCTCGACATTGAAATTTTGGGTCGAATACCTTCCCCTGCTTACTATAGAGAGTAGGGAAAGTAAAAATTCATAGATTCGCCCATAGATATTTGACAAATTAGAAAAGATTTACAGAGAGCATAACATTCAATTGGTGCCAATCAACAAATATGCCATAGAAAAACATACTGGGCTCTACCATTAGAGATACCTCCAAATAGAGAATACACAATCTATCAAACAGAATGGAATAATTACAAACAATTTATGTAAGGAAAAACTGAGGTGCTTGGAAACAAGGACCAAGAACATTTCAGGTGCGTAAATCATAAACCCCTAGTAAGATCAGCAGTTGCAACCCATTTTGGAAAGAAAATCACATTAATTCAGAACCCAACTATTAAAGCAAATAACAGGAAATCTAGAGTTGTCAACATGGAAACACTTCATCTGAAAAAATAAGGATGGAGTATTCACTTTTGACATTCAACAAAGCAAGCCATTGAACAAGTTCCTAGAAGTGACCACTAGAGCAGTTTATGGAAGGTTCAGTTTCATCACCCAAGATTAGTCTACAGGCGGAACACAAAATAACTGGAACCGAACTGTTGTGCATGCATGCTTTGTAGCTACAAGTTGTGCTGCTAGGTGGTGTTAGTTTGGTGTCTCCCGCGTCCATTAGTAAGTTGGCATCAGTCTGAGTTAGGTGGTTTGCTTGTGCTGCTTTGTTTGCATTTCTGCTTGAACCCTTTGGCAATTAATGAGAAGGTCGACCACAAGGAACAAGGATTATGTGTGAAATTTTGTTTTCTGTTAGGGAAAACTGCAGCAAAGACTGCTGGGATGCTTCAGCAAGCCTTTAATAATGATGTTTTGTGGAAAACATTGGTCTAAGTGGTTTGCCTGTTTCAAATCTGGCAACATGTCAACTGAACACATGCCACATGTCTCCTTTGACAGGAAGAAATGACGAAAACATTGTGAAAATCAAACATGCAATTGATGATTGTCAAAAGACCATTGACCACGTTTCTGAGGAAACAAACATTTCATGGAGCATGGTCCAGTGAACTTTAACCAAATATTTGTACATGAGATGGGTAACTGCAAAATTTGTTCCTCACTTGCTCACAGATGACCAAAGAGAAAACTGTGAATGTCTACCGTGACTTGAAGACTGAAGTACAGAACAATCCAAAGTTTCTTAAAAGAATTGTGATTGGGGATGAGTGTTAGTGCTATGGGCGAGATCTAGAATCAAAGCAAGCATTGAGCCCCTTTCAAATTCACCATGACCCAAGAAAGTACATCAAGTGTGATCCAATATTGATTTGTTTTTTTGATGTGAATGGCATTGTCCACAAAGAGTTCTTTACACCAAGACAAACAGTGAACAAACATTTTTATCTGGATGTTTTACAAAGATTATGAAAGAGAGTGCAACAAAAACGGCCCGAAATGTGGAGAAATGGGAACTGGTTACTTCACGACAATGCTCCAGCCCACACAGCTGACAGTCTGACAGTTTTTGACAAAAAAATGGCATGTTGATTGTGCTCCATCCACTGTACTCAACTAATCTGGCTCCATCAGACATGCAATAAGAAAGTACCTAGGATGCAGCCAAGCTACAAGTATTCAGACAGGTGATTACTGATAACCTCCTAGTGTTGACATGTTTGTCACTCTAGGTCCGGTGCATTACTTGCACAGTTGTGCCCTGAACTGCATACAACCTTGACTCCAGTCTAACAAATGCCAATCAATAGATTTACCTTGCAAAAGTTGTAATTCCAGAACAAAGGATACTATTCCCTTGAGCAATATATAAAATTAAATGAAACAACTGAACATTTCTTCATAGTAGAAACAAACAAGGAATTTGGAAATCTGAGTTTAGGAACACTACAGGCAATTAAATCATTCCACCTATATTTTAAAAACAATTACAAGAACTACATTTGGAAATATCACCTAATGAGACTTTTAGTAAGTTTCTGCAACTTTATTAGAGGGTTACAACTTGCCTACATCAACAAATCCTCAGTCAAGCATAGGCTGAAAATATAGCTGATTGATCTCCAAAACAGTCCCTAAATTAATACTAATGTAAGTGGTGTATACAAGTCACAATTTTTATTTTTTTCCAAACTCTTTCCCTCAGAATAATTTAAACAAAATTCAATTACAATAATAAGGCTTTTGATGAATCCATGGAGTATATCATACGCAAGGTTTAACTTGATACACAACCATTTTTCTGCTACCTGACCAGCCTAGGGGGTGGGGTGCATTAATGATGGTCTGAGTGCTGAAAAACTGTCAGTCATCCTTCACTGCAGTCTCCCAGTGTCACTTGTAATAGTGGTGTTACCAGTTGCACAATGGCAGCGAAAAAAAGAAAATATGCTGATATCTTTCGGCTTCCATAATTCACTGACTTTGTTATTGTTACAAGCAGGTGTTGGGAAACGAGGAGAACCTTTGCTATCAGATGTAAGAAAAGTTGCCAGGTGCACTACTTCTTCACTGATGAATTGGAAAGGACATCTGCAGCCATAGGTGTAACTGTTACAGGAAAAGAAGAAAGCAGATGAAAAGGGAACTGCTGTTTCAACTTCAGGAAAGAAACGACGCAGCAGAACACCAATGAAAACATTCCTTTATCAAATGTGCTATATGCCACACAATTTATGGTTTGTATAAATTACATTTGTTGCTGAGTTTAAATGATGTTAAGCCTTAAAAGAAGCAGACATTTTCAATGTAAGTACCTGAGCATCATGTAAAATCGGTTTTCATGAAATAAATATGGGACATACATTTCTGATGGACAATTCCAAAGATATGCTGAGCAACCAATTATTATTCATTTAGATGAAACTTGTGTGAATGATTATCATGCTAAAGGAAAAGTGTGGATTTCCAATGTTACTGAATTAAAACATCGTTTGTATGTGGCATTAGGAAAGGGTTCAAGATTTATTATTTTACATGCTGGAACATCTGCTAGATTTGTCCCTAATGTGCTACTTGCATTTTAAGTCTAAATCTACAAAAGATTGCCACAAAGAAATAGATGGTTGTTACAATAGTTTTGTAACCAGCTCATGCCGAACAGTTCTCAGTACAGTATTATTGTTATGGATAATGCACAATATCACTCAGTTGAAATCGATAAAGCTCCAGTTTCAAATTTGCTAAAACAAATACAAAATTGGTTGCAACCTTGGGGTGACCACCTTGACGAACATGCTACTAAACAAGTTTTGTACGACAATATTACAAAATATAAAGATGCACTCAGACGACATGAAATTGATATCATTATTGAATTAAACAGACATACTGTAGTTGCCTCTTACCATTGTGACATGAATGCAATTGAACTAATATGGGCACAAACTTGTCAAGTATATCAATTTTTAAATCATGTGATACCACAGTTGTGTTGCAACGTTATAAAGAAAGTTACTCCTGAAAATTGGTAGTGCTTATGATCATGTGAAGGAAATATAAAAATTTTATTGGCAAAAAGACGGACAAATTAAGTGTTGGACAGTTATGTGATAAATTTAGAAGTGACATGTACAGTGATGTTGAATACTGATCATGAAGAGGGACATGAAGCTAATATCGTGCTTGGACCCACCAAACTGATGTTAATGGTGTATTTTTTCTGCCTCAATCATCCTCTGTGATTCTTAAAATGCAGTGTGTGACACAACTGCAGAAATGGCAAACTTACCTGAATTGTGAATCATTCTCAGTTTTAGTAAGTTTCAATAATAAAGGGAGTAGGAAGTTAAGGTTTGCCAACTGCCATGTGGAATACATTGCCCTCTCTTTCTACGTTTTGTTTCCACTTAAAGCAAATGCACAATAAATAAGGCCTAGGAAATACTCTAAGAATCCAAATGGAAACAACCTAAATATATTTGCAAACCCAACAAATTTCTTATTGGATATCCTAAATTACATGAACTGCTGCAAACAAAACAACCAATGCATTATTGTCCATACTAAGCTATCCTTAATGCTGCTCTGCTGCTTCACCTATGAGAACAGCTAAGAGCTGGCTCTCAGTGTTCGAATCACACTTTCTAACTGGGAGGGGGGAACTAAGTTCATATTATATTTATGGCAATAATGGCAGTGATACCAGTGGTAGTAGCATTGGTGTATTATATACATAAAACAAAGCAACAGCAATATGTTTTACTGTCCTGTTCACCATGACTTTGTATTTCTGAGCAGTGCAGATATATAACTGTCCCAAAATTGTTTGAGTCAGGAGCGATTTGTTTTCTATTTTGCAAATCTAGTTCAGTCTATACATGTCCCCTTTAGTGCTGCAGTTCTTACCTGAGCAGCTGTAATATTAAAATTACTTGAGGTTGAAGTCTGAGATCTGAACTGGAATACATAATTGTCATTATTTTCTGTAACTTTTCGCTTTCTTGTCACAAACTTATCAATGTGCCGATGACCAACACAACAATGAGCTGCAAGAAACTGAATTGAATACTGCAAGTTATAATCGTCATTGCTGGTGCAGAACTGCTGGAATTGTGACCCTGGATGCCAAACCAACTAATGAACATGAGAATCGTTTATTATTTAGCTTAAATGTAATATGATACATTTGCTTACTCACAGCTTGTACTTATACTATGTACAGTCCATATCGAAAAGTGTTGTCTATCTTACTGTATTTTCAAAGAGCAGTAATACTAAATACTTATAGTAAAAAGAAAATGTATTTCCCTAGCAGGGTAGGAATTCTTCTTTGCACAGCTGGCAAAACCCCCCTCCCCCATTAATTTGAAACCTGGTCTAGACTCACTTAGCTTTTTTTTAATTAACATCCTCCAACATTGTCATATCGGATGGTGAATGAATGAAATGATGCTCAAATGAGCCCGAGGTCCATGGAGCATAAGTTATTCGACATTCATCTTCTCAGGGTAAGGGAAAACCGCAGGTAAAAAACCTTACCCGGATAACTTACCCTAAGAGAGATTTGAACTCGCGACCTCTTGAACGTGAGGCAGACATGCTAACCCTCATGCTACCGACGTGGGCAGACTCACTTAGCCCATGTCATGTTACATCCATTAGTTATTTTAATAAAATGCAGCCTAGCCTCTTAGCCCATCTCATGTTATGCCCTTGAACATCTTACATAGAGAATATGCAGCTTAACCCAGCCTTCGGGCTAACCTCACTTACGCTAACCCATGTCATATTCCTAAGTTATTACAGAGAGAAGGTGCAGCCTAACCTAGCCTTCAGTCTAGCTTCACTTAGCCTATCATATGCCATGCTCCTAAATTATCTTTACAGAGAGAAGGTGCAGCCTAGTCTAGTCTCACTTAGCCTCTCCTGCCTAACATTACTAAATTATCTTTTTAGAAAGAAGGTACAGCCAAACTCAGCCTTTACTCTGACTACAGTAAGTCTTTCCCATGCCATATTACTAAATTATCTTTACAGAGAAAAGGTGCAGCCTAATCCAGCCTTCAGTCTAGCCCTGTTTAGCCTATCCAATGTCTGTTCATAAATTATCTTTACAGTAAGTGCAGCCGAACTTAACTTTCAGTGTAGCGTCATTTATTCTGCCATATCAGATCACAAAATTATCTTTACAGAGACGTGCACTGTAACCCAGGCTCTAGTCTAACCTCACTTAGCCTATGTGATATTACGTTCTAAAGTTATCTTTACAGAGAAAAGGTGCAGCCTACCACCACCTTCAGTCAAGCCTCACTCAACCTATCTGATATGTTCCAAAATTATCTTTTACACAAGTTGCAGCCTAATCCAGCCTTCAGTCTATCCTGACTTAGCCAATGCAATGTCATATTATGAATTGTCTTTCCAGAGAGAAGGTGCAGCCTAACACAGCCTTCAGTCTAACCTAACCTAGCCCACCTCATGTCATGTTAATAAATTGTCTTTACAGAAAGTGCTGCCTAACAGAGCCTTCACCCTAAATACAGACTTGCAGACACTAAAGTTGTTGTTCTTAGCTAATGCTGGATTTCTGACAATGAAGTCATTAATCCTCTTGCTGTCCAATATTTTTCACTGATGGATGGGATACTAGAAGTGCCCGGGCATATTTGAAGGTGGTCTCTGTCCATTTCCTCTTGCAGATCACATAGAGGACAGAGTGGTGAAGAATATATCCCAATTCTGTTTAAATGTTTTGCCAGACAATCATGTCCTGTAATCAACCTGAAGGTTGCAACTGCTGTTTTTCGAGGATACTCAGGAATTACTGTTTGAATGTTTGGTAGTTCCCATCTTTTATTTTTTGATTTTTCATAGTAATATTTTGCAATAATTTTTTTGAATTCAGAGTTGACTAATCTTTTAGCTGCATAAAATGGTAGATTAACTATAGATTTCTGCACATTGCCGGTACCCTTTTTTTTTAGCAAGAAAATCAGCTTTCTCATTACCACTTAGTCCACAGTTAGCTGGTATCCATTGGAAGACTAGGTGTTTTTGAAGTGCGGTTAGATGGGTAAGGATTTTCCAACATTCTATAATTGTTTGGTTTTTTGGTGACAACTTGGAAGTAATTGCTATAATTGCCGCCCTGGAATCTGAGAGAATAACTGCTTGATGAAAATGTGAAATTCTATACGAAAGATTTTGTAGGGCCATTCGAATTGCTTGATTCATGTTGGCTCTGAACCTCATAGTTGGTCTTATACAGTACAGTGGCTTTATTTTATGTTCAGAATGTCAAAGTAGATATACCTTGTGTGATTTTGTAAACAAAATGACTGAACAGTAAGAAAGTAGAACTACTTTATTCAGCTAAGGACTAAAAAATAAAGTTTATATAGTTGCACAATGGCTGTAACAGATTAACACATTGAAATCTCACAATGTACATAGCTATGTTCCAATTGCTTTGCTAAATAACACGTTGTGTAATTTGTGTAGGTGTGGTAATAATCAGGTAAGGAAGTGTGTTGCACATTTATATGTTGTATTCAGAAAGGGTATTTTAACTCTCCAGCTGCTTATTTAGAAAATGATGCAACTGTAGGTCAATACAGTTGTACTGAACAGAAAAACAAACTTATATTTTAAAATGCAATCCTTTGTATAGTATACTTTGCTTGCCTTTTGTTAAAGTATGGATAAATTTGGTCAAAATTAAATAAAGTCTATTTAAAGTATAACTAGTAGCTATTTCCTGGCTGTTATGACATGGTCTGCTGGAGTTAAAGCACCCAGACATTTCGTCCATGGCTGCGGCAGGCATCTTCGGTGGCGCAGTTGTGGTCTCCTCGGAGAACTGACATGATGTAAGAGGTGTGAACTGTCTGAGCTGCAGTAGGCTAATAGTTCGGACCAATCAACGGAGGCCACTTGAGGGATTAGCTTCTCAAAGGAGACTACGACGGCGCCACTGAGGATGTCCGCTGCAGCTGTGGACGTGGCGTCTGGGTGCTTAAACTCCGTTATATTGTTTCCGGCGGTGAAAGTCTACACTCTATTTAGTCTTAATTGAAAGGTATGTTCTGTCTAAAGTATACCTTCAATTGGAGTCATATTTCCAAAGATGATGATGACGGATAACATTATTGTGAAATATAACTGCAATGGAAATGTAGTTTATCTTTTGTTTTGGTTTTTTGGTTGTTTCTTATTTTACCCAAGCTGAGCAGAACATTACTTCCACTTACTGGTGTTTTGCTCCTCACTGTAACTTTTCTATCTGACCTTACCTTGGTCATCTCTTGTTCTCTTCCGACCCCGATGCTATTAGGGTTCTTGAGGGCTAGGGAGTCCTTATTTTTCCAACCTCCATTTCTCTAATTTTTCTATAAAACCTTAACCCCTAACATGCTGACCTGTCATGGCATGTAATACGTCCTCTGATTGGTAATCAGAGGATATGGTCGGTGAATTTATTTTGATAATTCTATCTTCAATATTTATATACAGATGTGGTGTAGCCTATGTGAGCCTATACTAATCTATCTCCACAGCCTATACAAATATAGAGATCTGGTGTAGGCTATGTGAGCCTATACTAGCCTATCTCCTTAGCCTATACTTATATACAGATCTGGTGTAGCCTATACTAGCCTATCTCCTCAGCCTATACTTATATACAGATCTGGTGTAGCCTATGTGAGCCTATACTAGTCTATCTCCTTAGCCTGTACTTATATACAGATCTGGTGTAGGCTATGTGAGCCTATACTAGCCTCTCTCCTCAGCCTATACTTATATACAGATCTGGTGTAACCTATGTGAGCCTATACTAGCTATCTCCTTAGCCTATACTTATATACAGATCTGGTGTAGGCTATGTGAGCCTATACTAGCCTATCTCCTTAGCCTATACTTATATACAGATCTGGTGTAGGCTATGTGAGCCTATCTCCTTAGCCTATACTTATATACAGATCTGGTGTAGCCTATGTGAGCCTATCTCCTTAGCCTATACTTATATACAGAGCTGGTGTAGCCTATGTGAGCCTATCTCCTTAGCCTATACTTATATACAGATCTGGTGTAGGCTATGTGAGCCTATACTAGCCTATCTCCTCAGCCTATACTTATATACAGATCTGGTGTAGCCTATGTGAGCCTATACTAGTCTATCTCCTTAGCCTATACTTATATACAGATCTGGTGTAGGCTATGTGAGCCTATACTAGCCTATCTCCTCAGCCTATACTTATATACAGATCTGGTGTAGGCTATGTGAGCCTATACTAGCCTATACTTATATAGAGATGTGGTGTAGCCTATGTGAGCCTATACTAGCCTATCTCCTTAGCCTATACTTATATACAGATCTGGTGTAGGCTATGTGAGCCTATACTAGCCTATCTCCTCAGCCTATACTTATATACAGATCTGGTGTAGGCTATGTGAGCCTATACTAGCCTATACTTATATAGAGATGTGGTGTAGCCTATGTGAGCCTATACTAGCCTATCTCCTCAGCCTATACTTATATGCAGATCTGGTGTAGGCTATGTGAGCCTATACTAGTCTATCTCCTTAGCCTATACTTATATACAGATCTGGTGTAGGCTATGTGAGCCTATACTAGCCTATACTTATATAGAGATGTGGTGTAGCCTATGTGAGCCTATACTAGCCTCTCTCCTCAGCCTATACTTATATACAGATCTGGTGTAGCCTATGTGAGCCTATACTAGCCTAACTCCTTAGCCTATACTTATATACAGATCTGGTGTAGGCTATGTGAGCCTATACTAGCCCATCTCCTTAGCCTATACTTATATACAGATCTGGTGTAGGCAATGTGAGCCTATACTAGCCTATCTCATTAGCGTATACTTATATACAGATCTGGTGTAGGCTATGTGAGCCTATACTAGTCTATCTCCTTAGCCTATACTTATATACAGATCTGGTGTAGGCTATGTGAGCCTATACTAGCCTATCTCCTCAGCCTATACTTATATACAGATCTAGTGTAGGCTATGTGAGCCTATACTAGCCTATCTCCTTAGCCTATACTTATATACAGATCTGGTGTAGTGTATGTGAGCCTAAACTAGCCTCTCTCCTCAGCCTATACTTATATACATATGTGGTGTAGGCTATGTGAGCCTATACTAGCCTATCTCCTCAGCCTATACTTATATACAGATCTGGTGCAGGCTATGTGTGCCTATACTAGCCTATCTCCTTAGCCTATACTTATATACAGATCTGGTGTAGCCTATACTAGCCTATCTCCTCAGCCTATACTTATATACAGATCTGGTGTAGTGTATGTGAGAATATACTAGCCTCTCTCCTCAGCCTATACTTATATACAGATCTGGTGCAGGCTATGTGTGCCTATACTAGCCTATCTCCTTAGCCTATACTTATATACAGATCTGGTGTAGCCTATACTAGCCTATCTCCTCAGCCTATACTTATATACAGATCTGGTGTAGCCTATGTGAGCCTATACTAGTCTATCTCCTTAGCCTGTACTTATATACAGATCTGGTGTAGGCTATGTGAGCCTATACTAGCCTCTCTCCTCAGCCTATACTTATATACAGATCTGGTGTAACCTATGTGAGCCTATACTAGCCTATCTCCTTAGCCTATACTTATATACAGATCTGGTGTAGGCTATGTGAGCCTATACTAGCCTATCTCCTTAGCCTATACTTATATACAGATCTGGTGTAGGCTATGTGAGCCTATACAAGCCTATCTCCTTAGCCTATACTTATATACAGATCTGGTGTAGGCTATGTGAGCCTATCTCCTTAGCCTATACTTATATACAGATCTGGTGTAGGCTATGTGAGCCTATACAAGCCTATCTCCTTAGCCTATACTTATATACAGAGCTGGTGTAGCCTATGTGAGCCTATCTCCTTAGCCTATACTTATATACAGATCTGGTGTAGGCTATGTGAGCCTATACTAGCCTATCTCCTCAGCCTATACTTATATACAGATCTGGTGTAGCCTATGTGAGCCTATACTAGTCTATCTCCTTAGCCTATACTTATATACAGATCTGGTGTAGGCTATGTGAGCCTATACTAGCCTATCTCCTCAGCCTATACTTATATACAGATCTGGTGTAGGCTATGTGAGCCTATACTAGCCTATACTTATATAGAGATGTGGTGTAGCCTATGTGAGCCTATACTAGCCTATCTCCTCAGCCTATACTTATATGCAGATCTGGTGTAGGCTATGTGAGCCTATACTAGCCTATCTCCTCAGCCTATACTTATATGCAGATCTGGTGTAGGCTATGTGAGCCTATACTAGCCTATACTTATATAGAGATGTGGTGTAGCCTATGTGAGCCTATACTAGCCTATCTCCTTAGCCTATACTTATATACAGATCTGGTGTAACCTATGTGAGCCTATACTAGCCTATCTCCTTAGCCTATACTTATATACAGATCTGGTGTAGGCTATGTGAGCCTATACTAGCCTATCTCCTTAGCCTATACTTATATACAGATCTGGTGTAGGCTATGTGAGCCTATACAAGCCTATCTCCTTAGCCTATACTTATATACAGATCTGGTGTAGGCTATGTGAGCCTATACAAGCCTATCTCCTTAGCCTATACTTATATACAGAGCTGGTGTAGCCTATGTGAGCCTATCTCCTTAGCCTATACTTATATACAGATCTGGTGTAGGCTATGTGAGCCTATACTAGCCTATCTCCTCAGCCTATACTTATATACAGATCTGGTGTAGCCTATGTGAGCCTATACTAGTCTATCTCCTTAGCCTATACTTATATACAGATCTGGTGTAGGCTATGTGAGCCTATACTAGCCTATCTCCTCAGCCTATACTTATATACAGATCTGGTGTAGGCTATGTGAGCCTATACTAGCCTATACTTATATAGAGATGTGGTGTAGCCTATGTGAGCCTATACTAGCCTATCTCCTTAGCCTATACTTATATACAGATCTGGTGTAGGCTATGTGAGCCTATACTAGCCTATCTCCTCAGCCTATACTTATATACAGATCTGGTGTAGGCTATGTGAGCCTATACTAGCCTATACTTATATAGAGATGTGGTGTAGCCTATGTGAGCCTATACTAGCCTATCTCCTCAGCCTATACTTATATGCAGATCTGGTGTAGGCTATGTGAGCCTATACTAGTCTATCTCCTTAGCCTATACTTATATACAGATCTGGTGTAGGCTATGTGAGCCTATACTAGCCTATACTTATATAGAGATGTGGTGTAGCCTATGTGAGCCTATACTAGCCTCTCTCCTCAGCCTATACTTATATACAGATCTGGTGTAGCCTATGTGAGCCTATACTAGCCTAACTCCTTAGCCTATACTTATATACAGATCTGGTGTAGGCTATGTGAGCCTATACTAGCCCATCTCCTTAGCCTATACTTATATACAGATCTGGTGTAGGCAATGTGAGCCTATACTAGCCTATCTCATTAGCGTATACTTATATACAGATCTGGTGTAGGCTATGTGAGCCTATACTAGTCTATCTCCTTAGCCTATACTTATATACAGATCTGGTGTAGGCTATGTGAGCCTATACTAGCCTATCTCCTCAGCCTATACTTATATACAGATCTAGTGTAGGCTATGTGAGCCTATACTAGCCTATCTCCTTAGCCTATACTTATATACAGATCTGGTGTAGTGTATGTGAGCCTAAACTAGCCTCTCTCCTCAGCCTATACTTATATACATATGTGGTGTAGGCTATGTGAGCCTATACTAGCCTATCTCCTCAGCCTATACTTATATACAGATCTGGTGCAGGCTATGTGTGCCTATACTAGCCTATCTCCTTAGCCTATACTTATATACAGATCTGGTGTAGCCTATACTAGCCTATCTCCTCAGCCTATACTTATATACAGATCTGGTGTAGTGTATGTGAGAATATACTAGCCTCTCTCCTCAGCCTATACTTATATACAGATCTGGTGCAGGCTATGTGTGCCTATACTAGCCTATCTCCTTAGCCTATACTTATATACAGATCTGGTGTAGCCTATACTAGCCTATCTCCTCAGCCTATACTTATATACAGATCTGGTGTAGCCTATGTGAGCCTATACTAGTCTATCTCCTTAGCCTGTACTTATATACAGATCTGGTGTAGGCTATGTGAGCCTATACTAGCCTCTCTCCTCAGCCTATACTTATATACAGATCTGGTGTAACCTATGTGAGCCTATACTAGCCTATCTCCTTAGCCTATACTTATATACAGATCTGGTGTAGGCTATGTGAGCCTATACTAGCCTATCTCCTTAGCCTATACTTATATACAGATCTGGTGTAGGCTATGTGAGCCTATACAAGCCTATCTCCTTAGCCTATACTTATATACAGATCTGGTGTAGGCTATGTGAGCCTATCTCCTTAGCCTATACTTATATACAGATCTGGTGTAGGCTATGTGAGCCTATACAAGCCTATCTCCTTAGCCTATACTTATATACAGAGCTGGTGTAGCCTATGTGAGCCTATCTCCTTAGCCTATACTTATATACAGATCTGGTGTAGGCTATGTGAGCCTATACTAGCCTATCTCCTCAGCCTATACTTATATACAGATCTGGTGTAGCCTATGTGAGCCTATACTAGTCTATCTCCTTAGCCTATACTTATATACAGATCTGGTGTAGGCTATGTGAGCCTATACTAGCCTATCTCCTCAGCCTATACTTATATACAGATCTGGTGTAGGCTATGTGAGCCTATACTAGCCTATACTTATATAGAGATGTGGTGTAGCCTATGTGAGCCTATACTAGCCTATCTCCTCAGCCTATACTTATATGCAGATCTGGTGTAGGCTATGTGAGCCTATACTAGCCTATCTCCTCAGCCTATACTTATATGCAGATCTGGTGTAGGCTATGTGAGCCTATACTAGCCTATACTTATATAGAGATGTGGTGTAGCCTATGTGAGCCTATACTAGCCTATCTCCTTAGCCTATACTTATATACAGATCTGGTGTAGGCTATGTGAGCCTATACTAGCCTATCTCCTCAGCCTATACTTATATACAGATCTGGTGTAGGCTATGTGAGCCTATACTAGCCTATACTTATATAGAGATGTGGTGTAGCCTATGTGACCCTATACTAGCCTATCTCCTCAGCCTATAATTATATGCAGATCTGGTGTAGGCTATGTGAGCCTATACTAGTCTATCTCCTTAGCCTATACTTATATACAGATCTGGTGTAGGCTATGTGAGCCTATACTAGCCTATACTTATATAGAGATGTGGTGTAGCCTATGTGAGCCTATACTAGCCTCTCTCCTCAGCCTATACTTATATACAGATCTGGTGTAGCCTATGTGAGCCTATACTAGCCTAACTCCTTAGCCTATACTTATATACAGATCTGGTGTAGGCTATGTGAGCCTATACTAGCCCATCTCCTTAGCCTATACTTATATACAGATCTGGTGTAGGCAATGTGAGCCTATACTAGCCTATCTCATTAGCGTATACTTATATACAGATCTGGTGTAGGCTATGTGAGCCTATACTAGTCTATCTCCTTAGCCTATACTTATATACAGATCTGGTGTAGGCTATGTGAGCCTATACTAGCCTATCTCCTCAGCCTATACTTATATACAGATCTAGTGTAGGCTATGTGAGCCTATACTAGCCTATCTCCTTAGCCTATACTTATATACAGATCTGGTGTAGTGTATGTGAGCCTAAACTAGCCTCTCTCCTCAGCCTATACTTATATACATATGTGGTGTAGGCTATGTGAGCCTATACTAGCCTATCTCCTCAGCCTATACTTATATACAGATCTGGTGCAGGCTATGTGTGCCTATACTAGCCTATCTCCTTAGCCTATACTTATATACAGATCTGGTGTAGCCTATACTAGCCTATCTCCTCAGCCTATACTTATATACAGATCTGGTGTAGTGTATGTGAGAATATACTAGCCTCTCTCCTCAGCCTATACTTATATACAGATCTGGTGCAGGCTATGTGTGCCTATACTAGCCTATCTCCTTAGCCTATACTTATATACAGATCTGGTGTAGCCTATACTAGCCTATCTCCTCAGCCTATACTTATATACAGATCTGGTGTAGCCTATGTGAGCCTATACTAGTCTATCTCCTTAGCCTGTACTTATATACAGATCTGGTGTAGGCTATGTGAGCCTATACTAGCCTCTCTCCTCAGCCTATACTTATATACAGATCTGGTGTAACCTATGTGAGCCTATACTAGCCTATCTCCTTAGCCTATACTTATATACAGATCTGGTGTAGGCTATGTGAGCCTATACTAGCCTATCTCCTTAGCCTATACTTATATACAGATCTGGTGTAGGCTATGTGAGCCTATACAAGCCTATCTCCTTAGCCTATACTTATATACAGATCTGGTGTAGGCTATGTGAGCCTATCTCCTTAGCCTATACTTATATACAGATCTGGTGTAGGCTATGTGAGCCTATACAAGCCTATCTCCTTAGCCTATACTTATATACAGAGCTGGTGTAGCCTATGTGAGCCTATCTCCTTAGCCTATACTTATATACAGATCTGGTGTAGGCTATGTGAGCCTATACTAGCCTATCTCCTCAGCCTATACTTATATACAGATCTGGTGTAGCCTATGTGAGCCTATACTAGTCTATCTCCTTAGCCTATACTTATATACAGATCTGGTGTAGGCTATGTGAGCCTATACTAGCCTATCTCCTCAGCCTATACTTATATACAGATCTGGTGTAGGCTATGTGAGCCTATACTAGCCTATACTTATATAGAGATGTGGTGTAGCCTATGTGAGCCTATACTAGCCTATCTCCTCAGCCTATACTTATATGCAGATCTGGTGTAGGCTATGTGAGCCTATACTAGCCTATCTCCTCAGCCTATACTTATATGCAGATCTGGTGTAGGCTATGTGAGCCTATACTAGCCTATACTTATATAGAGATGTGGTGTAGCCTATGTGAGCCTATACTAGCCTATCTCCTTAGCCTATACTTATATACAGATCTGGTGTAGGCTATGTGAGCCTATACTAGCCTATCTCCTCAGCCTATACTTATATACAGATCTGGTGTAGGCTATGTGAGCCTATACTAGCCTATACTTATATAGAGATGTGGTGTAGCCTATGTGACCCTATACTAGCCTATCTCCTCAGCCTATACTTATATGCAGATCTGGTGTAGGCTATGTGAGCCTATACTAGTCTATCTCCTTAGCCTATACTTATATACAGATCTGGTGTAGGCTATGTGAGCCTATACTAGCCTATACTTATATAGAGATGTGGTGTAGCCTATGTGAGCCTATACTAGCCTCTCTCCTCAGCCTATACTTATATACAGATCTGGTGTAGCCTATGTGAGCCTATACTAGCCTAACTCCTTAGCCTATACTTATATACAGATCTGGTGTAGGCTATGTGAGCCTATACTAGCCCATCTCCTTAGCCTATACTTATATACAGATCTGGTGTAGGCAATGTGAGCCTATACTAGCCTATCTCATTAGCCTATACTTATATACAGATCTGGTGTAGGCTATGTGAGCCTATACTAGCCTATCTCATTAGCCTATACTTATATACAGATCTGGTGTAGGCAATGTGAGCCTATACTAGCCTATCTCATTAGCCTATACTTATATACAGATCTGGTGTAGGCAATGTGAGCCTATACTAGCCTATCTCCTTAGCCTATACTTATATACAGATCTGGTGTAGGCAATGTGAGCCTATACTAGCCTATCTCCTTAGCCTATACTTATATACAGATCTGGTGTAGGCAATGTGAGCCTATACTAGCCTATCTCATTAGCCTATACTTATATACAGATCTGGTGTAGGCTATGTGAGCCTATACTAGCCTATCTCCTCAGCCTATACTTATATACAGATCTAGTGTAGGCTATGTGAGCCTATACTAGCCTATCTCCTTAGCCTATACTTATATACAGATCTGGTGTAGTGTATGTGAGCCTATACTAGCCTCTCTCCTCAGCCTATACTTATATACATATGTGGTGTAGGCTATGTGAGCCTATACTAGCCTATCTCCTCAGCCTATACTTATATACAGATCTGGTGTAGTGTATGTGAGAATATACTAGCCTCTCTCCTCAGCCTATACTTATATACAGATCTGGTCCAGGCTATGTGTGCCTATACTAGCCTATCTCCTTAGGCTATACTTATATACACATCTGGTGTAGTGTATGTGAGCCTATACTAGCCTCTCTCCTCAGCCTACACTTATATACATATGTGGTGTAGGCTATGTGAGCCTATACTAGCCTATCTCCTCAGCCTATACTTATATACAGATCTGGTGTAGTGTATGTGAGAATATACTAGCCTCTCTCCTCAGCCTATACTTATATACAGATCTGGTGTAGGCTATGTGAGCCTATACTAGCCTATCTCCTTAGCCTATACTTATATACAGATCTGGTGTAGGCTATGTGAGCCTATACTAGCCTATCTCCTTAGCCTATACTTATATACAGATCTGGTGTAGGCAATGTGAGCCTATTCTTATATACAGATCTGGTGTAGGCTATGTGAGCCTATACTAGCCTATCTCCTCAGCCTATACTTATATACATGGCTGGTGTAGCCTATGTGAGCCTATACTAGCCTATCTCCTTAGCCTATACTTATATACATATCTGGTGTAGGCTATGTGAGCCTATACTTATATAGAGATCTGGTGTAGCCAATTTGAGCCTATACTTATATAGAGATCTGGTGTAGCCAATGTGAGCCTATACTAGCCTATCTCCTTAGCCTATACTTATATACAGATCTGGTGTAGCCTATGTGAGCCTATCTCCTCAGCCTATACTTATATACATATCTGGTGTAGGCTATGTGAGCCTATACTTATATAGAGATCTGGTGTAGCCAATTTGAGCCTATACTTATATAGAGATCTGGTGTAGCCTATGTGAGCCTATACTAATATAGAGATCTGGTGTAGCCAATGTGAGCCTATACTAGCCTATCTCCTTAGCCTATACTTATATACAGATCTGGTGTAGCCTATGTGAGCCTATCTCCTCAGCCTATACTTATATACATATCTGGTGTAGGCTATGTGAGCCTATACTTATATAGAGATCTGGTGTAGCCAATTTGAGCCTATACTTATATAGAGATCTGGTGTAGCCTATGTGAGCCTATACTAATATAGAGATCTGGTGTAGCCAATGTGAGCCTATACTAGCTTATCTCCTTAGCCTATACTTATATACATATCTGGTGTAGGCTATGTGAGCCTATACTAGCCTATCTCCTTAGCCTATACTTATATACAGATCTGGTGTAGGCTATGTGAGCCTATACAAGCCTATCTCCTTAGCCTATACTTATATACAGATCTGGTGTAGTGTATGTGAGCCTATACTAGCCTCTCTCCTCAGCCTATACTTATATACAGATCTGGTGTAGGCTATGTGAGTCTATACTTATATAGAGATCTGGTGTAGCCAATGTGAGCCTATACTTATATAGAGATCTGGTGTAGCCTATGTGAGCCTATACTAATATAGAGATCAGGTGTAGCCAATGTGAGCCTATACTAGCCTATCTCCTTATATACATATCTGGTATAGGCTATGTGAGCCTATACTAGCCTATCTCCTCAGCCTATACTTATATACATGGCTGGTGTAGCCTATGTGAGCCTATACTAGCCTATCTCCTTAGCCTATACTTATATACAGATCTGGTGTAGCCTATGTGAGCCTATCTCCTCAGCCTATACTTATATACAGATCTGGTATAGGCTATGTGAGCCTATACTAGCCTATCTCCTTAGCCTATACTTATATACAGATCTGGTGTAGTGTATGTGAGCCTATACTAGCCTCTCTCCTCAGCCTATACTTATATACATATCTGGTGTAGGCTATGTGAGCCTATACTAGCCTATCTCCTTAGCCTATACTTATATACAGATCTGGTGTAGTGTATGTGAGCCTATACTAGCCTCTCTCCTCAGCCTATACTTATATACATATCTGGTGTAGGCTATGTGAGCCTATACTAGCCTATCTCCTTAGCCTATACTTATATACAGATCTGGTGTAGGCTATGTGAGCCTATACTAGCCTATCTCCTTAGCCTATACTTATATACATATCTGGTGTAGGCTATGTGAGCCTATACTAGCCTATCTCCTTAGCCTATACTTATATACAGATCTGGTGTAGGCTATGTGAGCCTATACTAGCCTATCTCCTTAGCCTATACTTATATACAGATCTGGTGTAGTGTATGTGAGCCTATACTAGCCTCTCTCCTCAGCCTATACTTATATACATATCTGGTGTAGGCTATGTGAGCCTATACTAGCCTATCTCCTTAGCCTATACTTATATAGAGATCTGGTGTAGTGTATGTGAGCCTATACTAGCCTCTCTCCTCAGCCTATACTTATATACAGATCTGGTGTAGGCTATGTGAGTCTATACTTATATAGAGATCTGGTGTAGCCAATGTGAGCCTATACTTATATAGAGATCTGGTGTAGCCAATGTGAGCCTATACTAGCCTATCTCCTTAGCCTATACTTATATACATATCTGGTGTGGGCTATGTGAGCCTATACTAGCCTATCTCCTCAGCCTATAGTTATATACATGGCTGATGTAGCCTATGTGAGCCTATACTAGCCTATCTCCTTAGCCTATACTTATATACATATCTGGTGTAGGCTATGTGAGCCTATACTTATATAGAGATCTGGTGTAGCCAATTTGAGCCTATACTTATATAGAGATCTGGTGTAGCCTATGTGAGCCTATACTAATATAGAGATCTGGTGTAGCCAATGCGAGCCTATACTTATATAGAGATCTGGTGTAGCCTATGTGAGCCTATACTAATATAGAGATCTGGTGTAGCCAACGTGAGCCTATCTCCTCAGCCTATACTTATATACAGATCTGGTATAGGCTATGTGAGCCTATACTAGCCTATACTTATATACAGATCTGGTGTAGCCTATGTGAGCCTATCTCCTCAGCCTATACTTATATACAGATCTGGTATAGGCTATGTGAGCCTATACTAGCCTATCTCCTTAGCCTATACTTATATACAGATCTGGTGTAGTGTATGTGAGCCTATACTAGCCTCTCTCCTCAGCCTATACTTATATACATATCTGGTGTAGGCTATGTGAGCCTATACTAGCCTATACTTATATACAGATCTGGTGTAGGCTATGTGAGTCTATACTTATATAGAGATCTGGTGTAGCCAATGTGAGCCTATACTAATATAGAGATCTGGTGTAGCCAATGTGAGCCTATACTAGCCTATCTCGTTAGCCTATACTTATATACATATCTGGTGTAGGCTATGTGAGCCTATACTTATATAGAGATCTGGTGTAGCCAATGTGAGCCTATACTTATATAGAGATCTGGTGTAGCCTATGTGAGCCTATACTAATATAGAGATCTGGTGTAGCCAATGTGAGCCTATACTAGCCTATCTCCTCAGCCTATACTTATATGCAGATCTGGTGTAGGCTATGTGAGCCTATACTAGTCTATCTCCTTAGCCTATACTTATATACAGATCTGGTGTAGGCTATGTGAGCCTATACTAGCCTATACTTATATAGAGATGTGGTGTAGCCTATGTGAGCCTATACTAGCCTCTCTCCTCAGCCTATACTTATATACAGATCTGGTGTAGCCTATGTGAGCCTATACTAGCCTAACTCCTTAGCCTATACTTATATACAGATCTGGTGTAGGCTATGTGAGCCTATACTAGCCCATCTCCTTAGCCTATACTTATATACAGATCTGGTGTAGGCAATGTGAGCCTATACTAGCCTATCTCATTAGCGTATACTTATATACAGATCTGGTGTAGGCTATGTGAGCCTATACTAGTCTATCTCCTTAGCCTATACTTATATACAGATCTGGTGTAGGCTATGTGAGCCTATACTAGCCTATCTCCTCAGCCTATACTTATATACAGATCTAGTGTAGGCTATGTGAGCCTATACTAGCCTATCTCCTTAGCCTATACTTATATACAGATCTGGTGTAGTGTATGTGAGCCTAAACTAGCCTCTCTCCTCAGCCTATACTTATATACATATGTGGTGTAGGCTATGTGAGCCTATACTAGCCTATCTCCTCAGCCTATACTTATATACAGATCTGGTGCAGGCTATGTGTGCCTATACTAGCCTATCTCCTTAGCCTATACTTATATACAGATCTGGTGTAGCCTATACTAGCCTATCTCCTCAGCCTATACTTATATACAGATCTGGTGTAGTGTATGTGAGAATATACTAGCCTCTCTCCTCAGCCTATACTTATATACAGATCTGGTGCAGGCTATGTGTGCCTATACTAGCCTATCTCCTTAGCCTATACTTATATACAGATCTGGTGTAGCCTATACTAGCCTATCTCCTCAGCCTATACTTATATACAGATCTGGTGTAGCCTATGTGAGCCTATACTAGTCTATCTCCTTAGCCTGTACTTATATACAGATCTGGTGTAGGCTATGTGAGCCTATACTAGCCTCTCTCCTCAGCCTATACTTATATACAGATCTGGTGTAACCTATGTGAGCCTATACTAGCCTATCTCCTTAGCCTATACTTATATACAGATCTGGTGTAGGCTATGTGAGCCTATACTAGCCTATCTCCTTAGCCTATACTTATATACAGATCTGGTGTAGGCTATGTGAGCCTATACAAGCCTATCTCCTTAGCCTATACTTATATACAGATCTGGTGTAGGCTATGTGAGCCTATCTCCTTAGCCTATACTTATATACAGATCTGGTGTAGGCTATGTGAGCCTATACAAGCCTATCTCCTTAGCCTATACTTATATACAGAGCTGGTGTAGCCTATGTGAGCCTATCTCCTTAGCCTATACTTATATACAGATCTGGTGTAGGCTATGTGAGCCTATACTAGCCTATCTCCTCAGCCTATACTTATATACAGATCTGGTGTAGCCTATGTGAGCCTATACTAGTCTATCTCCTTAGCCTATACTTATATACAGATCTGGTGTAGGCTATGTGAGCCTATACTAGCCTATCTCCTCAGCCTATACTTATATACAGATCTGGTGTAGGCTATGTGAGCCTATACTAGCCTATACTTATATAGAGATGTGGTGTAGCCTATGTGAGCCTATACTAGCCTATCTCCTCAGCCTATACTTATATGCAGATCTGGTGTAGGCTATGTGAGCCTATACTAGCCTATCTCCTCAGCCTATACTTATATGCAGATCTGGTGTAGGCTATGTGAGCCTATACTAGCCTATACTTATATAGAGATGTGGTGTAGCCTATGTGAGCCTATACTAGCCTATCTCCTTAGCCTATACTTATATACAGATCTGGTGTAACCTATGTGAGCCTATACTAGCCTATCTCCTTAGCCTATACTTATATACAGATCTGGTGTAGGCTATGTGAGCCTATACTAGCCTATCTCCTTAGCCTATACTTATATACAGATCTGGTGTAGGCTATGTGAGCCTATACAAGCCTATCTCCTTAGCCTATACTTATATACAGATCTGGTGTAGGCTATGTGAGCCTATACAAGCCTATCTCCTTAGCCTATACTTATATACAGAGCTGGTGTAGCCTATGTGAGCCTATCTCCTTAGCCTATACTTATATACAGATCTGGTGTAGGCTATGTGAGCCTATACTAGCCTATCTCCTCAGCCTATACTTATATACAGATCTGGTGTAGCCTATGTGAGCCTATACTAGTCTATCTCCTTAGCCTATACTTATATACAGATCTGGTGTAGGCTATGTGAGCCTATACTAGCCTATCTCCTCAGCCTATACTTATATACAGATCTGGTGTAGGCTATGTGAGCCTATACTAGCCTATACTTATATAGAGATGTGGTGTAGCCTATGTGAGCCTATACTAGCCTATCTCCTTAGCCTATACTTATATACAGATCTGGTGTAGGCTATGTGAGCCTATACTAGCCTATCTCCTCAGCCTATACTTATATACAGATCTGGTGTAGGCTATGTGAGCCTATACTAGCCTATACTTATATAGAGATGTGGTGTAGCCTATGTGAGCCTATACTAGCCTATCTCCTCAGCCTATACTTATATGCAGATCTGGTGTAGGCTATGTGAGCCTATACTAGTCTATCTCCTTAGCCTATACTTATATACAGATCTGGTGTAGGCTATGTGAGCCTATACTAGCCTATACTTATATAGAGATGTGGTGTAGCCTATGTGAGCCTATACTAGCCTCTCTCCTCAGCCTATACTTATATACAGATCTGGTGTAGCCTATGTGAGCCTATACTAGCCTAACTCCTTAGCCTATACTTATATACAGATCTGGTGTAGGCTATGTGAGCCTATACTAGCCCATCTCCTTAGCCTATACTTATATACAGATCTGGTGTAGGCAATGTGAGCCTATACTAGCCTATCTCATTAGCGTATACTTATATACAGATCTGGTGTAGGCTATGTGAGCCTATACTAGTCTATCTCCTTAGCCTATACTTATATACAGATCTGGTGTAGGCTATGTGAGCCTATACTAGCCTATCTCCTCAGCCTATACTTATATACAGATCTAGTGTAGGCTATGTGAGCCTATACTAGCCTATCTCCTTAGCCTATACTTATATACAGATCTGGTGTAGTGTATGTGAGCCTAAACTAGCCTCTCTCCTCAGCCTATACTTATATACATATGTGGTGTAGGCTATGTGAGCCTATACTAGCCTATCTCCTCAGCCTATACTTATATACAGATCTGGTGCAGGCTATGTGTGCCTATACTAGCCTATCTCCTTAGCCTATACTTATATACAGATCTGGTGTAGCCTATACTAGCCTATCTCCTCAGCCTATACTTATATACAGATCTGGTGTAGTGTATGTGAGAATATACTAGCCTCTCTCCTCAGCCTATACTTATATACAGATCTGGTGCAGGCTATGTGTGCCTATACTAGCCTATCTCCTTAGCCTATACTTATATACAGATCTGGTGTAGCCTATACTAGCCTATCTCCTCAGCCTATACTTATATACAGATCTGGTGTAGCCTATGTGAGCCTATACTAGTCTATCTCCTTAGCCTGTACTTATATACAGATCTGGTGTAGGCTATGTGAGCCTATACTAGCCTCTCTCCTCAGCCTATACTTATATACAGATCTGGTGTAACCTATGTGAGCCTATACTAGCCTATCTCCTTAGCCTATACTTATATACAGATCTGGTGTAGGCTATGTGAGCCTATACTAGCCTATCTCCTTAGCCTATACTTATATACAGATCTGGTGTAGGCTATGTGAGCCTATACAAGCCTATCTCCTTAGCCTATACTTATATACAGATCTGGTGTAGGCTATGTGAGCCTATCTCCTTAGCCTATACTTATATACAGATCTGGTGTAGGCTATGTGAGCCTATACAAGCCTATCTCCTTAGCCTATACTTATATACAGAGCTGGTGTAGCCTATGTGAGCCTATCTCCTTAGCCTATACTTATATACAGATCTGGTGTAGGCTATGTGAGCCTATACTAGCCTATCTCCTCAGCCTATACTTATATACAGATCTGGTGTAGCCTATGTGAGCCTATACTAGTCTATCTCCTTAGCCTATACTTATATACAGATCTGGTGTAGGCTATGTGAGCCTATACTAGCCTATCTCCTCAGCCTATACTTATATACAGATCTGGTGTAGGCTATGTGAGCCTATACTAGCCTATACTTATATAGAGATGTGGTGTAGCCTATGTGAGCCTATACTAGCCTATCTCCTCAGCCTATACTTATATGCAGATCTGGTGTAGGCTATGTGAGCCTATACTAGCCTATCTCCTCAGCCTATACTTATATGCAGATCTGGTGTAGGCTATGTGAGCCTATACTAGCCTATACTTATATAGAGATGTGGTGTAGCCTATGTGAGCCTATACTAGCCTATCTCCTTAGCCTATACTTATATACAGATCTGGTGTAGGCTATGTGAGCCTATACTAGCCTATCTCCTCAGCCTATACTTATATACAGATCTGGTGTAGGCTATGTGAGCCTATACTAGCCTATACTTATATAGAGATGTGGTGTAGCCTATGTGACCCTATACTAGCCTATCTCCTCAGCCTATACTTATATGCAGATCTGGTGTAGGCTATGTGAGCCTATACTAGTCTATCTCCTTAGCCTATACTTATATACAGATCTGGTGTAGGCTATGTGAGCCTATACTAGCCTATACTTATATAGAGATGTGGTGTAGCCTATGTGAGCCTATACTAGCCTCTCTCCTCAGCCTATACTTATATACAGATCTGGTGTAGCCTATGTGAGCCTATACTAGCCTAACTCCTTAGCCTATACTTATATACAGATCTGGTGTAGGCTATGTGAGCCTATACTAGCCCATCTCCTTAGCCTATACTTATATACAGATCTGGTGTAGGCAATGTGAGCCTATACTAGCCTATCTCATTAGCGTATACTTATATACAGATCTGGTGTAGGCTATGTGAGCCTATACTAGTCTATCTCCTTAGCCTATACTTATATACAGATCTGGTGTAGGCTATGTGAGCCTATACTAGCCTATCTCCTCAGCCTATACTTATATACAGATCTAGTGTAGGCTATGTGAGCCTATACTAGCCTATCTCCTTAGCCTATACTTATATACAGATCTGGTGTAGTGTATGTGAGCCTAAACTAGCCTCTCTCCTCAGCCTATACTTATATACATATGTGGTGTAGGCTATGTGAGCCTATACTAGCCTATCTCCTCAGCCTATACTTATATACAGATCTGGTGCAGGCTATGTGTGCCTATACTAGCCTATCTCCTTAGCCTATACTTATATACAGATCTGGTGTAGCCTATACTAGCCTATCTCCTCAGCCTATACTTATATACAGATCTGGTGTAGTGTATGTGAGAATATACTAGCCTCTCTCCTCAGCCTATACTTATATACAGATCTGGTGCAGGCTATGTGTGCCTATACTAGCCTATCTCCTTAGCCTATACTTATATACAGATCTGGTGTAGCCTATACTAGCCTATCTCCTCAGCCTATACTTATATACAGATCTGGTGTAGCCTATGTGAGCCTATACTAGTCTATCTCCTTAGCCTGTACTTATATACAGATCTGGTGTAGGCTATGTGAGCCTATACTAGCCTCTCTCCTCAGCCTATACTTATATACAGATCTGGTGTAACCTATGTGAGCCTATACTAGCCTATCTCCTTAGCCTATACTTATATACAGATCTGGTGTAGGCTATGTGAGCCTATACTAGCCTATCTCCTTAGCCTATACTTATATACAGATCTGGTGTAGGCTATGTGAGCCTATACAAGCCTATCTCCTTAGCCTATACTTATATACAGATCTGGTGTAGGCTATGTGAGCCTATCTCCTTAGCCTATACTTATATACAGATCTGGTGTAGGCTATGTGAGCCTATACAAGCCTATCTCCTTAGCCTATACTTATATACAGAGCTGGTGTAGCCTATGTGAGCCTATCTCCTTAGCCTATACTTATATACAGATCTGGTGTAGGCTATGTGAGCCTATACTAGCCTATCTCCTCAGCCTATACTTATATACAGATCTGGTGTAGCCTATGTGAGCCTATACTAGTCTATCTCCTTAGCCTATACTTATATACAGATCTGGTGTAGGCTATGTGAGCCTATACTAGCCTATCTCCTCAGCCTATACTTATATACAGATCTGGTGTAGGCTATGTGAGCCTATACTAGCCTATACTTATATAGAGATGTGGTGTAGCCTATGTGAGCCTATACTAGCCTATCTCCTCAGCCTATACTTATATGCAGATCTGGTGTAGGCTATGTGAGCCTATACTAGCCTATCTCCTCAGCCTATACTTATATGCAGATCTGGTGTAGGCTATGTGAGCCTATACTAGCCTATACTTATATAGAGATGTGGTGTAGCCTATGTGAGCCTATACTAGCCTATCTCCTTAGCCTATACTTATATACAGATCTGGTGTAGGCTATGTGAGCCTATACTAGCCTATCTCCTCAGCCTATACTTATATACAGATCTGGTGTAGGCTATGTGAGCCTATACTAGCCTATACTTATATAGAGATGTGGTGTAGCCTATGTGACCCTATACTAGCCTATCTCCTCAGCCTATACTTATATGCAGATCTGGTGTAGGCTATGTGAGCCTATACTAGTCTATCTCCTTAGCCTATACTTATATACAGATCTGGTGTAGGCTATGTGAGCCTATACTAGCCTATACTTATATAGAGATGTGGTGTAGCCTATGTGAGCCTATACTAGCCTCTCTCCTCAGCCTATACTTATATACAGATCTGGTGTAGCCTATGTGAGCCTATACTAGCCTAACTCCTTAGCCTATACTTATATACAGATCTGGTGTAGGCTATGTGAGCCTATACTAGCCCATCTCCTTAGCCTATACTTATATACAGATCTGGTGTAGGCAATGTGAGCCTATACTAGCCTATCTCATTAGCCTATACTTATATACAGATCTGGTGTAGGCTATGTGAGCCTATACTAGCCTATCTCATTAGCCTATACTTATATACAGATCTGGTGTAGGCAATGTGAGCCTATACTAGCCTATCTCATTAGCCTATACTTATATACAGATCTGGTGTAGGCAATGTGAGCCTATACTAGCCTATCTCCTTAGCCTATACTTATATACAGATCTGGTGTAGGCAATGTGAGCCTATACTAGCCTATCTCCTTAGCCTATACTTATATACAGATCTGGTGTAGGCAATGTGAGCCTATACTAGCCTATCTCATTAGCCTATACTTATATACAGATCTGGTGTAGGCTATGTGAGCCTATACTAGCCTATCTCCTCAGCCTATACTTATATACAGATCTAGTGTAGGCTATGTGAGCCTATACTAGCCTATCTCCTTAGCCTATACTTATATACAGATCTGGTGTAGTGTATGTGAGCCTATACTAGCCTCTCTCCTCAGCCTATACTTATATACATATGTGGTGTAGGCTATGTGAGCCTATACTAGCCTATCTCCTCAGCCTATACTTATATACAGATCTGGTGTAGTGTATGTGAGAATATACTAGCCTCTCTCCTCAGCCTATACTTATATACAGATCTGGTCCAGGCTATGTGTGCCTATACTAGCCTATCTCCTTAGGCTATACTTATATACACATCTGGTGTAGTGTATGTGAGCCTATACTAGCCTCTCTCCTCAGCCTACACTTATATACATATGTGGTGTAGGCTATGTGAGCCTATACTAGCCTATCTCCTCAGCCTATACTTATATACAGATCTGGTGTAGTGTATGTGAGAATATACTAGCCTCTCTCCTCAGCCTATACTTATATACAGATCTGGTGTAGGCTATGTGAGCCTATACTAGCCTATCTCCTTAGCCTATACTTATATACAGATCTGGTGTAGGCTATGTGAGCCTATACTAGCCTATCTCCTTAGCCTATACTTATATACAGATCTGGTGTAGGCAATGTGAGCCTATTCTTATATACAGATCTGGTGTAGGCTATGTGAGCCTATACTAGCCTATCTCCTCAGCCTATACTTATATACATGGCTGGTGTAGCCTATGTGAGCCTATACTAGCCTATCTCCTTAGCCTATACTTATATACATATCTGGTGTAGGCTATGTGAGCCTATACTTATATAGAGATCTGGTGTAGCCAATTTGAGCCTATACTTATATAGAGATCTGGTGTAGCCAATGTGAGCCTATACTAGCCTATCTCCTTAGCCTATACTTATATACAGATCTGGTGTAGCCTATGTGAGCCTATCTCCTCAGCCTATACTTATATACATATCTGGTGTAGGCTATGTGAGCCTATACTTATATAGAGATCTGGTGTAGCCAATTTGAGCCTATACTTATATAGAGATCTGGTGTAGCCTATGTGAGCCTATACTAATATAGAGATCTGGTGTAGCCAATGTGAGCCTATACTAGCCTATCTCCTTAGCCTATACTTATATACAGATCTGGTGTAGCCTATGTGAGCCTATCTCCTCAGCCTATACTTATATACATATCTGGTGTAGGCTATGTGAGCCTATACTTATATAGAGATCTGGTGTAGCCAATTTGAGCCTATACTTATATAGAGATCTGGTGTAGCCTATGTGAGCCTATACTAATATAGAGATCTGGTGTAGCCAATGTGAGCCTATACTAGCTTATCTCCTTAGCCTATACTTATATACATATCTGGTGTAGGCTATGTGAGCCTATACTAGCCTATCTCCTTAGCCTATACTTATATACAGATCTGGTGTAGGCTATGTGAGCCTATACAAGCCTATCTCCTTAGCCTATACTTATATACAGATCTGGTGTAGTGTATGTGAGCCTATACTAGCCTCTCTCCTCAGCCTATACTTATATACAGATCTGGTGTAGGCTATGTGAGTCTATACTTATATAGAGATCTGGTGTAGCCAATGTGAGCCTATACTTATATAGAGATCTGGTGTAGCCTATGTGAGCCTATACTAATATAGAGATCAGGTGTAGCCAATGTGAGCCTATACTAGCCTATCTCCTTATATACATATCTGGTATAGGCTATGTGAGCCTATACTAGCCTATCTCCTCAGCCTATACTTATATACATGGCTGGTGTAGCCTATGTGAGCCTATACTAGCCTATCTCCTTAGCCTATACTTATATACAGATCTGGTGTAGCCTATGTGAGCCTATCTCCTCAGCCTATACTTATATACAGATCTGGTATAGGCTATGTGAGCCTATACTAGCCTATCTCCTTAGCCTATACTTATATACAGATCTGGTGTAGTGTATGTGAGCCTATACTAGCCTCTCTCCTCAGCCTATACTTATATACATATCTGGTGTAGGCTATGTGAGCCTATACTAGCCTATCTCCTTAGCCTATACTTATATACAGATCTGGTGTAGGCTATGTGAGCCTATACTAGCCTATCTCCTTAGCCTATACTTATATACAGATCTGGTGTAGTGTATGTGAGCCTATACTAGCCTCTCTCCTCAGCCTATACTTATATACATATCTGGTGTAGGCTATGTGAGCCTATACTAGCCTATCTCCTTAGCCTATACTTATATACAGATCTGGTGTAGGCTATGTGAGCCTATACTAGCCTATCTCCTTAGCCTATACTTATATACATATCTGGTGTAGGCTATGTGAGCCTATACTAGCCTATCTCCTTAGCCTATACTTATATACAGATCTGGTGTAGGCTATGTGAGCCTATACTAGCCTATCTCCTTAGCCTATACTTATATACAGATCTGGTGTAGTGTATGTGAGCCTATACTAGCCTCTCTCCTCAGCCTATACTTATATACATATCTGGTGTAGGCTATGTGAGCCTATACTAGCCTATCTCCTTAGCCTATACTTATATAGAGATCTGGTGTAGTGTATGTGAGCCTATACTAGCCTCTCTCCTCAGCCTATACTTATATACAGATCTGGTGTAGGCTATGTGAGTCTATACTTATATAGAGATCTGGTGTAGCCAATGTGAGCCTATACTTATATAGAGATCTGGTGTAGCCAATGTGAGCCTATACTAGCCTATCTCCTTAGCCTATACTTATATACATATCTGGTGTGGGCTATGTGAGCCTATACTAGCCTATCTCCTCAGCCTATAGTTATATACATGGCTGATGTAGCCTATGTGAGCCTATACTAGCCTATCTCCTTAGCCTATACTTATATACATATCTGGTGTAGGCTATGTGAGCCTATACTTATATAGAGATCTGGTGTAGCCAATTTGAGCCTATACTTATATAGAGATCTGGTGTAGCCTATGTGAGCCTATACTAATATAGAGATCTGGTGTAGCCAATGCGAGCCTATACTTATATAGAGATCTGGTGTAGCCTATGTGAGCCTATACTAATATAGAGATCTGGTGTAGCCAACGTGAGCCTATCTCCTCAGCCTATACTTATATACAGATCTGGTATAGGCTATGTGAGCCTATACTAGCCTATACTTATATACAGATCTGGTGTAGCCTATGTGAGCCTATCTCCTCAGCCTATACTTATATACAGATCTGGTATAGGCTATGTGAGCCTATACTAGCCTATCTCCTTAGCCTATACTTATATACAGATCTGGTGTAGTGTATGTGAGCCTATACTAGCCTCTCTCCTCAGCCTATACTTATATACATATCTGGTGTAGGCTATGTGAGCCTATACTAGCCTATACTTATATACAGATCTGGTGTAGGCTATGTGAGTCTATACTTATATAGAGATCTGGTGTAGCCAATGTGAGCCTATACTAATATAGAGATCTGGTGTAGCCAATGTGAGCCTATACTAGCCTATCTCGTTAGCCTATACTTATATACATATCTGGTGTAGGCTATGTGAGCCTATACTTATATAGAGATCTGGTGTAGCCAATGTGAGCCTATACTTATATAGAGATCTGGTGTAGCCTATGTGAGCCTATACTAATATAGAGATCTGGTGTAGCCAATGTGAGCCTATACTAGCCTATCTCCTTAGCCTATACTTATATACAGATCTGGTGTAGGCTATGTGAGCCTATACTAGCCTATCTCCTCAGCCTATACTTATATACAGAGCTGGTGTAGCCTATGTGAGCCTATCTCCTTAGCCTATACTTATATACAGATCTGGTGTAGCCTATGTGAGCCTATACTAGCCTATCTCCTCAGCCTATACTTATATACAGATCTGGTGTAGGCTATGTGAGCCTATACTAGCCTATCTCCTTAGCCTATACTTATATACTGATCTGGTGTAGGCTATGTGAGCCTATACTAGCCTATCTCCTCAACCTATACTTATATACAGAGCTGGTGTAGCCTATGTGAGCCTATACTAGCCTATCTCCTCAGCCTATACTTATATACAGATCTGGTGTAGGCTATGTGAGCCTATACTAGCCTATCTCCTTAGCCTATACTTATATACTGATCTGGTGTAGGCTGTGTGAGCCTATACTAGCCTATCTCCTCAGCCTATACTTAAATACAGAGCTGGTGTAGCCTATGTGAGCCTATACTAGCCTATCTCCTTAGCCTATACTTATATACAGATCTGGTGTAGGCTATGTGAGCCTATACTAGCCTGTCTCCTCAGCCTATACTTATATGCATGGCTGGTGTAGCCTATGTGAGCCTATACTAGCCTACCTCCTTAGCCTATACTTACACACATATCTGGTGTGGGCTATGTGAGCCTATACTTATATAGAGATCTGGTGTAGCGTATGTGAGCCTATACTAATATAGAGATCTGGTGTAGCCAATGTGAGCCTATACTTATATAGAGATCTGGTGTAGCCTATGTGAGCCTATACTAATATAGAGATCTGGTGTAGCCAACGTGAGCCTATACTAGCCTACCTCCTTAGCCTATACTTACATACATATCTGGTGTAGGCTATGTGAGCCTATACTTATATAGAGATCTGGTGTTGCCTATGTGAGCCTATACTAATATAGAGATCTGGTGTAGCCAATGTGAGCCTATACTAGCCTATCCTTATATACAGATCTGGTGTAGCCTATGTGAGCCTATCTCCTTAGCCTATACTTATATACAGATCTGGTGTAGCCTATGTGAGCCTATCTCCTTAGCCTATACTTATATACAGATCTGGTGTAGGCTATGTGAGCCTATACTAGCCTATCTCCTCAGCCTATACTTATATACAGATCTGGTGTAGCCTATGTGAGCCTATACTAGCCTATCTCCTCAGCCTATACTTATATACAGAGCTGGTGTAGCCTATATGAGCCTATACTAGCCTATACTTATATACAGATCTGGTGTAGCCTATGTGAGCCTATACTAGTCTATCTCCTTAGCCTATACTTATATACAGATCTGGTGTAGGCTATGTGAGCCTATACTAGCCTATCTCCTCAGCCTATACTTATATACAGATCTGGTGTAGGCTATGTGAGCCTATACTTATATAGAGATGTGGTGTAGCCTATACTAGCCTATCTCCTCAGCCTATACTTATATACAGATCTGGTGTAGGCTATGTGAGCCTATACTAGTCTATCTCCTTAGCCTATACTTATATACAGATCTGGTGTAGGCTATGTGAGCCTATACTAGCCTATACTTATATAGAGATGTGGTGTAGCCTATGTGAGCCTATACTAGCCTCTCTCCTCAGCCTATACTTATATACAGATCTGGTGTAGCCTATGTGAGCCTATACTAGCCTCTCTCCTCAGCCTATACTTATATACAGATCTGGTGTAGCCAATGTGAGCCTATACTAGCCTATCTCCTCACTCTAAAGTCAATCCCACCATATTAGTAAATTATCTCCACAGAGAGAAGGTGCAGCCTAACACAGACAATCTATTCTCCGCATATCTGATGTCATGTTCCTAAATTATCTTTACAGAGAGAAGCTGCAGCCTAACACAGCCTTCAGTCTACCCTCACTTAGGCTATCTAATGTCATGTTACTAACCTTTATGAAGTGAAGGCGCTGCCTGGCCCAGCCTTCAGTATAGCCTCACTAGCCTATACATTGCCATGTTCCTAAGTTATTACAGAAAATACAGCATACCTTATAGCCTGTCGAATTTCATGTTCCTAAATTATCTTTACAGAGAGAAACTCAGCCTAATAGAGCCTTCAGTCTAACCTCAGTGTACCCCATTGTTACATTCCTAAATGATCTTTACAGAGAGAAGGTGCACCCTAAGAAATCCTTCAACCTAATCTCGCTTAGCATATCCCATCCCATTTACTAACTCATCTTTACAGGGACAGCATGCAGCCTAACAGTCTAGCCTCACTTAACCCCACCTATGTCATATTAATACAGTACCTGTATACAGAAAAGAGGCAGTCTAACCCAGGCTTCAGTGTAGCTTGACAGCCTATCTGAGGTCATATTACTAATTTATTTTTACAGAAAGAAGGGAGATCCTAACCCAGCCTTCAGGCTAGTCTCACTTAGCCTATCCAATGAGTATTACTAAATTATGCTTAGAGTATGTGCACCTCTACTATATTATTTTTACAGAGGCAAGGTGCAGCCTAAACTAGCCTTCAGTTTAGCCTCTCTGATATCATAGTTCTATATTACCTTTGCAGAGAGAAGGTGTGGCCAAACACAGCCATAAGTCTAGTCTCACTTAGCCTAACCCACATCATGTATCTAAATTATCTTTAGAGAGAAAAGTGCAGCTTCAGTGTTTAGTCTAACCTCACCTAGCCTCTCCCATGTCATATTACTAGGTTATCTTTACAGAGGGCGGTCTAGACTCACCTAACCTATCCCATGTTATGTTAATTACCTTTACACAAAGAAAGTGGAGCTTATCCAAGCCTTTCTTATAGCCTCACTTTGCCTACCTATCCTGTAGTTCCCAAATTATCTTTTACAGAGAAAAGGTGCAGCCTAACACAGCCTTCAGATTAGCCTCACCTAACCTATCCCATGTCATGTTAATAAATTATCTTTACAGAGTAAGTTAGCCCAACACAGCCTTCAGTCTAACTTCACTTAGCCTATACCCCATGTCCTATTACTAAACTATCTCCATAGAGACAAGGTGCAGCCTTACACAGCCTTCTGTCTAGCCTCACTTAGCCTATCCCATGTCATATTACTGAACTATCTCCATAGAGAGAAGGTGCAGCCTAACTCAGCATTCTGTCTAGCCTCACTTAGCCTATCCCATGTCATATTACTGAACTATCTCCATAGAGAGAAGGTGCAGCCTAACTCAGCCTTCAGTCCAGTTAGCTTATCCCATACCATATTCCAAAATTATCTCTGCAGAGAGTAGATGTGGGCCAACAAAGCCTTCAATTAGCCATCACATTTACTAAATTATCTTTACAGAGACAGGCTGCAGCCTAACGCAGCCTTCAGTCTAGCCTCATAGCCTATCCCATGTCCTATTCCCAAATTATCTTTTCAGGTGGAGCCTAACTCAGCATTCAGTGTAGGCTCACTTATACTTGCCTATGTCACATTACTAAAATATCTTTACAGAGAAAAGGTTCTGTCTAAACCATGCTGCACTGTAACTTGACTTAGCATATCTAGGACATATTACTAATTTATCTTTTGAGAGAGGAGCAGCCTAAACCAGCCTTCAGCCTAGCCTCCCACTATCCATCGTCTATTCCTAAATTATCTTTATAGTAAGTGCAGCCTATACTCAATTATCTTTACAGAGGAATGGTGCAGCCTAATCCAACCTTCAGTTTAGTCTGACATAGCATATCAGATATCATAGTACTAAATAATCTTTTTAAAGAGAAGGTGCAGCCTAACACAGTATTCAGCATAGCATCACTTAACCTCTTCCATGTCATATTACTAAATTATTTTGATAGAGAGAGCATGCAGTCCAATCCAGGCTGTAGTCTATGCTCAGGTAGCCTATCTGATGTCATGTTCTTAAATTAGCTCCACAGAGAAAAGGTGCATTCCACCACTGCCTTCAGCCTAGCCTCACTTAGCCTGTCGCATATCTAATTCCTAAATTATCTTTACCGAAAGTGCAGCCTAACCCAGCTTTTAACCTAATCTCTCTCGGACTTTCCCACGTCATTTTACTAAATTACCTGTATAGAGAGAAGGTGCAGTGTAGCCTCATTTAGCCTATCCTAGGTAATATTACCAAATTAGCTTTACAGGCAGATGTAGCCTAACTGAGCCTTCAGTCTAGCCTCACTTAGCCTATCAGATATGTTACCAAATTATCTCTACACAAGGTGCCGCCTAACCCAGCCTTCAGTCTAGCCCCACTTAGCTTATCCAACGAAATATTACTAAATTACCTTAAAGAGAGAAGGTGCAGCTTAACACAGCCTTCAGTCTAGACTCACTTAGCCTATCCCAGGTCATATTCCTAAATTATGTTTGCAGACAGAATGTGCAGCCTGGCACATCCTTCAGTCTACACTCACTTAGCCTATCCAATGTCATGTTCAACTTATCATTACTGAAAGTGCAGCCTAACTCAGCATAGCAGTACATAGGCATTCCTATTTCATGTTCCTAAATTATCTTTACAGAAAGTCAGCCTAACAGTCATTCAATCTAATCTCACTTAGATTATCCCATGTCATATTTCTAAATTATCTATACAGAGAAAAGGTGCAGCCTAGCCTCACCTATCCCATTTACTAAATCATGAGTGGGTGCAGCCCTCTGTCTAGCTTCACTTTGCCTATCCCATGTCATATTATGTCAAATTATCCTTACAGAGAGAAGGTGCAGCCTAACACAGCCCCCAGTCTAACCTACTCAGCCTATCCCATGTCCTATTCCCAAATTATCTTTACAGAGAGCAGGTGGAGCCTAACTCAGCGTTCAGTGTAGGCTCACGTGTTTCGCATTACTAAATTATCTTTACAGAGAAAAGGTGCAGTCTAAACCATGCTGCAGTGTAACTTGACTTTGCATATACAAGGTCATATTACTAATTTATCTTCAGAGAGAGGAGCAGCCTAAACCAGCCTTCAATTTAGCCTCACGCTATCCAATATCTGTTTCTAAATTATCTTTACAGTCAGTGCAGTCTAACAGAGCGTAGAGTCTAGCCTCACTTAAGTAGAATAATCATGTTCCTAAATTATTTTTCAGAGAAAGTGCAGCCTAACACCTTCAGGGTAGCGTCACTTAGCCTATGTCATATTACATCATTTAGTTATTTTACATAATGTGTAGTAGCCTAACCCAGCCTTTAGTCTAGGTCAGCATTTGGATCAGACTTTCTGACTGTGGTTGTGTTGTCCTCCAACGTAATGTCATATTGGATGGTAAGTGAATGAAATGGGTGAAATGATGCTCAAATGAGCTGGAGGTTCACGGAGATGGTTGGGGGAGATTAGGTTTGTGTTATATTTATGGCAGTGGTAGTGGAATTAGTGTATTGTAAACAAGCAATAGCAGCAGCAATATGCGTTTTACTCGGACACTACGACTTTGTATTTTGAGCAGTCCCAAAACTATTTTTCAAATCTAGTTTTGTCTACACATGCCCCAATTGGTCTAATGCACTTACTGTCACTATTTTCAGTAACATGTGTCACTTTCAATGCTGCTGGTTTTACTTAAGAAGCTGTAATACTACAATTACTTGAAGTTGAAGCTTGAGAAGACAAATACATAATTTCGCTTGCTTGTCACAAATTAGTCCATGTTGATAGTTACAACAGTGGGTTGCATGAAGCCCGCCTTGGTAGCATGATGGTTAGCACGTCTGCCTCACTTTCAAGAGGTTGCAAGTTCGAATCTTGCTTAGGGTAAGTTATCCGGGTAAGGTTTTTTCAGGTTTTCTTTTATTCTGAGAAGATGAATGTCGGGTAACTTAAACTGCCATGGACCTCGGCTCTTTTGAGTCTCATTTCACTCATTCAATGTCTGATATGACATCATGGAGGATGTTAAAAAAAAGGCTTGCATGAAAGTGAACCAATAGTGTAAGGTGCAATCTCATTGCTGGTGCAGATTTGCTGAAATTATGATCCCGAATAATGCACCCGAGAACAGTTTATTATTTAACCTCCTTGTGATGACAATACATATGCTTACTCACAGCTTGTACTTGTGCCATGTATAGTTCATATCGTGTCTTGTATTTTCAAAGAACAGTAACAGTAAATATTTTCAATAAAAAGAAGAAAAATACTTCCCTGGTAGGGAAGGAATTGTTTGACCAGCCAGAATTAATGAGAGGGGGATATCCCCCCATTAATTTGAACCCTTCTGGTCATTCTGTTCATTTCATTTACAAAAGCTATTCTGAACTATTAAATCATGTACTACTGTTCATAATGTCTTTACTAGATCATGCAACAGTTAAGTTCTGAATAAGAAAGGAAAGTGAAATATTTAACACAATTTAACTGAAGATTATCAATTATCAAAGTGGTATTAGCAAAAACTTTATTACAAATTAAATATGAAAACAATATACGTAGATAAAATATAGGCTGAACATGGTAGTGTATTGCCATTATTGTGAAGATTATGTAAAAGCTATTTTAATCCATATAGCAAAATGTTCATGTACATATGTATCCATAATGCATGTAACACCCTTCCTGGAGAGTTTGATGCGTTACCTGCAATTAGTAAAACAAAGAGGATCTATTTACATATAAAGTAGCCCCCCCCCCCCCCCCCAAAAAAACAGTTATCTATGAATTCAAGTTTTATTTGAGAGCAGCATTTATCTGATTGCCATCAGTGACCATGAACAAAAAATGTACATCAACTATAGCAAGATATCAAATTTCTTGGCAATCAAAATACATTTTGTATGCTCATTGTTTTCAATCATGATTAACACTCCATTTAATAGGCATATACAACTAGAACTCAAATAAAAAATAAACAAGTTTTAGTGAAAATTGAGAAGCACAAATCTACATTACAGTATCGGTAACAGCAAAACTTTGTGTTCTCTTTCCTTGTAATTACAGCATTTCAGTCAAGCTTTTAGAAACTTAATTAAAAAAATGGTAGTCTCTTAGCAATACTTTGATATCCTTTTTTTCCACAATGAATGTATATTGAAAACATTTAACACATAAACACCTCCAATGGTGATGGAATTAACGTAGGAGAAGACTCAACCACATTAGTCGCGTGCATCATTCTGTGTGTTGCCATTCCTATCAGCAGAATCTCGTCCCCTAGAAAAACAAAGAATTTTTCCTGGTAAAAGTAGTGAAAACATACTAAAGTTTGCTTTTGCATATCATTATCCCCATTAAAAAAAGAGGGAGGGAGAGAGAGAGATTTACTTCCCTAACTTTTTCAAGTTACAATGGTAGAAATATGTTACCTTTAGGTAAGCACAATTTCACACATTAATATATGAATTCACTACTGATAATTGCCCTTAGAAATAGGACACATGATTTAATAATTTGTATCGCTGATTAACATGTGCATTTGATACCATAAAAAAAAGTTGAGATAGCATGTGAACAGTTTGTAATTAAATTTGAATTGGAGAAAAAAAAAAAAAAAAAAAAAAAAAGGGGGTGGGGGTGGGGGAGTTGTTTTTTAATCCAGTCTAATGTGTAATTACTCCAATAAATGCTTTTGTTCTCTTTAGCAGTCATAGGGACTTTATGGATGCACCTCATACAATCAAGGCGTAGAGAAAGAAACGGAAGACATGCCACATCATCTATCAGTTGTTGCCAGTGTGCTTTGTTTGCTTTAATTAATGTGAAACATTAGGAACATGGAGTGAAATATCTGCTTGAAAAAACCTGCCTATACCTCTCTTCCCATAGCAGGGAAAGGTTGCATTCGGAAATTATTGTTCCATCCTAATATAAATGCTAAAGAGAAAACTACATAAAAAATAAAAAAAATTTGTTTAACGACGCTGTCAATTGCCAGGATCACATAGCATCACCGGTGTGCCGGAATTTCGTCCCGCAGGAGTTCTTTAACATGCCAGTAAATCTACTGACATGGAGCTGTCGTTTTTAAGCACACTTAAAAACCATCGGCCTGGGCCGGTTTTGAACCTGCGACCTTGGGATCAGCAGGCCAGCGTCTAACCAACTGAGCCACCCAGACCGACAACTACATCCAAGAGGTAATTTTATTAATAACTAGGCTTTGTGAGTTTAGACAGACATCTTTTGAGTCCTACAGGCTTGGAAAGCCACTAAACTGTTAAAATTAAAACCTATAGGATAACCGAGTCAGTAAATTTCTGCAATGATTGGGTGTTAAAAGTTAATTATCACACAATTGACCTACATTAATTTTCTCTACAAATGAAGCAGGGTTTATTTAAATGGCCATATATCGACACAAAACAACAGATATTGAAGTGCAGAAAACCAGATGTTGTACACCAAATGCCATTGCATGACCAAAAAAAATTTGATGTGTTGTACTCGTATGAGTTTCTCTATTCTTGTACTATATTCTGTGCAGAATAAGTTCACAGCCAGCATGTAGAAAGAGAAAGCAGTACTCACCCCCTTGCTAACTAGGCAATACTGAGCGAGAGGTGTCACAGTGAAAGAGATTTGACAACAAGAACGATTTTGACCAGAAAAGCTATTCCCTTTATAGTTCTTCATTGTACTCAAGGGAGTGGACTTTGGTCATTTCCAACCAATGTCGCTATCTTTCTGCCAACTTATTCTGCACAGACTCTAACCATTCTTACAAACTCTAATTCCTTTATCTTCTACGTGTTAGTTGAGGTAAACATTTGCAGAAATTATCTTATTGCTTGTCTTCTTGAAGGTACATGGAGAATATGGGAATACAGCAGGCTTTGAGTGATAGTCAAATCTTTTAAAGCTTTCTTTGCGCGGTTAACATAAAAAAAGGAATAACAATGTTCTATTTGACAGAAGTATAAGTTCTCCAAAAACTCAAAAATAAAAAGGAAAGTCTCTGAAATGGTTCACCGTAAAAAAAATTTTCAGACATAAATTGTGTATTTTAGCAAGATCTAAATTTTTTTTGTATAGTAAGATTTGGTCCATCTCCTACGGTTTACAAGTTATTCAAAAGTCATCCAGAGTAAATAAGACTACATGGGCTATAGCCAGAAAATTCAAGATATAAATTTCATTTGTCATAAAAATATCTCACACATATGGCATTTTAATAAAATTTTTAGCCATTTTAAGAAAATAAAAATTTTCCATGTTAAGGGTTGTTTAGGGTGGAGCTATTTTCTTCAAAATCTTCCGTGTCGCAGCCTTCTTTATCTAAAACTGCTTTTTTAGATCCAGGGGGCCTCAAAACATATATTTCCAGTGAAATCTTGACATGTAATCTTTGGGTGGAATACAATACTTCCTCTACTTCACTATACATAGCAGAGAAAGTAAAAATGGGTGTTTGGTGTGCTGTGAATGCATACAGATTATAGGGCTTATATTCTTTCAAGAAACAGTTATGGACAAAGATACAGGAGAATGTCATAACATCGTTTCTTCAAGAATTGTGACATTGAATGAAAACAGGCACATTTTCAACAAGATTCGGCTACAGCACATATAGCTGATCTCTCGTTGCAATTAATTGAAGTTTTTGAAGAGTCATCAGTATAGGAACATGGCCAGTACGATCCCCAGATCTTACAATGTGACTTATTTATGGGGAACTTTAAGGATTAAGCGTATCGGAACAACTCTCATACGTCGGAAGAGCTGAAAGACAATATACAAAGAGAAATTGCAGCTATTTCGATGAATTAATGCGAGTGAATGCCAATTTCCTTAAAAGGTGTGACATTGTGTGACAGCACAGGGACATCGTTTCCAACACCTCTTGTGACAAAGGTATGTGGTTATTCCAATCATTTGCATGATAAACTGTGAGATGGAATTTAGAAGTCTGAATAGCTGAACCAGCCTGCAGTGCAGACCACAGTAGAAAATATGGCACTGTAACAGGTTAGCATAGCATGGCACACTATAAAATCACAAAACAGAAATAATTGAACCAATATTATACAATTAACAACTGAGAAAATTATTTTTCTCAATGGACGAAGACTATCTTTTCCAAACAAATAGACACAGATGGTCTTTTCCAATAAATTTAACTTTGTAGCCTCCGAGTGCAGAATCTTCATATCCAGCAAGTTCATATCTATTTTATGGCTCAGGTTAAGGAAACCTGTATTTTGCACAAAAAATGTATTATTCCACTAGCACTTGTAATTGGAGGGAATTGTCATAACATTATAGTGACCACATGGTCAACAATGTGTCTTGTACTGCTTTTATTGCTAGGTTCAATGCTACAGACATACTATTTCAAGCCACAGACAAGGATGTAGAAATAGTTTCTTTCAGTTTCTCTCCGGTTCTGAAATGTGTCCTACGCAGGTGTTTCAAGTCAGGAAAGAGATGGTAGTCACTTGGGGCTAGATCTGGGCTGTAAGGAAGGTGTGTGACAGTATCCTATGCAAATTTGTTGATGAGATTGGTTGTCACATGAACAAAGTATGGACGAGTGTTGTTCTGATGGAAATGCACTCCCTTCGTGAGCATGCCTCCGGTATACCTTAAATGATCGGTCAAAATTTTGTGAATGCAGGTCCTGCTGAAACAGGGACCAGCTTGCAGGTCTTCCAGGCCATCACTCTTTGATCTTTCAGCATTGCTTCTTCCACTTTCACAATCGTTTTGTCAGAAGCCGATGGCCGTCCAAAATGCTGGTCATCCTGGACGTCAGTACGTCCATCTTTGAATTCTCTGTACCATTTGTGCACATGTTGTACACTCATACACTGCTCTCCATAGACTTCACAGTTGGGAATCAATCTCCACCAGTGCAGTCTTTCTGCACACAAAAAACGCATCACAAAGCATAATTCGCACCTAGCGGAAGAAGTGAAAGTTCCATTTCTAACGGCTGCCAGGCCAAGAATGAGCATTGCAGACAGCTCGCAAAGTGGGGTACACCAGTGTTGCTGGATCTCCTGTAACAGCATTCCTCACAACTGCAGAAATGTAGGAACCATATTTTACGGACAACCCTCGTATCAGCAATCTGTAATCAAGGACTGGATTCTGAGAAGCATTGCGCAAAAGAATTTACTATGCATGATTGTACATAAAAAGTTGAGAGATGCCGTTTTGAGTTTGATATATGCAAGAATTACAAAGACAGATATTCAACAATGTTAAATAGAATCGCTTCATAAATTTGTCATGATTATATTTGGGAAGAGTGAAGCGATTTGTTATGTTATTTTGTTGCAATAGTTAATTTTGGTGGAAACTTGAATATTGATAATATATCAGCCCTTGTCATCTTATCCACAAACCCATTAATGACCCAGAGATAAAATGCTCATTGGCAGCTGCCATAAGGAGATATAATTGTTAAATGTTATTACTTTCACTACTACTTCCATGCAGGCTAAAGCAACATTAATTTATTTCAGGTTTACAATCTTCCTGCTCACATTTGGGCATTATAATTTTTCTCCACTCTTCTGTCATCCCAGGATCCATCTTCCAATCTCCGTTATTCTTTGTGACAATATTAATTTTGGTCTTCCCCTCTTCTTATGTCATACTGGCATCCATTCATGCATCTTCTTTGGCAGCGTGTCCTCATCCTCTTTTTCATGTGTCCAAACCTTGTTTTAATTCTAAAGTAAGAACAAATTAGAAACTAAAAACTTCACTTATCTTATTGTTTTGGTGCTAACCCTGGGGTTTCAAGCTGTGTCCAGCTCATTCTCAAAGCCATATAAACAAACTCGTTGCCAAGCAACGAGAATGAGAATGAGCTGGACACAGCTTGAAACCCCAGGGTTAGCACCAAAACAATAAGATAAGTGAAGCTTTTAGTTTCTAATTTGTTCTTACTTTAGAATCTTGTTGCTTCACTGTTAATAGCTTCAATTTTTCCTTATTTAACTTGTTTTAATTTCTTCTACCAATGAGCCTCTCAATTTTTTCCACCACAACTGTGTTTCTAATTTTGTTTCTGCTTGAGATCCTTGCAGATTGTTGCCCAAAATCCATTTCTGTAGTTTGTGTTCTTGATTTCAACTGTCAAGTCTGAACCATTATTTTGTAATAAAATTATATAGATTTGCTTTCTTTTTTAATTGCAATATACTTAGCTCGTAAAACACTATACCATCTCAGGCTAGTTCAATCCTGCTGTAAACAACAAGGCGGTGCTGACTCAACTCACCACATGTTAGACCTACATGCACGCACGTAAGTTTTGCAACACTAGCAGTATATATAGCAGCGCTAACTTCTAGACAATAAATAGAGTTGGGTTACACATTAACTTATTAAATCTATGAGCTGGAATATTAATAGAATCCTGCAGTAACATAATGGTTACCTTTAATCGGATTCCTTCTTCTCTGTCCACTATAACTGATTTCCGCCTCACTTTTGAAATTTCAATCCAATATCTATCAGCAACCGGTGAGGAGTGCTTAGTGAAAAATTCAACAAGTCTGTGTCAGAATTTACCGCATGTAAAATTTTATTTACAGTCGGCGGTTCATTTCTGAAAAAATAATCATGAATTTTACTGCATATAGCACTTTCTGTAAAATCGTAGTATTTCTCCACACGCGGTTTGCATTTATGTGATTTTGCCGGTACTCTTAGCATTCCAGATGCTTACTGTTCCATTCTAACACTATGTACATTATTTGTGGACCAAGATCACCAGTTTCTTTCTCGATGTTTTTTATAGATGATTCCGGGTTTCTTTCCTTAAGCACTGCGAAACAACGTGCGATCATTCGCCTCTCACCACTTTTTAAGGATTGCCTCGATTGTGTTTCATTTTGGCTGAAGCACTAGCCTGCTCCATGACGAAAAGCTTACTGATTTTAAATTGCATATACATAAGTGTCCTTGGCCTGGTGAGGTACGGGAGATGTACAGGAAATACAGTGTTAAATATTAGAAGCATCTCCACACTATAAACAACATCTTAATCAGCATCCAACTCAATACAGACCTCGTTGCGAGATCAGAAAACTACTTACAGTACTGTACTTAAAGGAGGGGTTTATCGTACATATGCAAATAAAAGAAAACGCCCATTAACTTCACTAAACCAATCAACAGCGTTACCGTTTTCTGTCCCAATATCTCTATCTCTCTTCCCACCCAGATGTTTACAGCAGGATGAAACTAGGTTGAGACAGATTATAACTTTGATATTGCCGACCTTCCTTTGTTAATTCTGCCATATATATCTTCACGGTTTCCATCTTTTATTTTGACCCTGAAATATGTATATTTAGCTAAAGCAATATATCTCTGAAAAACAGATGGGAGTTATTTGAGGTACTAAACCTTTGTCAACAAAGATAGTGTAGAGACGTTTTTGTAAAGCTCAGCAAATTGGTATCACTGTTTACACCTCAAAGCAGTTTTATAATTGGAGTTGATCACTACCCCAAGATGAATAGCTCTTCATTCAACAATTCATCTCATAATACCTTCCACTGTGAGCTTGTTTCTTCTCAGTTCAACCCCCAAAATAGTGAGAGCAGGCTGGTTTTCACTATTCACTGCACGTTACCATTGCTGTGGACTTCAATGAATGGCAGCAATGACTGTGATGGTCTCTGGCTTCTGAACAGGTCTTTGTGGTTCTGGTTGCTTCAAGACAGAATGTGTTGATACAACTTGTCAACCTGTCTTCACAGCATAACTAACAAGATTATGTTGCACAAGCTGAATATTGTGCCGGAATTCTCGCCATGTAAATTCATAAAAATTATATTTGCACAGTAAACCTTCATTCCAGAAATAACAGATCTCCAGAACCACTTGCTCTGTAGCAACTGAAATGGCATTGTTGGAGGAACAAAACAGAGATTAAGTCTTACCAACTTCAGACTGATTTAGCGTGAAAAAAATTTAAAACGGACTATTTGCCCATGCCCTCCCCTAGAGTGGTAATTAGAACTAAAACTTCCCACCTCTGTAGCATGGTGATACCACGTTTGCCTCATGCCCAAGAGGCTGCAAGGTTGAACTTCGCTTAGGATGAGTTATGCAGATAAGGCTCTTTCCAAGGTTTTCCCTTATCCTGAGAAGACGAATGTCAGGTAACTTAAAGCTCGAAGGACACCAGGCTCATTTGAGCGTCATTTCACCCATTTCATCATTCACTGTCCAATATTGACAACATTGGAGGACATTAACTATATATACAAAGAAAAGAAATAACACTAGAATGCCTGCAACAATGGATTGAGGGTACTGCCAAGCATGTTGCAAATAAGACAATTCAGAACTAATTATTATCGGCGCCAATCTAGAAAAGGATTGACAGTTCGCAGCGAGAGTTTATGTTGCTGCTTATTGTAACCATGTGGAGAGCGCATTAGGATTGTGTACAAAGACAGTTGGATTGCACTTGGAATGTAAAGCGGGTGTTATTTATGTTTGTATTTGAAGACAATAGTTAATCCACATGCAAAGGATAGAACATGCAAGTACATATGAATGCAAAAATTATAATTTGTTATTTTAGCGATGTTGTCAATTGCCAGGATCATATCAGCATCCCTGATGTGCCTGAATTTCGACCAGCACAGTTCTTTAACATGCCAGTGAGTCTGACACGGAGCTGTCATTTTTAAGCACACTTAAAAGCAATCGGTCTGGGTTGGATTTGAACCCATGAGCTTGGGATTAGTAGGCAGGCATCTAACCAACTGAGCCACCCAGACCAACATCCACGGTGAAGATCTACGTTAACAAGAGACATGTGAAATATTGTAATGAGAAAATGTTATTAATATCCGAATAGCTTGCATCATTGCTGTTGCTGGAATTCCCTGCAGGAAACAGGTGTTCCATAATTTCATCACCTTTCCATGTTGCACTTATTACGCCCTTTGTATGAGTAACCACCTCTTCACACCTTTCAGCTTTTACTGCTATTAAAAGCCTCTTCTGTAGCTTTATTACACACACAGTGAAATCTTTGTTGTTCTGCCAGACATAACTCTTTACTTCAGCCCAAATTATTTCCATCGGGCAAACTGGCAAAGGGGAAGACAAACTATTTTGTAACCATGTTCTGCAGCAGCATCAACTGTTGTTTAATGACACTGTCAATTGCTAGGGTCTCATCAGAGCAACAACTGCATAATCCTTTTACATATATACCCTACCGAATGCAATGCTCTTTGCTTCCCAAGTACACTCAGAGTTTCACTTGGTAGTGCCATCTTTATTAATACTTTTGGACATAGTTAAATATTCATTAGGGAATTGACGGTTCCTAACCACATGGCAGAAACAGTCTAAATGAACCTTAGGAGATGTACAGAGAGACTCAAACACATCATACTTGCTGTGCAGTGGAAAATCACTGTGCAAACTGAAACACGATAACAGCTCTGATGTACACGTCATGCAGATGACTTATTCTCTGACGCTAATATTTTATCGCTGAATTATTACCAGTGTGCTTTATTATTTTGTCCTGTGCTTAGTCAAAGTGTGCTATGGCTCAACATTTCTTTTCTACTGCACAGTATGTATTAAGGATCCGTATGTGTTAACCCTGCTCGCCAGTGAAAGTGCGATTTGCAGATAGATTTCCAGGTGTAAAAGTTCCACGCCATACAACAATCCATAAACTTTACAAGAAATTTCAGGCCACAGGAAGTGTTCAGGCTCAGAAATCTAAAAGACAGCATATGGTTCTCACCGAAGAAACATACGACATTGATCATCGTTTGAAGAATTCCCCTAAAAATCGCTCAAATACCTTTCACGACAGGTAGGCATTTCTTGTGGCTCTTTGCAAAGAACTACTAAATTGCTGAAGTTAAAGTCATATAAATAACTGTGGCACATGCTCTTCAACCAGGTAATCCTATAATTAGGTGCACATTTTGAGTCAACTCTCAGTGTATGCAATGGCAAAACTGACCCAAATTTAATATTTTTCACAGACGAGGCTTGGTTGTTCCACCTTCGTGGATGTATGTGCACAAAATAATCATTATTGGACCTCTGGGAAACCTAATGTTGTTCATGAAATACCCCTCCACGATGAAAGAATTGGTGTATGGTACGCCATTAGCAGAGAGTTATAGGCCCAATTTTTTTTAGTAAACAGCTGGTGTCTGTACATTTGAATATAATTTGGCCCCCCTTTTTAGAGAATTAACAAACAGGAAGCATAATTTTGGCTTTTTTTTTTTAACAAGACTCTGCAACAGCTCATACAGCCTGTCTTTCGATGAGAATAATCGAAAGTTTTCTTTGAAGTAAAGTCACTATTCCCCAGTATACCAATAGAAAAACTCCCATCACTGATCAAAAATTGGCTCTAATCACTTGGAATGTCATCATCAGAAATTGCAGAATACATAGAACTGGCCAAATTATGCACAAAACTAAATTTCTTCCAGTTCCAAAGTATTTCTGGCAAACTTCATGTTTAGCAATGAGCAACCCTCTCTCACCTTTCTTAGCAGATATTTACATGAGCTCATTAGAAATAAGGATCACAAAAGGTATCCCGTGGATGTTCAAACTCTGGCAGTGATACATAGATGACATATTTGCAATAGTTCCAAAAAGACGCATTGATGAAGTGATGGATTAAAACTTCTAAACATACAGGACAAAAGCAGAAATTTCAGTGGAAGTGGAAAAAGATGATAAATTACCATTTTTAGATCTAAAATTAATCAAAAACAAGGATAGAATAAATTTCGGTATTCACAGAAAACCAACGCAGATGGACAACTGCATAAAAGCTAATAGTTACAATCCAAGAATCCACAAACAAGCAATCTTCAATAGTTTAACATAGATTCGTGAACATCCCTCTTCCGGCACAAGAATACAAAACAGAATATTACAAAATAATTGAAATAGCACAAAAAAAAACGCCTTCCCCAAAGAATTAGTAGCTAAAAAAGTAAAACGAGCAGAAAAGAAAAAAATATTAAAAGAAACTACAACTTTCACAACAGCAGAAACAAAAATGACATTCAAAAAATTCACACATCCATGGGCCTTTGATAAATTTAAAAAAGTGTTCAAGGAATACAACATTCAGCTAGCATCAGTACAGCTGGATTCAGCGTTCTTGGCCCCGGAAGGAAATAAATGTAAGCTTGAAAGCGAGTTACTTACCAAGCCAGGTGACTGCTGACAGCAAACGAATTGGTGCGTAAGCGTCATATGCTACTCACATAACGTTCTACTTCGTAAAGTAGTATGTACAGTCCATGCAGAAAAAAATGTCTATACAATGTGCCTAGCTTAATTAGCTGTGCAAATGTGTTCGTATTAATACTGGCATCACTGCAGATATTGTAAATTTGGTCTTTTTCAGTTTAAAACCCAGCTCTCTCACTATTCTGTTTAAGGATCACTTGCTGTCCTGGAAGTTAATGCCTTCTCTTAAAATTCTAAGTAATTTGGCTATTGTAGGAGCACTTCTTTTTTGCCCGCCTTGGTAGCGTGATGCCTCACGTTCAACAGGTCCCGAGTTCGAATCTCGCTTAGGGTAGGTTACCCAGGTAAGGTCCCCCCCCCCCCCCCCCGAGGTTTTCCCTTATCCTGAGAAGACGAATGTCAGGCAACTTTAAGCTCCCATGGAGCTCGGGCTCATCATTTCACCCATTTCATTCATTCACCGTCCGATATGGCATTACGTTGGAGGACGTTAATTAAAAAACACCATTTTTCCTAAACATAAGAATTATAAATTGTTCTTCTAACGACACATTTATCGAAGTCATCTAGATCCGTTACTCATTTCGGAACTTCTTTTGCCTGGAGTTCCAAAAGACGTATTCTGATTTTCATGTTGTTTGCGTTCTTGAACAGTTCTTTTCACTGTTATTTCTGACGCTCCAGTGGCATCTAATACGCGTTTTTGAACTTTTTCAATTTTTTTTGAAAAACTCTTGTGATGTAAGCAGTTCTTTGCTTTTAGCTTTTTTCTTCATGTATGCCCATACATTTGAAACAATTTTGCTACTCTGATTGTGTAATGTTTTGGATCCTAATTTAGAAAGCAATGGCAGCATACTTTATTTATGCTATGATCAATGTCTCATAAATTCACAATATTCATTCTTATCGCAAACATCTTAATATGTCTTTAATTACCGCATGCTGCACGAAAAATGAATTGTGAATTAGCAGGGACTGTTGAAATGCAGACATCACTACCTTCCCCCTCCCCGCCCCACTTGTTGTGCATGGTTTCATTCCCAGAATTATGAGATGACGAGAGACAGAAACTATAGGTTTGCCTACAGGATTTCCACTCAAGATCAGGGGCCAAGAACTGTGAATCCAGCTGTAAACCATTATTCCATAAAACCCTGCTACTTTCAATCATCAAAGATGCTATTCCACCTAACAAAAAATCCGGCATATACCAAATTGAATGCAGTGATTGTAAAGTATACATACAAAAATCCAAAACAAATTAGGAACATCAAGAGGAAACAATTAGAAAAACCAGCAGTTACCTTTTACTTTTGGAGAAAAAATCATGACAAAGTCAGAACCAAAACTTCTCAAACAAATAACTGGAAAACAAGAACAGTCCACATGGGAACAAATCTTCATTTTAAAAATAGAAACCGAGTATTTAATTTCGACATTCCCCAGAAAGATATTTTCAGCAAGTTCCTTGAACTGTTACCAGAAGAAGAATCACCATCTGCACCATGAAATACCACGAAAACCTAGTTATTGTCCGGTTGATAATGGAAAAAAAGTTAACCTCCGAAACGCGTTCCAGAAAATTATAATGTAAGTGTTGTTTAGTGTTAATTGACTCACCTTTTAAACTAAATTGATTATAACACTGTTTTCAAACTTATGAAAGGAAGATAATCGAAAGTGTGTTTCAGGACAGAATTAACTGTACACAGATTTGTGGCCCCCTTAGTCCCCTGACCTAACCCCACTACTATCTCTAGGGTAACTTAAAGCATAAAGTGTACAAGGCAAACTCGCGCACCCTGGAAGAGCTAAAACAAAACATCTGTATAACACAGTGTAGTCAGTTCGGAGTCTTTTTGACCACTCATTACAAGTGTTTGTAGTCATCATAGCAATGAAAAGAGCCAATTAGAGCTAAGACATTTCCGTAGCAATAGTAGATGTGAAACACATGTTGCCAGTATTTAAAATGTGAATAGCATGTGCCTGACAAGCAATTCAGGAGTAAGAAACTACATCTTGTTTTCACTGCTGTTTGCACAGGATTTACATTGGTGAAACTAATGTCAATGTCCAACTTTTTGATCAAAAGCGCAGCGCGAGGCATTGAGAGTTGGATACAATTTTGTTGTATACAATGCGGTTGAGTTAAATCTAATTTTTTCATCCAACAACTTGAAAATAGCCAATCTGCTTCTGTAACGTAACAATATGGCGGCATGTGCAGGCAACATGTAGTCAGCTGTTGTATACATAGCTTTATTTCATAGATAAAAAATCCAGTTAAAAGCATGTTTAAATTTTGTTATGAAATGAGTTCAATCTCCTGTCCATCCCTAGTCTGACAGTATGGTGTTAAATGGGGTAATCTGTGCAACTAGTGCATACAAGTTGCCATTAGCTTCATCCCTTTCCACTCTCGCACAGTTGCCAGGTTCCTAATAGCATGGTGTAAATATTGAGTTATAAATTTCAGGTTTGAACACATCCTATGCAGAATTCTTTTCTCTACCAGGTTATATCCTTTTTAGAACCATTCCACATTTCCACAGAAAACTTTTTTTTTCCTTTCAGTAAAAGCCTGATATTTGTTGTTTCTATACTTATCACGCACTAACAAACTGTTTTCAGAAAATGTTACATATGTGCACTACAGAAGTTACACAATGGGAAACTGAGTTTACATCGGGGACTAAGCGAGAGCAAATGTTGAGGGTTAGAGACAAGCTTTTAAAATAAACCAGAAGCCTGTAATCTCTTTTATCTTGTAAGGCTTTAACTTTATCTGTTAAAATGCACATGACACAGAAGGCAGTATAAGGAGCAGCAGTAACAGTTAGAAAGAAGTCGCATGTGTATACTAAGCGGAACCTATGAAGTTTTGTGTTATTTAACATTTTCCATAAATATTTATAGTTCTGGAAGGGGAAGCTAGGAAGTGACGATATACTGGCAAATTAAAAAGTAAGGAACGCCAAATAATTATGAACGTGTTAGATTATTTTTCAAGTAAAATGAGTGTTAGTAAGGCAGTAAAAGAAAGGCTATTAGGTGTTCAGAAGCAGTAATGCATAGGATTAAAAAGGAACGAAAGGACCTGCGCGCCATCGAAAAAGAAAGCAAGAAGGACAAGAAAACAAAGGGGAAGGGGGAAAAAATAACACGCTAGGTTAATGCAACAGAATGGAATAGTGCAAAGTGGAGTATGGCGAATGGTTCATTCTTTAGATACTGTTATGTACAGTGTCCTCATCAGGTTTGTAAATTATAGAGATTTAACACATTTACTTATTGAAAGTATGATTACTGCTCTGTTTGATGTGTTAGTATAATGTACAGAGGTTTAACAAGTTTACTTATTGAAACTATGGTCATAATTACTTTGTTTAGTGCGTTGCTGATGCTACTTAGTATAACATGGTTTATTGTCACGGGAACAAAATCACATTTGAAGCAGGGTGTAAAACGTCAGAGGGAGAGGAATAAAAAATAGCACGCTTTCTTCAGTTTCACCTGTATCAATCACAAGTTGCAGCTGAGCACACATATAGTACATGTTGCAATGTTGCACCCCATTTAACATGTACTGTCATCTAAGGGTGAGAGACTGTTGTTTTCTAGTGCCTTGCACCTGACAATGAAGCCATTAGCATTCGTGCTTTCCAATACTTTTGAACTGTAGTATCTACTGATCTTAATGCTTCACAGGTCTTCAAGTGGTCTTCGTTCATTTCTGCTGGATCGTTACGCAGGACACATATTGGTGAGGCTGAGATACCTATTCTGTAGAAATGACTTGCTAAGCAGTCGTGATTTGTCAATAGTCGGAAGGCTGCAACCGCTGTTTTCCGTGGTCTCTGGGGGATTATATCTGGGTTGGAAAGTAGTGTAATCCATTTTTTATCTCTGGCATTTGTTTCTATTTCTTGTAGGTATGAATGAGAAAATTTTTTAATGATCAAGCGTTTTATTGAGGAATATGAGAAATTGAATTTAGACTTTTGTTTTATTGTTGTGCCTTTCTTTGCAAGAGGGTGAGAGACTAAGTTAAAATCATTACGATTATTCCTTATCTCTTTCGTGCTTGTCTCATATTTGTGTCCCGGTATGTTATTTTGCCTACAACATGATGTAAAAGGTTAAAAATAAATCTTCGCCAATTCATAGAAAATTAAGAGTTTCCTGGGTCCTCTAACCTAAATTAATTTTGTAGTAGACCCAATATACCACGGTCCATGCCCTGTTCTCTACTCAGTAACCATGACGTCTTATACTTGACTGTGGGACACCAGCTCTGGCTTAAACGTCATTTGCAAGCCAGAATGGTTTACTGGAAAAATGTGAGTCATTGGAGAATTCAATTTAATGCCGACATCTTATCCGGATCAACTCTTCACACAAACGTTATGAACTAGCCATCAAAACCTTGCAAAGTTACTCTGTCTCCTTGGAAATGTGACATCTAATAAGCAGTTGATTTTGGATGCCTCCCAAACTGAAGCTTCAAGTAATAAAGCTTGAATATCAGGAGAACTAGCAAATTATTGAACGGGAAAGTAAAAAAGTTGCAATAACTTGTTATACTGATATTATGGAAGCTATAAGGGATCAATAACTCATACTTGGCAGAAACCATCCTTGGTGTGTGAATGGTACAACATTGTTGCCTAAGCTCACATGCTACATCGTGTTAATTTTTGGTGGTAAGGATTCTTAATGTTGTTTTATTGACCCTGAAAGTCACATAGGATACATAAAATAGAATTTAATATATACAATAAATATATGTACAGCTAAAATTTATTGCATAAAATTTTTATGGCAAAATTGTATGATTCCTAACACACATTTACTATAAGTAGCTCCTACAAGTAATAACAGTGATCATGCCAGTACCTTTTAAGCACCTTTTTATAATTTGAGAGGTAGAACTGGAACTTAAAAATTCAATGCCACAACTGGGATTTGAACCACAGACATTCCACTTACCGGGCGGCTGCTCTACCACTGAACTATTGTGACAAACTGCCAGAATAACATTAAATTCTCAAACCAGTTTGTATTTCTCCTGGTAACCCAGTTCTACCTCTCAAACTTTGCCCACACACGGCTTGTGTGTTTAAAAACACCAACAGTAAGTTTGTTGGCATAAATAAATAATAATTACCATCTGAAGGTTATTTAATCCTGGGATATAAAGTACTTACAATAGTAAGTCACCATTGGGGTAATTTATCTCTGATGTGAGACTGCCTTTGTGGTTTACCAGGAGAAATATGAACTGGTTTGAAAATTTGATGCCATTCTGGCAGTTTGTCACAATAGCTCAGTGGTAGAGCAGCCGCCCGGTAAGCGGAAGGTCTGTGGTTCAAATCCCACTTGTGGCACTGAATTTTTAAGTTCCAGCTCTACCTCTCAAACTTTGCCCACACACGGCTTGTGTTTAAAAACACCAACCGTAAGTTTGTTGGCATAAATAAATAAATAAATAAATAATTACCTATTTTATACTTTTTAATGCCAGCCTATTTGTTTCAACACACAGAATTGTGCAGTTTACTCATCAATTCAATGGCTGGGAGGGGATTTTAAGGAACAAAAATTTCTGCAATCTTAAATATATATTTAATCATCAGATATTTTATAAATTTGAATTTCTGACTTTCCAAGTTGCTGGGAATCCCGATGAAAGTTTAAACCAAAAGTATTTAGTAGATTTCAATGTAAGGATAGGGAGAAGCATTACATGTAATTCAAAGTGTGACTTAACTGAGAAGAAAAGCATGGTAAGGTATAGTAGGGAAAAGACAAGCAACAGAGATGGCTTGAAATTGGTAACATTTTGAGAATTTGAATCTAAAAATGTGTAATGGGTTAAGAGGTTTTAAGTGTGGAGAATTTACATTCATTAACCAGAATTATCAAAGTGTGTTAATTGTTGTGCTCAAGAAATTTGGATGACCCAAAAGATACTGCTGTGCTTTTCAAATGGGATGGAGTTTGTCCTTGAGCACTTCCAGACAGGCAACCAATTAAAGTCCTGCTGTGTTGTCATAATGCTTTGCCCTTAAGGGGGCTTGACGTGCCAAGAAATATGAAAAGATTGGGGGTAATGAGCTTGCAACGCTATGTATTTAAACGCATCTCACTGGATGCAGATCAGAACTCTTCCCATTTGAAAAGCACAGTAAGGTTTTGAATATTATGTACACTTCCCTTTAATATAAAACTGAAGAAAATTACATATTTTAATGGAAGAAGAAATTTGAGAAAACTTTAGTTGGCAATATTGTAAGGCGATTACATGAAATGCAGGCAAAATGCATGAATCGAAGGTGATGGAACAGTTGGTGGAAAGAGTAGCAGGGGAAACTGTAAAAAACATGCCCAGGAGCTGCTTTGTCAAACACCATATGTGGGTCCCTGGGATCAAACCTGGAACCTGGTGATAGGCAAACAGTCTAACCACTCAGCCACAGCTGCTCCCCAGACATCTGACCCTAGGCATAGGCTTGTGTCAGTCCACCATAAGGGAAGGTAATCAAAGATATCTTAGAACATTAACTCCGAGTAAAGGTACAAATTTAGGATTTTGAGCTAGACTGTTAATTGAAGGCAAGCACTGCATATACTCATCTTTCAGGGTTTTTTTTTTTACAATTGTTGCAAAAGGTTCCTGTGAAGAGGGGGCTTGGAACTTAAGAGCTGCCAGTATTTAAAAAAATAAGATGTCTCTTACCTGCTTCGGGAATGTGAACGGGAGCGTGAGCGACTCTTGGAGCGGTCTGCTGGTGAATGAGAGCGTCCACGATCTCGAGAACGTGACCTGTCCTTTGGGCTCCTGGAACGTGACCTGTCCTTGGGCGACCTATCTCGATCCCTGGACCTGTCCCGAGAAGACCTATCCTTCGGAGAGCGATCCCTGGGTGATCTAGAGCGGGAACGGCTGCGGGAGATGCTGCGTGACCTGGAGCGACGATCTCTGGACCTGGAGCGAGACCTTGATCTTGAGCGCGAGTAGGACCTACACATCAGTATACAATTGTACCATTAATCAATGAGAAAATATAATTTTAGCCTCAAGCTAGTCCCCGAGCGTCCAAGTCTGGAGATATTTGAAATGAATGTCACACACGCCACAGCTTTATTAGCCTAATGCATTTCGTATTAGCCGCTCTATGCCACCGAAATGTAGTCCAATGTGCTCCATTTGCCTATGTATATTAGCTTATATTGATGCATATTTTCACTAGAGAAATTAAACCTATATCAAACAGAAACGAGAAAGGCAGCATTACCTTTGTTAAAATTAGTTTTCGAACAAAGAGTATTGTGGTAAGATAATCAGATTGTTTGAAAAATCTATAGGTTAAAAGCTCTCAGGCTAATTCAAGCTGTGATCTGCAGTTAAAGCACTATACATACTTCTGCATGATCTAATTGCACCACTACATGGTAAAAAATGTAATTACCATCATTTGGAGCTTCCTTAGTTTTGCCATACTCACACACTCCAACACTCCGTTCTTTGCAGACATTTTGCTGCAAAGTTAGCTGCAAAGAAGCATTTGTCATTTTTAGATATGATCCGGCACCTTATTTGATCATATCTGAGCATAAGAGAAGATAGCTACAGGATTAAAATACGCTGAATATTGGGGGAAGGAGTAAACATTTAATAAATTTAGCCATGTATTTAACACTAAAATCAGAATATTGAGGGAATGAGTGGTTGCACCATTTCTTTAGTTAACATTTAATAAATTTAATCATGCATTTAACACTAAAATATGCTGAATATTGAGGGAAGTAACAGCTGAACCATTTCTTTAGTAACATTTAATAAATTTAGTCATGTATTTGTTTATATAAAAGTGATGAACATGAAGTGTTTAGAACACTAAAGTTTACCACTGAAATCTGAATATTAAGGGAACGAATAATTGCACATTTCTTTAGTAAACATTTAATAAATTATGTATTTGTTTACCACTAAAATCTGAATAGAGGGAATTAACGGTTCTACCATTTCTTTAGCAAACATTTAATAAGTTTAGTCATGTATTTGTTAACCATTTATCCCAGTAGAAAAAGATCCATGAGCCTTTTGAGCCAACAGCTCCACAGGTTTCAATTAAATTGTTCAAATTCATTTAAAGTTTCAGTTTTGCTCCCTTACAAAACCCAGTAATTCAATAATCGGGTTTATCACCTGAAATGTATTCATTTCATCATGTCTACATGCAGTTTGCAAACCCATCTCAATTTGAAACTGTGCTATAAAAGCCAAACCTGTATTAAACACATGTTAATATTCTTGCCTGCATATGCAATTCAGAACTTTCTTGTTCTCGGACATTTTGATTTCACGATCTGTACTGAGAAACTTATGGTATCTTAAGTCGAATTCACAATTCCAGTAACACTTTCCTGAAATGACTCTTAAGGAGGACTCCTGATACACAATCACACATTGAGTGGTCAAATGGTGCTTCACAAAAGAATGTATACTGATAAGCACACAACCAAATTATTCATTATCAGTTAATTACCAAATGTAGCCTAGTGTCTGCAAAACATGTCAGGGATCCCAGTTCGACGCTCAGTCGGTGCTGAGATCTCCACTAGGAAACGTTGACCTCGCCGCCACTGAAGATGTCTGCCGTAGTCGCAGACGAAACGTTTGGGAAGAAGGAACCCAATAGACCACGGCCCACAAGCCCGGTTAATATTGCCTCTAGTATTTGAGACATTTTCCACGTTCATTCCTAAATACATTTGTTGAATTTTCAGCAACCTCTTCATACTCTTTAATTCAGTTGTCATGAGTGTGGTGCAGAACTGGAGGTGAAATGTGGTCGGTCAGTGCATCAAGGCCTCCCAGCTGGTTATGTAGCCTTAACAACCTGGAGTAGCTACTTTTTTACCAAGGAGCTCCTCAGTTGGCATCTCCAGGACCTAATGAGGCTGAGCGCACCCCATGCCAGACCTCCCAGTAGAGGAAAAATCCCCATGCCAGCACCAGGGATTGAATCTGGATCCTCTGCATCAGAGGCAGTCCAAACTAACATGCAAAAGAAAATTATCCATATCCTTAAACCTAGAACATGAGAGAATCAGAACGAATCTCTTACACATGAAATATATTGGATAGTCAAAGTTGATATAGCTCAAAACAATCAAGTTTCATGCAATTGACCCATGTATCCTGTCATTCTAGTTTCAACACTATCTTCAGCTAATAACGAAATGAAAGGTTTAGCGTGAACTTACTTTAGGGAAGGAAAGAAAGAGAATTAAGTCACATGAGGCAAAGTTCAGGCTACATGCATTGGATGATACAGCTGCATATCTCCAGAAGTCCGACTTTTTCTCCTGCATTGTACACATAAGTATAGGGGTTAAGGAGATGTAGCTTTACAATTGATTTTGTTTTTAGATATCCCTTTTAGAACTTTAGATCTGCTGACATTAAGGAAATGATATGAGCCACGTTTATGTTGAGCTAAGAATTCACCAACAATTATTTTTGGAGCTTGAATTTAATTTCTGGAAGGTGGATAATATATTAAAATGTGTCTGGGTACAATAGAACTTAAGTTACCAGACATATCTTGCCAGGGAAATTCCTGGAAAAAAATTTTGTGCAATTAACTCACCTTGAAGAAACGATTTAAACTAATGGCCTCGAGTGAGGCCAGTTTGCTATCCCAACTACACTAAGCTGGGGTGACATGTCATTTGATAAGGGAAAACCCTGTATAAGATCTAACCCAGGAAACTCGCACTAACCAAGAATTGCACTAAGGCTCTCTAAGCAGAAGGCAAAATATGCTACTCATATTACACCAAAGTTAAATATTGGATCAACACCAGCAAGGCAATCCTTAAACAGGTGACAAAGCTGGATATTACAAGATCTGGGAACCAAGCTACAGTCATTGGTCTGTCTTCCCAGGAGAGGAACCCCAACACAAGTGGCAGAACAAGAAGTATTGGCAAGAACATTCATTTGTTCTTCTCAGCTATGGCTATATTGTGATAATTCTGCTTGAGCAAGACTGTCACTGCCAGATGATATACCACAAAATACCTGCCACAAGTCTTCAGTGAACTGAGAACGAAGCATCCTAAGAGTGGTCCGTGTGACATTTTGTTGCACTGTGACAATGCCTCTGCCCACACTGCACCAGAAACAACTTAGTTTCTATAGGATTCAAGAAACATACTTCTTCCATCCTCCTTACTGTCCAGATATGACAACATGCAACTTTTCTCCACTCCCCAAAATAATGGGAAAAAATTTTTGGTCAACAATTTGAATCACTCAAAACTGCAATTGCTTATGGAGACTACTTAATCACTCTCAAAGATGAATGGCATTCAGCATTTGAAAAATGGTTTGAAAGCAAGAGGTCTATAATGCAATGAAGAATAATTTTAAAAGAATGCAATAATCAGATCTAAATTTTTAAAATTTTATTGCGTTCATTTTCAAAACTCAAGAGTAACACTCGTATCAGCATGCAACTTATCTACCAAGTTCTATTTGCATACTGGTCTTATATACAAAAGGGTATACACTTTCATTTTGTCGTTAATCCTAGCAAGTTCACTTTTGCAATGTTATCTCTACAGGTTCATCAAGAAACACAAAATAAACTCTTACTTCTTCCCTAACAGATTTCTGTGAACAGGCAAGTATTACTGGAAGTTGTGAATGCTCTGGATTCCATCAGCCAGTCATGCATATAGTTAATGACACGCTAATGCATAATATGGAATAATTGAGGAAGAAAAACAATGTTTAGTTGACAAAAGAGGGGTTCAAATTGCTCTTCAGCCTGTATAAAAAATTGATTCATATATATATACATACATTCAGACCTTTGATGAAACACAATGCCTTAGAAATATATTTCTGCAGAACTGGCATGAAGAAACAAAGTATAAAATAGACCAGAAAATTCTGAATACGGAGGCATGACCTTTTATACCTGAACCTTATGCATACACACACAGATACATATATTAATTTAACTAAGCTCTATAATCCTATGATTAATTAGAACTTAGAACAGGCAAGGGAAAAAAAAAAAAAAAAAAAAAAAAAAAAAAAAAAAAAAAAAAAAAAAAATCAGTCATTTATTTCATTCATTCCAACATACCTCCAAACTCTGGGACACTTATGTGAGTGGCCGATTCTGATTTCTAATCAGTTTCTGTTAACAAAATCACAACCTAATGATTGCCCCCTTCATTAAACCGGAGTGCTCTCAGACAACATTTACGCCCAGGCTGTTTACAAAGCCGATGTACCATGAGAGTGTTAAAGTTAGGCAAACTTCACAACATGCAAATTTATTTGCTTCTTAATTAAATGAATTCTTAAATCAAAAAGTTTCCAGTTTTAACCCCCACCCAACTAGCCTCCTTTTGTACCATTACAGAACTCACGTATTTAAAAAGCGACATTTTTACCGCTGACGAACTCTAGTGGAAATGGAGAAGCTACGATGAAGCAACTCTCAACTTGTGCATGTCATATAAATCTGGGCGTGTGTTGTGCTGTGGCGGGCGACTACGCAGCAACCCGAAGATAGACGACTCAACAGAAAAACACTGGCTTGCAGTAGGCAGATGGGGAGGAGTGAATTAACGCTTGCAGTCTGCGCAGTGGGCCTTGTAGCAATTTTTTTCTATACTGCTGTTAAAGTCAATGCCTGCTTTGTCGACTCTCAGAAGTTCTGAAGACAAATACAAAATGGCGGAGAGATGAACCAGTCGTGTGTGCTACGAAGACTCAGCTAATATGAGATGAATTGTTTTCTAACACTCGCGCAGCGGAGGGTGATGGGTGTGTGAGCCCTCATCTCCGAAGATTTCTTAGAAGTGGCAGTACTCAGCCTGATTTGTCGACTTGTTAAGACTCTCAGTTGAAGGAAGGTTGTGTTTTGTGATTCTTATTTTTCAGCCGTATTTCCTAAAAAATGTTAGGAATACAAATCACTATTTAATCCATATTTGTTTGTAAAAACTTTTAAAATTGAAATTTTATTACATAATAGCATAAAAAGCTGAAGAAAAATGTATTCATACATTACCCTCAATAATGATATGATACACATAAAGATTATTCACCTGCGTCTTCCTCCACGCCCTCTGTAACGGTAGCAATCACGGGCATAATGCCCACGTTCTCCACATTCATAGCAACGATCTTCAGGATGGAATGGTCGACCACGCCTTGGTGGTGGTCCTCGGAATCTACCTCCTTTGCCACCCATTCCATTTGACATTTCCACCCGCACACGTCGTCCACATATAGTTCTGCATAAAAAAACAATGAAAAGTTAGTATTAAAATTGTTTCTTCAATAGATGCACAATTATTTTGTTACATGTACAAGGGAAAATTGAAGGATTTTATTTTGTAATCGTTCATCAAACCATATCAAAACAAGTGAATATTTCAGTATCACTACCTGTTAAAACCTTGTAATGCACAATTGTCATCAGGGCACACTACTGTCTATCTTCCTATCTTAGGAGTTTGAAAACAGTGGTTATAATCAACTTAATTTAAAAGGCGAGTCAATAACACTAAACAACACTTACATTTATAACTGCTAAAGAAAGTAAAAAAAAAATAGGGATACAAGGTCCAATGTTTTCATGGCTATGTCATTTCCTAACACAACGCTTTATTGCAACCAGATATGGAAGAAACATATCTAAATACAAACAAGTACACTGTGGCTTACCACAAGGCGCAGTGCTAAGCACAACACTTTTTAATATATTTATTAACGATCTGCCACAACAAATACAAGAATCAGGTGTGAAGTGTGCACTATTTGCTGATGACTTAGTAATGTGGACTTCAAAACCAAAAAGCAAAAGTACAGAACTAGAAAAAACCATGCAACAATCCTTAACCAAATTACAAAGGTGGACCAAAGAAAATTTAATGACTGTTAATACAACAAAAGCACACTACCAAATCTTTTCACTAAGAAAAAAGCCACTAAAAATAAAACTAAATTTTGAGGGTCAACAATTACCAGAAACAAAGGAAGCAAAGTATTTAGGAGTTACATTTGATACTAAACTTACATGGACCAAACAAATAGAAAATGTAATACAAAGAGCAGAGAGGCGCCTTTCACTGTTAAAACGTCCAACAGGAATGAAGTGGGGATGTTCCAGAGCAACTCTTAACACAACATACAATGTATATATAAAGCCATTATTTACTTACTGCAGCGAAGCTCTTGTAACAGCAAACACAAAAAAGATTCAAATCTTTCAAAACCAAAGCCTGAGATTAATTACAGATGTTATCAAAACCACACCAATAGCAGCTATGGAAATACTAACCAACCAATGAATATGAATATGAAATAGAAAAAGTGGCTCTTATTCAACACGAAAAGTTGCTCCCATCCAATACATGGCACAAGAGAAATTTTACACATACACTAAAGACTCAGGAGAGCTTTCTTTCCAAAATTCAAGACATCAAGAAGAATGTATACTTTCCTAATTCAAAGGAAAACTTCATATCTAAAGTCAATCCGACACAAACATTAGACATCACATATTATTTACACCTGACAGAAGAAGTTAAGAAAAGTGATACTCCAACTAGTGTTCTAAAATTATTGGCACAAGAGACAATCCATACTAGATATCCAGAACACGAACGGCTCCATATTTATACTGATGTATCACTAATATCAAACCAAGATGAAGCAGGTGCTGGAGTCACATGCCACCTCTTTTCCTATTACAAATCTTTAAGTTATGGAACCACAAACTTTGATGGAGAAATTGAAGCAATTCGAATGGCCCTACAAAATCTTTTGTACAGAATTTCACATTTTCAGCAAGCAGTTATTCTCTCAGATTCCAGGGCAGCAATTAAGCAATTACTTCCAAGTTGTCACCAAAAAACCAAACAATTATAGAATGTTGGAAAATCCTTACCCATCTAACAGCACTTCAAAAACACCTAGTCTTCCAATGGATACCGGCTCACTGTGGACTGAGTGGTAATGAGAAAGTTGATTTTCTTGCAAAAAAGGGTACCGGCAATGTGCAGAAATCTATAGTTAATCTACCATTTTATGCAGCTAAAAGATTAGTCAACTCTGAATTCAAAAAAATTATTGAAAAATATTACTATGAAAAATCAAAGAATAAAAGATGGGAACTACCAAACATTCAAACAGTAATTCCTGAGTATCCTCGAAAAACAGCAGTTGCAACCTTCAGGTTGATTACAGAACATGATTGTCTGGCAAAACATGTAAACAGAATTGGGATATATTCACCACTCTGTCCTTTATGTGATCTGCAAGAGGAAATGTATCGAGACCACCTTCAAATATGCCCGGCCACTTCTAATACCCCATCCATCAGTGAAAAATATTGGAGAGCAAGAGGATTAATGGCTTCATTGTCAGAAATCCAGCATTAGCTAACAACACTTACATTTATAATTTTACGTAACGCATTTCAGAAACTTATAAATGTAAGTGTTGTTTAGTGTTATTGACTAAGCATTTAAATAAAACACTACTGTTTGTTTACTTTGCCATCAAACAAAAGACATCTGAAACTGAAAAATTCTAGACTGGTATATAATTGAAAGTAGAAACTTTCAGCATTCTAAATTTCCATTAGCTTGGTCATCTCTTGTTCTCTTCTGACGCCTATGTTATTAGTCTACCCGAGGCTAGGGAGTCTATTTTTCCAACCTTTCACTTCCCTAATTTTTCTATAACCTCTTAACCCCTAACATGCTAACCTGTCATGGCATGTAATGCGTCCTCTGGTTGCTAATCAGAGGATATAGTTGAATTTATTTTGATAATTCTCCCGGTCGGGTCGATGAGACCCATAAACCAACAACAGGTGGCCCTCCAGACATTCTGAGGGTTGCGAGAGTAATCTGACTGCCAATATGTAAAAATATGGTGCTCTCCAAAACAGTGGTTACTGTAACTGTTATATAGCTCTCCAATATTTGAACAGAGTAGGGATATATTCTTCACCACTCTGTCCTTTATGTGATCTGAGAGAGGAAATGGACCAAGACCGCCTTCAAATATGCCACTTCTAGCACCCCATCCAGTGAAAAATATTGGAGGATCAATAATTTCACTGTCAGAAATCCAACATTAGCCAACATTTCCAGCAACTGCTTCAATCCCTAATGCAGTAACACAAGTCTTCTACTGGCTCAACACATTGCATTCTTTTAGTCAGCTTTACTTCCAATGTACTTCCCTCATCCTTTATAAATGGATATGGCATAAGTAGGGCCTGGGTTTTTAGGATTTAACCAATTTTTTTCCTTGCCATTTAATTAACTAATTTCAAGACATATGTTCATTTCACACATTCTGAAGCAGAATATGACTTTCATTGCACCTAAAAATGCCTATTTGAAGGGTTGAGACCTAAAATTATCTAAGTAGCTGTTTTTCCTTATTCAAATTATGACATTTTTCCTTGGAAATTTATTGGATGAATATTATTTCTACCACAACAAGCATTAGGCTGAGATAGTTCAGCATAATACAGCTAAGATGCACTGCACCCAAAAGGAGTATGTTACCACACATAAGCTTCTTCTATTACAAAAGCAGAGCTTTTTGAGGGAAGCCTCAACTTTTTGAACAAAATCCTCCATGATCTGTAGCACTCTAAGGGCTTTGTTAATAAGAGAAATGCAAAACAGGAACTCAAGGGAAATAGTGTAGTAGGATAAAACTTGGGTAAACCATGTCAAAGGGCTGGACTGACTACACCTGAAAGCACAGGAGCCCCTATTGAAATTTGTTTTATAAGTTCTTTAAAAAGAACGGTTGCAACAGTATAGCTCCAAATTGAAGGTTAACAAAGTTGGTATGTGTTCAGCAACTTTGAAGGATAAAACAAAGATTTTCAGAAAATTCTCCAAATTTCAAAAGTGGAAATTCTGTGTGAACAAAGAAATAAGGAAAACGAACAAGTGGCTAAAATTGTTACATCCTGGATGTCTAAATATTGTGCTAGAAAATACAGGACGGAAGGTACAGCTTTAGCCAGAAAAAACTTCGGCAATAGATGCATGTGTAAGAAATACTAAGCTTTTTTAAAGGTTTGTTTCGTAAAAATGTTCATTTTTTCACCATGTACCTGGCAACACTGCGCTGGACTCATACACACCGATGACCTGTGTTATACCTGACCAGCATGAACTTCCAAGCCAGTACTGCCACAGATGTAAACAAAACACTGACTTAATGTTTGCCATACTGCTTAAGAAGGCCACTATCTTGCCTAATTGATATGAATCCAAAGGCTATGCATGAAAGATATGAATGTAACTGAAATGATGCATTTGTTCAATTAATAATGAAAATTCAGTTATCCATAGTTAATAAAGCAGAAAAATGAATTAATCGAAACCACATATTTTAAGGTTAAAATCCTCCTTATTCAGTGCAATGTGCAAACCCAAACATCTAATTACCTCACTGCAAGTTAAGTACGAAAATTACTAATTACATTTGAGAGGTAGAACTGGAACTTAAAAATTCAATGCCACAGCTAGGATTTGAACCACAGACCCTCCGCTTCTAGGCAGGTGCTCTAACCATTAAGCTACTTTGACAACCTGCCAGAATGACATTGGATTCTCAAACCAGCGGAGGATCTGCGGTTCAAATCCCAGCTGTGGCATTGAATTTTTAAGTTCCAGTTCTACCTCTCAAACATTGCCCACACACGGCTTGTGTGTTTAAAAACACCAACAGTAAGTTTGTTGGCATAAATAAATAATAATTACCATGTGAAGGTTATTTAATCCTGGGATATAAAGTACTTACAAAGTAAGTCACCATTGGGGTAATTGTCTCTGATGTGAGACTGCCTTTGTGGTTTACCAGGAGAAATACGAACTGGCTTGAGAATTTAATGCCATTCTGGTAGTTTGTCACAATAGCTCAGCGGTTAGAGCGTCTGCCCGGTAAGCGGAAGGTCTGTGGTTCAAATCCCGGTTGTGGTATTGAATTTTTAAGTTCCAGTTCTACCTCTTAAACTTTGCCCACACACGGCTTGTGCGTTTAAAAACACCAACAGTAAGTTTGTTGGCATAAATAAATAATAATTTCTAGGAAGTACTTCTTGTCTGGAGATGACTACCAATGTCAATGCAGGTAAATAGACTTCCTGCATCCAAAAATGATCAGGTAAAATAATTTTTAACTTCTTTTTAAGATTTTCAGATACCTACGTTGGGATAGTCGTGTAATACGTGCTCATAAAAATTGATCAGTTCACAAACATTTCTTAATTTTATCTTAGAGGTCACCTGCTGTAAAGTCTGAGAAATTACCAGAAGTGTAGTACCTGTACATTAACATTATGCAAGAAAATATTATGTCAGATTCAATGCAAGTTAACAGTTCCCAAGAAGAAATCACTGTATACCTCAATGGCGATTTGTCACCTCTTTCTAGTGCATTGGGTTATTGTAGAACAAATTCAAAATTTCCAAAACTAAAAAGATTGGCTGCCAAGCAGTCGTGATTTGTCAACAGTCGGAAGGATGCAACTGCTGTTTTCCTTGGTCCCTGGGGGATTATATCTGGGTTGGAAAGTTGTTGTTAGCTAATGCTGGATTTCTGACAATGAAGTCATTAATCCTCTTGCTCTCCAATATTTTTCACTGATGGATGGGGCACTAGAAATGGGTTGGAAAGTAGTGTAATCTATTTTTTATCTTTGGCATTTGTTTCTATTTCTTGTACATATGAATGAGAAAAGGGCCAATAAAAATACCTTGTTTTGCATAGTGTAAAGCTTTCAAAACTATCTTCAAATTCTCATGTTTCGTTCACCTGGACAGCATGAGCTATAGGGACGGAAGGATAAGTTACCATTATGTAAAAAAGCTGCCTTTAAACTCAACTTCGACGAATCAATGAAAAGATACCACTTGGATGGCTTGTAATTGTAACTCAGCTGTTCCATGAGCCCATTAACAAAGACCTTTCAAAGAAGTCATATTTAAGCCCCTTAATGCTGAAGTTACCTTGCCTGCAATAAAACTCTTGCCAGAACAGATGTTAGGGTGAGCCGACCAATAAAGGTTGTGGCAGTGGGAGCGGCGTAATGCAGCAGATTTTCGCAAATCACAAAAAGGGCAATATCTAAAAAATGTTAGGTGATATCTAAAACAGATTTCAGCTCTGAAATTCGTGCTTAAAGATCTATTAAAATCACCTATTTTTGGTCGTGCAAATTCATTGTACAGTGTTATTTGCTTGATTAGCTAGGACATTGTGCATGTCAATGCAATAGGCCTACAATTTTCAGCAATTAGTAGATCTTTGTTAGCTTTAGGGATTGGAACTATTAAACTGTCACGCCACTGGTTAGAGAAGCATTTTTGGGTCCAGAAGTGGTTAAATATCTCTTTCAGATATTCCAATGCTTTGGGAGGAAGTTGTTGGAGCATTATGTAAGGAATATGATTTGGTCCTAGGCTATAAGTTTTGCAGTTATGTAAAGCATCTTGTAGTTCAGATAACGGGATTTGATCGTTGTAACTTTTGAAAACGTCTAAGCTTAGGTCCAAAACAGACTTTCTCAAATCTAAATCTTGATCATAGCTGTTATCACTGCATACAAGGGTAATTCAAATATAAACGGTAATCGCTGCATATCACGGAGGAAGTAGTTCAGAGCGGGCAGTGGAGTGGGTGTGTGTGTGTTGAAGGTTGGTTTGTTAGCGAGGGGGAACTAGCTTTGTCAGCTGCTTCACTAGGTTCTGGCGTCAGTACAGCCATGAGTGAGCGAGAGGTTCCTTAGTCTGTTGCGCAATGCATTATTTTAAAGTTTTTAACCAATGAAGGGGTTAAACCTTCGGAGATTTTAACTTGTTTAAGGGCACAGTTTGGGGACACCACACTGTCACAGAATCGAGAGTTTACTTGGGCCAGACAATTTAAGGGTGGCTGAGAATTTGTGGAAAACGAAAGCCGTGCTCGACGTCCAAGGTCAAATCTCACAGATGACAACATCCATGCCGTTCGAGAGCTTATTGAAGGTGATCACCGCTCCACTGTTGAAGAAATCGCATCAGAAGTTGGTCGATTTTCATCATGATCGACGTACAGTGACTGCAGCGTACTACTGCCAATTGTTAAGGCCTGTAAAAGTTGCCTACTGAAGCAAAAGAAGTTGTATGCCCAGAGATGTCATCCTTCTCCAAGACAATGCAACGCCTCACACCGCCAATTTGACAATGGACACAATGGCGGACATCCACCGGAAAACCCTTGAACATCCTCCCTATAGTCCAGACTTGTCCACCCCCCCCAGACTATTTTTTGTTTGCACCCATGAAAGAATTGCTTGGAGGGAAGCATTTCCAAAGCGACGCCGCCGACGAGCATGTGCGCAATTGGTTGGCGACGCGCCCTCAAACTTTTTTTGAAGAAGGAATGTTCAAGCTTCCGAAGCATTCACAAAAATGTGTACAGTGTGAAGGAAGTTATATAGAGAAATGTTGATGTAGTCACTTGTGTATATATTTGATCAATAAATATTTTTAACAAAATTACTGTTTATATTTGAATCACCCTCGTATATTGGCATCTTCCTCTGCTAGGGAATAGGCTATATCCTGCTGATTAGAGAGAATAGTAATGTTATACAAAGCATTTATCTGAGTGCCACTGTTAATACCTCTTACTTTTCTTTATACTTTCCCATATCTTTTGAGATGGAATTTGGCAAGAGTGATGGCAAGAAGGTTATCCAGGAAGACCTGTTGCTTTCTTTTAGTGTGTGTTGGACTAGATCACATAGCCTTTGGAAAGCTATTTGTTTTCTAGAGTCGTGTGGCATTTGTACTTGTAATATGCTTGATTTTTGTTTTGAATTGCTCTTCTAAGAGTCACTCCACCAAGGAATGTATTTATTGCAGGTGTTATTGATGCACATGTTTTCAGGCACTAATATTTTGACTGCTACAGCTTCTAATGAAGTTGTAAGGAACAATTCAATGTGAGGAATATTATTGCGAATACACGTTACACCTCCACTGGCATGTGTAGTAGAGGTATGATTTTTAAAAAGTGGTGCATAGTGTTTGATATTAACTACAGACTGATCACAGAAGTTACCTTCCTGTAAGCATATAATTTGAGGTTTGTGTTTATTGATCACATATTGGAGATATTTGCGTTGTGGCCAAAATCCATTTATGTTCCACTGCAATAGAAATGACTCCCATCGTGGAATATTAAGAAGGTACAGCCACCTTTTGTTAGTAGAAGTTATTTGCCTCTTCAGTGCTGAGATTTTAATTGTATTGAAGAGCAGTTAGCAGTTTCTTTTCAATTCTTGAGCTTCTATTTTTAATGCTTCTCTTCTGATAATGTGGGCAAAGTTTTCCAAGTGTCTCAATTAAGCCTTTAATATCATTGGTGTAGCTCATGACAATGGTCTTAATGTGAGAACTTCATATTTACTGTAGCATGTTTCAGACAAACCTTGGGCAATGTCCTTTGATACGAATATGCAAACTCGTGAGTTCGATATTCGTGACCCATACTGAATATTCAAGGGATCTGTGAGCTTTCCTACTGTTAGTAGTAGTCCTTTACAGGGGATACCTTCATGTGCATCAATAATGATTGCATGGTCTTTATTGGGAGTTGTTTGTATAATTAAAGCATTAACTCATTTGTGTATTCCTTTTGGTTACATTAAAGTGGTTACTTTGGGTGGTAAATGGGTTATATTGGCTCCTGTACTCAGTAGCCTCCGTTTTGTTCAAGGTAACTGGTGCAGTTAACCTTGGCTTGCGTTACTTAGAAAAATTGTGCACATTCTGGCTACTCGTGAAAAATGTATATTATATCAGCGCTTACTTCAGTAAAACTGCTTCCTTTTTTCACAGATGATGCTTTTAAAAACAAGACAGTTATGAGTTACACATATAAATATCAGTCAACAATGTCACGAAGCAAACTTGTCATGGCCCACCATGATCATTGACGATCATAGAAATGCTGTTAGTTAATTGTGCTAAAAAAAGTGAAGTGATTTAAGAAAATTGGTACAAAAATGATAGTGCAAGCTATTTAGTCACAGCATTATCCTTCCTTTCTGGCCCTAAACATCCTGCCATCCGATACTATAATGCACGAAAAAGTAAACAAATACCTCAGAGCAATTCATATTCAAATACCAAAAATCCTGCAAGACTATCTAAACGCAAAAGAGAATACAACAAAAATAAGTATCAATATGAAGTCTCTCAGTACCTGTACTATAATCAACGACGCAAGGTGGTTAGGAATATCATGAAAAATCAAAATGGTATCCAGTGTAACATTCCAACATCTATTTACCAACTTTTCAAAATATTTTTGAACAGGAGAATGAACCAACTCCCTTACCAGAGATAGCAGCGGTATGTACAGAGAATGATATAGAAATAAAGGAAGCAGAAATTAATGCTGCTCTTAGCCAGATTAAAGTGGATACGTCTCTGGGTCCTGATCGAATCATTGTAAAAGTTTTAAAAGAATTTAAAACCACTAAACTGTTGTGTCTTCTAGCTAATGCGATGCTGAAATTTGGAAAATGTCCTGAAGTATTTAAGGCTGCAAGAACAGTTCTAATATTCAAAAAAGGAAACCCTGATGAACTAATTGGCGCCCAATATCAATTTTTTCTGTAATCAGACGTGTTATTGAAAAAGTAATTGACAGAAAACTGAGATTTATCGATTTTTGCGCTTATCAACGTGGCTTTGTTGCGCTCCCTGGCTGTCATATAAATACATCAATCATCAATGGATGTCTGACAAACTGTAAAGCTAACAAGAAGGACTGCTGCATTGTTTTCCTTGACATCTCCAAGGCTTATGATAGCATAGGTCATGAACATATCAAGAGATGCCTGATGTGCACCAATATGCCAAACAACTTGAGCATTAGTTCTGAATCTCATTCAGGGTAATAGCATTGCAGTAGAATGTGGCATAAACAAAACATCGCCTATTTTTCTACAAAAAGGAGTTGCCCAGGGTTCACCCATCTCTCCTACATTGTTTAATTTAGCGATTGATGACACAATTAAAGATGTAACGGACCATGAGATTGCAAAATTGCATGGATTTCAACTTAGCTCTGAAGTAAAAAATGTATCGGCCATGGCTTTTGCTGATGATATTGTTTTAGCAGCAAAGGACGAAACATCTGCTCAGTCACTTTTAGACTTAACTACCAGCAACTTGGCTGCAATTGGTTTGCATATAAATCCATTAAAATGCAATGTCATAAATATCAAACATAGTAAACTTAGTGAAACTTCTAAAATAAAATTTGGCTCAAATGTTTTAGAGCCAATCAAAGAAAATGAAAACATAAAATATTTGGGTGTAAATTTCACGAATGAAATCCAGTTGGATAAGAATAAGATAATCAAACGTTTGGAAAAAGATTTGAATTCACTTTCTTATTCCAACTTGCTCAAAGCAGATCAAAAATTAAATATCATTAATCAATATATTTGGCCTGGATTAGTTTATTCCCTTCAAAGTACACCACTGAATAAGATTCCATCCTCCTTTTTAGAAGATATTGACAAATTAATAAGAACATCCGTCAATGAAATAGTTGGGCTACCACATGATTGCCCCAATGATATGATATACACTCCACGTAATCTTCGAGGAATAGGACTAATTAGAGCTGGTTGGGAGGCTTATATACAACATTTCAATATAGCTCAGAAGCTTTCACAAATACAAGATGATTATCTACGCTTGTGTCGAGATACTCAGAAAGAGAAGAAAGAAGTCCTTTCCAATTTGAACATTGACATTAACGATGAAATCATGTCAAAATCAGGACGATGGCTTCGAAAACAATTACAACTTAAATCGTTTGATGCATGGTGTCAGCTACCTCACAAGGGAAAGGGGATTGAGACATATAAAGAGAATCCCAGAGCCAATTCGTGGATGAGCAACAGAAAAATCCTGTCATGTTCTGAATGGACTAATGCCATCAAAATGTCATGTAATACGTCAGCAGTAAGATCTGTGCCTGGAAGAAATCAGCGAACAACACTATGTCGGCACTCAAATTGTAAAGAAGTGGAAACCCTTGGGCATGTACTAGGATATTGCCCAAAGGGAGAATTACTTCGCAACACTCGTCACCACTGTGTGCATTCATCAATTTCTACAGCCCTTCGTAAAGCCAATTGGGAGGTCTATGAAGAGGTCCATTGCCTGTCTGAGGATGGTAGCCACCGAAGAGCAGATATCGTAGCCATCAAGAGGGATGCAGGAAAGGGTCTCATTCTTGATCCAACAGTCAGAATGGAGCAACATTTACAGCAGGCGACACAGGTGAACGAGGAAAAGGAAGCCATCTACCAACCATGCATTCCTCACCTTAGTGAGAGATATAATGTACCTGAAAATGCATGGGAGGTAAAAGGACTACTCTTTGGTGCCCGCGGAACATGTTTTAAATTCACAAGTACCTGCCTCAAAGCACTGGGTGTGCAATGGTCCGAAATTGTAAATATATGTTTACATGTTCTAAAAGACTCTTTATATATTTTAAATAATCACTTGTATTCAATGTGTTAACTGTTATCTTCTTGTTATAATCTTTTAATGTTTTAGATATTTTGAATATTAATTTTAATCATTTTTTTTTTCTTCTTCTTAAAATTGACTGTCATATATCTCTGTATTCTGGATCTTTATGGTCACCTGCAATGGATACCAAAGCAGTAGCTGAAATAATGAACAATCACTTTGCCTCAGTTGGAAGAAATCTTCACTTGAATCAAAACTCACAAATAGTTCCGCCAACTATGCCCAACAAATCAAAAAATACCAATAGCATTTTTTTGCATCCTACAAACAGCAAAGAAGTTCTTGATGTAATAAAGACCTTAAAATCTAAAAACAGCATAGGTCTTGATGGTATACCTACCTCTCTAATAAAAGTATGTGGCCATGAAATAGCGAATCCTCTTGTAGAAATAATAAACTCCTGCTTTCAATATGGCATTTTTCCTGATAAACTAAAGATAGCTAAGGTCATACCTGTATTTAAAAAGGGGGCTAAAAATGACATAAATAACTATAGACCCATATCAATACTATCAGCATTGTCAAAAATTTTTGAGCGGATCATACATAATCGTATAACAAAATACTTAACCAAGTTTGACTTAATTCCCAAGCAACAAAATGGCTTTGTGAGTAATAAATCTACTATCAGCGCCTTATCAGACCTAGTTGAAATGATTATTGGAAACATTGAGTCAGATACACATACCGCTGCTGTTCTACTAGATCTTACAAAAGCGTTTGACTGTGTAGATAGGAACAAACTGTTAACTCAGCTATACAATTTAGGCATTAGAGGTATAGCAAATAAGCTAATAAAATCCTTTATGTCAAATAGAAAACAACTTGTGACCATAAATGCAGAAAACAATGAACACCATTCACAGATGCAGGATCTAACTTATGGAGTACCACAGGGATCTATATTAGGACCTTTATTATTTATTCTTTATATTCATGACATAAATGAAATTATATCAGATAATACCGGACTAGTACAATATGCTGATGATAAAACCATTTTAGACTGTAATAAAAATTTGTGTGCACTGAATAGAAGTCTCGATGATACTGTAAATACTATAGTTACATACTTCAGTAGCCTAAATATGTATGTAAATGCAGCTAAATGTGAATTAATTACCTTTGGATTTAAAACAGTTGGGCCATCATTACAACTTTCCATAAACGACAATGTGGTCCATAGCGTCAACTCTGTAAATCTTCTTGGATTAAATATAGACAAATCACTTACCTATGCTGGACACATACAAAAACTGGGATCAGTTATTAGCAAAAATCTATTTGTTCTGAAATATTTAAATAAATTTATTCCAATTGAAGCAGCAATAGCTATATACTACTCCCTTATTCACTCGCATATGGCTTATGCAATTGAACTATGGGGCACCACATCTAAAGCAAATTTTGGTAAAATAATTATTTTACAAAAAAGGGCAGTTCGATACTTAGGCAAACTAAATTTCAATGAGCCATGCAGAAATACCTTTAAGCAATTAAATATTTTAACCCTACCAAGCTTATATATTTACAAAACCATTCTACATTTTATAAAGTACAACTCTTTGTCACTAACCAACTCTGATGTTCATAGATACAATACCAGACATAAAAATGACTATGCTATTCCTAGTCGCAGATTACATTTGTATGAAAAGATGCCTAGTTTTACTGGAATAAAATTTTATAATGGACTACCAGAAGAAATAAAGAAATGGCACAATAATAATTTAAATAAATTTAAACAACTGTTAAAACAGTTCCTGATTAGTAAATCGTTTTACAGTACTGATGAATATCTGTGTAAATAAATTCTGTAATAGTAAATAATAACTAGCTTGTAATATTGCATTGACAGCACTAGTTTGTATTTATATTCTATAAGTTGTATAAATTTAATTATAAATTGTACATACTGTAAATAGTTCATTCTGCATAGTCTCTACTACTTGGTTAATCAGTTCTTTGTATATTACTATTATTATCATTATTATTGTTATTGTTTATTATTAACGTCTTTGCTACTCATATGTACTTGCTTACTATTGGTGCTGTTTTTAGAAATGGGTCTTTACCTAACAGTGGGAATATAGCAGCAGGAATAATGTTTTTACTGAAAGATCGAAAATTTGTTATAGCAGACGCTACTCTTATCTACGGGGTCGATGGATACAGAATGGAATGCACAAATCAACGTTCCTTTATCACAACATATTTATTCGTTCATCTACACTTTCAGCACCATACCAATTAGTTAACAACTTTCAAAATTCGATAGAATCTACACTGGTTAAAAGTTTGGGTGTAAATTACATGTTCACACGCTATCAGCAAAAATATACATCCTTTCACCTTGAGTTCACAGACGCAAATGATAAAAGAGTCCGAGCGTCCCTATGACGCAACACCGCCATTCTTATGTATTCATCCGCGCAACAGTTCTCATTGGTTGAACTCAAAGTGACGAGAAAACATTGTCTATTTTGAGTATTATTAAAAAAAATAAGTTCCTGATACACCCAAATTAAAAGAATTAGAAATTTACACACTCTTACAAAAATATTTACATGAACAATTTTCTATTAGTCAATATTCTGTCTCATATGCCCCTTGTTTTGTTTTTCAAGTTGTCACCTTATTTACAATCTTGAAACACAATACAATACTTCTCCCTACTTCTATGATTCAATCACTTTGTACAATTTTTTTTTTTTTTTCAGTCTTCTTCACTGTTTGTCTTTGTCCTTCGTTTTGACATGATACAGCATGTCTTTATAAGTTTTACATATTCGGTTACTACACAATGCATTCAGTTATTATACAATACATATCCAGTTATTGTACAACACATTTAGTTATGACACAATATGTCCAATTATTATGCAATACATATTCAGTCATTGTACAATATACCCAGTTATCATATCACATATGTTGTTATTATACAATACACCTTCAGTCATTATACAATACATATTCAGTTATTGTACAACACATTTGATTACTACACAACATGTCCAATTATTACACAATACATATTCAGTTATTGTACAATATATCCTGCTATCATAACACACATGTGTTCTGTTATTATGCAATACATATTCAGTTATTACACAATACACATTCAGTTTTTGCATAACGCATTTAGTTATTACTCAACATATTCAGTTATTACACAATATATCCAGTTATCATACAATACATATTCAGTTATTGTACAACACATATTCAGTTCTTATACAACACATACTCAGTTATTGTACATTTGACATTGACACAAATATAATTTAAGTGTTTCATGTGGTTTTTTTGACTTGTATTCATTCCTATGAGGAGAGAAAAACAGGATACAAATTTTGAGCTAATGATTATGATCATATTTATGGCAATACTTTATTCAGTTCTTTGCCTTCTTTGTCTTATGAGCTTATTATGTATAGGCAGGTTGTTGAGTCGGTTCTTAAACTCTGATGTTACTTATGATACTAATTTTCTTAATTGGGTTATTATTCATTGTTGTTTGGTTCGACATTTCTTCGAGCTTAGCATTGGCTATATTCATCTCAATTCATGGGCATTGTTTTTCTGGTTATGGTTTTCCTCATTTCACTAATTGTCATTTCTTTGTCTCTTATTTCTATAAGAGAAAACTTCTATACTTACAATTATTCTGTAATTGTATTATTTTTCCTCTCAATTTACCCTCGACATCTTTGTGTCGAAACATTATATCTTTTTCATCATAATTGATTCATTTTTTTGTCCCTGACATCCTTATGTCAAAAACATATTATCTTCCGTCGCTATGATTCATTTATTTAATGACAATCAGTGTCCTCATCTGTCTTTGTTGACAATGCTCTTTGTGGTCGATATAGCCAATGACTATGTTGATCTTCTTCCTTGTTGTAATTCCTAATCTGAACATAATTTTCTATAAGTAACCCATTAAAAATTGTTATCTTCCTTCATCTCTACCACTCCTGCCTTACACATTTGTTGGCAAAGACTATTTGGTCCTTTCTTTGTATGGCTTCAATTTATTTTTATGGTATCTTCCTACCAACTTGCCATTTGTATTCTGTAGCTCATACGTGTGGTCACCCAGCTGTTTTGTTATGACCTGTGGTTCCATCTTTCTCTTCGTGTAGCCATCATGGTGTCGATGTCAATTGTAAGTTGCTGAGATTTTGTTGTTTGTCATCCACTCGGTTGGGACGAACTTAGTTGTTGTAATTTCCCTGAGTGTTGGTGGTGGTTGTCGTTTCTGTATTCTGTGCAGTATCTGCCCTATTTGGCACATTTTCATCTACTTCCTGCTGTCTTATGTTGTCAGTGTACCATTGGTCTCTGCCCCTTTGGTGTGAACCTCTGTCATATGACGGTCTGTAGTTGTTCAAGTGCTCCCTACTGAATCTCATGTGATTCACTTGATGGGTATGGTCTCCTGGTCTTCCACGATCATATGTATATGTTCTGTATCTCGATTCACCCCTCGGTATCGTGTCGTGGTACCGCTGTCTTGTGTTCTCCATCCTCTCGCCATGATTATGTGGTTGTGGGAAATGGTGTGCCCCTCTCCCCCTTTCATGGGTACTCCTAGTATTTCTATGTTCTCCCTCACTCTGGTTGTTCGTAGCCGTGTTCTGGTTTAGGATGGGTGAGTTTGGGTGACCGTTCCTATGTCTATGCTCATTAGGCCGACCATTTTGTGTTTCGAAGGCTGTCAGCAGTTCTATCATATCTGTAAAATCTACTGGCCTCGCAACAATTAACCCTGTTCTCACTGTGTCTGGGAAATGTCTTGTTATGCTGGCAATTAGTTCTGCCTCCGACAAGTTGGGGTCTAATAGCTTTCCTTTGTTGGCTACTTTCATAAAATAATCGACTAACGACAACCCTTTGGTTGGATCGTATCTACCTGTCGCTAGCTCTACCCTAGTTTGGTTTTGTTTAGCTGGGCCCCAATACCTTGATAGGAATAAATTTCTGAATGAGCTATACGACTCATGACCAGCTAGTGTTAACCTGAGCCATTCTAATGCCTTGTTTTTTAAGCTTTTCTTAACTATCATCATTCTAAGCTCGTTTGGTATCCTTTTCACTTTAAAATATTCTTCCATCTCTTTAACAAAGAGTTTTGGATCGTCTCCCTTCTCCTCGTCAAATGTAGGTGGTGTGATTTCATGTAATATGCTGTTGGTGTAACATGTGTTATGTGTTGTGTCATTGTTTGGTTGTGAACCTCTTTCTCTGTATGGTGAATCAACATTTTGCCCATTATTCAAATAACTCTCATCTTGTACATTACTTACATCTAAATCATCTTGTCTTTGTAATGCCTTCACAACATCATTTACATTAGCCAAATTTTCTTTCCCTTTTTTCATTTCTTCACAAATTGATTTTAAATCATTCTTTATTTCTAAGTGGCTTTGTTTCATATCATTTATACCATCCTGTTGTGAAAGCATCACATCATTCATTGTCTTAATTTTAGGAATTACAATTTGTTCTACAGTTTCATTAATAATGTCTTTATTTACTACCTCAATCTCTTTCCTTAATTCCTCAGTTATTTCTGCTTTTACATTTGTTATCTTACAGTCTACATTTGTATTACATTCTGTTATTTCATCCCTACATCTAGCAATTTCTCCTTCTAACACAATTTTATTCTCTCTCATCTCTGATTCTATCTTTCCCATCCTATCTCCTACAATTTCTATCCTAGCTTCTAAGGCTTCCTTTGTTTCATTTAAGTTTTTATGAACTAATTTTAAATTAGTTTCCATTACTTTCATATTTTCTTTACACTCCTGTCTTCCTAATTCTATTTTCTGTTCTAGGTTCTGTCTACCTAATTCCATTTGCTGTTCTAAGTTCTGTCTACCTAATTCCATTTTCTGTTCTAAGTTCTGTCTACCTAATTCCATTTTCTGTTCTAAGTCTTTTCTCACTTCCTCCATTTTCTGACCTATCTCTTCCTTATTCTGTTCCATTTTCTGACCTAAACTTTGTTCTATATCCTGTTTCAATTCTATGTTATTTTGTTTCATTTTCTGACCTAAACTTTGTTCCAGTCTTTCAAACATCATCATCATTAACCTTTGGTCTTTGCTTATTTCCGCCTGTTCCTCACCTTCTAATTCTATCTGATAACTAGGCCTATCTGCCCCTTCCCCCACTCCTGTTTCTATCTCTTTTCGCGACATTTTAATTTCTTTATCCAATTCACTTAATGCTGAAAGTCCCAATATTTTGCCACTTCTCAGTAGCATATGCAATGGAAATAAAATGTATGTAAAAACAAAAAATTTTGATCCTACTTTCTTTTCTGTTGGTTCTTCGTCCAGTTATTTACGTCTCCTGGGTAGTTGGCTTCGCCAGATGATCTCCGGTGTTTTTCCCACGTTGATCGTGTATCGATGTTTTGTTGATATCAGTCGATGGTCTAATGGCGTCTTTCTCCTGCGCGATGAGATGGCATCATTCGATGTTAACACTTCGTAATTTTGCATTCCATTCTAAATTCGTGCTCCACGTTGGGCAAGCCATTTTGGTGCAGTTTTTATAAAAGATAGACAACACATATCAGCGTGAATATAGCAGCAGGAATAATGCTTTTACTGAAAGGTGGAAAGTTTGTTATAGCAGACGCTACTCTTATCTACAGGGTCGATGGATACAGAATGGAATGCACAAATCAACGTTCCTTTATCACAACATATTTATTCGTTCATCTACACTTTCAGCACCATACCAATTAGTTAACAACTTTCAAAATTCGATAGAATCTACACTGGTTAAAAGTTTGGGTGTAAATTACATGTTCACACGCTATCAGCAAAAATATACATCCTTTCACCTTGAGTTCACAGACGCAAATGATAAAAGAGTCCGAGCGTCCCTATGACGCAACACCGCCATTCTTATGTATTCATCCGCGCAACAGTTCTCATTGGTTGAACTCAAAGTGACGAGAAAACATTGTCTATTTTGAGTATTATTAAAAAAAATAAGTTCCTGATACACCCAAATTAAAAGAATTAGAAATTTACACACTCTTACAAAAATATTTACATGAACAATTTTCTATTAGTCAATATTCTGTCTCACTATTGACTGGATTCAATCGTGTATTACACCATATTGAATTGCAATAAAATTGAATTGAATGTCAGGCAGATGTCACAATTTTTGTTTGTGAAATATATATATAGTGTATTTTTCCTTTGATCGTGCATGAATGCACACATTTTTCTGGATTTTTTAGAACATGGAAGTCTTGTCTTTACTTATCACAATTGGAGCTTTCTAATTTAATTATTCCTGCTTTTCCGTTCGCTGTTCGTTTGTCCATTTAGTTTAATCAAGTTTTCTTGAATCTTTTGTGAATCAAAATTATGCTTCCTGGAAATCTTCAGGAATTGGTGAACTGCGATTGTGTTGATGAAATGTTTATGTAACATTTTCTTTCTGTTTTGTTGAGGGAATGACTTCTTTTCAAGTGCTTACATTGATTTTTTTAAATTTGCCAAATACATGTGTAGCAAAATTTGAAAACCAAATTCAAGATGATGTCCAGGATTTTTCAAGGTGAGAAAAATTCCTTTCAAGGAGATACACAAGCTTAAGAGCTAAACATGGTAAATGAAAGTAACATATACGTGGTATAAATACATGCAGTTAAAATTTAGAAAGAAGTTCCAGAACATATTCTCTTTAATGAGTGTTTACCACACCTCCATTTATATATATGGCTATATTATGTAGCTAAATAAAAGAGGGTGCACTACAATGTAGGCTTCATCTGAATTTGAAGTCCCACCTTTTTCTTTGTTATGAGAGATCAATAATTCTGGGGAATACTGTAAATCTTGGGATTATGCCAATTATAAAAAAAGGTTTTATCTGAGCAAAACATGGTGTGCAACTCTTACTATGAATAATATTCATTCTAAGGAACACATTTTTAAATCTACAAGATGTGACCTACACAACTTTTCCTTTTTCTCAGATTGTACAAAAATACAAATAAATGAGCTGGTGAACCAATTGTACTGCTACTGGCTGGTTAAGTCTGCAGTTTCAACCTTGGTCAGAAAGAGCACAGTGGAAGACCGGCATATGTCACGTGCAAGAGTGTCAATGATCCGTGACCTCAGAATGTAACAGAAGTGTTTTAGAAAAATTCAAGTAGAGTTTTTGAAAATCAAAGTGAATTCCAGGTTTTCAAAGCAATTTCCAGAGTGCTAGACACCATGCAAATACCATTAAAAGTTCTGCATATTAATCTAAGCTTAAACCACACCTCAAGTATTCTTCCTCCAACTATGCAGTTTCTAAAATGAGTAAATAATATTGCCATTTAACTTAATGCCATGTTGATTTATCGAGACAATTTGACTATCACAGTTGCATTTATTAAGACATTTCACAATTAAAGGATGACAATATATAGCCCATGAAATATTATTTATATGTTGTATTGTAATTACTAGGGCTAGGAAGTTCATGCATATGCATGTTTTTTCATAGGGGTTAAAAATGTATGCTTTTACATTATGTGCACAAATTACGGAATTTTCAGTTATTTGGACATGATTTTATGTTGCATATAACTGCATATTTTCTTGATTTTTGATAAATGCATATTATTTCAATACTATAGCCCCTATATTGCATCTTTTAATGATTTTTATGGCTTTTTATTACTTTTTTTCTATCTGGATAATATTTTTCATATTGGCGGTACTGCACATGATGCAATTCACGAAGATTTCAATATTATTGCCCCTATATTGCATATTTTAATGATTTTTATGCTTTTTTTAATTTTTCCATCTGTATATTTTTCATATTGGCAGCATTTCTGAGACTGGTTCTTTCCCATTGGTAGATAGATTTGTGTCCAGTACGAAGATAATTTTTGTTAAATCTCCCAAAAGAGTTAAGTTGTTTAGATCAACAGCACCTAAAATCTGACTTCTTCCTGCACCAGTGTTAATCGATGGGGAACATGGATCAATGCAGTTTTATATTATGCTGAACACATAGAAATAATCGAAGAGGTTGTTAATTCATTGGACTCGAACGATGCTTCAATAGAAACTGTGCAGAATATCCTGTCAGGCGCTGGGTTAAAAGAGGATCTTAGTTTCATATCTGCCCATTTTTCTTTCTTACCAACAGCCATAACGGCATTAGAAGCTGTAGGATTTCCTTTGCATGAATCACTTACTGTCTTTGAAAAAAGCAATATGTGATCTAACTTTGGTTCCTAGTAGCATAGGACAAAAAGTGAAAGAGAAAGTGAATTATGTAATTTCAAAAAATTCTGGTTATAAACAGATGTGCGATATTCGAGACATCCTTGAAAGAAAACCATCTGTCACACCAAGAGACTTGACTCTCTCTGTGAAACAGTTATTTAAATATGCCGCTATAACATCTTGTGACGTGGACAGAAGTTTTTCACGTTACAAAAGTGCTTTGCGAGACAACAGACGATGCTTTACAGTTGAAAATTTGTGCAAAGTGTTGGTTGTGAACTGCAATTTAGCAGTTAATACTAGCAGCGGGACCACTTCTGCTTCAACGTCAAAGGAATAAGGTAACTTTATTTATTATTTATACTAACTCGTCTTGTCTACTGCAAAGGGACATTGTTTTAATTAAATAGTGCATATTTCTTGGCATATTTTAAAGTTTTTAAGAGCATATTTGCATGCATATTTCAGTGTTTTTTAGGGCATGAACTTAGGAGCCCTAGTAATTACTAACCTCTTAAAAGAAATGAAAAATGAAGCTAGATTCTCTAACCTGATCACAACATAAAGTAGAGACGATAATTAAAATTCAGATGTGATAAGAAAATTTGATAAATTTTTCGAGAATGAAGATGGTCATTGGTTGAAATTGTTATGCACATGATTAATTTCAAACCGTCATGTATGAGTGGAATATGCTTGGTACATCTTTCCCCTCTAAGCAGATAAGTTTCTGGTACTCACCTGCCATCTAGACCTCTTACAGCATCCTCTGCATCTCTTGGATCTTCAAATTCAACAAATGCAAATCCAGGAGGATTTCTTGCTACCCAAACATTGCGGAGTGGTCCATAATATGAAAATGCTTCCTCTAGTTCCTGTTTGGAAGCTGCAGATCCTGCAAAGAAATACAATGTATAAAAAACACATTTTCTTGCCACAAAACATCTAATTGTTAATCTGAATAACTGTGCAACACTTATTGCTGCCATATACCTAACTGTGTTGATTCTAGAATTAAGACCATTACATCCACATGGTTTGGTACATAAGCTCATCTGTTTGGAGTGGCAATTCTGCAACATTTTTACATGACCCAATTGCTTTTTAACCTTTGGTGGACAAACTATTACCCCAGCTGCTGTAAGTGTGCACTTGACAGCTAGCAGTTCGGTTGCACTCGCAGAATACTAGATGAAAAGTGCCACCCAGGACTCTCTGGATTAACGGACCTGACACTGGCGTCCCAGTAGCACAAAAATGGTACCGGCTGTTGGTCCTGATTTCTGAGGTGTTTCCACACGCTATCTTGTTTTCTATGCCTTTGATTTACTGTTTGTTATAATAATTCCTATGTAAGTTTGCCTTCATATCAGCAAAGCAAGTGTTTAAAAACTTTTTTTGGGCCGTATAGGGAACAGGAATAAATCTAATAATGTGTTCACTGTGCCGTGTATAGGCTGCGCGTTCGTTCTTGACGAATGACCTTGAGCAGAAATCCAGTCAGCTTGCCTACCCTTAATAAACAGGTCAGCAAATGTTTATGCTACGATAACAGACACCTCTGTTTTGCTCTGTCACGTTTGTGTATACAGTCGACTGCAAAAGTTTTGTGCGGTACGGATGTAGCATGCAAGTGTTTTATAACAGTGATTAATATTACCATTCCATTATCTTGGATAATAATTTGCTCAATCCTTTCTTCCACAATGACATCTTTATCCCAGTATTCTTGTTCAATTTCTTCGACATGACGGCATGCGTTTTCCCATTGATTTGAGTGTTGTACTACTTCAGCTCAGAAGCATGTGCGTAAAGACACATCATCTCTCTGCAGACTGTACCTTCACTCCTTGGCAGCGGTCCTGCAAAAGGTGAGTAATGACTCGCATCCAACCTTTCATATAAAATTTTCATTCGTCAAGAAGTAACGCGCGACCTATACTATCCACGTGTTCATGTTTAGTGTTCCATCTAAGACTATGGCTACATTAGCCGTATAGTGTGTTGATTTATCTGTTTGCAAGTACAATTTGTGTCATGATTACAGTGGTGTATGTTATTGTAGTCATACCTCAACCTAACCTCAAACATGACAATGCCCCGTAACTGTTGCATTCCCGGATGCAAATTAAAAATGAGAAACTTTCAGTTAAAACAAAAGATAAATTGCAACATAAAGCTGGTAAATTATGTATTTAATTACTATAAATTGCAGTGTTATGTGTGTTATAGGTATACAAGTTAGAAAAGAACCTGCGCAGAAACCATGTTTCTTTGCTGCGCATGGTGCTAGTGGTGGGGGTCAGTTCTATTTCGGCAGCGCAGGGTGCAGATCGGCTCTCTACAAGCACATGCTACACTTGCAGTTTTGTAGTGCGTTCCGTGTAAAACTTTATAACAAGTTGTTGTAAGTATTTTTGTGGCTAATAGCGAAAGTGCTTAACATGACTAGTAAAACAAGCCTATCTGGTCGGTCGTTAAAAAGTGATGCTCGCAATATTGTTTACAATGTTGCTAGTTACTTAAAATATAAAAAGAGTGAATTGAAATTGAGTTATAACGTTGCTGCATCGACAAGTGAAGCTACAGGAGTTTCCATTAGTTTAGTGAAACGCATCATAAAGGAAGGGACTACGTCTTTATCTACCACTGGTCAGGTCAAATTCTCAACGCCAAAAGGGAAGGCTAGAGAAAGGAAAAAGAAAGTGGAAGTCGATACATTTACTGAGGGTATAGTTCGAAGGAAAATACACGAATATTATACAGTGAAGAAAGCAGTGCCAACGATACAGAAGCTCAAGCATGATTTGCAGAGTGATGGCAGTTTGGTATGCAGCAGGGAATACCTGAGGAAACAGGTTTTGCGATTAGGCTTTAAATGGAAAAAATGTGCTTCTAAACGGCAGCTCCTAATCGAAAAACCTGAAATTGTGTGCTGGCGTGCTAATTACCTGCGAACTATTCGTAGGTACCATGAACAGAAGAGGAATATTGTGTATTTAGACGAAACATATATAAATGCTTGTCATACCGTCAGTTCTTGTTGGCAGTCTCCAAATGAGTTAGGGATTACAAAGCCTATGGGCAAAGGACCCAGACTGATAATTGCCCATGCGGGAGGAGAAAACGGGTTTGTGCACAATGCTTTGCTAATGTTCAAATCTAAACAAAAAACGGGCGATTATCACGACGATATGAATGCTGTAAATTTTACAAAATGGTTAGAAACACAAGTTATTCCTAATTTGCCCAGTAACTCTGTTGTCGTGATGGACAATGCTAGCTATCACTGTATTCAGAAAAATAAAAGGCCAACAATGACGACGCTGAAAAAGGATGTAATGCAGTGGTTAAAGGACAACAATGTGTCGTTCAGCAGCAATATGCATAAACCGGAGTTATTGCAGTTAGTGAAGTCAGTGCCCAAAGAAAAGACGTACGTAATTGATCAGATCCTCAATGCACATGGCCACGAGGTATTGCGTCTTCCACCATATCACGCCGATCTAAATCCAATAGAGTTGGTATGGGGAGAAATAAAGGGAGAAGCTGCACAAGACTTATCCAATGCAACTTTAAGTGCAAAGCAAACCCTCTGTGAGGAGCTTTTCCGTGAGTATTCCAGAGATAAGTGGAGAAAGTGCTGTGATCATGTACGAAAAGTGGAAGCAACATACTGGGAATCAGATGGACTAATGGATGATGTCATCGACAGTATCATCATTAATGACGGAGATCACTCAGGCTCAGAAGAATCTGTTACCGACACAGCTTCTGAATTAGATTCAGAATCGGAAATGGAAGCGGACTAGTGTAACTCGGCCTAGCGGACTGCTGCTGCCTGCTGCTTACCCCTCCCAGTTCAGTCACGTGAGTACCAACACCTTCCGAGGTTCTTTTCTAACTTGTAGACCTATAGTTGCCAGTGTATATATATAGCATGGTGAATAATGTAAATAGTGAAAGACTATAATTTCAAGTGAACTCAATTAGTGACAGCTGCAACATCAACAGTTTGTTTCATGCAAGTAGTATGCTACTTGTATTTATACATTATCTTTTGTCTTTGTAATTTAAATGTGTAGCTGTAGTTTAGAAGAAATGTGTTATGTTGCTGCATGTAAAACTGTAGACTATAGCAAAGTTGCTTTACAATGCTGATTTAAGGTTACTTATTTCATACATTTAATTTAAAGTGCTGTTTTAGGGTTATTATTTTTAATGTTTCATCTGCTTTTGTGGATTCCCCCTGTAAAATGAAGTGTCATGAAGTGCTGAGTAATATGTGGTTGCAAACTGAGTAAGCATAAGTTTTCCGTAAAAGTAAAACTCCACCCTAAAGCTTTTGAATTCAGTAGGTAGCTAATTATTCTACATAGCAGCATTTGTATATCAGCCATCCAGTATGCTTTGTGTAGGTATATGACATTATGTACGTGGTGCAAGTGTGAAAAACAGTGTAAACAATGATTAATAATTATTTATTTATGCCAACAAACTTACTGTTGGTGTTTTTAAACACACAAGCCGTGTGTGGGCAAAGTTTAAGAGGTAGAACCGGAACTTAAAAATTCAATGCCACAACTGGGATTTGAACCACAGACCTTCCGCTTGCCGGGCGGACGCTCTACCACTGAGCTATTGTGACAAACTGCCAGAATAGCATTAAATTCTCAAGCCAGTTCGTATTTTTCCTGGTAAACCACAAAGGCAGTCTCACATCAGAGACAATTACCCCAATGGTGACTTACTATTGCAAGTACTTTATATCCCAGGATTAAATAACCTTCACATGGTAAATATTATTTATTTATGCCATTCTGGCAGTTTGTCACAATAGCTCAGTGGTAGAGCGTCCGCCCGGCAAGCGGAAGGTCTGTGGTTCAAATCCCAGTTGTGGCATTGAATTTTTAAGTTCCGGTTCTACCTCTTAAATGATTAATAATTCTGAGTCAACTCACTGTCAACATTTCTGTTTTAAGTAACATGCTGCTTGCAGTTTTGTCTATCTTCTTTGTAATTTGAGTGAGTAATGCAGTTACATAATGGCATGTAAAACTATAGATTGCATGAATGTTATTTCATTGCCCATGGATTATCGTTGAATATTAAATGTCATTCTTTTTTGTTTACTTGAGGTTATGTTTAAGACAGTGTTTTTGTGTTTAACACAGCCCACATTCACAAAATAGGCATGTTATTACACCACATTTTTATTTTACTGTGTTGAAATCGTAGCCTGTAGACGAGTTGTTTATAAGTAGTTCCCACCACATAGGTCGCCATCTTGAATTCCAGTGTCAGGTCCAGTATAAAGAAGGTCCTGGCACTGCCTGTAAAACTTCCTGAGCCAATCACAAGGCAGCATTGCAGTCGGTCACAAAGCGGAAATGGGAGACACTCTGTAGCTGGATATCACTGCTTCCAGCCACATGCTTCAGTTTATGATTACCATCACGTACGCCTAGTTGTTCTTTGCTGAAGCGGTTGTTCATTCATACCTAATTTTTTCTGAAATATTTCCAGTGTGACCTTAAATAGTACCACGTTTGAAGGGGAAATCCTGCTTTTGTACTAAGACTAATGAACACAATATACTACTTAGGAGTTCCATTAAAACAACTAAGTCCATTCTGACGGACAGATGCGGATGCGTGCTTGAAAGGCTTTCAATGACACCGAAAGCTTCCACCAATCAGCGGTCTGCTGCTATACTGCAACCCTTCACATTTCCTGATCCTAAAGCTGTTTTGAAGACTTTATTATTTGCCATACCTATCCTTTTAGTGCATACATTTCCTGGAAGTTTGAGACTGTTGTATTTCTTTTAGAATTAGACGTGATTCAACATTTTGCACCATTTAAAATATACATTTTATAAACAACAAATTTAACACATAATTGATGCGATAGTTCTGAATCTCTGACTTTTAAAATATTAATAAATTAACACATTCCTTTCACATGCAAAGTATCCTTTCTGTTCCCATTCTTTAAAATAAAATTTGAAAAGCACAGTATGTGAACATGACAATGAAATAATGATCACATTAATGTGCATTGTCATGAATTTCCTCCATTTAAAATACAAATAAATTAATATGTATTTCTTTCTCGTGTAAATTATCCTCTCTCTGATCCAATCCCTTAAAAATAAGCAACTGAACATAATAAAATATACATAAATCAATACTACTCTAAGCAACAACAGTTAATGGCCACAGATTTTTGTGAATTTTGGACTTTGTGACAGTGACGTTTAATAATTTTTAAGTCAATTTTTTTAAAACTACATCACTTAATTTGGCTTGTTCATTATGGAAAACATGTTTCAGGAGCTACTACTCCCATCATGAGTTCCTGTCTGAACAGAACATTAATACAGAATAATATGATTACAAGGTTTCAGAATTCACAATAACCTACTTCTGTAGTGTGGCATAGCGTCTGTGTTTCACAGTCAAGAGTTCCATAGGGAAAAAGCGAATTTCACAAATTACATCCTTTAGCAAGATCTATATTTTTATTATGTAGCAAGATATTTTCATCTCTTTCGTTTTACCAGCTATATAGAAGTCATCCAAAGCAAAGAGGGCTTCAGGGGCTATTCCCAGAAAACTCTAGATATACATTACAAGTTGTCATGAAAATATCTTAAACATATAGTAGTCCAATCAAAATAGTCATTTTTAAGAAAATCTAAATTTTAGAAAAAGTTAGACAAAGTGTATCCCAGGGTGGGGAATTTTCTAGAAAATTATGTTGCATCCTTGAAAGTTTGGTATTTAACAGACTATCTCCCCCCATACCAGCACAACTTGTTACTTTCTCTATGTATTTCTCTATTCCACCCAAAAACTCAATGTCAACATTTCACCAGGAATATGTTTTGAGGTCCCTAAAAAAAAGGGAGCATTTTTTAGAAAAAGGTCTGTGTATATGAACAGAATTCAAAAACGAAGTCTGCTAAAAATCAAGATTGGTATTTAAGTTTAACGTCTTAAGGATGCAACACGATTTTGAAGAAAATTCCTCCACCTTAACCCTTTCAGTCCCGGAAAATTAAATTACGATCGTATTTTGTTGTTTAACGACGCTGTCAATTGCCAGGATCACATCAGCGTCACCGGTGTGCCGGAATTTCGTCCTGCAGGAGTTCTTTTACATGCCAGTAAATTACTGACATGGAGCTGTCGTTTTTAAGCACACTTAGAAACCATCGGCCTGGGCCGGGTTTGAACCCGCAACCTTGGGATCACTAGGCCAGCGTCTAACCAACAGAGCCACCCAGACCGACTTTCAGTCCCAGTGTGTATTATAAGAAGCATAAGCTTTTTTGCCTATTTGTAATACTTTTAACGGTTTTTTCTGCTATATTCTTGTTATACCGTTCGTCACCAATTAAACACATGTATTTGAGATGTTCTGAATTGTAGAAAATTATTTTTTTTTTTACAATTTACATTGTAGCGTTTTTTATAAGAAAAGAAGCAAAATCCATGCAACCGCAGTCAAATGATACCCCGTCATGATCCATGCGTGCCATCACACCGATTATTTTACGTGAGCCCTCACCGTCCTTTACCACAGGCACATTTGACTGCGGTTGCAGAGACTCGAACCACCTCAGGCTTTGAGTGCATGGCCAGTGCACTACGTGGCGCCTTAACGATCATGGCTATTCAAGCCAGCAGGCTGAAGGTGTTCCAGACCGCCTAATCTAAACCGGTTTTGAATTAGAGGAAGAAGGGCATAAGTAGCAAAATAGTTTGGGACTGAAATGGTTAAACTATCCTTCTACCTGGCAGATTTTTAGAAAATTTTGATTAAAATGCTATGTTTGAGATATTCTTATGGCAAATGAAATGTGTATTTTTAATTTTCTTGCTGTAGCCTATGTAGTCCTGTTTGCTCTGGATGATTTTTGCATAACTGGCAAACTATAAGGGATAGACCAAATCTTACAATACAAAAAAGTAGATCTTGCTAAAACACACAATGTCCAAAACTTTTTTTGTAGAGTGAATCATTTCGGAGGCATTCCTTGTTATTTGAGCGAGTTTTGGAATATTTAACTTTTGTCAAGTGGAAGATCGTTATTTTGTTATATCTTAGCCGTGCAAAGAGAATGGAATCTCAAAGCAAAGATTTGACTATCACTCAAAGCCTACTATATTTCCATATTCCCCTTGCACCTAGTTGTGAGTGCAACACACCAGGTTTTTCTAAAAATACTTTTTACATTCAGGAAGTCTCAAAAACATGTATTTTGAGTTAAATCTTAGTACTGAATTTTTGGATGGAATAAAAACTATTTCCTCTAAATATGTAGTAGTAAACAATTTTTTCTTCTTGATGGGGCGGGGGCTCAGAATGTGTATTTTAAGTGAAATCTCAGTATCAAATTTTTGGATGGATTGCAATACCTAATACAGCAGAATCCCAAAATAACATGGTTGCTGGGGGACATGCTTTAGCCCCAAGTTGATTCCACGGTATACCGAAATGCGAGCTTAGAAGTGACAAAAATCCATCCTGCAAGGTAATGGGAAATATTCGTGCAATAATAAATTACGGTACATTTAATATGTAATATACAGTAAAGTACAACACTTTTAAATGGAATTACACACCAGTTATGCTAGGGCTGCATTCCAGTCCTGCTACAAACAATGTATGCAGTACATACAATTACACCATACCCATCTTACACTAAGCTAATTTTGTATTGTTTTAAGGAAATCAGTAAGTTTTGTTTGGCAGCACAATTCACATTTTTTGCTTCACATATTGTTCGATCATAGCAAGATGGAGATGAATACTGTTTGATTTTGCTCCTCCATACACAGAATCCTCTTGTTTGACACTTATCACTTCACTAACATGCAGAATATCTTCTGTGTGTATGTCTTGTTAATTCGGGAAATTCCTAGCACTATATTCCTGTACCACTCTTAGAAGAAAGTTTTTGAACTCAACTAAAAAAAAAGTACAATATATTTTTTGGGGGAAATACTCTCCCCTGCATTAAATCCAAATCTACTGTATTTTGGACTTTTACTGTATCTACTGTGTTAGTTGAGATACACATTTGTACAAATTCTTATTACTTATTTCCTTGTAGGTGCAAGGGGAATATTAGAATACAGTAGGCTTTGAGCGATAGTCAAAGATTTTAAAGCTTTAAGATCCTGTTTTCTTTGCATGCTTAACATATAAAAAAATTAACAATATTCCATTTCACAAATGTTTTTCTGAAACTGACACAAATAACAAGAAATATCTCTGAAATGGCTCACTCTACAAAAACAATTTAAGACATAAATTGTGTTTTAGCGAGATCTACACTTTTTGTATTAGATTTGTATTGGAGAGCAAGAGGATTAATGACTTCATTGTCAGAAATCCAGCATTAGCTAACAACAACATTTTTTGTATAGTAAGATTTAGTCTATCTCATACCGTTTACGAGTTATTCAAAAGTCATCCAAAGTTAACAGTACTACATAGGCTATAGCCAGAAAATTCAAAATATACATTTCATTTGTCATAGAAATATTTTGAACATATGACATTTTAACAAAAATCATTAAGGGAATTTAAGAAAATCAAAATTTTCGAAAAATTTTCCATGTAAAGGGTAGTTTAGGGTGGGATTATTTTCTTCCATATCTTTGTGTTGCATCCTTGAAAGACAAACAAATACCAACTTTGGCTTTTAAGTTATGCTGTCCACAGACTGAGACACACAGACCTTTTTATAAAAAATGCTTTTTTTTTTTTTGGATTCAGTGGATCTCGAAACATATTTCCGATGAAAACTCGAAATAAAATTTTTGGGTGGAATACAATACTTCCTCTACTTACCAGTAGAGAAAGTAAAAATAAAGGTACCATGTATTTAATCACAAAAAATGTTACATGCCATGCTTACAGGCTTTACTAACAATGTTTGCATACACAATATCTAACGTAACTGTGATGTAAAATGGTTCTCTTTATTGGGTTGCAAATAGCTCTAGCAATGCAGTTATTTTAATAGTTCAATCCATGAAAATTGCCAATAAAGAGAACCAACTTAAATATTTCCTGCAGAATGAAAAAAACAGTAGCTAGTCTCCAATGAGGGGAAAAAAGAGTTAGTAAAAACCCATCACAGATTGATAATGAAAAATACTTTCAAAAATATTAGTCCCAATCTTCCATTGCCGTCAATATGCGCCAGGACTTCAATTTTTTTTCCTTACGCTGGATGTGAAATTTGGTGTCGGTACCCAGCGAATTCTCATTGCACATGCGCCAGGACTTCGAAAATATTTCCTGAGCTGGTTGTGAAGTCTAGTGTCAGTACCCAGCGAATTCAAATCGCGCATGCATGATGATTCAACATGTAATAGGTAGAAGTGCTTTATTCCAACCAAAACTTTCATACCTAGTTTTAAACGGAAATAAATGTAATGCAAACCAATAAATTGAGTATCTGGAAAATAGTTAACTCTACCAAAAAAAGTATTTAATATAAAATGTGTACTTTAACGACACCTCCACTTTTTCTGCAGTAATATTTCGTGCATCTCTTTCAACTCGGCAATTGTACAAAGGTCATTCAGAATAAAGAGCATTTCAGACACTATTCACAGAAAAATCAACATAATTTCACTTGTTCTGAAAATGTCTTAAACTTATGGTATCATAATTAAAATTGTTAGACATTTTTGAGAAAATGAACATTTTGAAAGAAGTTCCATGTAAAGGGCAATCTGAGGCAGGGGATTTTCTTAAAAATCTGTGTCGCATTTTGGGAAGATCAAAACTATATACGAAGTCCGGTATTAAACAGACGTTTTGTTTATGTGTTATGTTGTTCACCCCATCCACACACAGACTTTTTTCCTTCGAAAAATACCTTCCACATGCAGAAATTATAATAACGTATATTTTCAATGAAATCTCGATGTCGAATTTTATTTATTTATTCAGGGGAGCTCATAACGTGTATTTCCACCTGAATGCCAGTCATACGTTGCGGTACGTGTTTAAGGTATTGAATAATAGCTATAATACTAACATATCACTACCCAAATTACTAATACACGTATAAATACAGATTGCTGAACTAGTTACATTTATGCAACATTGGCACTACTGCCGTTGCATGCAAGGCTTGCTTTCTGACTTTGCATCTTTGGTTGGCAATTACCCCTCCATCGCTTCGACTAGCCAATCCGCGGATGCGCCAATACTTCGTTGTTTTGCGTACATGGCCAGGTACAAACGACTTACACTTACCTTTATATGTACTACACTTATGGGAAGGTTGTGTTATGGTAAACATTAGATTTATGTGTTACGGGTGGGACAGTACAAATTGTCATTATCCATAATGCAGTGTTTGAGGTTATGTCACAAAACATCTTTCATTTCAGGTTTCAGTACAATGTCATCCAAGATCAGAGTTCAGAAGTTTAGGGAAAAGTTGAAAAACAATGAGGAAGCATATAAATTACATTTAGAAAGAGAAAGAGAGCGTGATAAGAAAAGAAGGGAAACTACAAAAAGAAATGTGACTGACAACCGAGCACTTCACAAAGCGAAGAAACAGAGGGAAAGAGAACAAAAACAATGCTACAGAATGAAGAAGAAAGAACAGCAAAGTTGCAGATCACCCATTAAGGCCTATAAATCAGCATGTTCACTAGGAAAGGCTGTTAGCAGAACAAAGAAACGAAAAGCTGTAGTACATAGGTTATTGTCAGAATATCCTCAAAATGAATTTTCTTCTATCGGAGGGGAGACCTCACTACATGGTAATAAAGTCTATACCAAGGATGTTATTACAGAAGTCCAAAAGTCTTATTCAAGAGACGATATCTCAATGAGTCTTCTGGGAAAGAGAGACTGCATTGCTCTTAGAGATACAGTTACCAGAGAAAAAATTACTCTGCAAAAAAGAGTAATGTTGACTTCAGTTATGGAAGCATATGAACTTTTTAAATATGACTTTCCAAATCTGGGGTAGTAAGGGGTAGTGATGCGCCTCCTATAGCCTCTCCTACCCAATTCCCATCCTCATCCTGCCAGTGGTGCACCCTGCTTTTAACAGATGAGGCTCTGGGGACCGAATCACAGCGGTATAACTGTTTCATCTAAAATGGAGGAAATGTCATTTACATATGTGCTGGCCTATCACAGCACAACAGCGTCCCTCAGAGGCACATGAGGGGAAGGTCGGTGGAACTAAATATCACCTATTTAGTCCTACCGGCTAGGTCCGATGGACCCGTTGACCAACGATAGGTGTGGCCCCCCTTGCAAAATGGGGGTTTAAGTCGGGTGATGTGACTGCCACATTGTAAAACTGGTGCCTGTTAAGAAAACAGTTACATGAAAGCCACATACATGAATATGAGTCCTAAAGATAAACATTCCGGAGTTAAAACTGTCCCCCAATCGTATCTCCGGGTGGGGACATCTTTAGGCAAATTTCATCACAATTCCAATACCTTAAGAATTCTACAGTGGAATGCAGGAGGCACGTCCCAGCCTAAAAAACAAGAGCTAATGAAAATATTAAAAGACCAAGATATAGATGTCTTCACAGAACAAGAAGCCAATATATCAGAAGAACAGGAAATATACTTTGAAATGGATCAGTACACTACACATATACTTCCAAAGGCTCGTCAAATAGCAAGTGGTATTCTTACAGGAATTCAAAGAAATATGAAAGCTACTATCCAAATCCAAAAAACAATGGAAGAACAACATAAATCAGAAATAGTTAAATACCACTATAGAATTTATAGTATCAGCAATCCTCCAGACAATTCACTAGATCTAAATTCTATTCCCATAGAAACCAAAAGTATTTTAATAGGTGATTTTAATGCACACTCCCCTAGGTGGGGCTACAGAGATATAAATTCAGCAGGAAGAGTCATAGAAGATCTATTAAACTCATCAACAATGGAAGAACAACATAAATCAGAAATAGTTAAATACCACTATAGAATTTATAGTATCAGCAATCCTCCAGACAATTCACTAGATCTAAATTCTATTCCCATAGAAACCAAAAGTATTTTAATAGGTGATTTTAATGCACACTCCCCTAGGTGGGGCTACAGAGATATAAATTCAGCAGGAAGAGTCATAGAAGACCTATTAAACTCATCAACAATGGAATTATTAATTATTTATTTATGCCAACAAACTTACTGTTGGTGTTTTTAAACACACAAGCCGTGTGTGGGAAAGTTGGCATAAATAAATAATAATTACCATGTGAAGGTTATTTAATCCTGGGATATAAAGTACTTACAATAGTAAGTCACCATTGGGGTAATTGTTTCTGATGTGAGACTGCCTTTGTGGTTTACCAGGAGAAAGACGAACTGGCTTGAGAATTTAATGCCATTCTGGCAGTTTGTCACAATAGCTCAGTGGTTAGAGCGTCCGCCCGGCAAGCGGAAGGTCTGTGGTTCAAATCCTGCTTGTGGCATTGAATTTTTAAGTTCCAGTTCTACCTCTTAAATGGAATTAATATTTAATCCAAATGATGATCCACCCACTTACCTTCATTATAATGGTTCGGGTACAAATCCAGATCTTCTGATGGTGTCATCTGACATAATTGACAATACAAAAAGAGAAATAATAGAAGACCCAGGTTCAGGCCACAGAATCACCATAAACTCCATAAGAGGTCTAATAAATAAAAGTAACAAACCAAAAATTAAAACTTCTTGGAATTTTAAAAAAGCAGATTGGTCCAATTTCCAAAATGAGATAGAAAGGAAGTGTAATATACTGTTAGAATCAGAGTTCAAGTCAACAGATGAAATGAATAAAAAAATTTGTGAAATATTATTGACAGCAGCCAAAACACATATCCCCAAAGGAAAGTTAAAGATATATAGCTACTTTTGGTCTCCATCTTTGTCTAAGTTAAAATACGAAAGAAATATAGCAAGAGTCAAAGCCGAAAGAACCAAGTGTCCAGAAGATGTACAAAACTGGAGAAGAAAAGCAGCCATTTTTAAGAAAGAATTAATTACAGCAAAGAGGGCCAGTTTCACAAATTTTGAAGAACATATGGACTATAGGAAAGATGGAAATAAAATATACAAATTCCTTAATAAAACAAAATTATCAAAAAATACAACTGAACCATTAAAACATAACAAAAGCTTAACTACAGATAGGGAAATAGCAGAATCCCTTAACAAGTTTTATGCCAGTCACAAAGAATACCCCAAGCGTATAAAAAACAAGATAAGGCTATTCAAAAAACTATCAGAGAAACTAATAAGCCAAAAGGTATACAAAATGATATTTTTATTCAGGATTTTAACGAAACAGAACTGGATTTAGCAATAGAACAATTACAGAACAAAAAATCTCCAGGACCTGACAAGATCCTCCCAGAGTTTATTAAACACCATGGCAGGAAAGGAAAAGAAATCCTACTTAAACTTTATAACACGTGTTGGAGAATGACTGTACCTTCTGACTGGAAAAAAGCCATTATCATCCCGATTTTAAAGAAAAACAAACCTTCAAACAATATTAATAGTTTCAGACCAATATCTTTGACCAGTGCTATTGCAAAAGTGATGGAAAGAATGGTGGCATCTAGACTTAACTGGTTCCTAGAATATTACAACTTAATTAATAGTCACAGACCGGCTTCAGACAGAATCATAGTACAAGTGAAAATGTACTCCTACTAAGCCAAGACATCAAGGAAGCTTTCAATAGAAAGGAGGATACCTTAGCAGTATTCATTGATTTTAAATCATCAAATGACTCAGTCTGGAGAAACAAATTAATTGAGAAGTTGCAATCAATAGGTGTCAAAAGTAACATGCTTAGATGGATAACTCAGTTTATTTCACAAAGATTTTGTGCCACAAAATATAATACATACATTTCCAAATATAAACAAACACACAGAGGACTTCCACAAGGTGCTATTCTGAGCACAACACTCCTTAACATATATATAAATGCCTTCCATCAATAATAAAAACTTTAGAAACCAAAATTGCTTTATTTGCTGACGATGTAGTAATTTGGACTTCAGGCTCTCCAAAAAAACCTGAATTAAAGACAGAATAGAAACAGCCCTAAACAAAGTACATGAATGGAGCTCCAAAAACCTCATGACTATCAATGTGGAAAAAACAAATTATGACACTAAAATACAAATCAGTTAATATTAACATAAATGATAATGGTAAACCATTCAAAGCAGTTGATGCCAAATACTTAGGCATCACTTTCGACAGAAAGCTAAGTTGGAAAAAACATAACAAACATCTCAGAAAAGGTTGAAAAGAAACTGCAAATCCTGAAAAGGTTAGCAGGTGCTAAATGGGGCTGCTCAAGGAGAGTCCTTAACACAACATACAAAATGTATGTTAAACCAAACCTCTTGTACTGTTCTGAAGCTTTAATAACAGCAGCAAATGCTAACATCAATAAACTTGAACAAATACAAAATCAGGCTCTTCGCCTAATCACTGGAGCAGTTAAATCCACACCTATTGATGCCATGCTTGCCTTAACACGGACCCCATCAATAACAACAAACATAGAAGAACAAGCATTGCTCCAACATGAGAAAATGTTAAGACTGCCAAACTCTAAATGGACTGAAGAGAACCTCCCCCCTTCAATCCTTAAAACTCATAGTAGTTTCCTAGAAAAGGTAACACAGATTAAATCCAAATTGAACATTCCTAACACCAGAGAAAATCTACTTATAAGAGAAAATCCATTGGAATTATTGCAACCTACCTTCAATTTGGAATTAATAGTGGAAATAAGTAAATCAGACACACCAAAAGATATACAAAAACTTCTAGCTCTGGAAACAATCAGTACTAGGTATCCCACAGAAGAATGGCTGCACATATATACTGATGGATCCTCCAAGGAAAGCCTTACTGGAGCTGGAGTTACGTGTTCACATTTTTCCTTATCATTCTGTTGCCAGAGACACAACAAATTATGGAGAAATAGAGGCTATACACATTGCTCTCCGACAATTATTAAATCTTCCCTTAAATAACTTTAACAAGGCAGTAATTCTTTCGGATTCTAAAGCTGCAATTCAGGGAATATGTTCAAATACTACAAAGAAGTCAACAAAAATTAGAGAATGCTACAAAATGTTAACACAACTCCAAAAAGTTAATAAGACTGTTCATCTCCAATGGATTCCAGCACACTGTGGAGTCATGGGGAACGAAGCTGCAGACTCACTTGCAAAGAAAGGCACAACAATAAAACAAAAGTCTAAATTCAATTTCTCATATTCCTCAATAAAACGCTTGATCCTTAAAAAATTTTCCCATTCATACCTACAAGAAATAAAAACAAATGCCAAAGATAAAAAATGGATTACACTACTTTCCAACCCAGATATAATCCCCCAGAGACCAAGGAAAACAGCAGTTGCAGCCTTCCGACTATTGACAAATCACGACTGCTTAGCAAGTCATCTCTACAGAATAGGTATCTCAGCCTCACCAATATGTGTCCTGTGTAACGATCCAGCAGAAATGAATGAAGACCACTTGAAGACCTGTGAAGCATTAAGATCAGAAGGAACTACAGTTCAAAAGTATTGGAAAGCACGAATGCTAATGGCTTCATTGCCAGATGCAAGGCACTAGAAAACAACAACAACTTTCCAAATCTTGCAACTAAAGTAAAAAAAAAAGCAAATTTTTTGAGCTCAGACCCACTCATGTTTTACCAACATCTAAAATGCCACACAATGTCTGTGCTTGTAAGTATCATGGGAATATGGAGTTCCTTGTAAAACGTCTAAGTGACAAAAGTCCACACTTTCCAAAGAATGCTAAAACATTGGTTTCCAAATTAGTAAGCTGCACAGATAGTGAAAAATTTATGTGACAAAACTGTGATAATTGTAAAATACAAGCAAAAGATTCCAGATTATATGATCTTATAGGTGACATGGATATGTACGATGAAGTATGCTGGCAACAGTGGAAAGAAACAGAGGCAAGAGTTTCAGTTGTGACTGAATATGGTAGCATAGAAGATGCACTTCAAGAAATTACAAACCAGTTGCCAACATTCACATATCATTGTTTTGTGAAGCGAACACAGTCAGAGCACTTCCAGTCACTGAAATCATCTATTACCCCAAACATAGCAGTTCTGCAAGTTGATTTTTCAGAAAATTACTCCATAATGTCACAGGATGACATTCAGAGCACCCATTGGTCGCATGACCAAATTACCATTTTTACAGCAGTGGCATGGTGTCAAGACTGGCCCTGAATCTGTAGTAGTGGTGAGTGATGAGCTTAATCATGGAAAGCATGCAGTTTGGACATTCTTATTAGAAATCATTAAAAGATTAAAAATGAAGCATCCTCAGATTAAGCAGCTACATATATTTTCTGATGGATGTGCTGGGCAGCTTAAAAATAATTCACACTCACAAATATGACATTTCTTGCAAAAGCAGAACAGAACATGCTGGTAGATTGGAGCTTTTGGTGCTGCAGATGGCGTGGGTGGATCAGTAAAGCGAGCTGTCTGGAACAGGGTGAAAGCCAAGCGCTTTACTGTACAAACTGCCGAGGACTTCACTGTTTGTGCTAGACAGTGTATGAATTCAACTGAAGTGCTGTATGTTCCTAAGCATGCAGTTGCAGCAAATGTTGAAATATTGGAACAAAGGTTTTCTGGAGTCTGCCCGATTCCCAGATTGCAGTCCTCCCATTATTTTGTTTGTGTAAGAGAAGGTATGCTCAAATTTGGAGCAACAGCAAAATCAGAGCTACACACAATCGTAACCTTGCCAGAATCAGCACAACTTGTAGATGATACGCTGAACATCTGTGTTGGAGATTTTGTTGAAGCTGTTCTTCCTGTCATGGGGAAAAAATCTATTGTGACTCGGTCTTACATGGCAGAAGTTAAGAACATAGATGCTGAAAATGTCACTTTCATTTACATGGAAAGAAGTGGCAAATTTTGGATATGGCCTGCAGTGAAAGACGAGTCAACAGAAGATAGATCTGTAGTGAAGAGAAAGTTGTGTGTTCCAAGACTAGTGAACAATAGGGGACACTTCTCTTTTGATTAAACCATTCTTTATCTCTCTTGCTATAAACTGCAACTGTATTTTATTTAGTGCTGTAGTTTAACCTAAATAGTTAATTTTCACAGTATTTATAGGAATGTGCAACACAATTACATAAAAATATGCATCAGACAATTTGTCCCACCCGTAACCCTACAAGAGTGCTTAAATAGTGGGGCTAACGACTAAAATTTGTTAATTTCATTCTCATATTTACACATTTTGTAATACAATAATGCCAATTTTGTTTGTATGTAGTTTGGCTCAAATATGATACTAGCAGAGCAGAATTATCGGATATTGTTTAGTAAAGCTTACGCGATGAGTTGGTCAGAATTTCGGCAAAGTCCCACTCGGCAGTGTGTACGAATGGTCACGAAAGTTGCCGAAGTTGCTGTGTTAATGTAGCGCTGCCAACAGCAGAATGTCCCTAGGAGTTTGTTGCCAATAGTAAGTTTGAATGTTTTTGCGGGAGTCGGCATTATGCAATTGACCTTCGTAGAAGGAAGTAGTGCAATGGCTAGGTTTATGAGTATATTGGATTTGGCACCTCTGTTGTTAAATGAAGAGGCATGCATGCAATTCCTATACGACGAGGGCCTGTTGAGGATATTATTTTTATTATATTATTATGAGCCGAAATGGATTTATTATTATTTTTAATCCATTATTATTATTATTATGATTATGAATATTATGAGCCGAAATGGATTTATTATTATTTTTAATCCATTATTATTATTATTATTATTATTATTATTATTATTATTATTATTATAAAGAATTGGCCATTATGGATTATTATTATACGATACGCTGGCTCGTTCTTTATTATTATATTATAATATTTAAGTCCCACTCGGCAGTGGGATATTATTGTATTATTTTATTTATTTATTATTATATACAAATAATTTATTAATAATAATATAATATAATATCCCACTGCCGAAATTCTCACCAACTCATCGCGTAAGCTTTACTAAACAAAGAATGAGCCAGTGTATCGTATAATAATAATAATCCATTATGGCCAATTCTGACCAACTCATTGCGTAAGCTTTACTAAACAATATCCATTTCGCCTCATAATAATATAATAATAAAGAACGAGCCAGCGTATTGTATAATAATCCATAATAATGGAATAAAAATAATAATAAATCCATTTTGGCTCATAATAATAATATAATAAAAGTAATAATATAACAAAGAACGAGCCAGCGTATCGTATAATAATGTATGGAGTTGCGCTACGCGATAGCGGTGTATGTCTGTACAATGCAAATAACCACAAGATAAGATGCACATCTTATGTTACTGCTAGATTGCAGGTCAGGCACATGCTAATCATGTGTTAAATATCGGTGTTTAATGTGTTGGCAACGAAAACTAGTGTAGTGTAAAAAGCAATGTTGGCAGATGTGAAAATCGTCTGCTAGTTATGCAGTGAAATCTAGAGGGCGATTGTGAAACTACTGCCGGCGCATGCGCAGAAAGTAAGTTCGGAAGTTCGGACTTAGAATCTGGCTGGCAAGTGGAAAGTGAGCGTTTCTAAACATGAGCCGAATTATGTATGTGAAGTTGAAATTGTTATATTCTATGTCAGATGATTGTCTCACCCGTAACATTCATTTTATTAACTATGTATCACACAATTTAATATATATGTCAGTCCATTGAGTTTGTTTGTATTAAAGAGATCATTGGTTGCTGAAAACAATAATTTACATTAACATTTCTATTATTTTTAAAACATAAGGTGTTAAAATAATTGTGCAAGTGTCCCACCCGTAACACTGGAATTGCTCTTAATTACAAAACAATAATAACTCTAAGAATAAGAACATTCACATGCTTCCGCAGATTTCATACTCCCAGTGTTACCGACATATGTCAGCATGTTAAAGGACAGGTAGCTGATAACACTATTCAGTCACAACACAGCTGCCTGTCGACCACATGACGCCACTATTCTACAGGATAACCTTGTTAGAATCCTTAAGTTCTTACACCTTGCCTCAAATGCAGTTTACAGACATTTACACATATAACAAATGTCAATCAATCTTCTTAAAGGAGTACCTTAATACTTGTGCAATAAACAATACAATTTGTTAAAAGCGCACAAAAGTTGCAGTAAATACGCTACATTATCCTTCCATTCTATAATGGGCCATTTAATTTTGCTCAGTGGCCTCTTAATCAGGCCTGCAAGTTGTTTTACATGTCGTTAATCTAATATAAATGAGTTCTCTGGTTCTACCTCCTTCTTGAAGAATGCTATGCTTAAGATTTTTACGCCAAAAATATCACCCTCGTCCGGTTAAGAAACCATCACCTCGGGAACTAAATGCTAGCATGTTACCATGCAGGGCATTTTGGTCTTAAAACGACATTTATAAACAAGATATTTTATACCTGCCCAAGATTAGCGAATGTTAAGATATTTGTGAAGAAAATTGCTTTTGGCACATACGCAATATTAACCAAATCGAGCCATGCAAAATATTATCTTGCCCATGTACCTATGTACGTGCAACAGCCACACAGTTAATTAGTTCTCACCTGTATTACTAATGTACTTTTATGCAGTAAAAACCTAACTTTACTCAGTGATGGAGAAAGAATAGGGGGAAAGAAAAAGCTTTAATTGCAAATCATGCCTACTTAACACACTCGCCCCTAGTATAGACTACACCGGCAACAATTGTAATATACAAACCTGCATGCTCATTACTTACAGAAGCTATCCTTACCCTAACTTGCTCTCTAATCTACGATACACATAAATATGAGTGAACTGCACAGCTTCAAAGCTTACCTAGATCTCCAACATACAGCTTGCAATCGGAGGATCCAGAATCTCTGTAGCGCGACATCGTCCTTACCTGCAAATACAGCCAAATAATAACTCCTAATAAATTACCAGACTTCACATTTAGTCTCAAACCTACGAAGAGCCAAAACAAAAATGCACTGTCTTTATTACCAATACGTCTTTTTTATATCTAGTTCCACACTTTCTTCGTACAACGTACAGCTCGCTTGTTCCACACCTTTGCTAATAAAATGGCCTCCAGTTAAAACGGAAGAGACGCCAGTAGCGTCAGACGCGTCAGCTAAAGCAGGAAATTACAACGTTACCCGACTTCAGGACTAGAATGTGAGTGAAACTATTTATTGTGAAAAGGCTGATCAAGCCAATTCAGTTTTTTCACGGTTTTCTGTTAAACCATTTTTCAAAAAATGCAATTATTTTATTCTATATTTGCAATTACATACATTGACGAGAAACTTATTTTTCTTAAAAAAAGATTATTAAATATTGTACGTTCACAAATTTTAACAATTGAAACTGTTCTGTACATAGAAGGCAGTTCTGTAGCACAAAAATGGAGGAAGCAATTTCCATAAATATTCTATATGCTCTGGAAATTTAAATTGCTTTAAAAGAAGCGCAGGCTATTTAACACCAGCTGTGTACGCACTTAAAGAATGAAAGCTAAAAATAATGTCAGGTTGAAGAAAATGTGCAGTATCTGAAAAAATAAATAAAATTAATGTGATAATTTCATACGATTTCTCTATATATTCTTGCAAATCATAAAAATCCTCAAAGGAGGCACATTCCCGCTACCACTGGGTGGTAACCATTAGGAAACAAAAGGCAACCCCCATGAACAAGGTGAGAGGCAACGTAGTTGGCTTGTGGTTTTTTTTTTTTTTTTTTTTTTTTTTTTTTTTTTTTTTTTTTTTTTTTTAAAGGGGAGACAGAGAGTTGGAGATAAAAGAGTGGCTTATTTCGCGGAGTCTGAGTAACACCGCGGGGAGTGTGGTATGTTGTTAACTGTGTGCTTCTTGTGCGGCTGGTGTTGGCGTGTAGGTCTGGACGGTCAGTGTAGAGTGCGGCTGTTCAACATGTTGATTTCTTGTAGTTTGTTGTGCGGCTAGTGTAGGCGTATTGGTCTTGACGGTCAGTGTAGAGTGCGGCTGTTCAACATGTTGATTTCTTGTAGTTTGTTGTGCGGCTAGTGTAGGCGTATTGGTCTTGACGGTCAGTGTAGAGTGCGGCTGTTCAACATGTTGGTTTCTAGTAGCTTGTTGTGCGGCTGGCGTTGGCGTGTAGGTCTGGACGGTCAGTGTAGAGTGCGGCTGTTAAACGTGTTGGTTTCTTGTAGTTTGTTGTGCGGCTGGTGTTGGCGTATGGTCTGGACGGTCAGTGTAGAGTGCGGCTGTTCAACATGTGGTTTCTTGTAGCTTGTTGTGCGGCTGGTGTTGGCGTTTGGTTTCTTTTAGCTGGTTGTGCGGCTGGTGTTGGCGTATAGGTCTGGACGGTGAGTGTAGAGTGCGGCTGTTGAAGATGTTGGTTTCTAGTGGCATGTTGTACGGCTGGTGTTGGCGTTGAACTGCGATGAATTGCGTGAACGGCGATGAAGCTTCAGATGAGGTACTAGGGTGGCCCAAGAAGTATGTGTCGGCAGGCCACCTTTTCCCGGACATCCTTGGCGTTGACGGTGATGAACTGCGTGAACGGCGATGAAGCTTCAGATGAGGTACTAGGGTGGCCCAAGAAGTATGTGTCGGCAGGCCACCTTTTCCCCAACATCCTCGGCGTTGGCGGTAATGAACTGCGATGAACTGCGTGTACGGCGATTAAGTTCTGTGGTTTATTTTTTAAACAGCAAACATTGTAAAACCCATACCTCAAAGTAAAGGAGTGGGGTAGGGTTTTCATGTTTTGCAAAATACTATATATTGGAACTTTAATGGAAGCATGCATTTCAGTATCGCTGTAGAACTGCAAATTGGTTCCAACTTCTGTAAACCTCACAAATACACCTGTAGAGTGGTTGCAGACAGGGTCGGCTTCGTGGTATAGTGCACTCAAGCTATGGTACTGCTTACCTTAAAAGTGAGGAGGAGGTACATATAAGTTGTTTGTATACTGCAAATGCCGACACGCTTACTATTCTTCAAGCCGAAATGAAATATCTTGCCTAGCAAAGGAAAACCACAGAAGCTGAAGCAAACAGCTACAAGTTGTAAGTCTGTTACACTATTATATTCTATTGATTCGTGCCACTTCAATAATTCTGGTTCGGATTTCCAGTATTATGGGCGTTAAGTCTGGACTGTAGCTGTGTCTGGAAGGGCAAGAGGATGCCTTAAATCTGTGCTGTCCTGAAAGCTTACGTAATTTGATCAGTCTTTTTAATTTATCACAATTGGATCTAAAATTTCTTCTCTACCCATTTCCTTAATAAAATCACTTTTCTGATATTCTTCTACGCGTTTAACATAGGAGGCCCATTGTTTTGTTACATTGCCATGTTTTTCATTTACAGGTTTCCCATCGCTCACAATTTTAAATGTCCGGTTTCTATGAAGAACTTAATGCTTTACTTGAGCCCACACCAGCTCAATGGGCTTGTAGTGCTCGATAATTTAGACCTAGCCTTGCAGAAACGCAGCCGGTGGAGAAGGTAATCTGGGGGGGGGGGGTAGCTCTCATTGCGTGGTAAAGTCTGTTTAGTCAACCCGTGTGCAGTTCAGTCGTCTCCTTTGAGGGACCCTTATAATCGTTTTACAACATGGGCCCTCTCTCTTCAGTCCTTTTTGCTGTTATGAACCTTGACAGGTATCTAATGAAACAGAAAAGAACTGGAACTCAGAATTTTGGCAACTGAAACTTCACGTGCAGTCAACAGGCATAAATCGTGAGGTGAGACACGAACAATTTTTGCGCATAGGGGAAGCTGCTTTCCTTCCCTCCCTCTCTGCAACGGCTGAGAGGGGGGAATAGACGCGTCAGTTTGCCGCGAATGAATAAACAACTATGTATAGCACAGTAGCGTGGAGCTGAAACAGTTGCAGTTCATATGAAACTAAGTGTTGGCACATGGTCATAGTTATAGCGAAATCGCTTTGTTAGTTATAAAGTTAATTTTTATACATACATGTCATTAGCAATATGCACTAAAGTTATGGTAGTGAACTTCACTCCTTCGTGGGCAGAAACTAGACTAGACTACCAGATGGCAGGCTGAGAACAGCCCGAGGTGTGTCATCCGTGTACCTGCCCTTTTAGGGCTTAACCACTGCATGACGGGATTAGGAAGTTATAGGATGGCTGGTGAAGAATGAGGATTGAGGATTGTTGTGAGGTAGCATTTTTTATGCTCCTCGTCGGATGTTACTTTCAGCATGCAACTGCCGTTGGGCACTGCTGATGGGTGGTCCAAATATGGATATTGGCGAAATGTTTTGGACTTCCAAACTGCTCTTGGAAGGACTGTCAGGAGTTCAGCTTACGCTGTTGATGGGGAAGCTCCTGTGTTACCGGGGGTGCCCGCAAGCCATGCGGGGAACCCGGTGTCGCACAAGCGTGCGTTCTCTAGGGATATAGTCCCCAAGAGACCTAACCAGGGCGCTCCGATGTTGTGGAAACTGGTCGTAGAATTTTGTTGCCCGGCGCCTAATTTCTTCCTCCACGTACGGGAGGGACGAGGCTTCGTGCAGTAGTCTCGTGGGGAATCTGCGGTATACAGAATAGATTACACGAAGACCTCTATTCTGTATACGTTGCAGACGCAGGAGGTGGGTGTCTGCAGCCATGCCCCAGATTTCGCAGGCATACAGGAGGATAGGGATAATGAGAGCCCGAAAGAGACGTAGCTTTAAGGGGATTGGCATCCCCGACCGCAGCATAGGGTACAATGAGGCAATTGCCCCACTGGTCCGCGCTGATAGGTCGTTGATGTGTCCCCGAAAAGTTAGGCCCTTGTCGAGCTTTACTCCCAGGTAGGTAAGGGAATCTACCCACTCAATCCTTCGGCGAAGGTATGTGAATGTGGGGAAGTTGGCGGGAAAGCGGCGTTTGGTGAAAAGTATGGCGCGGCTTTTCTCCGGGTTGATGGACAATCGCCAACGCCTACACCACTCTTGGATGAGGCGGAAGGGCAGAAACGTTATGACTTCTACGTATATATGATTGAGCAAGTTCCCCCACCATCAGCCTTTCAGGTGAAGAGTTACCAGTGTGCAGTTAAGGAAATTGCTCTTGTCTTGCATCACGAGCTATAAAGTCCCCCTCTATAGCGTGGTGGTTAGCGTGTCTGCCTCACGTTCAAGTGGTCGCGAGTTCGAATCTCACTTAGAGTAAGTTATCCGGATAAGGTTTTTTCTCCGAGGTTTACCCTTATCCTGAGAAGACAAATGTCGGGCAACTTAAAGCTCTATATGTTCTATATGTGGTTCTATATGTTCGTTATTTCTCCAATTGTAAAAAATTTTACAAGGATCGTCAAATTCTATGTACATACAATACAAGTTATTTACATAAATATGAGACTAGTTGAGAATATTGGGAAGTGCAATATACCATATTTTATCAATTTTTGTACTCTTCTACAGAGTAAAATGCCTTTTCTAATAGATAAGATTTAATATTCTTTAGTTTGATTTTTTCATTTGTTATCTGTTTAATTCTAGATGGTAGATGGTTGTACAGATCTTTGCTACTATTTTCTATGCACTTATTATTTAGACCACCTATAAGTCTATTTCTAAAATAATTTTGTTTTGTTCTAGTGTTATATTTATGGATATTGCTGTTTTTGTTTTGATTATAACTTTTTAATGTGAGTTTAGTACATTCATATATATATATATATATATATATATATATATATATATATATATATATATATATATATATATATACAAAGAAGGCAACATTAGAATATTTAGTTTTTTAAACACATTTCTACATGAATCTCTTTTTTCTATTCCTGCCATTAAGCGTACTGCTCTCTTTTGCAGCCTAAACAGCCTTACAAGTAATGTTTTATGTGTTGTACCCCATAATACCACTCCATAGCTTAGGTGCGAGTGATTGAAGGCATAGTATATTTGCTTGACACTTCTTTTATCTATTATTTGTGTTATTTGTTTTAGTACATATAAACCTGAATTAATCTTGCTTATGACTTTTCCAGCATGCATATTCCATTTCAAGTTACTGTCTATTATTAATCCTAGGAAATTTGTTTTATTTACTTGTTGAATTTCTCTGTTTTCTATTTTTATCTTTATATTTGTATTTGTTTGTTTTTTGTTACCGAGACTAATTTGCATCCACTCTGTTTTGTTTGCGTTTAATACCATACCTAAATTTTTTAGATGTTGACTGACTTTTTCTAGTAGAGTATTTGCCCTAATTTGTAGCTCTATTTCTGTTTTTCCTGTAACTACAATCGTAGTGTCATCTGCATAACCTATCGCTATTCCCCCAGCTTCTTGAATTATTTTAAATAAACTGTTTATGTAGAGTAAGAATAGATACTGTCCTAATTTTGAGCCTTATGGTACTCAATGTTTTACTTTTTTGAATTGTGATCGAATTTTTGTTAGCTTTCCACTTACATTGTGTATTATTTCAACGCATTGTTCTCTATTTTGTAAATAAGAGCCAAGCCACTTTAATGGTGTGCCTCTAATTCCATAATTTTCTAACTTTGTCATCAATGTTTCTATGTTAACGCAATCGAAGGCTTTAGAAAGATCAAGGAATATTGCGATTTGGACCTCGGGCTCATTAGAGCATTATTTCATCCATTTCAGCCATTCATTGTCCGATATGATATTACTTTGTAGGACGTTAACCCCCCAAAAGCGCTGTAAATGTCGCTTCCTTAAAATCAGGGTTGCTATTGGTCTTCAAGGGCAGGAATAGTGGTTTCCCTTTTCTGAAGCGTGGGGGGTTTATGTCAGTCATTAGCTCTGGGTAGCGCACATTTCCTTTGTGTATCAACTGCACACGCGATGACTAAACATACTTTACAACAGGAAACTATAAGTTTTCCGACCGAAGCACAAATGTAAAGATCTGTGTTACAATCACATGACTTTCTCTACTCTTACTAACCATTCCTGCAAACACATATACTTCTTCATGATTAGATTAGATTTTGTGGGTTTAAGGGCGCTCAACTTCTAGGTCATCAGCGCCCTTGTCATCATCTTCATGTCAGTCGAGATAAACATTTTCAGAAATTATTGCTAGTATTCTTGTAGGTGCATGGGGAATATGACAGAAAATCCAGTAATTGGATAGCTTGATGTACACACCTGAAGCTATTAACAGTGAAGCAAATTGATCCACAAATAACACAAAGTAATCAGAGACTCACACTTCACTTCAATAAATTGAGTTACACTCAATATTTCCCACAACGATCATTTCGACACACCTACGTGTCATCCTTAGGTGAACTGACCTTATGCAATACCTACGAAAAAACCGTTAAAAGTTCGCGATGACATCACAGTGGCATCACGTATACGTCACCCGCCATTACATCCTGTGAGGGCGTCATTCCTCCCCTTCTCTGAATACGAATTTTGTAACAAAATCGGTAAAAGGTATTTCAAAATTCATAACATGGTCCCTATTTTTCAAAATGAATATTTCCACCCAAACCATCAATTCAATGGGCTCGCATTTAACCTAGGGGTTTATTTCATGATTAAGTGACCAAAAATGATCTGACACTGCTGGATTTTCTGTTTATATTTAATGTTTCTAAAATGTTCTTTTTTGTGGTTTTCAAATGTCGTTTTGTCTTACCTATGTAAACCTTATCGTAGTCTGGACAGTCAAATTGATAAATGCCAGACTTCTTGCAATTTGGAATTTTGTTCTTTTTAGAAAAATTGAGCACATTTTTATATTATATTTATTTTGAGGAGCTAACATTATGCCATGTTCTTTAAAAATTTTGCTAAATCTTTTATTAGCTCAATTTGCAGTCATCTTTTATTTGTTTAAGAGTGGAAGCTTAATTTACGGCCTTTTGATATTTAAATGTTTCTATCTTTTTATTAATAAATTCTGTACTAAAACCATTAACACCATGTTAATATGTTCACATTCTCTATTAAATTCTTCCTTATTAAGTGGTATATTTACCAACCTATAAATTAAACTGTTAAAAACGGCGAATTTATGTGCAGGAGGGTTAAAGCGTTTGTTTTTTTATATAATTATCCCTATGTGTTAACATTCTATGAATGCCAAAATTCAATTCATTATTCTTTCTGATGATCTTCAAATCCAGGAATGGAAGACAGCCTTTGTTTTCAATTTCTAACGTGAATTTTATGGCTTTTTCTTGTGAATTCAAAAGCTTTAAAACTTTTGTTTTGTTCATCATCATCGTCGTCGTCGTCATCATCATCATTGTCGTCGTCATCGTCATCATGATCACTTTCACTAGAACTATCACTGTCACAATTGAGATGAATTACTAATTCTTTACGAGCATCAAGAAATCCTTACTTTTCCATGTGTTGTTTTTAAATGTCTTTGACGTGTTTTACATCTGTTCCACCACTCCGCGGCAGTTACAGAGTTCATTTTCTCGTCTGCATGTTTTATAATTTTGAACTTCACATTATTGTTAGCGACCCAGCTTTTTGCTGTAACTTTTTTTTTTTTATTTAATTAACGTCCTCCAACATTGTGTCATATCGGACGAATGAATGAAATGGGTGAAATGATGCTCAAATGAGCCCGAGGTCCATGGAGCTTAAAGTTATCCGACATTCGTCTTCTCAGGGCAGGGAAAACCTCGGAAAAAAACCTTACCCGGATAACTTACCCTAAGCGAGATTCGAACTCGCGACCTCTTGAACATGTTTTTTTTTTTTTTTTTTTTTTTTTTTTTTTTTTCTGTAACCCATATACGTTCTATGGTATTGAGATCAGGATTACAAGGAGGAAATATTGCAGGAGACCATCAATCTTGTAGTTATAATGCTGTGGTATGAGAGGGATAATATCATAAATACGTTTTTTTTTCATCTGTGGAAAGTTTGGTTATGTGTATTCGTCTTTAGATGCGACCGGAGCCAACCTGTCGCCTCATCTTTTTTAGAGTTTAACCTGGATAGCTTGACAATTATCCTATTATGATACGGCGTATTGTATGTAACCATCACAATAGTGCGCGGTAGAATGTGGAAGCGTCATTTCTTTCAGGCGTTTTTCATAATCGCTGAATTTCATATCGCCATGATAATCTCTTTCTTTTCTGCGGGATACGAATCGCAGATGCACATTGGGCATTGAACCTTGCTTGCCTCCTGCAGGCAGTCGGTCTGGGTGGCTCAGTTGGTTAGACGCTGGCCTACTGATCCCAAGGTCGCGGGTTCAAACCTGGCCCAGACCAATGGTTTTTAAAGTGTGCTTAAAAACGACAGTTCCATGTCAGTGGATTTACTGGCATGTAAAAAGAACTCCTGCGGGACAAAATTCCGGCACACCGGCGACGCTGATGTGATCCTGGCAATTGACAGCGTCGTTAAACAACAAAATATTTTATTTATCCTGCAGGCACTTTAATTCGCCGTAGGTCATTGGGTACTGGTGGGAATAATCCTATAGAGAGCCATCCTCCAAGTATAAAGTGTCACGCAGGGGCGTAGCGGCAAAGGATGTGGGTAATGTGTTACATACCGTGCTAGTTTTCCTTAGTTAACTTTTTTGGTTATCGATACACTAATCCAATTGGCGCAATGTTTGTTGAGGAGTAAATGCCGAATAACAATCTACTGTAAATTAGTATTGTTAGCGTATCACTGTAAGCATTGAAACAACGGGTTGTGGCTGTGGTAGCCTAACGACAGTCAGACAGACAGTCAGTCAGTCAAACGATGTTCGCGCAGTGGACGTAACGCAGAGAAGCGCATCTCACTTATTAATGTTAATGAGGTTTAAAGCTAAGTTTTCAGTATTTTATTTGGTAGTGAAGGTTAGTTTCCATTTTTAACTTCTTATATATCTATTAGAGTACAGCAAACAACATTTTGAGCAGTAGATAACGCGCATGAACACGCGAGAAAAAAATAAGCAAGGAAACCGAACGCAAGGTATGCACATTGCTCATGTGCATCCACGCGGCTCAGTACGAAGAAAACACGTGTTGTAGCAAGAACGCTGCATTTCCTGGAAACCTACTGCTCCGAATATGGAATCCGAGTGCTTGTAATCAACATAGCGAGAGTGGTTTTTCTTTAATGTTAATAGGTTCCAATTATGGAACTATAAAGATCTATGAAAACTAGAAAAATTCTGAAAAAACTATTTTTACGAAGTTAACAATTTTTATTTAATAAACCAAAGTATTACAAAAATTTTCTCTTTTCAACATTCTTTTGAGCGTACTTATCTATAAAAGCATAACGCTAGAAAAGATAATAAATTTAAAGGTGTTAAAAGATATTGCAATGAAAATTTGAATGTACATTATTCGTTACATGTATATCTCCCAAATGAGTTTGAACAAAATGTGCTAATAATTGTAATTTAAAAATTTCATGTATGGGTATCCTAACAAAAGTGCATACCCAAGTACACATACCACGCTATGCCACTGGTGTTGTGCAAGCATGTGGATATAGGTCTCATCCATATTTATCAGGATTGATCGCCATCTCTATACTTCTGAATAGATCTCAGGTAGGGGCGTCTCTTGATTTAATTCTTTTCTTTTCAACCAGAACTTTCCTGTTATTGTTTTTTTTTTCAACAAAACTCTGTTACAATAGTTTTTCTAAGAGATGCTGCCTTAGAAGTCTATTGTGTGCTTTAGCTTGGAATGTGACTTAAGAGCGGACCTTTATTTTTCTTCTATGTAAAAGTTATTTATTGTTCTCTGTACCACTTCTTCGTTAAACCCATCCAGAGATGATTTAGGCGAACTACGAGTCCTTTTCTTATGCAGGGTAGAAAATGAGCAGCTCCACATGCTTTTGCTTTTTCAAAATTCTTTTCCGCTGCTCATAGATACAGCGGCAAATTGTTCAACTGCTTTACAGACTGTCTTTGATCTCAATTCTTCTTAACGTACTTATACACATTGTGAATCATTTCCTGTGTCTGAGTATGCAGAACTTTATTCCACCCCTTTACTCTTAGCTACAGACATGTAAGACAATAATTATTGAGTGTGACACCCTTAGATTTTATAATCTTCATGTTTGATTTGTTGATTTATTAATTTTGTGTTTTTGAATATAGATTGTTAGGTGTTATGTATTTGTAGACGAACCGTTTAGAATTTTGAGTTAAGAAAAAAAGGTCCAAATAGGGCTTTAAATATATAGTTTTATTACCCTAGCACTAGGCTATCACGACTGTTTGTAAAACTCTACAAGAGGCTGTATCAGGAAATTTGAATAGAGTTCTACGAACTATCTGTTTTTCAAAATCATCTGAGTGTGTGTACGTTAATGTGTTTTCTATAAATGAAACAAATTGTAGCAGAATCTGCCTGTTTCTTTTTTGCTTAAAATTCAGATCGGAGAAACAGAGGATTGATTTATTCCACACGCTACAGCGATTAACACTTAAAAAATCAAGTTTGCACCCTTCTTCGCAGTTGAGTTCATAAAAAAAAACCTCCCTATAACAACTCTTCAGCTAACAGTGATGGATTTGGGAGGTAGAATCGGAACTGAAAAATTCAATGTCACAGCCAGGATTTGAACTTGACACGGCACTTTTAGAACAGGAAGCCTCGTAAAATACTTTTATTCATAAATTAAGTAATAAAAATAGTGGGTGTGATTAGGTCTAGTGGAGTAAAGTATAAATATGGATTTCTGTGCACATTGTAATTATATTAAAAAGTCTTGAACATGCTAAAACACTGTCCGGGATCTGAAGTTAAGAAATGTGCACATATTGGGGAAAGCAAGGCAGCTAAGCGCTCCCTCCACCCACAAATCTATTATACTCTCTTGTGGGGTATATCGCCTTTCTCTTGTTGTCCCATAATATCCCGTGACCGAAAGAGACGGAGCACCTCACTATATAGATTTAGGTAACCCTGATTCAACATGGCAGTTTGAAGACGGGAACGGAGAAGCCCCAATGAAAATGCATGATTTAGTATGAAATGTTGTTGTTGTTGTTTTCTAGTGCCTTGCATCTGGCAATGAAGCCATTAGCATTCGTGCTTTCCAATACTTTTGAACTGTAGTTTCTTCTGATCTTAATGCTTCACAGGTCTTCAAGTGTTCTTCATTCATTTCTGCTGGATCGTTACACAGGACACATATCGGTGAGGCTGAGATACCTATTCTGTAGAGATGACTTGCCAAGCAGTCATGATTTGTCAATAGTCGGAAGGCTGCAACAGCTGTTTTCCTTGGTCTCTGGGGGATTATATCTGGATTGGAAAGTAGTGTAATCCATTTTTTATCTTTGGCATTTGTTTCTATTTCTTGTAGGAATGAATGACAAACATTTTTAATGATCAAGCGTTTTATTGAGGAATATGAGAAATTGAATTTAGACTTTTTAGTCATGTATGTGGCTTTCATCTAACTGTTTTCTTAACGGGCACCAGTTTTACAATGTGGCAGTTACATCACCCGACTTAAACCCCCATTTTGCAAGGGGGACCACACCTATCGTTGGTCAACGGGTCCATCGGACCTAGCCGGGAGGACTAAATAGATGATATTTAGATCCACCGACCTTCCCCTCATGTGCCTCTGAGGGACGCTGTTGTGCTGTGATAGGCCAGCACATATGTAAATGACATTTCCTCCATTTTAGATGAAACAGTTATACCGCTGTGATTCGGTCCCCAGAGCCTCATCTGTTAAAAGCAGGGTGCACCACGGGCAGGATGATGGGAATTGGGTAGGAGAGGCTATAGGAGGCGCATCACTACCCCTTACTACCCTTTAGTATGAAATGTCAAGGCACGTAAAACCGTCTGGGAAGTCCACCAATTAGAATAAAGTAAATTGAAGAGGCACGCGCGCTTAAAAGAACATCGGAAATGGGAGAATTCAGTCCTCACCTAAGCTTCGTAGTTTTCACCTAATTGCCGTACAGTCTTCTTGCCATCGTCATAACATTTACGGTCTTCACACCGTAGTTATATCGTCTACACATAGTCTTCAAGGGTCGAGTCAGTGAGTCAAATATACTTAAAGTGATTATCGCGGCATAGAAGTGCGTCGCTTATTAGTGGAGTTCGCGAGCAAAGGAATGAACCAGCCTAAACAGAGAACAAAAGAAAAGTGCGCCGATATTGTTTCTTATTAATCGCGTTGGGCCGTGCCATATAGGGCAAGTAAAAACTATTTTAACAAGGACACTAATGCTGGTTTCCTGATTAAGACGAATGAAAAGCAAATTCAATAAATTTCGGGAATGTTACTCCCGAGTAAAACTCCACAAATTGTTGTTGCTACATTTCCCACCACCTGAGATCATCGCCCCTTTTACCAAAGGACAGGGTCCATGCCATTAACGAACAAATGGTGACGCTAGCCGAGGACGGACAGTGAATCCAGGGCTGAACGAGATACCAACGAGGCACAAACCAGGTACTGCCTCAGACCACAGATCTCCCGCTTGACGTGTTTTTTTTTTTGTAGTGTAAAACGCCCGCTTTCACTACTACGGCACCGCAGGCGACACTGATGATACATGAAATGAAGATGGAGCACCGGGGGAAACCGGAGAAGCCGCTCCAGCGTCGCTTCGTCCACCACGAATCTCACATGCGGTTGCCTGGGATCGATCCGGGCCGCTTTGGTGAGAAGCGAACGGTCTAACCACTCGGCTGCGGCGCGGCCGTTTGACACATGGTTGCTCTAACCATTAAGTTACTGTGACAACTTGCCAGGATGACAATGAATCCTCCAATCAACTCTTATTTCTCCCGGTAGACCACAAAGGGGGCCTCACAGAGACAAATACCCCTATCGTAAGCACTTTATGTGCCGGGTTTAAATAACCGTTACATGGTAATTATTATTTATTTATGCCAACAAACTTATGGCTCATGTTTTTAAACACACGAGCCATGTGTGGGTAATGTTTGAGAGGTAGAATCAGAATAGTGCCACAGCCGGGATTTGAACCAAAGACCTTCTGCTTGCCGTGTGGATGCTCTACCACTAAGCTACTGTGACAACTTGCCAGAATGACATTCAATTCTCTAACCAATTTGTATTTCTCCCAGTAGACCACAAAGAGTCTCACATCAGAGACAAATACCCCAAGTGCAACTTACTAGTAAGTACTTTATGTCCTGGGTTTAAATAAGCTTTAGATGGTAATTATTATCTATTTATGCTAACAAACTTATTGCTGGTGTTTTGTTTTATGTAATTATCAGTGTGAGTTGCTTTTCTATAAATGCCTAAATTCAACTTATTGATGTTTCATTATTTTTAAATCTATGAAAGGAAGGCAAACATTATTGTCAATTTCCAATGTGAATTTTATAGCTTTATCTTGTAAGCTTAAATGTTTTACAGCATCATTTATATGTGGCAGATCATTTTTGGTCATTTAATCATGAAATAAATTCACAGGGTAAATTATAAAAACAATTAAATGTTTGATGGTTTGGGAAAAAATATTTCTTTTGAAAAACAAGGATCATATAAGAATTTTGAAATATTGTCAATTAATTCTGTCAATAAATTTGGCAATCGTAGAAGTAACAATTTGTCCCCTAATGGCACTAACATTAACAATGAAACAAATATTCAAAGAGCCAATGATTGATTTGCAAAACTAGTCTTGCTGGAAAATACATAATTATAAAAGATGAGTGAAGGTTTAGTCACTAATATAATTATTGTTATTATTATTTGTTAAATTAGGCAGTGTAAAGCACAGGCATACATCTGTAACAATGCAAGTATACAATACAAGTATCAATAGTTAGACCAATCTATAAAAAGAAGGGTCCCAAACTAATGATGGAAAACTATCAGCCAATATCCTTGTGCTCTGGATTTTCAAAAATTATGGAAGGTATATTTCTAGAACAGCTGCAAAAATTCTGTAACAAATTTAACATTGTATCTGAGTACCAGTTTGGCTTTCAAAAAAAGAAATAGACCATACATAAATTAGCAAAGGAAACGACATAATTATTAAGGCATTAGACAGAAAAGAATATGTGCTTACAATCTTTCTTGAGTAGTCGGTAGCTTTCACGGCCGGAGTTAAAATTAAGGCTAGAGATTTCTTCCGGGCTTAATCTTTCTTGACCTTTCGAAGGCAATTCGACTGCATAGACGTTGGAAAATTGATAGGAATATTAGAAAACTATGCTGTTAGAGGTGTACCACTAGAGTGGATTAAATCTTACTTAACAGATAGAGAGCAATGTGTACAGATAGTACATAATGCAAACGGAAATCTTACAAAAGTTCGAACTTCATTTAAACACATAACACATGGTGTACCACAGGGTTCAAAGTTGGGACCATACCTATTTATCCTGTATATAAATAGCCTATTTATAAAGATACACAAAGTAGGAGGTCTAGCTATAGGATATGCTTATGACACCACCATAGTTGTAACTGCCAACACTACAGTTGATGTGCAGATCAACGCAAATAAAATATTAAAAATCATACACACATTTTTTAAGAATTGGGGATGGCACTAAATGTAAACAAAACACAATGGATGCAAATAAGTATAAGCAACAAAACACGATTAAATATTACTTTGACAATACAAGATAAACAAATCAAACAGATAAATCAGACTAACTTTTTGGGACTAACTATTGATAATTTAAAATGGAATAAACATAAGAGGTAGAACTGGAACTTAAAAATTCAATGCCACAACTGGGATTTGAACCACACACGGCTTGTGTGTTTAAAAACACCAACAGTAAGTTTGTTGGCATAAATAAATAATAATTGGAATAAACATATTGAAAGGATTTAAAAGAAAATAAATAGTGGTATACACATTAAAACAGGTAGCACAAATTATGGCAGAGGATATTGTAATACAGGTATATTACGCTTTCGTGCATTCTCATCTGAATTATGGGCTGATACTATGGGGATCAGCAAATATGAAAATATTCAGACTACAGAAAAGAGCAATAAGGGTAATAAAAAAAATAAAACCTAAAATCTCACGTAGACACGCTTTTAAAGAATTAAATTTACTAACACTACCTTGCTTATACATATATGAATGTCTAAAGCATGTAATAAAGGCACTAAAGACGATAAAAACATGAATGTACACAATCATGACACTAGAACTAGGCAAAACTATTTTAAAAGTAGATTAAGAGGCTCCCTTGGAAAGAAATGTAGAGTAATGCAAAGGATTTACATAATCACTTTCCTGGTGAAATTAAGGAAATAAAGGATGAGGTGAAAATGAGAATGGAAATGAAGTCCTATCTCATCAAAAATGTATTTTATTCTGTAGAAGAGTGTAAGGCAGGAAGAAATGTATGTTGTTAGTTTACCTCTACGGTAAGAGTAGTTCTAAAGTTAAAATCTGATAGTTGTGTATATATAACTAAATTGTAATTTGGTATTGTATATCTCATGAAATAACTTAAAATTGTAAAACTTATAATTGTAAATGTATTCACTTATCTTACGTAAAAAATTCTTCAAATCGTACAATTTATATGTTTTTTCATTTGACGAACCTTGTAAATTTTATTACATTGGTGAATAAACTGATACTGATACTTTGGTGGCTATAAGATAAAGCCTATTGTTGAGGTCATCTTAGGTTGTCCTACACAGAGAAGGGCTGAGAAAATTTAAAATCAAATTGTAGTTTGTTGTGGTTGACGATGTAAATTCCAAAGTTAACTTGATAGTAGGACTTACTGGTTGCACAAAATTTAAACTAATGTAGGAGCAATTGTAAGCCCAGAATACTTAATTTGGAATAACAGGGTTGGATGATTCATGCTGGTATTTGCTTATTTTATGTCCATAAAAAAAATGTCAATTTTCTGTTATATGAATATTAGATTTTATTTTTGCAAAATTATTGTGTACAAAACTATTCAGTTCAGTAATGTGGAGCATGTCCAACATCAATTATAAGTGTAAATTGAGGGAAAAAGTTATTCCCAGGCCTGTAACCAGGAGAAATAAATAATTAATCTTACACAGAGGAGTCACAATCTTGGCATCAGATGGTGAACATGTGAAATTTTGTGCAAATAGCACAAATAGCAAGTGTGGATCATAATAAATGGATAACGTGTTGTTAATCCAAAATTATAAAAAGGAATATAAAACAACTTGATAATGTGCACGGAGAAGAATTATTGCATAATAAATATCTTCTTGTTTTCTTTATCTGATTACGCTCCCCATATGGAGAATTGACACCCTATAATTTACAAGCCTGTGCCTAGGGCTAGATGCCTGTTGGGGAGCAGACAAACCTTTGGACCAGAAATAGTGAAGACCAGGAAGTGGGTGGTTAGCCCAGCACAAGATATGAGAGTGAGGAAGAGGATGATAAGAATTGCAGGTGAAATGGACAAATGGAAAGGTGATGATGGGGTGGTTGGTGAAATGAGTGGCAGGGAAAACGAGAACACCCACTCATACGCCACTATGTCCATCACGAATATTGTATGCGGGTCCCTGGGTCAAACCCGGTCCAACTTGGTGATAGGTTAACGGTCTAACTGCTTTTTTTTGTAGTGTTTAATGACTGCTTTTACTACACACGGCACCACAGGCGGTGACACTGATGATACATGGAATGAAGATGGAGCACTGGTGGAATGAGATGGCGGGGGAAACCGGAGAACCCGGAGGAAACCCACCCCAGTGCCACTTGGTCCACTACAAATCCCACATACGCTTGCCACGGATCGAACTCGGGCTGCTTTCTAACCACTTGGCCACAGTGCCGCCTATCATAAGAAATATCTATGGATATAAATACCAATTAATGAAAGAAAAACCAAGCTTGTCATAAAAGTATTGCTATTTAAGCTTCACATAAGAAACAATTAAAAAAGAAAACATTACTGTGGCAATAACCCAAATAACTTCGGACAGTGGCTTCAAGAACATGTTAAAAAGGGAAGTGATTTATAAATGCATGTTAAATTGACCCAAAGAAATTTAATTTGGTGAAATCCAGACTTTAATTGAAAAAAATTTTAGCTCTTGCCATTTTGTTATTTGTTACCCGCCATGTAGGACCCTGCAACAAAGACTTCAATCGCTCCTTTCATAAAAAACCACCACACTAATAAGAAGCAAGAGGTGTGTTCACATAATACTCAACTAAACACAATAATCAGGGAAAAGCTTAATTCCTGAGAAGAAATATAACATACTCAGTATTTCAGAAAAACAAGAGAACAGTATTCTAAAGTAAGAACAAATTAGAAACTAAAAACTTCACTTATCTTAGTAATGTTGCACGTTCTTTTTGCACAAACTGACCCAGGGTTTCAAGTTGTCTCCAACTTATTCTCAAACACCGGGTCAGTTTGTGCAAAAAGAACGTGCAATGTTACTAAGATAAGTGAAGTTTTTAGTTTCTAATTTGTTCTTACTTTAGAATCTTGTTGCTTCACTGTTAATAGCTTCAATTTTCCTTATTTAAGAGAACAGTATGCTTAGGAGTACACAAGGAAAATATAGTGTCTATAATAAAGGCACTCAGGAGAGTACCAGTTACAATTAAAGACATTAAAAAGTGAGATCATCTAGTTAAATTAGGAATAATACGCAAAGTAGGGAATTTCTCTTATAGTGAATATCTATAGGTATTTTGTATATATACTTGAACCATAAATGAATACTAGAATATATAAACTGAACCATACTCACCTCATTAACACACTTTTTTTTTGCTTAAAGAAAATATGTCTACCTTACAAGAGTATAACTTATTCTGAACCAGATGCAACTTTCAGCTAACTAGCCGCAAGCAGACACAGAGAATTTTATTGCTCTTTCAGTAATAGGCAATATTATAAATCTTTTTATTAAGGTTTTACTATGATTTAAAAATAAATATTTACACATTCATTTCTTATTTTGTAAAGCAGTAAGCGACGGAAAAGAGATTACAAATATTTCTATTTAATAATAGCCTCTAACTTAAGCTAGAATTTGCACTTCTTTTCTTCTTGTTTTTCTGTATATATTTTGTTTTCTTGGTCACATTCTTTAAAGCTTTCCTTCTTCTCCTGCGCAGTTGTTGCAATGTTTGAAATGTGATGCACTGAAATCAAGGAAGTACAGTAAACATAATATCCTTATCCTTCTTTTCTACTTTTCAAAACTTCAGTTTAATTCAGTTCATTTATTACACACTCTACTTTTGTATTTCTTACATTATAAACAGAAATTAGCAATAATTAATTATTCTTAGAAAGAGCACACTGAAGTAACAAATCAAGCTAGAGTTAATCAAAGTTTACATACATCTACTTGAAGGTTAACACATCTTGAAAGCTATTGTGCTCATCTTTGGTTGAATTAGATGTAAGAAAACTATGATTCAATCTAACACATTGAGAAATTAGCAATGTTGCACAAGATACGTGTAAAATCACTTATATATTTTTGAAGTTTAATTATAATAACATAACTGCTTTATTTACCCGTGTGGTGGCCGGGTTAAGAATAGCCCCAACGTAGTCCATGCGTGTTGTAAAAGGCAACTAAAATGGACACCTAATGTCTGGAGGTATAGCCGGGCCACCCAGTCCCCGGGGATAAAAATAGGGGACATGGCCCTCCAGGTTGGGGGTTTGGCGCTAGGCCAACAACCTAGTCCAGTAAAACAATCCTTGTTAAAGAACCCTTAGCCAAGCCTCGGAATGGACGGATCATTGATAAAAGGAAACAGGCAAAGAAAATGGAAATTGATTTTGGTACATGGAATATAAAAACACTTTTCAGAGCTGGAGCATTAAACAGCTTGATTCAGCAAATTCAACAATATAAAATGGACATAACAGCATTGCAAGAAATACGCTGGCATGGGAAAGATATTTTGAACATGGAAAGACATACTATGTTTTATAGTGGGAAGGATACAGGAGTACGAGAATATGGGGTGGCATTTATAGTAACTAAACAGATGAAAACAAATGTAATTGGCTTTAAAGCCATTAATGAAAGAATGTGTATATTAAGAATCAAAGCTAAAACAAGGAATATTAATTTTATTAATATTCACGCCCCAACAGAAGAAAAGGATGACATAATTAAAGAAGAATTTTATCAAAGGCTAGAACAGGAATATGATCAAATTCCATCAAATGATATTATAATAATAATAGGTGATTGTAATGCCAAAATAGGACAGGAAGATATATACCAAGGTGTAATTGGTAGACATAGCTTACACAATGTCACAAACAACAACGGACAAAAGCTAATCGATTTTGCTGCTAGTAAAGAAATTGTTATATCTTCAACATTCTTCAACACAAAGAAATTCATAGGCAAACATGGCGTTCACCTGATGGTAAGACATCTAATCAAATAGACCACATTTTAATTGGCAAGAGACACAGAAGACATAATGGATGTAAGATCACACAGGGGCGCCAATAGTGACACAGATCACTATCTAGTTAAATCTAAAATTCGATGGAATTTAATTTATAAGAAAAATATAAAAACCAATAGACTAGAACGATATAAACTAGAAACACTTCAAGGCTCAACTGTAAGGATGAATTACCAAAAGGGAATTGGACAGGAGTTAGAAGAGGGGACAAATACAGCAAAAGAAGAGAGTAATATAGAAACTCGATGGGCACAGTTGAAACGTGCTATGAAAGAAGCAGCAGCAAAGACCTTAGGAATGGAGGGGAAGTCAATTAGGCAAAGATGATTCGATGAAGAATGCATGAAAACAGTTAAATTAAAAAATGAAGCTTACAAAGCGTGGCTGAATAGACCAACAAGAGCCAAGAGGACAGTATATGAAGACTTGAGAAGACAGGCTAATAAAATATGTCGTAAGAAGAAGAGAGCACAAATGGAGGAAAAACTGAAACAAATAGAAGAGGATCTGAAGAATAACAGGTTAAGGAGAGCATATAAAGAAACTGGTCATTTGAAAGAGGGTACAAACCCCGAACAGATATAATTAATGACAGCAAAGGAAAACTATTGGCTGAGGAAATAGAGATTAAGGAAAGATGGAAAACATACTTCCAACAACTATTAAATGAAATACAAATGGACACAGATATAGAGGAGGAAGAAAGATACGCTGAAGAGGAGGAAGAGATTAGGGTGGAACCTCCAGACATGATAGATATACAGATAGCCATACAGAAGGTGCATAACAACAAATCACCTGGAATAGATAATATAACAATAGAACTGATCAAATATGGAGGAAGAGTACAAGAAGAAATACACTTAATTATACAGCAAATATGGCAGGAAGAAAAACTACCAGAAGAATGGAGGACTAGCGTTCTAACACCCATATACCCATATATAAAAATAAAGGAGACAAATTGGAATGCAAGAATTACAGAGGCATATCCCTACTATGCACTGGGTATAAAATCTTAACCAACATAATAGGGCATAGACTTAAGCAATATGCAGAAGAAATTATTGGAGAATATCAGGAGGGCTTTAGAGCAGGAAGATCCACAAAAGACCAGATATTCACCCTAAAACAAATCTTGGAGAAAACATGGGAATATGATATAGAAATCTACCAGATGTTTATAGATCTCCATAAAGCATATGATTGCATAAATCGCAAGAAAGTGTTCCAAATATTGAAATATTTTAAAATCCCTAATAAATTAATAAGACCAATAAAGGCTACTATGGAAAACACAACAGCACATGTTAAAATTAGGAATAGTCTAACAGATAGCTTTAAAATTGAGAATGGGCTTAAACAAGGAGATGGATTAGCACCAGTATTATTTAATATGACACTGGAATATATAATAAGACAGCTAAATGTAGACACTAATTCCACAATATATTATAGACTAGTACAATTGTAGCATATGCAGACGACATTAACATTATAGGAAGAAAGAAGAACACTGTGATAGATTTGTATAACGAGTTGAACAGCAAGACTAGATTAATAGGTCTTAAAGTCAACACAGAAAAAACTAAAATAATTATACAAAATAGACATAATAAGAAAAATAATGCTGTTTGGACGATAGGCAACAATAAGATAGAGGTAGTGGACAGTTTTAAATATCTAGGTACAATGATAGATCAAAATAATGACGAAAGTAAAGAAATTAAAGCTCGAATAATGGCTGCAAACAAGACATATTATTCGCTTCAGAATTTGTTTAAAAACAAAAATATAAGCAGAAAAACTAAGATCAGGATATATAAAACATTAATCAAGACGGTGCTGATATATGGTTGTGAATGTTGGACATTAAACTCCAGTTCTGAGAAAATGTTAGGCACATTTGAAAGGAAAACCCTGAGAAGGATCTACGGTCCAATACAAGAGGATGGAAGATGGTGAATAAGGTGGAATAAAGAAATATACGAACTATATAAAGAGGTGGACATTGTGAAAGATACAAAACTAAGGAGACTGAGATGGGCCGGACATGTGGCAAGGATGACAGATAAACGTATCCCCAAGAAAATTTTGGACGGAAAATTTTATAAGACCAGATCAAAAGGAGCACCAAGGGGAAGATGGGAAGACGGTGTAAGAAAGGATGCAATGCAACTACTCGATGTTAGGATATGGAGAAGGAAGGCTATGGATAGGGATGAATGGAAGCAAAAGCTAAGGGAAGCTGAAGCCCACAGTGGGCTGTAATGCTTAGAAGAAGAAGAAGAAGAAGAAGAAGAAGAAGAAGAAGAAGAAGAAGAAGAAGAAGAAGAAGAAGTAGAAGGAGTAGAAGAAGTAGAAGAAGCAGAAGAAGAAGAAGAAGAAGCAGAAGAAGAAGAACTGCTTTATGTACCTACATGTAATACATAACAATATTGTATAACAAACTATATAACAAGTTACCCGATAATATTAAACTTACCACCTCAGAAACTGCATTTAGTGCAAGGTGAAACATTGCAACATTGTTTTTACTCAGTTGAAGAGTTTGTAAATACTTTTCCGTGAACCCCTTCTGGGTGTGTAATTTATTATACTTGTTAAAATGCTTAAGAAATGATGTTAATATTTTGTATATTTTGATATATTCAATATCATGTATTTGATCTAAGGATGAATAAATAAATAATAATATAATACAAGGAAAAGTATATATACAAGATGTTTAAAGAAGTGTACCTCAAGGGCAACTTACAACTGTAAGTACTTAAGGTGACAGGCCTAAACAACTCCCAGATGGTAATTGTTATTTTTTTATGCCAACCAACTTAAGTATATAGGGAGGCCAGACAGAGTGAGTTTTAGAGCTGAGTTATGGACATGAGTCGGTCAGTGTGTCAGTGAGTGTGAGACAGCTGTAAATAAATATTTTGTTTGAGAGGTAGAACTGGAACTTAAAAATTCAATGCCACAGCTGGGATTTGAACCACAGACCCTCCGCTTACTAGGCAGGTGCTCCAACCATTAAGCTACTGAGATAACCTGTCAGAATGACATTGAATTCCCAAACCAGTTCGTATTTCTCCTGGTAAACCACAAAGGCAGGCTCACATCACAGACAATTACCCCAATGGTGACTTACTATTGCAAGTACTTCATACCCCGGGATTAAATAACCTTCAGATGGTAATTATTATTTATTTATGCCAACAAACTTACTGTTGGTGTTTTTGAACACACAAGCCGTGTGTGGGCAATGTTTGAGAGGTACAACTGGAACTTAAAAATTCAATACCACAGCTGGGATTTGAACCACATACCCTCCGCTTACTAGGCAGGTGCTCCAACCATTAAGCTACTGTGGCAACCTGCCAGAATGACATTGAATTCTCAAATCCCAGCTGTGGCATTGCATTTTTAAGTTCCAGTTCTACCTCTCAAATATTTTGTTGTTTAGCAATGCTGTCAATTGCCAAGATCACATCACCATTGCTGGTGTGCTGGGATTTTGTACTGCAGGAGTTCTTTTAGTTCTTTTACATGCCAGTAAATCTACTGAAATGGAGCTGTCGTTTTTAAGCACACCGGGATTTGAACCTGCGACCTTGGGATCAGCAGGCCAGCGTCTAACCAGTTGAGCCACCCAGGCTGACGTGAGACAGCTGTGTGTTGTGTTGTCATAAGATTCACCGAGCGTCACAAGTGATTGTAATGTTGTAATTAGGATATGAGACACTGAGAAAAGACACTAATAGGACTGAGCATGCTTATGAGAAGCACAAAACTGTGAGTTGTGATAGCCTGAGAGACTATAGACTGTGTTAACAATGAGAAGAAAACCGTGTATTTGTGGTAAAATTTTAGACGACAATAAAGTGATAGAAAAGTAACCAGACTGGAGGTTGTTGTCTTTGTTACAATACAAGTAACGTTACATGATTCACTCCGCTCCTGCTTCCAATGAAAATTTTGGGCAGTTGGTGAGGATCACCTAATCAGGTTAAGACATTCAAACATTGCTTCCCAGTAGAGTAAATGTGATTTGGTACTTGCCATTAAAGCTGGCATATAAACATTTTGACATGGTCTCTTTATCACAAATAATTTCCGTAATATGGAATATGAGGTAGATTTTGACATAAAAAGTTTTATTTTTCCCATACTACGTATATGTCAGTTTAGGTTTAATGATCAGTATTGCACACCTAACCAACAGTGCCTCCTAACAAAATTTTTGATTATGTCAATAATGAAAACAAAATCTATGTAAACATTTCTTTCACATGAAATAGGGACAGAAATATTTTCAGTTTTACAGGAAATCAGTGGTAAATAATAACCATCTTCCTTTCACAAATTCAGTTGTGTATGTCAAGATTCATCAATGGTAAGAGTCCTTCAAGGAATTATTGTCTACAGAAATTGTGTACATTAAGAATATCAATTCTGTGTGCTCCTACAATGACAGACAGTGTCAAAAGAGCTTTCAATACTATGAATAGAATTTTAGCAAAATGCTGTTCTCAGATATGCGAAGATGAGCTCAAGCAAGGAAGAGCGTTACTAGTACATCAAAATAAAGATGCTAAATTTTTAAATTCATTGAGCCTTAAACCCAACATGAACTATACTGTTATTAACTTCCACCAGGCAGCTCAAGGTCACGTCACCTCATCCCCACTGTGCATGCTCGCTCTCCTAGCCACATAAACGTGAAAGTGATATGTGCATGTATGAAGCTATAAACAAGCTACTTACCAACAATAAAAAGCATTATCGACTTTGTAGAACAATCAGCGTATTATAATACTTTAATGCACTTAATTTCTCAAGTTTGAAAATGTTTATGCAGGAACCTAGAGACCTGTTCACCAAAATAATTATACGTATTTTTAGAAGGAAAGAAAAGGGAAAATGACTCACTGAATAGAAATTTTACAGAGAACGGACATCATCATCCTCCCGTCATGACCTCTTCGCTGCACACCTTCATAAAATTGGTATCCTCAACTCCCCAAATTGTGTACTGTCTTGGGACGAGAACTCTATAATGAACAAGGATCATTTCCCCCATTGTATGGCTCTCAAGATGTTAACCTCTGGATCATTAATAGAACTACACTGGGAAGCAAGAAAGAAAATGGAATTTATCCAAGCAACAGGGCATTAGACTACTACTGCTACTACTACTCATCTTCTCCTCATTCTGCATCACTGGAATAGGAACTGGAACTATCATCATCTTCACACAGATTTATCATAATACTCCAAATACACTCATCTTGAAGTTCTTCCTTCACAAAATCTTCCTCTTGCAGTTGCTCTGCATGGACAACGCATTTCTGCCAATCTTGAATTGTCACATGTTTAATGGCATCCTCTAGTAATTTTCTTATGTCTTTAATTTGGATTCTTGTCTGCTACTTCTCTTTTTATCTGAGCCCATATCAACTCAATAGGGTTACACTAACAGTGGTATGGAGGAAGCTGCACTACTTTGTGTCCCATTTCTGCAGCAAGATCATCAAGCTCACATCTCCTATAATTGCTCCTGTGTTGCGTAACAATGCAAAGTAATTCGGCTGCTGTGTGTGTGTAGGATCTTGATTTATATTCCTGCTTCGAAACCACACCAAAATTTCAGCTTTCTTGAAATATGTGTTAGGGATTTTTTCTTTAAGCATGTACCTTGCGTTGTCCATAACTATCATACATCTTTCTCCAAGCTTTGAAGGAGATCAATAAACCATTCTCTAAACTCTACATAAGTCATCTCTTGATGATAATCACCACCGCTTTTTGATTGGAAAACTAATTCGGCCCCTTCTATGAAAACACATTTGAATGATCCGACATGGAAGATTATGAGATGGGATTCTTTACCTAATGGAACCTTTAGACTTCTGTTTCTTCTGGAATTCTGCCATATAAAACTTTTGGTATGGTTTTGGTTTACCCAGGTTTCATCAATGTAAATAATATGACAAAGGATCTCTTATTTCTTTAAGCCCATGCATTTTTCTTAAAAATGCGACCCTCACTGCAACAATATCTTTTCTCTCCGTCAAAAATTGTCGACCATCGTTAGTTTTTCTGCATCTATCTGAAAACAAGCCTTCTCAAGATTTTGTGTAAAGAAGCTATGCTGCCTGTATAGTCTAATTTGTCATTTAGAACAGCTTTAAGTTTTTTAAGTGTGGGGTATTCGCCACGATCATAATATTCCTGTACCGAACAACGGATTATATCTTTCTGGAAATCATCTATTTCTGTCACAACTTTTGGATGTGTAATATTTGTTCTTGGAGAGGAAAAGCAATAGCCCTGGGACCTCTGCATTTTCAGATACATTTTTGTGGGCTTCCTCACATACTGCTCCTGGAGGAGAAACTTGACAAGCTTCTGCATTTATTTTCTGTGTATCTCTAAATAAATCACAAACCTTTTCTTGGCAGTTTTCCAGACCTTTAAAAAAGTTATACACCTTTTACAGAAGGTCTTTGGACTGTTGTTTAATTCCACTGAAATTCAACGTCATTATGTACAGTTAAACACATTACCAAATTAAACTCAATGCGCATGCTCTATTATCACACTAACTACAGGATGGAGAGTCATTATGCTGGAAGAAGTGAAAAGGCATAGGAGTGGGAGAGGCCAATGAGGTGCAATATACAGAAGGAATGGCCTAGAGTCGCCTCATTGGAGTGAAAAAACTATAGTTGAAGTTTATAATACATTCTTCATCACTTACCTGTTCATCAAGATATTCCATTAGGTTGCCAATTTTGCACTTAATACCTGCACTTTTTAATCTGGCATGAAGATCATTTATCATAAAAGGTTCACTCAGGAGTATCTTCTGATGAAGATCGTGGTCGTTTATAATGAATCTGTGAACTGCTATCTTTAATTCTTGTGTGGAAAGAACTAGAACAAAAGTAGAATTTTTCATTAACTAATACAAACTATAAATATTGCAATCACCTCAGGGAATAGCTTTGTAGATACTTTTCCAGTAAGATGATATTATTATTTTAAATACAAATTAGTAAATTTTACTTTGTCATTAGGGTACAAAACTGGAGAAGAAAAGCAGCCATTTTTAAGAAAGAATTAATTACAGCAAAGAGGGCCAGTTTCACAAATTTTGTAGAACATATGGACCATAGGAAAGATGGAAATAAACTATACAAATTCCTTAATAAAACAAAATTATCAAAAAATACAACTGAACCATTAAAACATAATAACAAAAGCTTAACTATAGATAGGGAAATAGCAGAATCCCATAACAAGTTTTATGCTCAGTCACAAAGAATACCCCAAGCGTATAAAAAACAAGATAATGCTATCCAAAAAACTATCAGAGAAACTAATAGGCCAAAAGGTATACAAAATTATATTTTTATTCAGGATTTTAACGAAACAGAACTGGATTTAACAATAGAACAAATTACAGAACAAAAAATCTCCAGGACCTGACAAGATCCACCCAGAGTTTATTAAACACCTTGGCAGGAAAGGAAAAGAAATCCTACTTAAACTTTATAACACGTGTTGGAGAATGACTGTACCTTCCGACTAGAAAAAAGCCATTATCATTCCGATTTTAAAGAAAAGCAAACCTTCAAACAATATTAATAGTTTCAGACCAATATCTTTGACCAGTGTTATTGCAAAAGTGATGGAAAGAATGGTGGCATCTAGACTTAACTGGTTCCTAGAATATTACAACTTAATTAATAGTTCACAGACTGGCTTCAGACAGAATCATAGTACAAGTGAAAATGTACTCCTACTAAGGCAAGACATCAAGGAAGCTTTCAATAGAAAGGAGGATACCTTAGCAGTATTCATTGATTTTAAATCAGCATATGACTCAGTCTGGAGAAACAAATTAATTGAGAAGTTGCAATCAATAGGTGTGAAAAGTAACATGCTTAAATGGATAACTCAGTTATTTCACAAAGATTTTGTGCCACAAAATATAATACATACATTTCCAAATATAAACAAACACACCGAGGACTTCCACAAGGTGCTGTTCTGAGCACAACACTCTTTAACATACATATAAATGACCTTCCATCAATAATAAAAACTTTAGAAACCAAAATTGCTTTATTTGCTGACGATGTAGTCATTTGGACTTCAGGCTCTCCAAAAAAACCTGAATTAATTAAAGACAGAATAGAAACAGCCCTAAACAAGTACACGAATGGAGCTCCAAAAACCTCATGACTATCAATGTGGAAAAAACAAATTATGAATTATTTACACTAAAATACAAACCAGTTAATATTAACATAAATTATAATGGTAAATCACTCAAAGCAGTTGATGATGCCAAATACTTAGGCATCACTTTTGACAGAAAGCTAAGTTGGAAAAAACATATAACAAACATCTCAGAAAAGGTTGAAAAGAAACTGCAAATCCTGAAAAGGTTAGCAGGTGCTAAATGGGGCTGCTCAAGGAGAGTCCTTAACACAACATACAAAATGTATGTTAAACCAAACCTCTTGTACTGTTCTGAAGCTTTAATAACAGCAGTAAATGCTAACATCAATAAACTTGAACAAATACAAAATCAGGCTCTTTGCCTACTCACTGGAGCAGTTAAATCCACACCTATTGATGCCATGCTTGCCTTAACACGGACCCCATCAATAACAACAAAAATAGAAGAACAAGCATTGCTCCAACACGAGAAAATGTTACGACTGCCAAACTCTAAATGGACAGAAGAGAACCTCCCTCCTTCAATCCTTAAAACTCATAGTAGTTTCCTAGAAAAGGTAACACAGATTAAATCCAAATTGAACATTCCTAACACCAGAGAAAATCTACTTATAAGAGAAAATCCATTGGAATTATTGCAACCTACCTTCAGTTTGGAATTAATAGAGGAAACAAGTAAATCAGACAAACCAAAAGAAATACAAAAACTTATAGCTCTGGAAACAATCAATACTAGGTATCCCACAGAAGAATGGCTGCACATATATACTGATGGATCCTCCAAGGAAAACCTTACTGGAGCTAGAGTTACGTGTTCACATTTTTCATTTTATCATTCTGTTGGCATAGACACAACAAATTATGATGGAGAAATAGAGGCTATACACATTGCTCTCCGACAATTATTAAATCTTCCCTTAAATAAATTTAACAAGGCAGTAATTCTTTCAGATTCTAAAGCTGCAATTCAGGGAATATGTTCAAATACCACAAAGAAGTCAACAAAAATTAGAGAATGCTACAAAATGTTAACACAACTCCAAAAAGTTAATAAGACTGTTCATCTCCAATGGATTCCAGCACACTGTGGAGTCATGGGGAACGAAGCTGCAGACTCACTTGCAAAGAAAGGCACAACAATAAAACAAAAGTCTAAATTCAATTTCTCATATTCCTCAATAAAACGCTTGATCATTAAAAAATTTTCTCATTCATACCTACAAGAAATAGAAACAAATGCCAAAGATAAAAAATGGATTACACTACTTTCCAACCCAGATATAATCCCCCAGAGACCAAGGAAAACAGCGGTTGCAGCCTTCCGACTATTGACAAATCACGACTGCTTAGCAAGTCATCTCTACAGAATAGGTATCTCAGCCTCACCAATATGTGTCCTGTGTAACGATCCAGCAGAAATGAACGAAGACCACTTGAAGACCTGTGAAGCATTAAGATCAGAAGGAACTACAGTTCAAAAGTATTGGAAAGCATGAATGCTAATGGCTTCATTGCCAGATGCAAGGCACTAGAAAACAACAACAACTTTGTCATTAGGTATCTATGGCAAAGCAAGTATTTAATTCCAAAACTGATACATGTTTTAAAGTCCTTGAATATGAAGAAAACAAACTGAAAAGTATGTTGATATTTATAAACAAATTTTCCTTCAACTTATTTGTAATAATATTAATCACAGGACTAGTTTTGGAGAGGGTTTTGTGATTAATATTATTATAAGTAAGAGCAAAATGTGTTTATAAATATTGACATATTTTTCAATTTATTAATAGCTTCATTGTTTTAAACACTTCATTTTCATCAGTTTTATGTGACGAAAACATTTTAAAAAAAGATCTGTCTTTGCTGTGTGTGACAATGAAAAGTGTAACTTTAAATGATAAACACATATGATACTAAAGTCAGTCTTTAAGCATGCAAATTAAAAAATTGAGTTTTTATTTATGGACACTCTTTAACTGCTATGATTCTGTGCCTCATTCAATACTGGACATAGAACGACTGCTTAATTTTGCTCAGAGGCCTCTTTATCAAGGCTTTATGTTTTTTTTTTTACATGTTGGTAGTGCTAGGACACAGAACCACTGGCTTTATTCCCTTCCAAAGGAAGCCATTCCAGATTTTTATGCCCCCCCAAAAAAAATCAATTGCCCTCTACTAGGTTTGAACCTGTGACCTTGGGTACTAGAGACTAGTATGTTATCCCTACACCATGGATGATGACATTAAGCATCCAAGGTGCTGCTCCTCAAATAACCCTTTATATGGAAAACTTTCCATTTTTCTTTTCTTTTCTCAAAAACTACTGATGATTTTGATCAAAATATCATGTTTAGGGTTCTACTGGAAGGATAAATAAAATGTGACCATACTGAATTTTCCATTAATATCCCAAGTCCTTTTTACTCTGGTTAAATTTTACATAATTATGCAACTGAGATGGATAAAAACTTCCTGAAGGAAAAATATACATCTCAATAAGCCATATAATGTATGTAACATTAACATTTTTCTTGTAGTGTTAACCATTTCTGAAATATGTTTCAATGGCTGTTATTTTCTATCTAATGTGCTCCAGAAAAAAGTATGAAATGCCATGGCTGACATACAATTGAAGTATGTATTCTCGCTAGACTAAAGCAAGGAAGTAGCTAAATGATTATGAATCTCACAATTAAGCTTTTCAGTCTGATGACAAAATGCACACATTTCAAACAATGGTGTGACCACCCTTTGGAGCTAGACCATTTTCACTGGAGGAGGAATAGGAAAATGAATTGCTGCTGTCATCTTCCTGTGAAACAGCAGTACTGTTAATATTATCAATGATGTTTTCCACTATAACATCCTTCTAGTAATAAATTTCTTCCCTCTCTACATGTTTGCAAAAGTCTGTCAATCTTTTCAGTCACAAGCGATGTAACCACAAGCAGTACATAATGAATTTCTGCAGCAGTAAGTCACCTATTTGTTACTTTGCTTTTCCAAACCATTCATTGTAGTTTATTGTCAAAATTTTTGAGGATAGAGTCGTAGCTGTACGCGCAGTGGCAGAGTCTGACTGGGAATATCCAGAATGACATTCAAAGTCCTTCACTTGTTTGAACCATGGTGGCAATATATTATTTCTGTATTTTTCTGCATTTACGGTACACTCACAAAAAACAGCCCCTATTACTCTGTATCCATTAACTGTGCATCATACCCTGATGTTTTGATCATGCAAGGGAGTTTCATGAACAAAATTTGGTTTGTAGCGTAATATTGGTTGTATTGTGAGGACACATGACCTTGTAAACAAAACCATGCTTCGTCACCGAACAGTATTAATCATGGATCAGTTGTTCCATCATTAACATTCCTCAAAGTCCAGTTACAGAAATTTACCCAACTCTGGTGATCACATGGTAGCTACTCCTGGACAATAGTAACCTTATATGGTTTGAGTTTTAAAAGTTTTGTTGTTTTCCATGCTGAACCTTTCGAAATGTCAGTTTCTTGTGCAACATGCTTAATAGATTTTTGAGGTGACTGTTCTAACCTTTCTCCGATTTTGTCTAATTTCTGCTCTGCAAGCACATGTCTTTTTACCTTTCTTTTCCTATCATGAATTGATCCAGTCTCCCTGAATTTATTTGCAAACAAATGAACAGTCTCTCTACTTGGAACATCAGGAAATTTAGTTTCAAATTGCCTTACAACTTCCTTACAAGATGATGTATGCACATATGTATTGTACATAAACACACTTTGTTGTACAATATACTGCGATGGAGGAATTTTGAAAACAGTTCAAGCAAAACTAAACACTTCTAAGCACCCATGATGTTCATGTGTGAACTGGACTACAACAGAAGTAAGACTGACACACATGTGATGAATAGAATGGATGTAGGACATGTGTGCACGGAAATACAGTGAAGGTCACATGGGCCATGTGCCTGCCGACAAAGTTTTGTGGCATATGTACTGTAACTAATTCTTGTTAGCATAACCTTACTATGTGAATCGTAAGTAATTTAGTAACCTGAGAATGGAATCCAGAATAGGAAAATATGTTATACTACCAACCTCCATCTTCCTATCTCTTCATGTCTTGGATTTGTTCCAAGTGTTTATAAGCCAGGTACACTCTCATAGTCAACTCATGCTACAAGTGTTAACAAAATGTACTCAAAATTCCAAAATACATTTAAGTAGATACAACTACTTCAATAGTGATTTTAAATGAATATTATAAATGAAACAGAAACATTCAAAGATGAAAAAACTAACACAAACCTCCTTGAGACAAAGGAAAATCGTCCTCTTGAATACCTGACTGTATTTCTTCAGCAGTAATGATTTCACTCAGTGCACTGCTTGCCGAGCTGAAACTGATGTATGTACAAAGAATCACTTATTTATGAAAAGAAGAGGAGATACAATACATTTTATTCACTTATCTATATTACCTTATAATTATAACTATCTATTCAATCTATCCTGCAAAGGTAAGAATGCAGACTTTTATAAGTTTATTAATTACTGTTATTTGTATATGCAATGTGAGTTGCGACCAAATATATTTATAATAATTGATTCTCGTGTGATCAGCCACATAAAATTTATAAAATTCGAGCTTTCAGCCATTTGATTCTCCATGGTGTTCATCAGGAGCAAAATTACTAGTAACATTCGCCGCAAAAGTTTCAAATATATATTCATATTTATTTTTCATCCCATTAATCATATACATGACTTGGGCAACATCAAGAGCACATATAAATAGATTATATGAGAAAAATATCAAATTCAATGGTTTCCAACTGGTGTTTCACACAGCACCAAGGGAATTGAAAATCACACTTTTTGCCATCCATACTATGCATTTTTTAAAATTTACAAGTTTTTCATATGCTACATTTTATTTTAATGTAGACTTTACCAACAAAATGTTAACACCTGCAATAATGTGCAGTTTAATTGTTCTGCCTGGCAATTATTTGAATGAAAATGAACACCCCTGCAACAATTCTCCATGATTTGTTTAGTAATTAACTAAATTTGGAATCCACAGAGCATATTGATCAGTTTCAGCATATACATGTCAGCAGGTGATAGTGTGAATATTTTATCACAGATAATTTTGCTTAGATTTTATAATGGAAACATTTTTAATTCGAAAACAATGGTCAGCAACAAGTAGTGACAGCAAGGCTAATTCAAAGAATGTGAGGGAAAATTCTTTTTTTTAGGGTTCACAAAAATATGCTGTATGTATAGTGATGAAAACTTGAAGGGTGTAGAAATGAATATATACAAATCCTGAGTGTCTGATATGTGGAAATATTTTGTCAGATCAGTTGAACGTGCTAAAAAAACTAAAAAGGTATTTACAACTTCAAAACAAGATAATACTTTGAACATGTTTTGAAGTCCTGAAAAATCTTCTAGTGCAGCCATGGGGAGATTTAAGGAGAGGAAAAGATAACGGAATTGATCCACTCCCACTTTTTGCCAGTCAGACTGTGAGTGGTGACCTCGATAGGTTGTTAAATATATTTCTTTGTAATTCTTGCATCTGCCAAACTCAAAATGGTATCTCTTGATTTCTTAAGCTTTCTCAGCTTTTCTTGTAAAATATTAAACAACTTTTTATGTACTATCTTTCACAAAAGTAAATACCCAACTTCAGTGAGACCTGCACGAAGGATCACCTAATTTTCTGGCATGCTTGAATAGATAGTATGAGAATTAAATTAGTCATATACTTTCCTTGTTCAGAGGACATGGCACCCATGGCCTCACCTTCCAGCTTTCAAAAACATTCTTTCAGCAATCCTACTTTAATGGGGAAATATTGCAAATTCAGCTACAGTGCACCTGCAGAAAATATGTTATTATTGTGTTTCTATAAGTTGTGGGCTATAAACAAAAATTATTGTGTTGGGTGCTAAGCTTACAGTTGTAAGTAAGCTGAAGTTCATGTGTTTGCTATAGCCCAAATGGCTAAGGTGTGTACATTCAAATCAAGTGCTGGGCTAACATTAGTTTGAATTCCATTTAAGTTACTTTTTTATTTCCCTTTTCATTTTCTCTTTTTTAAAAGGAACAGCATTATTTATATAATTCGTGCAAAATATAAAATTATACAACCTAACAGAATCTATTTCTGATAAAGCTTCTTCTATAGGTGTTTTTATTCTGCACAGTGCTATAACTTTTCCAGCCATCTTATGATGGAGTACAATCACAATTTTATAATTGAATGCTTCTTAAGATATCAATTGCAATTGCTGAAACTAAAGCAGGGAACACCCCTACCTCAATTGTCACTCATTCCTCCCGAAATTAATATTTCCCTTTCAATATTCACATTCAAAAGCATCTCTATAAATTTCATAGATCTTACCATGTTAAAATATATAAGCATTTCACAGTGTAAAATCTGGTTTAATGGTCATATAAATGCATTGTTACAATATCTGAATGCTAGTGAATAATGTAATTAATGACATTAAACAGAACACAATTCAGTTGCAGATTACTTCAAGGTGAAGCAACCTTTGCACCTAGCAATGCTGCCATGTGGTTTATTTCCAAGCACTACACAATGTTGCCACGCTCCAATTAACTGAATTTCTAGTAGTGTGCTTTCATTTGATTCTCCATTCCTGATAAAAAGCTGCAGAGAATTAAACACATTTGTTAATTTTGTATTTCAAGTATTCTTCTCTTGGGCATTCCCCCTGTATATGATATTAAAGCTTGTTGTCACTAATCTGGCAGCTAATTTCACTGCAAGGTGGACAGATAAATCAGCCACAGCTCACCACTTTTGGTCTTACAATCACAATATCAACCTAAATATCCAACGTTTAAAACAGGCAAAAAATTATTGGGACTTAACAGTGTGGGAAAATATTTACATCATTAAGGATCAAGATCGGCTGATGAATTTTGACATACCAATCATGGATGATGTCTTATGACTAGCCAATAAGAAGAACAGCATACCAGGCAATGAGAGAAGGGGGAGGCAGTTACCTGATATTCAACCAGTCAATCAACAGCTGAATGATAGAGAGAACTCTCTCCGAAACTAGTCCTGTGATTAACATAATTACAAGTAAGTTGGAGCAGAATGTGTTTAGAAATATTGACATATTTTTCCATGTTAATATACGTGCATTTAAACAATGATGAACATGTAGCAGGGATTAAGCAGTCAATAAGGAAGGCATACAAATAATGGAATTTTGTGAAGAGAGTAATTAATTATCTCTACTGATGCAAGAGGGAGGACCAACGAGATGAGTTCACATTTACAAATGTAACAGGGCAAAGTGTGATTGATAATATATTAATGCAGTGAAAGGATTGACCAGATGCTAGAGAAACTTAAAGAGTCAGACATAATAAGTAGTGGGCAGTTCTCATTAAGGGTTAAATAGGTTCAGGGGGTTCGTTGTAAGGTGGAGGAAGCACTGGAATTAAAGTATTAAAAGCTTTTAAACAGAAAGAGGGATGTGTTGAGGATGTCAGAGGAGGAAGGTGATAAGGGGCAATGCTCTCACCCGGTGCAAATATCACAAGCAGTATTGAGAGATATGTAGAATCTTTTGGAAGTTTCTCCTCTTCCTGGCTCCAGAACCTTTTAGAAGTCTCTGGAAACATTTCCAGAGATTACATAAGTGAATATTCTTGCAGTAGAACCAGTTAGAGAGTTGGTGTGTTTCTGATGTGACATCAAGTGTGGTTCTAACATATGAGTTAACGATGACAGCATGAAATAGTGAGGGATATTCCACAGGAGATTAGAAAGTGTTGTATTTGATTCTCAAGTAAGTGAGATGGACTAAAACAAGGCTGCCTTTATGTATTTTACTATGTAGATACATGGCAAAGTGAAATGAAGTGACAGTAGAGGCTTAGTGAAGAGACAGTTAACAACTGAACTAAGTAACAATATTTAGATAAAGATGATTTGATTTTAACTTAATTTGAACAAATATGGAGATGGCTTGTATCTTGTTTTAACACTGAAATGTTTGAGGTTTATTGTATTATTTTCCAATTTTTATAGTTTTAATTTAACAGATCTGTTTCTTTAATGAGAAGTAGGTTTTTAACTAAACCCTGTGTAGGAATATCTACTCTGACTTTACAGTACCCAGTTTATATTTAAAGATTTGCGTTTAAAGATTATATGAGGTACAGTTTCATCTTTTTCACTGTGTATCCTATACAAGTATTTAGAGATTACTATGAGGGACAAATTATTAAATTAATAATTTGAAAAGAACAAAAAAAGAAACAAAGGGCTTCAGGAATAAGTGGTATTCCAGGAGTATTTTGGAAAATGTTTGTGAAACTAGAGGATGTTCAACCACATTGTATGTATGAGGTGGATGGTACGCAACCAAAAGTGAATTGGCAGCAGGAATAAAATTGTACAAAGTGATGAATCCAAACTTGGGCAAAGAAAGTACAACAGGAACCACCTCATGGAAGGACAATGGGTGTTTGGTGGTGTGGAGCCACCTTGAACAAAGGAATTGGGAAACTCTTCTGCAACTAATAAAGGAATGGATATTGCTGCGAACAAGAATAATAAGAGACTGCTGGAAAGCCTGACACTCTGGATCATGACAGCTTAGTTCATCTCAGAGTTAACCATTTCCTGGAATTTGTGTCAACTGGGAAAAGTGGCTCTATGCACTTAGAAAATGGTGCAGTGGACATTCCGCATTCAGAATTTTTCACACCTTACATCACTTAAGTGGATATTACTGATATGCATAAACACAGATCATGAGTGTGAATTATTGTTCTTAAAATGTACAAATTCTGCAATAAATGACTGCAATATGATGCTTCATGTGTGTGATAAGTGATGTGAAGTGTTTTAGCAAATATGCAATGCTAACCCTAAATAGTGTATAACAACTGATTAGTGGCTTTAATGATTATTAAGCCTTAACAAAATGTCACAGAACAGTCCTGAACATTTCCTAATGCTGTTTCGACCAATTTTTAAAATGCTGTGCGCTAAGAAACATACTAGGCTAAAAACGCATTCCAAGTATTGTCCTATTTAAATAAGGAAAAATTGAAGCTATTAACAGTGAAGCAACAAGATTCTAAAGTAAGAACAAATTAGAAACTAAAAACTTCACTTATCTTAGTAATGTTGTTATTCTTTCGCAAACCACTACATTAACACCACCCACAAACAACTGGAAATTTAGGAAATTCACGTACCATTCCTGGACCTTCAGGAAATTTGAAAAAATCTTCAAGAAACTAAACATAAAACTAGCACCGCAAAACCAATACAGTTTAAAAAACCTGCTTAATAAGCCACTTAACAATACCATCCCATACAATAAAAAATCGGGGATTTACCAGATCAACTGTAATAATTGTGACAAAAGCTACATGGGGAAAACAAAGAGAAATTTGGATATAAGACTTAAAGAACACCAAAGAAACATAAAATTAAAACAAATTGAAAAGTCTGCTGTGGCACATCATTTTTGGATTGAAAACCACCACATCGGCCTTAATATAAAACTGTTAAAATCTATTAATTCACCAATAGAACTGAATATTTGGGAAAAAATATACATAATCAAAAACAGTAATAAAGTTATTAATTTCGAAATACCAGCATTGAATGGAGTGTTAAAGCTCTGCACCCCTAACACCAGATGGCAGCAGAATAGAGACAGCAGAGAAAATGAACAAGAGGGTAACGTCAGTCACCCAACAGCTGATGATGGGATCAAATGGTCCTGAAAACGTTTCCGCTTTAAAAAAGCAGTTTAGTAGTGAAGGTGAGTGTAAATAAGTGACTCAAAATAACCTCAAACATGAAGAATACTTTACTGTCAATAGTGCTTCTATTTTTAATATTCATTATTGTCCTATTGTTTCACTTAGATATTTTGAGACATACAAAGTCCCATTTTTGATTCCGTTTATTAGAATTAGGGAACTCGGCAAGCTCTTTAAGCAACTAAAAAGGATGTCACCTCTTACCTTTGTTGTGATAATGGAAGCTCTGAATCAGATTCTGAACCTGTTTCGTCTTGTTGAGAACAAGATTCCAACAAGTTTCTTTTAACAGGATCTTTGGCTGTAACACAAATGTGATGTTTTATGTCATATGACAAGAAAGAAGAGAAACAAAAAATGCACTGTATACAATAAAAGGAACTAATTTAAAGAAAACAAGCAATTCAATTAGCTGCATATGAAAAGTGGTTATCAAGCAATAATCCGCTTAAAAGATTCAATAACATTGCCAGCATCTGAACCATGGATCTTAGCTTTCCAAACTAACTGTGGAATATGTAAGTAAAATTGATTTGTGCATTGCAGTGCAAAATAGAACACATTTATGCCACGTGGTGACTCACGTGTCAAGGTATAAAATTCTTTACTGACACAAGCTTTGTTGTTACTGTTGAGTGGTTTTGTGTGACTGAGCACTTATTTTGAAAACTTTGGCTATATATATGGTGAGATTTTTAATGTTATCCTTCTGCCTATTCTTCATGTTTTAGTGCTCTTTATATGCTTAAAATGTATGTTCTTGGTGCCTACACATAAGGATTTACTTACTACTGATTAAGACATATTTGTTACACTCATCATGTAGAATGCCTGGTTAATGTAAGGCCAAAGCAATACCTTCCACCGTGCATAATAACTCTAGATTTCAGCTTAAGAATTGTTGTGCGTAGATGATACACTGGCAGGGCCAGAAAGAAAGAAGGAAGTCAGTGCATAACATAAGCACAGTCAACACGTTGCTATTAAAAGATTGTCTAAAATGCCTTCTCTATTCCAGCAAATCTGTGTAGTGTGATAAGAGTATTAGAATCTAATGACAAGAGTTCCTTCATTACAGTAGTTGCAAGACTAAAATCAAAATTCTAACACCTTCAGAGTATTACATGCATGTTTGCATAATTCATTTTACACTTACATATTTTTAAGGGACTACAGTTGAGCTGAACTGGGCTGCTATTACATGGAATTCTAAATTCTGGCTGTGTGCTTACTGAAGAGCTGGTTTCTTCTGCATCACTAATCCATGGGTGCAGCTGATCATATATATACTGCAGCATAGTCCTTGCTTGCTTCTTTGTTAATGATGGCTTCAAGCCATATTTCCTGAGTTCTTTCTGGGATATATATAAAAAAAAAAGAAGAAACAAACAAAAATCATTAAACCATTGTGTCTTGGGGATAGAAAACAGATCTATTAACATATGCTTGCAGCATAGAGCCTGTGCTATCTCATATATTGAACATCATTTTAGGAAGATCAGAAATTTCTCAAGTAACCCACTACAGCATTGCAAATATTAGTACACACAGCCATTTATTCTTGAAATTTCCATACTAAAGTACAGAAATAAGTTGACTTGTGTGACATAACAAATTATGATACATTAAAGAGAAAATTAGTATTATATCTGAACAGGTTAGGGAGATTTGGAGATGTAATTTTTTATACCATATGTGTTTCACCAGTTTGACAAAAGCCACTTTCAGGCTATACTATATGTCTTCAGCAAACTCATAAATCTAAGCTGCACACACAGCTGGAGCGTTATAATGGATATGCTAAATATCCTAATATGAGGGTCACTAGATATATTGAGACACAGAAAATTGGCCACTGCTGGAGAAAGCACTGTTGCTTTATCAAAATAGCTGACTCATTGGTAACGCAATGGTATCAGACAGTCCATTGTTGCATCATTCATTGTTTGAATGACATCAAACAAGTGCAATGGAGATTCAGAGAGAACATTTTTGTGCAATGATTTTGCATGACTTCAAATGTGCTTAAATGAAATGCTGTCACTTAAATATTTGAGGGGGGTTTTGGGGAGTATTTTCCATCATGTGTCACTGTGTTCTGCTGGTCTGCGAAGAGTGGAAGACCAGCAACAGTTGTGACTGACAAAAACATCGCCGCTGTGGAAACAATGATTAGGGAAGATCCAAGAATAACCTACAAGGACATTGAGCTGACAATAGGGATTAGTCTTTCAACCATTCCTCATGAACACCTTCATGTAAAGGTCACACTGTTGCATCAGCTCACATTGCTAATGTAACAATGGACTTTCTGCAAGGCACTGAAGCAAAACAACTGACTCGTCCAACCTGTAGTTCCGATCTGGCACCATGCAATTTCTTTCTGTTCTCTATGGTGAAGAACCGACTTCAAGATCACCGATTTTCTACCCCTGAAGAAGCAGTTTCTGCACACAAGAGCAGTTATCTGCATTGCCAGAAACTGAGTGGCATGGATGCTTCCAGAAGTGATTTTGGAGGATGGAATGCTGCATACAATGCCAGGGAGAATACTTTGAGAACCTGGGATAAACAAAACGTTTCTATGACTGTTCATATTTTGCTGTCTCACTGCATATCTAGTGACCCTCGTAACAGCTGTATGGAATTATTATTTATTTATGTCAACAAACTTACTGTTGGTGTTTTTAAACACAGAAGTCGTGTGTGGGCAATGTTTGAGAGGTAGAATTGGAACTGAAAAATTCAATGCCACAGCCGGGATTTGAACCACAGACCCTCTGCTCACCAGACGGATGCTCCAACCATCAAGCAATGGTGACAACTTGCTAGAATGACACTGAATTCTCTGACTGATTTGTATTTCTCCCAGAAAGCCACAGAAGGCATCTCACATCAGAGACAATTACAATAGTAAGTCACCCTTGGGGTAAGTACTTTATGTCCTAGGATTAAATGACCTTACATGGTAATTATTACTTATTTATGCTAAAAAACTTACTGTTGCTGTTTTTAAACAACAAGTCTGTGTGGGCAATGTTTGAGAGGTAGAATCAGAACTGAAAAATTCAATGCCAAAGCTGGGATTTGAACCACAGACACCCCCTTACCAGACGGGTGCTCCAACCCTTAAGCTACATTAAGTTCAAATCCCGGCTGTGGTATTGAATTTTTCAGTTCTGATTCTACCTCTCAAACATTGCCCACACAGAGTTTGTGTGTTTAAAAACACCAACAGTAAGTTTGTTGTCACAAATAAATAATAATTACCATCTAAAGGTTATTTAATCCTGGAACATAAAGTACTTAGTAAAGTCACCCTTGGGGTAATTGTCTCTGATATGAGATGCCCTCTATGGCTTTCTGGGAGAAAAACAAATTGGTTGGAGGATTCAATGTCATTCTGGTAAGTTGTCACAGTAGCTTAATGGTTGGAGCACCTGCCTGGTGAGCAGAGGTTAGGTGGTTCAAATCCTGGCTGTGGCATTGAATTTTACAGTTCTGATTCTACTTCTCAAGCTGCATGGAAATTAAAAATTCATATGGCAAAACCTCTGCACCACAGAACAGCAGTTTGTTCTATCTTTACAAACAAAACATGTCTTCAAAGGCAAAAGAGTGCTACAGTGTTTTCATTAATACTTTTGGATAGTAAATTTGTACCTTCTCTGGAACAAAGCTTTTTAAAGAGATATCTCTCATACCCCCCTCCCCCCAAAATACATATAGATCTTTTTCTAAAAATGCTTCTGTTTCTTTTGATTCAGGAGGGCGGTCTCAATTATTTGAGGTAAAATCTTGACATTAAATTTTTTGGTGGAATACAAAGCATACAAAGCAACATATTATTACAAAAACAGCACCAAATGAATGTTGAGTGATGATAAACATGTTGAGCTAAAATGTGCATAGTGTTTTTCAGGCTTAGCTATGATGAATGTATGTTAAGGATAATAACCATCTTAAATTAAAAAAATGCATAGCTCACTATCTAAGTGTTGTGGACACACGATCTTTGTACAGTCTGAAAGAAAATAAATTTCTAATTATAAGATTGGCATCTATCATTTTCATGTATTCATCCGAGTGTAACTAATGAAGATAATATTCTGAGTTCAGGTGCACAAGATGCATGTATCTATACTTGCCAATGCTAATAGGAGGGACAAGTATATGATTTGCTAAAGTCTGCGATACAGCCTGCCTTTACATGCTTTTAACTTTTGCATTTCCTCTGATTACTAAGGTATGTTTTGTTAAATGCCTTCACCATTACAAAACGGTTCTGCTACACACAGATGCCCTTCACCTGTTATGGATGGAATGGTTCCATGCGTGGGTTAAAGCTATGTTAATTAAAACAAAATATTGTGCTGCGGAAGAATTTTTCTCCTTTGGAATTTAATATATTTATAGTTAATTTAGTTTTATGATCATTATTCATTTTCTTCTTAATGATACGTTTAAGTGATTCCAATGGTGCCTTTGGTTGTACCTTATTTTGAATATCTAATATAACCGAGACAAACTTCGTCAGATACGGCAAGAAGAACATATACATCTACATTTAATAAGAACCATGCAAAACTTATATCAAAACACATAACAGAACCTATAAACACCAACAAAGGTGTCCGTAAAGGCTGTGGATTGTCTCCACTCTTATTCAATATATACATATATTAATAGAATATGTTCAAGAATGGAAACAACAGAATCCCACTATTTCTGTTTAACAAGAAATAAAATAGTCAAAACAATATTATATGTGAGCATTTTACTCTCAAATTCTGAAGACAGCTTACAAATGGCAGTGTGCGAACTATTTAAAATCAGCAAATATGATATGAAAATTTAAAATCTAAAACAATAGCAAGTGTGAAGAAATATACATGTAAAAATTGAGATTGATGGAAAAATTATAGAACAAGTATCTGATTTCTCATACTTAGGGAGTGCATATGCAGATCACAAGAGTGATACTGATACAAAATTACAAAAGACTACATAATATCACATCAAAAGCTGCTCTCAGACAAATAAGTGAAATGTGGATTTTAAATAATAGAAATTCACATAAACTTGAAGAATTCCAAATGCGTTTCTTGTGATCACTATTAGGAGTTACTAGACTGGACCACCAAAGGAACACGGACATCAGAGAAAACCTTGGAGTACCAAGTTTGACTGAGATAGAAAAATCATTTGATGAGAATGGAAAGAACTAGCCCCCTAAATTAGCATTCCAGTACGCTTCAACTGGTCACAGGGACCAAAACAGCAGTGGAAATACCAAGACCATCTTTGCTAGGTTTATTGTTAAAGGCCACATGGCCTAAAACGAATTTGTTCATGATGATGAATAATATTACCACAACTGACACCTTTCAGTTTTATCCTTATTGGTTACATTTTCAGTAAAACATACATGTTTTGTTTCATTCACATATCTTTCAAAATAGCTGAATAATTTACATTTTAGCCAACTTATGTAGAGTTAAACTGTTGGTGGAGATTTACACCAGTATTGGCTGACATGCAAGGTCAAGCATGCTTTAAATGGTTGATTGTGAACAAATTACAGAAACTTATTTATTTTAAAAACGTGACTGCTACAGAATATAAGGAGGTTCACTTGCTTTTAAACAAAAGAAATACAAACTCTCATATGAATAGTTCTTTAAATATACAATTTTATTGCAAAATTAAACTTTTTTGAAACGTATGCTTTGTTTTGTTCCTTATTTCTCATCCTTGCAACCATAATGTGCCACAGCTAGTTATTAATAATTTTCAAAATAAAAATGCCATAAAAATCAAACTACTTGATCTAGAGCATTTAAAATACAAAGTTTTATGAAGCAACTATCTAAGAACAAAATTTTAAAGAAATCTACTAAGAATTGCACTAGAAAGTGTATTTTAAAGACTGAAGAAAAAAGAAAAAGAAAAAAAGGAAAAAATAAGAAAAGAATGAAAGAAAATGAAAGCAAAGAAAAATGAGTTTGAAGTTTTAAGTGTATGAAATATGCTTTTGAATTCCCCTGGACCATATGAAGGTCCCATGGCTAATTGTTTAGCTTCTTCTTTAATTTTTGCTACCATTAATTGTATTTTTTTTTTATTTTACTTAGTGCACTCTGCTTAATGTTTGCTTATTCCAAACATTACTAATTCTTTTTGGACTTACTTTACTAGCTGTGTTCCTTTTCTTTACATAGAGAATAATCTCACAACTCATAATGAATGAAATAATAGCTGAAGTTGCTGCAATTTGCAATTTCTTTTTACAAATAAAAATTCTGGTATAAAATTCAGAAAAACATGAAAACATGGTTAACACATGTACACAGACAAAAATTTTGGCTACTTGAGCACTGTTTTACCTGGATGAATGTTTGCAGAAAATCTCACAAGATGTCTCAGATGTCTCTGCTTAGATTCACCAGCACTCCCTCAGGGGTCCCTGTCTAGGGGATATGTGGATGGTGAGGTACCCAAGCAGAGCAGAACATTACTTCCACTTACTGGGGTTTTGCTCCTCACTGTAGTGTGACCTTATGACCTTCCCTTGGTCACCTCCCGAGTCCGATGCTATTAGAGTACCCGAGAGCTACAGCATCGTTATTGTTCCTACCTTTCCATTTCCCTAATTTCTCTATAACCTCTTAACCCCTAACATGCTGACCTGTCATGGCATGTAATACATCCTCTGATTGGTAATCAGAGGATATGGTCGGTAAATTTATTTTGATAACTCTCCCGGTCAGGTCGCTGAGACCCGTAAACCAACAACAGGTGTGGTCCTCCAGATATTCTGGGGGTTGTGAGAGAGCGATGTAACCACCAAAACATAAAAATATGGTGCTCTCTAAAAAGCAGTTACTATTACTGGTATTGTTCTCTTCTATGTTGGACAGCAAGAGGATTAATGACTTCATTGTCAGAAATCTAGCATTAGCTAACAACAATTTTATGTTTTAGCTGATTCAGACATTTAAGATAGTTTTAAAGTAAAATAACATGGAAATATAGCATTTGTTATGTGACAGTGGAGTTGCTAGTTGATATTTTGGTTGTTTAATGAAAATGTAAACAAAATTTTGAATGCAATAAAAAGTGGATTAAATCTCTGTGTAAAATCAAGTTTTAACATAGTTAATGTTTAATAGTTAATAGATTATTGGTCAAGGACTAGTGCTTTAATATTTGTTACACTTCAGTTATAAAATATGAGAGTACGAATCGAGCAGTGGTGACTGGACGTACAGAGAAGGAAGTTTATGTGGCTGAAGGGAAAAAGGAGTTAAGTGGCATGGTAGCTAAACAGCAGATAAACAAAACAGCTTTAGTATGAGATAAAGGTCTGGCAGAGAGATTCAGACAACACTGGATGAAATACGACAGGGGAAACAAAAAATGCATACGTTAAAACTAGAGATTCAAAACTTAAAAAGAACACTGGAAACAATGGAAGACGAAAGTAGAAAATGAGGAGTTGAAGAAAAACATGGAGTGGGAGTATGTCATAGTTTAAGAGATCTACTAGTAAATAGAATGGAAATATATCTGAGAGGCTATGACATTTATGATGCATTCAGAATCAGCAAAATACCAGGGAAAAGAAATATTCTTGTGAAGTTCGCAAACATGCTAATGGCTATAGAAGTACTAAAACAGGTAAAAAATTTGAGAGGATCAACTATTTACATAACTAAGACTTAATATATGCATAAAGGGTGCAGATGAAGGAGTTACTTGATCAGCGAAGACAAGCAAGAAATGAAATCAAGAGGGTATACATTAAAAATTTCAAGCTGTACACAGTAGATCAGGCCAGACCAGTTGACCAGAGGAAAAATGGACCAAACGACAGGCAGAGGTAAGAATAGCAGTCATTAAACCAAGAAAGACAAGGAAATGATCAAGCATCCACAGAAAATATGTTGCACAATAGTGAAGAGACGACTACCTTAGAACAAATGACTACTCAGCATTTTGCAGCATGCGTGGATCCAGCAACAAGTGTGAGCAAAACACAAGGTGGGGATATGGTGGGATGTGGAGCGCGAAAGAAACAGGGGAAAGAGCCAAGGTGGGCGCTGATAGCAGTGGATAGTTGACAGTGTGGTTGGAAGGAAGCGAAGAGAAGTATGGACTCAAGAATATCTACATAAAGAATTATGCATGAAATAACTAATGGGTCAATGCGAGTGAGGAGGAAAGGTAGAACTAAGCAGGAGAGAGAGAGAGAAAGAAAGAAAGAGAGAAAGAAAGAAAGAAAGAAAGAGAAAGAGAGAGAGAAAGAGAGAGAGAGAGAGAGAGAGAGAGAAAGAAAGAAAGAAAGAAAGAAAGAAAGAAAGAAAGAAAGAAAGAAAGAAAGAAAGAAAGAAAGAAAGAAAGAAAGAAAGAAAGAAAGAAAGAAAGAAAGAAAGAAAGAAAGAAAGAAAGAAAGAAAGAAAGAAAGAAAGAAAGAAAGAAAGAAAGAAAGAAAGAAAGAAAGAAAGAAAGAAAGAAAGAAAGAAAAAGAAAGAAAGGAATATTTTGCCAACACTAACAAGGTTAACAAAATGGTTGGGTAATCCGTAAATGAGGGAGCAGAGGGTATTATATACAGTGAGAGTGAGGTAGTGAAATTGGGATAATGAAGATTAGTGAAGTGTACAATGTTGTTGTTGTTGTTGTTGTTAGCTAATGCTGGATTTCTGACAATGAAGTCATTAATCCTCTAGCTCTACAATATTTCTCACTCATAGAGCAATAGCAGTATAGTAACCGCTTTTTAGAGAGCACCATATTTTTATGTTTTGGCGGTTACATCGCTCTCTCACAACCCCCAGAATGTCTGGAGGACCACACCTGTCGTTGGTTTATGGGTCTCACCGACCTGACCGGGAGAGTTATCAAAATAAATTCACCGACCATATTCTCTGATTACCAATCAGAGGACGCATTACATGCCATGACAGGTCCGCATGTTAAGGGTTAATATTTTATAGAGAAATTAGAGAAATGGAGAGATTGGAAAAATAAAGACTCCCTAGCCCTCGGGAACCCTAATAGCATCGGGGTCAGAAAAGAACAAGAGATGACCAAGGTAAGGTCAGATAGAAATGTTACAGTGAAGAGCAAAACGCCAGTAAGTGGAAGTAATGTTCTGCTCAGCTTGAGTACCTTGTGGTCGCCATTCACATATCCCCTAGACGGAGACACCTGAGTAAATGCTCTAATATATACATCACTTCAAAATTATATAAATGCAACAAATGTAGTTATTTTGTCTCATTCTAAAGCTGCCCTCCAAGCTATTGGTTCTATTACTTGGCACAAAAAGATGAAGATAAAAAAATTGGAATAGTGGCATGTCCAAATTGTTTATTCTGCTCCAAAGAAGAAGAAATGGACATGGAACATTTAAAAAAATTGTGAATCCCTTATGGCTTCTGAAACAAACGTCGAAATACTGCAAAGCAGTATTATTAACTGAAGAAAAAAAATGTGATGGGAGTCGTCACAAAACATATGTCTGCTGCAATTATTAATATAAGTGAAGCTTTTAGTCTCCAAATTTGTTTTTATTTTAGGTTCTGTTGCTTCAGTGTTAACAGCTTCAGTTTTTTCATTGAATGAAATGCTTAATTTCATACAAAATATATTTGGCATCATTTATGCATATACTTTAATGTAATTCAGAATGAATGGCTATTTCCAGAATATTCACAATGTAATTTTCATTTGGCATTTTGATGAAAATTGTTGGAGCCATTTTTGAGAATAACAAACATTTCAGAAAATGTTCCACATAAAAGGTAGTCTGTGAGGAAATACATCTTTAAATCTTTGGAAGATCCTGAACTTAGAATGTCAAGTTTTGTATTTAACTAGTTTTCATTTTTGAGCCATACTGTTCTTTCTATGTCTCTCTCATGCAGGTGCATGAAAGAATTATGAGAATCGGTTGAATGGTATTTTTGAGATTACATCCACAAAGACATACAATTTTTCTCTCCTTATGATATTAGCGTAGAGTTAATACATAAGTTAATACATAAAATGAAATAAGCTGTAAACTAAGTTATAACATAAATATGATTACAAGAAACAACTTTGCATGAAAGGTGAGGTTATTCACTCCCATACTCTTACCCTATTGAAATAAGTCACAATGTCTAAATTTGTATTTTTCACCACATGTTTCCATTTTGAATAAAACACTCACAGAATTTTAATTTTTATATCTGAACATGCTTGAGAATGGGAAATGCTACCGTCATCCTCAACCAGCGGGACTATGTGCAAAAAATCAAGGATCTTCTGGAACCAGATACATACCGCAAGATACAACGTGATCCAACAGCACGCATAGTACGTAATACCAACCTTCTGATCAAGAAGTCATCTCTACCAGAGGAAGACAAGCGACGCATCACAAAATCCGAAGCCCTGCCTCCCAGACTGTACGGCCTACCCAAGATCCACAAGCCGGATGTACCACTCAGACCTATTGTCAGCGGTATTGGATCTCCTACATACAGCATCGCGAAATATCTAGCCAATCTGCTGCTACCACATGTAGGCAACACTGATACCTACATAAAGGACTCTTCACATTTCATCCAGAAACTCCAAAATCTCACTTTGCAGCCTCAAGACATACTCGTCAGCTTTGATGTTGTCTCTCTCTTTACCATGGTCCCCGTCAACGACGCCATCACTCAACTGAAAAAGATTTTTCCTGACGACATTGCAGCTCTCTTTCTTCACGTTCTTACCACCACCTACTTCCAGTGGAATCATTCTTACTACGAACAAATCAATGGCGTGGCCATGGGCAGCCCACTCAGTCCAATAGTAGCCAACTTCTTTATAGAATCCTTTGAAGCTACAGCTCTAAACACCGCATCTCACATGCCATCTGCTTGGTTCTGCTATGTAGATGACACTTTCGTCATATGGAGTCACGGCGAGCAGCATCTACTGGGTTTTCTTCAACTACCTCAACAGCCTCAATCCGCGCATCCAGTTCACCATGGAAAAAGAAAAAGACGGTCAGCTAGCCTTCCTGGACGTGCTGGTCAGCAGGAAAGACAACGGCAAACTTGGACACACGGTATACCGCAAGCCTACTCACACAGACCGTTATCTCAACAAAACCTCCAACCACCATCCGAGACACAAACGGACTATGATTCAAACTCTCCTACACCGCGCTTCCCATATTTGCGAGCCTCATCTGCTACCACAAGAGCTGCACCATCTGGAACAAACCTTACAAGCCAATGGCTATTCTACACAAGAAATAAAGAGAGCCTTCCGACCACCCAGACGGCAGCCGATCTCTGCTAAGCCGACCCCACCTAGGAGTGAGTGAGTGATTAGGGTTTAAGGGCCTGTCGACAGCTAGGTCATTAGAGCCCCCCACCTAGGAGCAAAGGAACGGTATTCCTTCCTTATGTTGCACAACAGTTTACTACACTCAGCCAAGGACCCGAGGGACCCCCTCTCCTCGGCTGGCGTATACCGGATCCCCTGCTCGTGTGGTGCAGTATATATTGGTACGACACTATGTAGTATCAACACCAGACTAAACGAACACAAGAGATGCTGCCGTCTTGGACAATTTGAAAAGTCAGCGGTCGATGAACATGCTATAGAAGCGGAGGGGGAGCATGTCATCAAGTTTCAGGACACCAGCATTCTATCTAACATCTCACACTACCATGCTCGACTACAGCGCGAAGCCATAGAAATTTATAAACATGCCAATAACTTCAATAGCAAAGAGGAAGCCCTTAAGCTCAACAAAACTTGGTACCCTGTCATCGATAACATTAAACAACACAGACAGTCAAGCAACACAAACCAATCAGAATCTAGTAGCACCCGAGATGCAGCTAGCCCCCTCCCACCAACCGCACTGCCTCAGCGAGCCCCGAGCCAATCAGAGAAGACCCCTCCGTGTATAAATTCCGCATCCCAGACAGTCAATGCCTCAGACGCAACTGTACCTTCACCAAGAAGACTTTGACCATGCCACCGATGATGTCCACAGTAGTGGACGAAACATCTGGACCAAGTTACTCCAGCAGACCACGGCAAATCAGCCTGGAAGACTCTTCTAGAATTTTGAACACCGGCCGTGAAAACCTACGCCTACTCATGCTTGGGAACATTCACAATTACGAGGGGTAGTCATAAAGTTTTAATTATCACCTCGACAAAATGACGTCGTTACCATGAAACTTGGTGATGGTATTAGTCCTTCTCTAATTATTCACCCTTCAACGTGGCACATTTTTTGCAACAATGGATGAGTTGACAGAGCACTTGGCTTTAGAAGTCAGCATTTTGGTTGTTCAGGAAACATTCCACCTCCTAATTCACCTCATCATTCTGGAAATGCCTGCCACACAATGGTTTCTTCATCCGAGGAACGAGGAAGAAGTTACTGGGTGCCATACCAGGGGAATATGGGGGGTGAGGCAAAATTTGATAGCCTAAAGAAGCAGCATGTGTGACAGTGTCCTATATAGGATGAGCTGGGGCATTGTCGTGAAGCAGAAGCACCCCGTTGGTCCGCTTCCCGTGATGCTTTGTCCTTATAGACTCCAGTAAACTCGTCAGGAGATTTTGGTAGTATGCTCCTCTGATGGTTTGCTCCTGAGCATAATCTGTCAGCACCACACCTTGGATGTTCCAAAAAACACTCAACACCTTGCCCAATGATGGTTGGGTCTGCCGCTTTGTTTGCCATCCAGGCTTGCTTTACCACACGGAAAGCGCCTGCGCCACATGACCACTGTGTCCTAAGATGGTGCATTGTTGTTGTATACTTCTAACAACTCAGCATGGACTGTTGCAGCATTGTTCCCCTTCAAACGCAGGAAACTAATTACCACACAATACTCCACTATATCATGTTTTGCCATTTTGTTTTTTGTCCTCTAGCAGCATGCTACAGTGATGTAGCATGGGAATTTAAATGTGTACCAGGACTTCAGACATGTACCTACAAACTGACAAAAAATTAATTACCTAACTTTATTTTTTCGAGGTGATATTTAAAACTTTGACTACCTCTCGTATTTTACACCACAGAAAACAGTTGTTCATCAATTTAGAAATGGCTGATTGTGAAAACAATGTAAATTAGTAAACAAGTTTCAGCAAAAGAAATTTTAAACTAACCGTGATTGGATTACATATACAGCAAGCCATGAATAAATCTGACACAGCCATCATTAGTTTTATATTTGCTGACATTAAGAATAGCTCATTAAGGAATAAAAATATGTTGTACAACTCACTGCCTCATTGATCCCCAGTTAGGGTATTCCAAGTGTAACTACTTCAAGATATATTCTGAGTTCATACAAACAGCTTAAATACCCTAGAATGATTAACACATATTTTTTAGCTGGCTGAAACAACAATATTATGCAATCTGAATATGGAAAACAATGATGGAGCTAATTAAGGAAATATTGAAGCTATTAACAGTGAAGCAACAGAATCCAAAATAAGAACAAATCAGAAACCAAAAGCTTAATTATCTTAGTAATATTGCAAGATTAATAAGATAAGTATAGCTTTTAGTTTCTAATTGCAGTCTAGGGAGGAAGGGAAAGGTAAGCCTAGCATGCAAGCCAGTAAGAGACAAGCTTAATAGCCTCACTCAGGATCTCATAGAAATTATGGAGTTGAGCAGCCTCTGCCTTAGAATGCTAAAAAATACTGATTAGTGCAGTGATCTTGTGAATTCTCAAGTTTTGAGAATGCTTACAATGTAAACCAATTAATAAAAGTTACAAGAGTGGAGCTGATGAGAAAAGTAGAAAAAGAGGTAAAGTGATTAAGGTTGGGAGATGAAATAAAGCAGGAAATAAAAATTAATGGGTGGGCACATGATAGGATTAGTGAAAAGCTAGGAAGCAAACGTTCACAAATTAAACATGTGTAATGTGTATGCAAAAGGTAATATACTGAAGGGCTGCCCTAATGGCAAAAGGGCCAGGGCCCAGCTCAGGGGTAGCCCAATGTGTGTAAGATACTCAATGAATTATTAAATAAAATAAAATATGGAGGTCACAATAAAAGAATTACAACACTTACCTTAATTTCTGCAGTTCTCAAGATGTTGTAATCTATTGGTGGAGTAACATCATCTGCCATTCTTGTATTTGGGGGTGTTCTACAAAGTGCTTCAGGTGCATTTTCTTCCCTCCAAAGGAAGCTCTCATTCAGACTGGCTATGAAGGAGTTATTAGCCGCAGTCGTAGGGTGTGAGGAACGCAGATTTCCTGGGCTTAATGTTACTTTGTTTTCTTTTAAAGGAGTTTTATTTTTTAAATGTGATGTCAGAGGTTGAGAAAATACTCCTCCTGGTGAAGCACGACATAGTTCATCAAAACTATCCCATTCTTTATCACTCATACAATCATTAGCGCTTTTGCCTTCTCCTTTTGCTGACTTGTTGCCCCTTTCATCAGCTCGATTATTTAACTCTGTTGCTACATCAAATGTGATGGAGCAAGTCATTCTTCCAACTCCATTTTTAGTTAAAGAAATGTTTAACTGTTCCCTCAGCCCTGAATTAGTGTCATTCTGTGCTATTGTTGATGCATCAAGTGCCTTTGCTTCCAATTCCTCACAATGTTCAACATGTGTTTGCTCTCTTCTCATTTTCTTTGGAGTGTCAGTTGAAGAAGAAGCACTTTCAGAATGTTTTCTTTTGTTTTCCAAACAACTATGATCAAAACTAAGTTTAATAGGTGTACTACTATGTATTTCACTGCTTAAGTGTTCTAATTTATGCTCTTCTTCATGGGGTGTTTTAGATTTTGGAGAGCTTTTATTAATATATGAATAATTTGGACTTTTAGAGCTGCTTCTTGAACAATTCTTGATGGGGCTTTCAATAAAAAATGAACTCTGATCTTGTGAGTCCTTCTCTTGCTCACAAATAGAAATCTTATGAACTTCTGTTTGGGTATGTTTTTTGAAACTGTCATTTAGACTGATCTGTGGAGAAACACATACTCCACTGCTTAAATGTTCTAATTCATGCTCTGCATCATGTGCTGCTTTAGATTTTGGAGAGCTTTTCTTAATGTATGCATAATTCGGGCTTTCAGAGCTGCTTCTTGAAAAATTCTTAATGGAGCATTCAATAAAAAATGAACTCTGATCTTCTGAGTCCTTCTCTTGTTCAGAAACAGACATATTATGAATTCCTGCTTGGGTATGTTTTTTGAAACTGTCATTTGGAATGATCTGTGGGGAAACACATTCTAAATGTGAGTTTTTTGCACTATCCTTTACACAGTGTTCTTCTAAAACCTCAGAAGGTTTAAACACCATTTCTGTGGGTTGCTTATTTGAATATTCAGCATCAGAATCTGATGAAGATATTGAATAGCAATCAATTTTCAGTGGTGAACTTATTTTTTGTGAATTCTGTTCTTGGCAAGGTTTAATGGTACTGTTGGGAGATATTTGGTCCTCCGTATTATTTTTCTTTGGGGAAGAGGATAAAACTTGTTTTTCTTCTACACTTTGTCTTTGCCAATTTTCATTACTATGCTCCATTTCTAAAACATCAGAAGGCTTGAACACTATTTCTTTGGATTGCCTATTTGAATATTCAGCATCAGAATCTGACGAAGATATTGAATAGCAATCAATTTTCATTGGTGAGCTTGTTTTTTGTGAATTCTTTTCTTGGCAAGGTTTAATGGTACTATTGGGAGACATTTGGTCCTCCGTATTACTTTTCTTTGGGGAAGAGGATAAAACTTGTTTTTCTTCTACACTTTGTCTTTGCCAATTTCCATTACTATGCTCTATTTCTAAATTATCTCTATAATTATTTTGCAAATCATTTGTGCAGGATAACTTCTGAGCCTTATCAGGAGACCTAAAGCCAGTGTTGTTTGCTATGCCTACTTGATTGGATACAGTTTTAGGAGATTTATTAAGAAATGACAGCTGTTCTTTTGAGGGTGATTTATCCACCAAGCTTACAAGAAAATCAATATCTGCTCTACTGCTTTCTTGAGACTGCCTATTCTTCACATGGCAACTATCTGTTAAAAAGTTTTCACTATTTTCTTCTTTAAAAAGATCAGGTGATTCGCTCCTGATGCTAGCATTATTGCACATTTCCTTATTTCCAGGCGTTGTTACCAAGGCATCATCAGTATTACTTGAATTAGCCAGTAATGAAGCTAAGCTACCAGAGCATTGATGCTTAACTGGACTTTCTGAATTAAGATATCCTCCTCCTTCCAATGACCTTCTACAATCTTGTGATATACTGCTGCTTCTAGTCCTCATGCTCTTAGCCAATTTTAAATGAGCCATCAGGTCTCTAACATGATATCTTTGAAGCAATTTCCTTAAACTTGCTAGTTCTGGCTTTCTCAGGGTGAATATTTTGTTTGTAGAACTGCTATACACATATTCTAGAAATGCCAGTGCTGCATTGTATGGAATTTCTAGCCACATCAACATATCTTGTGATTCATTTTTACTAGTTTCTTCCTTAATAATATCTTTAAGAACAAGAGGACATCGTGCATGAAACACTAACTTATGTGCTAATATTTTCTTTCCTTTAGCCACAAAAATTGTGATATCACTAAATGTCTTTTTATTTAACATGCATTTCCAGTCATTGATGAAAATCTTCGTCAAAGTATTACTGCCTTTAATTGTAGAAGTGGAAGGGGTCTTCTCTGATGAGGATTCAACAACTTTAACTTCTGCAGCTTTTTTCTGCTTAGCAGAATATTTTATTTCCTGAAAGAAATTAGATACACTGTTGAAATAAAATGAATACACAAAGAAAATAAACAGGTTCCAAAGTCATCACATGAAAGGTGCTTTGAGAACACAAAATAATGTACTAAAGAAATGCATTAAAACATTTATTTTGTTTTACCAAACTATAACATAACAATTACTGTAATATTTTCTCCTCCAGTCACGCAGTAGTATAATGTTATATTTTGAGAAAAATCTGTCAGTCTGTGTCACAGTCAAGCAAGTATGACAAGTGATGCACTTTTCACAGAAAATCATGCAAGAATTACATATCTCTAAATTAGTTTAGTTTATCAGCGCTATCTATTAGACCTAGAAGGTTTTGGGAAAGTTAATTGTTTTATAAGACGACTTTTCTTTCTCTATCTGCTAGGCTCACAGACATGAAAAGGGTTGTCGCTTGCATTCCAAGAATTTTTATAAAGAGCTCAGTGACATAAGAGGTTTTCATTATACTGGTATACCAATGCAGCAGAAAGCGTTCCATGTAAGCCTTTTAACTTAATATCAAATAAATGCAAGAAGTATTAAAATCATAAAAATTAAGACCTTTTAGATTTAAATCGCTTAGATGTTTGGGCAATATTCTCATTTAGAATTATATATATTCATACAGCTGAAGCAGATATATACATAAACAAATCTTTAAGTTGAACAATCATACAGACAGTTTGATTTTGTTAACTGAATGTTTACTACTATTATTATTTAATCTGTCATCAATTTGTGGAAATTATCATTATTGTTGACACTGTCTCAATATTTTGACTGGTAATTATTTTGCATCATTCCAAGTACAAGGGAAGGTTTGAAATTTAAATTAATGATCTTATTTATATTACGACCAAAATTACCTTCAAATTGTGTATGTGACAAGGATCCATAATTCTGATGAAATAAGAAAATGTATCATCAAGGGCAACAAAAGCACAAGGGTATTACTATAGTTACTATAGAAACTTTTCCAAACAGAGCTTGGTTAATGTATTCATGAAAGATGGAAGCCACTTTCAATAGCTCACTGAAAAATAACAAATTGTATGGTTTCAGGCATGTAGCAAGTTGGAAACATTTAATGAAAGTAAACAAATACTGGAACAAAGTAAAACTAAAAAAGGAATTGTGCAGCAAAAGAAATTCAGGAATTTAATTTGAAAAGCTAAGTTTATGCTTTATTCCCTGGCCACCACTGAGAAGAGATAAGGGTTCTCATCGTTCAACGGGCAATATCGTAAAAATGGCACCACAGCATGTATGTATTTCAAGAAAGAAAGAAAAGGAGCCTGCTACCCAAGTTACGAAACATGCGTAAGGAAAAGTTGCAAACATGCTTTATTCTGATGACTCACAGACCACGCATACACTAGTGCTTTATTTCACACTATGCTTTGTTTTGCTGATGCACAGGCCACACATACAATGGGTCGACTACTGTTTCTTTCAGAGAACTTATATTAGATGCATTCGGCAGAGGAAAGTTAACTTTTCACCCCAGTGAAAGAAAATAATGCCATTTCAACGATTTTTAAATGCAGCTCTACTTTGCTGATGACGTACATGTATACTGCATATAATGAGTGTTATACAAGTTTTTGTTTCATTAAAATAACTTAATATTCACGCAAAATACAACAGCGTATTTACGAAGCACTTTTAGCACATTTAACAATTTAAATGTGCTCTCTAAAAAGCGGTTACATTTACTGCTAAGTCTCTTCAATATATTGGAGAGCAAGAGGATTAATGACTTCATTGTCAGAAATCCAGCATTAGCTAACAACAACAACAACAACAATTTAAATGCCCTGCGCTGGATATTGGGTAGCAGTTCTCGGCCCGCAGAGGTTTTAAATGCCCAGTACTCAAGAGATTAATCTGTAAAATGCATGTGGATGAAATTTTAATAATGGGAAGTTTCCCATGTAAACTAGTTGCAACCAGTGTACTTAGACTGGCATTAAATTTATTTGATTTAGAATTAATGAGCATCTATTTAGCAATTATAAATCAGTACACAAATTTAGTATATCAGACTATTGTTAATTTACAATTCTGAAGGCCAAAGAACAAAAGACTTGCCAAAACTACCATTCCAGCTTAAAATTTTCCTCACATGGTTTACACTGAGTTTCTATTTTCAAGTTTCACAATTATACTTACAGAAACTTCATTATATGTTGAGCATGGAGGGACATATTTTAGCCTAGAGCCAGCTGGATATGCACATGGAGCGATAAAATCAGTAAGTTTTTGGGTATAGTAGTCCTGTTGAGAATGTTCAGAAGAATCACATGCTTTAAGCCACAGTGTGTCATCCTGAAACATATGATAGCAGTTTCATTCAAATGCACTTACTTAGTTTAGATAAACCAATTTTTAAACTTACTCTGTGTGGAAAGATATATCTTAGAAGGATTTCAAGGCATAAGATTTAAATTTATTTAAAAGAAATAATTATTATATTCATTTCTTTACTCCTTCTACAAACAATTTATAAATTTTTCTTTGAAATATAAATGCAATGTATAACATTCACATAGTTTTTTCAACTCATTTTTCTTTCACAAAACACAATAACTCTTCTCTATTCTTTCTTCTGCAATCTTCTTCTTTGGTTCAACAGCCTTATTACACCAAGATCGCTCCAATGATCTGCCTCCATCCCACTTTATCCAGCATTGCCCTTTTCCAATGGCTTGTTGAGTGCCTTCAGATCTCTTTCCCATTATCGAGCCATCTGATGGGTGGTCTTCCAACTTTTCTGGATGCATATAATGGATTGGTGAGAGTAACCTTATTATCCTCCATTCTATACAGATGCCCTAGCCATCTCACCCTATTGACCTTAATTATTTTAATTACATTTGACTCTTCATACAAATTATATAATTCATTATTATATCTAATACGCCAAGCCCATTTTTGTTGACTGGCCCATAGATCTTTCTTAATACTTTCCTTTCAAATACCATGAATTTTCTGTATTCTGTTTATTTCAGGTTCAATTCTCTACTCCATATATTAGTACTGGTCTAATCAATGTTTTATACACTGTGCATTGGTTTTATACTAAGGAGATGGGATTGGAGTTGTTTCTTTAACCCATAATAACATCTATTAGCCATCTTAATCCTCGAGTTTATTTCTGTAGTAATGTTATTACTTGTTATAACAGTCCAGGTATTTAAATTGTGTAATGATTTCAAATTTATAATTATCAATTACAGTATAATTCCCTTGTATGTTATGATTTGAAGCTTTCCTGGCGACAAACATATTCAAGATGTTCTCGGACTTCTAGCCAGGTGTAGTGATGCATAGCCATCAACGTTTCGGGAGTGTACATCTCTCCCATCATCAGGATGATGAATGACTAGCAAGAGAGAAGGGACCAGTATATATACTAGTACGTACCGAGTAGAAAACACCCAGTCTAATGTGGAGATGGTTCACCACTCCGTTGGAATCTGTGTTTTCTGAGTCGGTCGATTTCCAACTTTAAGGCTAGTTTCCAGGAGGGACTAAACTGCAATCCAGCGTCCCGGTTCAGTGTGTTCTTCTCAGAGGAGATGGACAGAGCCTCCTTAACCCTTCGTTCCCATAAACCGCTACATTTTGCCACAATGGTCGTTTCTTTGAAGTTAGCTCTGTGGTCTTCTTCAAAGCAGTGCTCTGCCAGCCCTGACTTGTCAGGCTGCATTAAGCGTATGGACCGTTTATGCTCCTTGTCTCTGGTGGAAATGGTCCTGCTGGTTTGTCCTATGTACGACACCCTGCATTCACAGGGTATATGGTATACCCCAGGTACATTAAGGTCCAGTTTGTCCTTTACCGGTCTCACTAGGTGTTTAATCTTCAAAGGCGGCTTGTGGATGGTTCTGATGTGCTTTGCCAGAATTCTACTGATTCTGCTGGATAGATTGCCAGTATATGGGATGAAGCTTGGTCGACCAGGTACCATCAGTTTAAACGTAGCATTATTTTCACACATCAGGAAGTGTAGGATGCCTAAACTGATGTATTACGTAAACAGATTTTTACCCTAAGTTAAATACTTTGATTTATTTCACTCAGAAATGTTCTTAATTTTAATTACAAATATTGCTAAGATGTCAAAGGCCTTATAGCGAGCCTTGCCAATGCATAAACAGAACCATCTTTCCATGTATGCTGCTGGCTTATAAATTGCCATTCTGTGAATTTATTTTCTGTTTATATGTTAATAAGGAAAACTAGGCCACATATATGTTAATATTATTTAGACATGTGCTAGCGGAAGCTAGCAATTTATAATTCCAATCATAGATGCTAAACAGTTGATACATATTCAGATTGCACATGTCAGACTAACAACATTTACACAGGTTACAACATCTTTAGGACTAGTGAGAAATATCATCTACTAATAATATGTAGAGAAGTAAATTAATGCACAAATTATGTGATGCTTTTTGAAACAAATTAATCAGTTACTTGAAATCCTCCATTAACATCTGAAGTATAATTAATTATTGCAATTTATGTTGTGTTTGGATGAAAATTTATAATTAATTAATATTTATCATCAAGTAAAATGGTCAATATTAACGATAATAGCTTCACAAATATGTATTTATTGGCAGTTATAGAATCTATGGTGAAATTCCATTTCACTAAAGGAAACAAGAATTATTCTTGCTACATATTACATATATGTATATAACTACCTCAACTAAATCTGGTTTTGCTACGTGTGACTGTGATTATAAAAGTGAGACAGGATACTGTAAGACCCCAAAAGATAATCGTTTATGTGAATATTTGTTAAGAGTATAAGTTGTTTTTGGTGTTGGTATGAGTTGGTTAAATGACGAAAACATGTTACTAATGTTCATTGTTACAAACAATAAAGTTTGTTTACAGACGTCATAAATATTTCCATATTTAATTTTAATATATATGTATAAATAAAAGAATTATGTGTTCAATATTGAAAGTGAAGGGAGAATGGCTAAGGATCGCTTCCCTAACAATGCGGGAACTATTTGATGAACGCATACGCGGATGTACACATGGCAGTCGGAATCCTAGACTCGCAACCAAAAGAATTTGTTAATAGCGTCTGTGTCTTTGGTATCGATGGATGCATTTTTATGTGTGTGCGTCATAAAATAGTGAAAGTAAATTTACTAAGTGTTTGAAGACCGTTAATTTGAGTAAAATAAGTGAAACATTAGCTAACTTTAATAAGTTAGTTAATAAGAAGTGTGCGATTAAATGAAAGGACGTAAAATAGACGAAGTGCAAAGTGATAGAAAACACATTTAGCGAAATATCGCTAAATTTTCAGACATTAAATCTCGGCGATGCTAGGGAACTCGATCCACTGAAATAAAAGACTTGCTACTGTGAAACGATTTAAATACTGTGAATAAGAAGGTGCGAATAAAATATTTCACTAAAGTTAACCCCGAGAGTATGTTCATTCCATCCAGTACCACGACCCAAGATAACGAAAGAGTCAAAAGCTCATCACTATCACCTTCAAAATTATAAAAACAGCACCAAATGGCTTGCCCAAACGTGGAGCATGAATTTCAGATGGAATGAAAATCTAGTGGAAATGAACTTACGCGAAATACCAACTGATGCCAAATCTTCGCGCCAAAAAGGAAGAAGACGCCATTAGACAATTCCTAGATTTACGACTTCGGAGACGTCACCAAATTGGAAACCAACGAAGGAAGTGCATAAAAAAAAATGCCGATAAACGGATAATCCACGTGGGCAAACATCAGAGATCGTCTAGCGAAGTCAACTGCCCAGGGGATGCACGTAACGAGACCAATCAACGAGAAAAAGTAGGACCAAAAATTTTTATTTTTATATTCATTTTATTTTTATGTTACTGCGAAGTGGCAAAATAGTAGGACATTTAAGCCAAAGTGAACTGAATAAAAAAACGAGAATGTCGTGAAAAGAGAGAGAGAGCGGAAGGAACAGGAATAGGGGGAGGGGCAGATAGGCCTAGTTATAAGATAGAACCAGAAAGTGAGGATGAGGTAGCAATAGGAAAAGACCAAAGGTTACTAATGATCATGTTTGAGAAATTAGAACAAATTTTAGGTCAGAAAATGGAGGGAGTGAGACAGGACATAGAAGGAGTAAGACAGGACTTAGAACATAATAAAAAAGAAATAGGTCAGAAAATGGAAGAGAATAGGTAAGAGATAGTTCAGAAAATGGAACAGAATAGGGAAGAGAGAGGTCAGAGAATGGAACAAAATAAGGCAGAATTAAAACAGGACATAGAACAAAGTTTAGCACAGAAAATGGAGGAAGTGAGAAAGGACTTAGAACAGAAAATAGAATTAGGAAGACAGGAGTGTAAAGAAAATATGAAAGTAATGGAAACTAATTTAAAATTAGTACATAAAAACATAAATGAGACAAAGGAAGCTTTAGAAGCTAGGATAGAAATCATAGGAGATAGGATGGGAAAAACAGTATCGGAAATGAGAGAAAATAAGATTGTATTAGAAGGAGAAATTGGTAGATGTAGAGATGAGATAACAAAATGTAATGCAAGTGTAGACTGTAAGATTACAAATGTAAAAGTAGAAATAACTGAGGAATTAAGGAAAGAAATTGAGGTAGTGAAGAAAGGATTGATTAATGAAACTGTAGAACAAATTGTCATTCCTAAAATTAAGATTATGGCTGATGTAGTACAATCACAACAAGATGCTATGAATGATATGAAATGTCACTTTGAAATAAAGAATAATTTAAAATCAATTTGTGAAGAAATGAGAAAAGGAAAAGAAAGTTTGGCTAATGTAAATTATGTTGTGAATGCACTACAAAGGCAAAATGATGATTTAGATGTAAATGATGTACAAGATGAAAGTTATTTGAATAATGTACAAAATGTTGACTCACCATATAGAGAAAGGAGCTCACAATTAAACAATGACACAACACATGCTACACCAACAGCATACTACATGAAATCACACCACCTACATTTGACGAGTAGAAGGGAGACGATCCAAAACTCTTTGTTAAAGAGATGGAAGAGGATTTTAAAGTGAAAAGGATACCAAATGAGCTTAGGATGATGATAGTCAAGAAAAGCTTAAAAAACAAAGCATTAGAATGGCTAAGGTTAACACTAGCTGGTCATGAATCGTATAGCTCATTCAGAAATCTATTCCTATCAAGGTATTGGGGCCCAGCTAAGCAAAACCAGACTAGGGTAGAGCTAGCGACAGGTAGATATGATCCGACCAAAGGGTTATCGCTAGTCGATTATTTTATGAAAGTAGCCAACAAAGGGAAGCTATTAGACCCTAACCTGTCGGAAGCAGAGTTAATTACCAACATAACAAGACATTTCCCAGACACAGTGAGAACAGGGTTAATTGTTGCGAGGTCAGTAGATTTTGCAGACATGATAGAATTATTGACAGCCTTCGAAACGCAAAATGATCGGCCTAATGAGCATAGACATAGGAACGGTCACCCAAACTCACCTATCTTAAACAGGAGCGCAACTACAAACAACCAGAATGAGAGAGAAGATAGAAATACTAGGAGCACCCATGACAGGGGGAGAAGGGCATACCATTTCCCATAACCACACAATCATGGCGAAAGGATGGAGAACACGAGACAGCAGTACCACGACAAGATACCAAGGGGTGAATCGAGATACCGAACACATAGGTGTGATCGGGGGAGACCAGGAGACTGTACCCATCAAGTGAATCACATAAGATTCTGTAGGGAATTATTATTTATTTATGCCAACAAACTTACTGTTGGTGTTTTTAAACACACAAGCCGTGTGTGGGCAAAGTTTGAAAGGCAGAACTGGAACTTAAAAATTCAATGCCACAACTGGGATTTGAACCACAGACCTTCCGCTTACCGGGTGGCTGCTCTACCACTGAGCTATTGTGACAAACTGCCAGAATGGCATTAAATTCTCAAACCAGGAGAAATACAAACTGGTTTGAGAATTTAATGCCATTCTGGTAAGCGGAAGGTCTGTGGTTCAAATCCCAGCTGTAGCATTGAATTTTTAAGTTCCAGTTCTACATTTCAAATTTCTGTAGGGAATACTTGATCAGCCAAAGATGTCATACAATAGGGGTTCACGCCAAAGGGACAGAAACCAATGGAACACCGGCAACATAAAACAGGAACAGGATGAAAATGTGCCCAATAGAACCGATGCTGCACAGAATACAGAAACAACAATCACCTCTAACATCCAGGAAAACTAAGTACAAGTCAACTTTGTGTCCCGGAAGTTGACCTGTGTGGCAGTAGGGGCAATATTGACCGACATCGCATATGTACCTCAAGGAGACAGGCAAGCGAAACGAAGAAAATAACTAATCCACCAATGATTAGGCTTAAAGTGTGGGGTATTGAATTGCCAGCAATGATTGACACAGGAGCCAGCACATCAGTATGTGACGAACAGCTGTTCCAGGAATTAATAGCAAAGAGAAATGCTGAATTCTTGCCTGTGTGTGGAGTATATTGCAGCACAGCGATTGGAAAGAAAAAGGAACATGTTAAATACCAGGTAAGGCTGGTAATAGAAATTGGGAGCTGGAAGTTCGATTTTATCGTCCTGGTAATACCTAGACTAACAGCTACCCTAATCATGGGCAGTGATTTGCTTAATCTTTGGAGGTCGGTGATTGATTATGACCTACATGAATTTGTCATCAAGGAGGGAACCTCGGAGTGCACCGCGAAGCTCCAGGAGGAGGAAACATGCCAGGAGGAACCAGATCAGACAGGGATCCATCCGGATGAGCAGTTTTTTGTGGAGAACATCAATGTCCACGAGAATAGGTTGGTAGACTTAAGGATAGGTAAGAAGAAAACAGGTTGGACGAGTGAGGAGAATACTAATGTTTGCAGCCATTGGATATGCACAGAAGATGAATACGTCACCTTGAACAACTCCCAACCTGAACCACTACCAACAGATGAAGAAGAACCGACGTGACAGCTGTTCGACGAGAAGGTCAGGGGAGTGCATGGCATCTCTGAAGAGGAAAGGAAGCATCTTAGAAAGATATTAATTAAAAACAGGAAAGTTTTTAATAAAAAGCCAGGTACACGCAGTAAGTATGTACATACTTTTAAAGTTAAAGATATCACCCCCTATTCGCATAAATCCAGGCCCATCCCCAACTCCGTCAGGGACGAAGCCGACCAAGTGATACAGAAAATGTTAGCAGATGGAATCATAGAACCGTCAGACTCATGTTATGTGAATCCAGTGGTATGGGTCCACAAGAAAGAAAGCAAATTGAAGATGACCATTGACGCAAGGAAAATAAATGTGCATACCTTGCCAGATCATTACAGGCCTGAGGGGGTAGACAACTGATATCGAAATTGAAGGGAGGTCAACATTTTACCAGCCTTGACCTGACAGCATCATTCTGGCAAATTCCTCTTTATGAAGACGTCAGGAAATATACCTGCTTCTTGCACAAAGGAAAGGTATATCAGTATTTGAAGTGCGCCTTTGGATTATCAACCAGTAGCAGTGCACTACTGAGGGCGCTTGACAAAGTTTTGGGGATACTATTGAGGCTTTTGTGACGCAATATGTTGATGATTTTCTGGTATACAGCAAGGATCCTGAGTCACACTTGCATCACATAGACTATGTGTTATCCAAGTTTCAGGAAAGCAACATGGCTCTGAACTTGGAGAAGTGTGAATTCTTTGTTAAAGAGGCAGAATTTCTAGGCCACATCATTACGCCTAATCCAGAGATAGTCAAGGCCATAGAGTGTATTACCACCTCCATGTAACTTGAAACAGTTAAGAAGGTTTCTGGGCATTCTACAGTACCAGTCAAAATTTGTGATTAACTACGCTAAGGAATTAGTACCCCTTAGGGAACTGTTGAGAAAGGACACTAAGTGGGAATGGAATGCCGAACACCAGGTAGCCTTTGAGAAAATCAAAGAACTTTTTAAACATAGTATTCTACTGGAACGACCAGATCCAAAGTCACCTTTTCTAATATATACCGATGCTAGTGCGCACTCGTATGGAGCAATATTAGCACAAGAAGATGCAGATGGCAATAAACATGTAATTGCTACTGCTTCTAGATTTCTAACCAAGATAGAAGCCAACGCCTGTATAACGGAATTAGAGAGAGGTGCAATCCATTTTGCGTTACAAAAGTTCAGGCAATATATCTACTACTATAAAATAATTATATATACCGACCACGTAAGCCTGTCCTTCATCCAAAAATGCAAGCTAACCAACTCCAAACTATCGAGGTACATACATGAAATAACGTTGCATGACATAGAGGTCAGACATATCCCAGGCAAGGAGAACATCTTTAGTGACTTATTGTCCAGGTTAAAATCAGAAAGTCACATACCCGAGACGATATCTAATCCACACCATGAAATCAAAATTATGCAAATAAATAATAAGGAAAGCAACGAAATTTTACAAGACTTCAAAAACATGGCGAAGCTACAGCAAGAAGACCCTGAATTGAAGAGGCTATTCGACAAGGCTCCAAAAATAGTACCAAAATTGGAAGCCAAGATAGGGAAATTTAGAAACATCTTGTTCAAATTACATGGCCGCGACGTAAGGAAGTGGAAAATGATGGTACCAAATTCCTTATAGGACAGGGTTATTTTGGCATTCCATCACTCAATGCTTCACTCTGGTACTGAAAGAACAATGCTTGCAATTGAGGAAGTACTATACATCAAACATCTAGGCAAGAAAGTCAGGAAGTTAATTTCCTCATGCGACCTATGTCAGAAGGCCAAGCCAATCAATGTAAGATATGATATCGTTCCACAATCCATCTTGAGAGATGAGAAAAATGCATTAGTATGCATCGATGAACATGGCGAGCTACCAAGGGGGAAAGATGCAAACAGATATATCTTCGTCATGTTTGACGTTTTTACAAAATTTACTAAAATATACCCCATCAGGAACATCAAAAGTAGGACTTGCCTGAACAAAATCATTAAAGATTATATTCCAAGATATGGGAATATAAAAGCAATTCTTTCTGATAATGCAACAATACATAGAAGTAAACTGTTCCAGGACACCTTACGAACATTGGGAATAAAAATATATTACTCATCGGCATATTATCCTCAAGGAAATCCAACAGAAAGGACGATGAGGGATATATCTATATATTTCCGCCTACTTTGCCACAGAGACCACACTTCCTGGATGGAAAAATGCAGCTACATAGAGGAGGTGATCAACGATTCAGTGAACCCCACGACCAAGTTTGCCCCAATCGAATTGATGACCAACACAAAACCTAAGCGATTGACAATTGACATCGACACTACGATGGCTGCCCAAAGGGAATTGACAGAAAAGGAAAAATGTCAATCGGCATTCAGGAGGTTGCAGAAAAAAGCAGAAAAAGGGAGAAATAAAGTAAAAAGGTTCATCAGGAAATGGTCCCCACAAATTGGAGAAAAGGTGCTCCTAAGAAGGCACAAAGCATCCACGGCATCTGAAAAAAGATCTGGGAAAATGGAACTACTGAATACTGGACAGCTGGTCATAACAAAACAGCTGGGTGACCATACATATGAGCTACAGAATACAAATGGCAAGTTGGTAGGAAGATACCATAAAAACAAATTAAAACCATACAAAGAAAGGACCAAGTAGTCTTTGCCAACAAACATGTAAGGCAGGAACAGTAGAGATGATGAAAAATAATAATTTTTAATGGTTTTCTTATAGAAAATTATATACAGGTTTGAAAATACAACAAGAAAGAAAATCAACATAGTCATTGGCTATAATGATCACCAAGAGCATTGTCAACAAGGACAGATGAGAATACTCATTGTCATTAGAGAAGTGAATTATAACGACGAAAAAAAATGTGTTTTTGACATAAGGATGCCAGGGACAAAAATAAAAAGGAATCAATTATGATGACAAAGAGAAAATATTTTTGACACAAGGGTGTCGAGGGTGAATCAAGAAGAAAAATAATATAGTTGCAGAATAATTATAAATATAGAAGTTTTCTCTTATAGAGATAAGAGATAAAGAGGTGACAATTAGTGAAGTAAGAAAAACCATAGTCAGAAAAGCAATGCCCATGAATTAAGATGGATATAGCCAATGTTAAGCTTGAAGAAATGTCGAACTAAAATAGTGAATAAGAACCCAATGTCATAATAGTATCATTAGTAACATCAGAGTTTAAGAATTGACTCAACGACCTGCCTATACATAATAAGCTTGCAAGACAGAGGACAAAGAACTGAATAAAATTGCCATAAATATGATCATAATCATTAGCTCCAGATTTGTATCCTGTTTTTCTCTCCTCATAACAAGGAACGTAAGTCAAAAGGCATGCAATAAACCATGATACACTTACCAAATATTTGTGTCAATGTCAAATGTAAAAACTTAGGAATATTCTTGGTGTTATGTTGTGTGGTAACTGAATATGTAAAATTTATAAAGACATGCTGTGTCATGCCAAAACAAAAGACAAAAACATACAGCAAAGAAGACTAAAGAAAAAAGGGTATTGTACAAAGTATTAAGTATTAGAGGAATAGGGAGAAGTGTTGTATTGTGTTTCAAGATTGTAAATGTAGGTGACAACTTGAAAAACAAAACAAGGGGCATGTGAGACAGGATATTGTAAGACCCCAAAAGAAAATCGTTTATGTGAATATTTGTTAAGAGTGTAATTTGTTTTTGGTGTTGGTATGAGTTGGTTAAATGACGAAAACGTGTTACTAATGTTCATTGTTACAAACAATTAAGTTTGTTTAAAGACGTCATAAATATTTCCATATTTAATTTTAATATATATGTATAAATAAAAGAATTATATGTGTTCAATATTGAAAGCAAAGGGAGAATGGCTAAGGATTGCTTCCCTAACAATGCGGGAACTATTTGATGAACGCATACGCAGATGTACACATGGCAGTCGGAATCCTAGACTTGCAACCAAAAGAATTTGTTAATAGCGTCCATGTCTTTGGTATAGATGGATGCATTTTTATGTGTGCGCGTCATAAAATAGTGAAAGTAAATTTACTAAGTGTTTGAAGACTGTTAATTTGAGTAAAATAAGTGAAACATTAGCTAACTTTAATAAGTTAGTTAATACGAAGTGTGCGATTAAATGAAAGGATGTGAAATAGACGAAGTGTAAAGAGATAGAAAACACATTTAGCGAAATATCACTAAATTTTCAGACATTAAATCTCGGCGATGCTAGGGAAGTCGATCCACTGAAATAAAAGACTTGCTACTGTGAAACGATTTAAATACTGCGAATAAAATAGTTCCCTAAAGTTAACCCTGAGTGTATGTTCATTCCATCCAGTACCACGACCCGAGATAATGAAAGAGTCAAAAGCTCATCACCATCACCGACGTAAATTATAAAAGTAGCACCAAAAGCAATTAAATGAATAAATCAACGATAGCACTGAAATTTATCTAGTTCTGATTATTGATAAATGAAGATGATACTAATAATAATAACAACAACCCTTTCCTTAGCATCACTAACCCTAAGATATGTCAGATTTTTACTCTTGGAAGACATTAGTCAAGACATAACATTGATAATCAGCATTTGAAATGCTAATCAACTTCAGTCATAGGGTACAACTAAATTATTTTATTCTAGGTCAAATTGGCAAACTACTGCTTATGGCATGATAAATGCATATTTATGAGATAAATAAGTTCAATTAAAAAATATTGAATTCTTACCTATGAGGTTCTAAATTCATTCTTGGTGCTGTTTATGATAAATGAACACTGTAAATATATCAGCAATGAAGGTTGATGCTATTATGTATTAGGTAACAACTATTTTCCTTCACTATTTTTACTCACCTTTCTGTGAAACTTACGAAGATATTCAGAGACAATAATTTCTTCATTATCATCATTTAACTTAGTTGTTACTGTTTCATTTTCAGCCAGTAGTCTTGTGACCTTTTCACTTAATATATTTTCTCTCTCTGCCTGCGTTCTTCTAAGCAGAACATAGTTACCATTCTTGTTCACTGTGAACATATATACCACTCATATGAAATAAAATCAAGGAACAATATTATAAATTCTATAAATTATAACAAATACCTTAGAGACTATAAGCTTCACTTATCTTAGTATTTGCTGAAAGTTCTTGAAAGTGAAAGCAGATTATGTAGTTTCACAGTATATTTGCTGTATCATCAGTGCCACTCCTGTTCATACTGGTCACCATCGTAACAAACATTGAATCATTTAATACTTCAATGCCTTACCGACCAATGAAAACAGAAAAAATGTGGTAACAGAATCAATCAGCAGTATTTCAAAATTCATTACACGATCCTTATTTTTCAAAATGAATATTTTTTCCCAAATCATTAACCCTTTATTGCCTGGTGTGACTTAAAAGATACATAAGCTTATTTTCCAATTGTACTAGTTTTAACTTTTTTTTCTGCTATATTCTTGTTATACTGTCTGTCACCAATTAAAAATACATATTTGAGACGGTTTGAATTGTAAAAAAGTATTTTTTTTACAATTTATATTGTAATATGGAAAAATTGAAGCTATTAACAGTGAAGCAACAAGATTCTAATTTGTTCTTACTTTATATTGTAATGTTTTTTTTTTTTTTTTAAAGAAAAGAAGCAAAATCCATGCAACCGCAGTCAAATGATACCCCGTGATCATCCACGTGTGCCATCACACTGATTATTTTATGTGGGCCCTCCCCGTCCTTTACCACAGGCACATTTGACTGCGGTTGCCGAGACTCAAACTCACGACCTCAGGCTTTGAGTGCATGGCCAGTGCACTACGTGTTGCCTTAACGATCATGGCTATCTGAGCCAGCAGGCTGAAGGCCTCTCAGACCGCCTAATCTAAACCGGTTTCGAATTAGAGGAAGAACGGCATATGTAGCAAAATAATTCAGGCAATAGAGGGTTAAATCTATGGGTCCACTTATTTGTTTTAACAATTTAACCTCTGGGTTTATTTCATGGTTAAATGCCTAAAAATGATCCACCACAGCTGATTTGTCAATCTGTTTATATTTAATATTTCTAAAATGTTCCATTATTCAATGGTTTCCAAATGATGTTTGGTTTTACCAATATAAACTCTGTCATAATCCAAATAGCTAAATTTATGAACACCAGATTTTTACTTTCTCTACTATGTACAGTAAGTAGAGGAAGTAGTGTACTCCACCCAAAAATTTGATGTTGAGATTTCACCGGAAATTTAGACCAAATCATACTATACAAAAAATGTAGATCTCATTAAAACACACAACTCATGTTATCTAAATGCATTTTTTTGTGGAGTGAACAATTCCGGAGATATTCCTAGTCATTTGTGTGAGTTTTGGAATACTTCAACTTTTGCCAAATGGAAAGTCATTATTCATTTTTGTACATCTTAGCCATGGAAAGAGAAGGGAATCTCAAAGCTTTACAACATTTGAATTTCACTTGAAGTCTACCGTATTCCCATATTCCCCTTGTACCTACAAGGAAATAAGCAATAAGATAATTTCTGCAAAAGTTTATCTCAACTAACACGAAGAAGATATAGGAATAAGAGTTTCTAAGAATGGTTAGTATAAGAGTAGAGAAAGTCATGTGTCTCAAAATTAAATTATACTATTTTTTAAAAAAATAACTAAAGGTTTAAATACTTTAAAATTATTGGAATATTGTTTTATGTTCAGCACAATGTTGTGGTTGGATGTCCAAAAATGGTGTGTAACTGCAGATTTATCCATCTGTTTGTATTCCAACCGATAATAGTATTCCAACAGATGAACTTTCAGTCCAACTGAAGAAATGGCTTCTCCAAAACGTGTTACCTCAAGATGAAACAGATGACCTTATGAATATAACAAAAATCTGCATCACACAAAATAGCTTCACTTTTAACAATAGATTCTACCAACAAACTTCAGGCTTAGCCATGGGAAATCCTTTATCACTATTCCTGGCAGATTTCTTCATGAGTAAATTGGAAACACACATAATAGCCTCTTTCCTACAAAGGTTCAAAGTTTGGCACAGATATGTAAACAATATTTTTGCAATAGTACTTAACAATTATTATTTATTTATGCCAACAAACTTACTGTTGGTGTTTTTAAACACACAAGCCTGTGTGGGCAAAGTTTGAGAGGTAGAACTGGAACTTAAAAATTCAATGCCACAACTGGGATTTGAACCACAGACTTTCCGCTTACCGGGCGGCTGCTCTACCACTGAGCTATTGTGACAAACTGCCAGAATGGCATTAAATTCTCAAACCAGTTCGTATATCTCCTGGTAAACCACAAAGGCAGTCTCACATCAGAGACAAATTACCCCAATGGTGACTTACTATTGTAAGTACTTTATGTCAAACAATATCAACAAGAACCAGTTGTTTAATTCTGATGATGGGAGCAAGTTGGACTCTTGAAACTGGTCAAGTTTAATTATATGTAAGCAATGTTTTATGTTTCAATCTGACTCAGTTTTTATTATAAGTGAATCAAGTGTTGTACAGATTACAGGAGAGTGTGTGACACAAACAACCGGAGAAATGGAGGACTGGTGATTGGTTCCTGCATCATGACCATGCGCTTGCACAGAAAGCTCTTTCTGTTCGGCAATTTTTGGTGAATGCTGTTCCCCAAACTGCTTGTTCTTCAGATTTGGCTTCAATGGACGTTTTTCTTTTCTTGCGACTTAAAATGTGGCACCAAAGACATCTTTTTGAGCATGCTGATGTTATCCATTGTAAATTGCAGAAGGCTCACATGTTTAAAGATGACAACCAGTGATGCTTCCAACAGTGGCAAAAGTACTAGGACAAGTGTGTCAACTCCCAAGGAGACTACTTTGAGAGTGACAGGTCAGAATACACACATCAAAGTTGTGTGCTGTGCCTCAATACTAAATTCTATCATAGGCTTGCCATGCCTTGCTGTATTGTATAGTTAAACATGCTGTGAAATCACGCTATGAAGTCAATGATATAAATATAATTTGCATCCACAAAATTTATTTGCACAAAGGAAAAAGAATAGTAATAGTCCGCTATCACCTAACATATTTTGCAGCTACCATACATATATTTGCTGTTCCTTTGATGTTTTTGAGGCTGTGAAAATGCAAGTAATTATTATGTAGGCAGTGCTCAGACTATATATTTGACAAATATATGGAGGTATTGGTAATCTTTGTGGGAATTACATGACATAAATTAATTGTGTGAAATGGAATGTATTTCCGATTCTAAACTAGATACTAATTTCTGTCTCTTGTGTCAAAGGTTATTTGTGCCAAGTTTGGTGACAGTCAGTGCAACAGTTTGAAGGCCCAAATGTACGCACACAGTGACTTATGTATGTATGAGTATATATGAAATACTTAACTTTACCCATGTAGAGGAGGAAAACTGCCCTACTTAGATATAATTATTGGCACGGTAAAACAAAGATTTGAGAAAGCATAGCTATCATTAAAAAAAAAGGTATGAAACCATGTCTGGGTTTAACTCTCAAAAAGTTCACCAATAAAAGCTTTCTTTACCAAAAATTTAAAATTGCTAATTTCCACAATTTTGGTAAAAACATATTTTTAACCCAAGGCATCATGCCATAAAATAAATTGCTTCCTCCTATAAGCACCATTACTGCTGTCATTAGACCATCATGTAAATAAGGGGCAATTAATCATTGTGCTCTGCCACTATCAATTTCTCTAGAAGAGAATTATAAAAAGTTTTTATTCTCACCACTTTTAGCTCGAGGATTAAGAGGAGCAAGAACAGGGCGTGAATTGGTGAAGCAAAATTTCTCCAGAGTACTCTGTTGTTGGTGAACAGCTTCATCTTCAACACCCAGTTCAAGCAAACACTGTTCTTGATCTAGCCTTTCAATCTCTTCTGCATCTTTCATTGAGGCTGATAATGCTAAGGCAAGCTGCAGATTTGTATCACCTTTAGCATTGCTACTCTGAAATAAACACAATGAAAAACTTGCAAACTTGCTTATAAATAATAAATATTTCCTGCAATTTATGGATAAATTGAGTAAAATATTCTAATACATCATTTACACTTAATTGTCCCTTGAAACTGGTCAAGACACAAAAAAGTGATGTAATGTTCCAACATCTGACTCAATTTATGCATGAAGTAAATTCATATCACAGTTACTAGTTTTTATTTATTATACTACCTGAAATATATAAAATCTGCCAAATATGCTGCAACAGTAATCATTCAGCATTTATTTATAAATTAATATGAAAACAAAGGTAGCTTAAATAAATGTTGCAATCTAAAATTCTGGAATTTTAGCATGAAGGAGAAAAAGAGACAGATGGAGAATGTGTGTGCAACTGTGAAATAATAGCTGTAGTATGTGAGTCAGGGAGAAAGGCATATTAAGTAAAAATCATAGCTTGCAGTATCATATTGGTCATCTGACATGAAAAACTGCACTGCAATAAACTGTTTGCCATTCAAAACATGTTGCAAAATGAAAAGCAACAATAGCAAATGCAAAACAAGTACTTACCCGTTTGACAGATGTCTTCCTTTTATTAGGTTGTATCTGTAATAAGTTTGGGAGGCCAAGTGCTTCCCTCTCTGCTTTTTGTCTCTCTTGTAGTTGCAAAGCCTCTAGAAGCCATTTTGCACTTTTATTGTGTTTGTTCCCACATACTTTTATATGACCCAAAAATACCTCCTTTTCATTATAGCTCTTCCAACATAATGGACATGATAAACTATTATCTTTAACTACATTTTCCTTCTCATGGTTTATGGACTCACTAATATTATTAGCATGATATATATCATTACTGTTCAAATTTGATACATTCTCAGGCTTATTTTGTGATACAAATAAACTATCTTCTAATGCTGAAGTTTTGGACTGTGTGTCACTATTCAGAAGCTCCCCTCTGTAGTTCATTTGTGCTGTTGATGCCATCTGGTTCTTTTCTTCCACAGATGAACTAATTCTGCAAACATTCTCTTCCGTGTTTTCATGGTTCCTGTGTAACCAAACCAAACCAAAACTTAAATGTAGTACAATACTAAAATTGCCACTATCATCCACCGTGAATCTCTTAACAAGCATATTAGTAGGTACTATATTCCTCTCAATTAGAGTGGCCATCCCCTCCAAAGGCTATGGCACATTTCTCCCCAGAACAATCATCCTTCCCCTATCTTTAATGAGACCTCAATTTCATCTATTTAGTTCCTGTATGCAGCTGTAAAGCGTAGCAAACTTATAAAATATGGTAATACCAGTTTACAGTAAATGCTTTAATAAATAATTAGAAAGTTAAAAGCAATAAAAGATATTTAGCTCAAAAATATAAATAAAATGTTTGCAATTGGTGTACTTTATTGTTTTGTACTTCAATGTGTCCAATTATATCTGTCCAAATAGATAATAGTAAACGTAGCAATGCCACACTTTTATATGCTACCTTTAACATCAAAGGTCATATCAGCAACTTTTGACTTCAACAACAATGTGTCACTTGCTTAGCGGTAGTTTTTAACTTTGGGTTTTTATTATTTTGGAACTTATTACATTAAACTCACACACACATTCAAACTTCGAGACTCTTAGGGAGGATGGGGAATAATCCTAGTGGAAGAAAAACTCCTCCCTTCCAGCAGGGAATGCAACCTGGGACCCTTTGCATAGAAGGCAGGTGCTCTACCGACTGAGCTACACATTCTGTACATTCCTATTATTTCCAAAAAGTATTATCTCATCTAATACACCATATTGTACAATATAGTGAGAGTTATGCTTCAGAGCACCTACTTATTTTTTTGCAAGGGTTGTTGCACTGGACTGAAGTTAGAAACTTTAAAGAACAGTTATTGCAACCACATTACACCAAGCAAGTATAATGTTTATCACCAGATGACTTTAGAATGAAATTAGAAACAATCCAGGAGTTTTTGCAAGGGTGCATCAGAACTGACAGCCTTCTATAAGCAAATGTTGGACACTTCCTTTAAACTCTTATTTCTCATTTACATTCTGGAGGCAAGTTCAGATATTTTAAATTAATCCCAAAGTTTTCCCATATCTGTTAACGCTAATAAATGTTAGTAATTAAAATTATGGTAATTTTTTATTTCTAAAGCTACTAAGTAAATATTGGTTAATCCATGACTGTGGAATTCACTAGGCATGAACTGTATTGTCAATTTTGTTCACTATAGGTACTCAGATAAATATTGAGTACCGTTTAACTCCACAGCAAGATATATATGCACCACTTTAATATTCGGTCACTCTTAGTAATGCTTGCATTCATTCGCTTAGATGTGAATAAAAAAGGGGAAGATTACACTTCCATTGCCATCAGTGGCAAACAGTGTTTCTATGCTGTCAAGGTGTACCAAAAAGTCAAACAGGATGCAAGAGAGTTAACACAACATTTGAACTGCGAAAACTTGTGATCTTTCACTATGATAAGTGTCTCACACATAGAAAAGTTGCTGCTGAGTGAATTTACCACAGAGCACTATTAGAGACATCCTCTGACAATATACAGCAGACAGACTCAAATCTTTGCCACTGAGAGAGGAGAAGCTTATGAGAAAGGTAATCGTTAATTCTAAAATAAGTGCTCCAAAACTTGCAACTGAGCTGCTTCTGATAACTGGTAAAGATTGCACCCAGAAACAGAGCGGTTATTGGTAGGGCCCGGATTTTATGTCATATCCAATTAAGAAATATGTGCATAAGTATGTAATGAAGCAATTATATGTAACATCCAAAATTTTATTTCTTTACTTCAAAACAAACTCACCAGTAGGCTAGTGAAATCTCTATGTTTATTGTTAATCAGTTCATTTTTACTACTGAGTACAATTTCTCCCATGAAAGCGTTTAAGTCGCATTAGAACAGTATGCACAATTAAATATAATATACTTTTCCAAATGTTCTGTTGTCATGCACAGTCTTTTGTCAGACAATATGTTTTTGTAAATTGAGAAAGATCGCTCAACTTTGCAAGAAGTCAGTGGTGCATATTTATACAGAGGGATTCTGGTAGAAATAATGTTATCAAGGGGTTCTACATTTTCACCATTAAATAAGCGAGACAAAATAACAAGATTCGAGTATCCAGGATTCTTATTCAGTACAGATTGTAGTTTAGTGGAAACTACACCACCCTCTTGACCTGGCACAACACTCACCTTCTAAGCTGCATTTTCCATTATTCCCACAACTTCTTGAAGAGCCATACCTGAAGTTTCTAGTTTCTTGATACTGTTGGGAACCAGCTGAAGTGACTTGCAACATACAAAACTGAACTAAGCACTTCAGAACTGTTGAATGCTGATAGGGATTCACTTACGGAGGATGCTCGATCAGAAGAAAAGTTCTCCATCATTGACTTCAGAGCTTCGAAGTGCTTACTGTAGAAAATCATAGTTTCAATCCATGTTGCCTACCTTGCTAACATGGGCTCTGGAGACAGAGGTACGCCAGGCAGCTGCTGCTTGTAGCATTGTACACAATAAGGACATTTCAAGCAAACTTCTTCACTGCTGATATTAGAGTATTTACTTCTGGGAAATTACCTCTAACTGTCTCTACCACTCGTAATGCATGAGCCACACATGTAACGTGCACTACATTTGGATAAAATACAGTAAACAATTTCCCTGATTTCAACATGTATGGGGCTGCATCTGTGTACAACAACAGTACCTTCTCTTCTTTTACGCTATCTAGCCATAGTATCTTAAGTTCGTAATTTATAAATCTAATGATTGTTAAACTATTTGTTGCCTCTAAAGGTTTACAATAAATTAAATATTAGCTTTGAGAATGGGTTAGAGACAACTTGAAACCCTGGGTCAGTTTAAGCAAAAAGAACGTGCAACATTACTAAGATAAGTGAAGTTTTTAGTTTCTAATTTGTTCTTACTTTAGAATCTTGTTGCTTCACTGTTAATAGCTTCAGTTCCAGTTCTACCTCTTAAGCTTCAGTTTTCCTTATTCTTCAGCCATCTTGATCATATTTTTATTTCTTCTATATTACTTTTTACCCCAATTATTATTCTTTCCTCTATATTTTTAACTTGCACCATGTCCTCTGCTAAAGCTTTTAACATTGTTATCATTTCCACCATTTCCGGACCTGGATTCATTTCAATTCCATCTATCATTAATGAACACAATAGCACCAGAAAAGAACCAGAGTCCTGATAAATCACCAGTAGCTGGGCGAACGAGTTTCGCTCGTCGTTTTTTGCCTCTGTTTTTGTGAAATCTTGTTTTTTGTGGGAGAAAATACTCATTTATATAAACTGAAAGTAACTCAATAACAATTTTAGTCGCAATTGTGAAGAGTCATTTCCAAGATACAAATATTTCATAAACACCATCATTTCAGCTGTAAAACGTCTAATGCTGAACGCAGGCCTCCCCCATAGATATCCACCCAGTTTGACGTTTTCGTCGAGCATTTGTTTCATTATGGAGTTCAGTTCTTTGCTGCTGCGATTGACTCCAGAGCGTTAACACATTCGCCAAGGTCCTGCATCTTTCCGTCAAGTTCTTCCATGGCTTCCTTTACTCTGGCCAGTCGCTTGTTAGTATTCTCCAATAGATCTATCTTCATATTACACATTCCCGTCTTCATTTTTTCTGTTTCGGAGTTTACATTTTCAATTTGGCCTGATTCGACCTTGACAGACTTATATCAGAATGCCCATCCTGACAGAGCTTGTGTAAACACGTCTTACTCCTACCACTGCTCACATGCAACTTGTAATTTTTATAAAGTCGCTTTTATGTACATGATACAGAAGAAAGGGTTTGTATACTGAAAAAAAATGAAGCTATTAACAGTGCAGCAATACAGATCTACAAATAATGGGAGAACAAAAGCATACAAACCAGCTGTGTGCTGGTTTGCTTGTCTGTGTCCTTGGCACTTCTTGTCATCTGCTGCTATCATAGAAAGGCATGAATCAAATCATACAACATTTTTAAAACTAATTTTAAAGGCTTTACTTACAAACTTTATGAAAGGCGATACTGAAACTAGCCATCATCATTGTCCACACATTTTTGGTGCCTCTTTAGAAAACTACATAGAGAATCTCATGCAGCATCTTCACGATGCACATAAGATGGCCAGTCAGCACATCTAAGTAGTGAGCGATTGGATTAAGACTGGTACGACTGGCAAGCCAACAGTCAAGGTTTCTATCAGGAAGATCTGGTGTGGCTTTATTGCCCTATCCAGACTAAGGGGAATTGCCCCAAGCTTCAACAACCATGGCAAGGACCGTGCCACGTGGTGACGAGGATCAACGATATAGTCTACTGCATACAGAGGCTTTCCTGGGGGAAGATGCTGGTGGTCCACTCGAATCGTATGGCCCGCCATGATAGTGCTGGTTGGAATGACCAGCGCTGAGGAGGAGCGGTGTCGCTGCACCTGTGGGCTAATTACCTACACTAAGGAAGGAACTCGGTGTGTAGCTGCACTAAAGACCCGTCCACTGACCAGACAATACAGTATACAGAAACAATAGCTTTTGTGTGCTGTTCTGCCATCTAGACTGTTCCTCCTTATTCACTCTCGAGCATTCCACTTCCAGAACTTTTCCATTGTGCAAGGCCCTATATAAGGAGCATCAGGGTTAAACGTTTATTAAGCATTCAGTGCCAAGTGCAGTTCAGTGCTAGTTGTAATCTGACAGTTCTTTATTGGGATTCGATTAAATGATTGTTCTGTTGCTTAGAATTTGTACGAAGTGATTTAAGCATAATGTTAGCCCTATGCCAACTGTATAGAAGCCAATAAAGTATGATTAGCTGTAACTGGTGTTTTTCTCATTTGTTACACTATAAATAAATCCAGCAGCACGTTGGAATATCATCTTGTGTAAACTGCACTGCCACATGACGGGGACTTCAAAAATATTCTACTCACCTAATGCGCTCATCATTTTTTGTACGGTTTTCTCAATACTGATTTGAACAAACTTTATGTGACATTCTTAAGATCCAGCAGTAACACTTCCTTAATTTATCCTGGCCAAGAATGAGAAAAAATAGTACCTTTAAGTACATGTAACCAAGTTCCAAACAGTATTCAAATTTGCAATGCACTTGTAAGCATATTTAAACGCTTGCACAATATACTATAGATGCCATAAACTGGACAACTTTGCACTTTAGACATTTATCATACTATACAAATGATTATCAAACAGTCCCATAGATGGATTTTTCAATACAGCAAGTCATTTTGAAGTTGCTGAATTGTGTTGCAATTTGCTGTAAACTTATATGAGTGTTCTCCAATATGCTCTTGGCCAGAAACATTTCAAATGACATTGTGGTTTTCCATATTTTGTTTTTATTAAAACTTGCAGACGGTGAATAGGTAGGCATTTGTAAATTAATTTTAGTTTCTACATGAGTGTATGAGTATAGAATAGAGCCTCTATATGCTTAAAATAATATAGAGTAATTAATTAATGGAAAGAATGAAATTCTCCAACAGCATACTATGCAGTACAAGTTTGCACCACCATTTTTTCTCCATTCTTCATTTTCAACAAACAATTTTAATTATGCTGCAGTCCACTTCTAAACTATAGAGCACTTACAAATTATTACTCTTTCATTATTGTCTGTCCTGTGGCACTACGGCCCCATGAGTGTAGCCTTGATCTACCGCCACCTCTGCCCACCACAGGCGGCATGAGCGGGTCCAGTGGTGAACAGTGGGACATGTTCAGTGCCCTGAGCCCTCCCGGCCGGTATATGCGGACTTCATAACTGGAGTTGAACATACAGATGAACCAGAATGGATGATCAACCTGAAACCTGGTGTGAGAGCAAGGAAGTGCATGATATAAAATGATGGTGAAAGAAGATACGAAAGGTGATGATGGAGCAATTGGTGGAATGATGGTGGGGGAAAACTGGAGAAAACCCGCCCTTGCACCAGTGTGTCCACCACACATCCCACATGCAAACGCCTGGGATCGAACCTGGGTCGCTTTGGTGAGAGCCAAACGGGCTAACCACTCAGTCATGATGCAACCTCTTTCATATTTTGCGACAGGCGTCTAACCCTAGGCACTGGCTTGTAAGTCCTAGGAGGTGTAAGTCCTACATAAGGGTAATCAGGTGCAGGTAGAATTCATTACAAAACAATATCAGGTTTAAATGAATGAATACCAGGCTTTTGGAAGCCTGACTTCAAATGCTTGGTCACATTACTGTTGCCTTCTGCATTAACACAAACACTAGATTTTTTGGCTCATGAAAATCACTTGGAGACGAGTCTTAGGCATGTGGAAAGCCACCCCATGAGGAAGATGCTGCTCTACAGTCCCAAAAGATGAGTTTCCACATCTTCTTGGCATGAACAGAAAACTTCCAATTGAAGCAGGACAATATATTTCGTCTGAGGAAATACATGACCACTAAGAGGAACAAAACAAACAGAAGAAACAAAATAAACTGCCTAAAAAATAAAAGAGAACCTAGAAGTGACACCAGACAGCGATTCCAATGGTATTAGATGATGAAACCATTGTGAGGATTGTCATCAGAAACTGACAGTGGACCAGGCTGTTTAAAGAAACTGTGATCTAAAAAATATTAATAGTGATTATTTAATTGTTAACTATTCCGGTGAATTATACCCTGGTTTTGTCACTGATATCCTGAAGAACAGAGCCCAAATAAGTGTATTTGAAGTCCAGTAAGAGCTGGAAGTAGCCTGGTGAGAAAGATCAATTTTGGTATGATGTTGGAAATGTAGTAGAAGTGATTTCTGAGCCGAGGAAACTATCAAGATGTGGATTTTTTTTAACTGTTCCTGAAGTGTCAAAATATTATTAAAAGGTCATATAAGCCATATATAAATCACTTGTATTAATCCATTGGAATGATTATATTTTGTTTGTAAATGTGCATGTTGAAATATAGTAGTGTAACTTTGTACCAAATGTTGCTTTTATAGGAATATACATGGAAAAAAATGTGTGGTGCAAAGATGTCCTACAACGACATACAACTTGGCACCACTTTTCAAATTTTTTTTCTCTTATTGTATGTCTCAAATGAGTGTGTTAGTAGTAAAATGTTAGATACTATATATACGAATAACACTTTTTGAAGCTATATCTAAATTTTCTTTAAAGATATTTTTAAAAAACCATGAAAGTGGTGCAAAGTGGTCCAGTTTTATGGTATTTAATTACATACACAATACCTTTTTATTGAACCAGAGAGAGTACTGATTACATTCAAATCATAAAAATCGTTGCAGTGCAGCTTCTGACGTTTACTTGATAGTTTGTTTTTCTTTTTTGAATGAGTAACTTCTACTTTTCCACTTTTACTACTCATTTTTACTGTATTGCACTAACTATCCTCCATATTTGCTATCCTCCAGACGTTTCTGTATAGTAGATGCTCTTTCTCCTGGTAGTGGTGTCATCATGGTTCTTCTGTCAAAATATTCTTCTGTGAAGTCAAACTTTCCACTGGCAATTATATCTCTCACAAGTCGTCCGGCTGGGCTCAAACTGAAACAAAATTAAACAGTAACAGTAATTTTGCTATAAAACTTCAATACATATTTAAAATGAAAAAGAATTGCAAATCTAGAAGATATAAACCAATTCATATACACCAATTCCAATTAAAGACATATATAAGCATTTAGTAAAATCTGAATCAACATTTTTATAATGTGATAATTTGAGTTGATTTACAATTACTTTTAATTCCTTAATTTAAAACTAAGTGATGCAAGTGTAAGCTAATAAAAAAATTTACTCACATTCTCAAATTATTATTACACATCACTATTATAAAAGTTCACCATAAATGTTTCCAACATTTTCATATTTCATCTCCACAAAAAAAAGTTTTAAAAAACTAAAACAGACACGCTTTTATAATAAACTGAACTAAAAAGTAGAAAATAATTCAAGTATGAAGAGTTTGTTTTATAGTGATATAAAACCAACTAGTTCATTATATTTCAAAATGTTGTAATATGTTTAAAATAAAATTTCATTTACATTAACAAAATAATACATTTTATTGTAAAAAAGCATGGGGTGCTTTTTAGATATTTTTGTCATATTCTTTACTTTTATAAATAGCCACCAATGAACTATTTATAACATTTAACATCCCATGCTTTTTTACAATAAAATTTATTATTTTGTTAATATAAATGACTTTATTTTAAATGTATTACAAAATTTTAAAATATAACTAGTTCACTTTATATCGCTATAGAACAAACTCTTTATACTTTAGAATTATTTTCTACTTTTTAGTTTGGTTTGTTACAAAAGTATGTCTTTTTGTTTTTTGAAACTATAATTTATTTTTAATTTTTTAGTCCAAAATTTTTCTATTCAAATATTTTTCAACATTTTTAATTTGAAATCTTTTTAAAATTTCGAAATTCGAAATTTCTTCCAAATTTTTTTTAAAAATTTTCAAAACTTTTTTTTTGGAACAGAATTAGATTACAATTACTATTTTAACTACACTATCAGCTGTTGTGGACTTCCTGACCCTGGCTAAACTTCAATCCACAATCCTTCTCCTGAAATCTCGTGTCCCTCTCAGGTCCTCTCCCTCTCCTCTCTCTGTCTTTCAATATTTTCAAGAAATTTAGTTCCTTTGCCCAGTGTAACTTGTGTTGATTTCTAAACTACCAGCTGTTGTGGGTGTCTTGGCCCTGTATGAACTTCAGTCCGTGATATTTCCCCTGGGTCTCATATTCCTTTCAGATCCTCTCTCTGGGCACCTACGTCATCCAATGTATAAGTATGTATTTATTTAATTAAGGCAATTTTCAGGGTACAGGAAGAAATGTGCATTAGCGACATCTAAGATGTCATAACTGTACTATTTTTTATAAACTAATTCTAATCATTCTTTATCTGGATGATCCTAGTCAGAACATCGGGACAAAGTCATGATATTATTGCATTCTCATCGGTCCTTAATGTGTGCAAATTTTCAAGTGAATCAATCAGGCAACTCTAAGTTGGTGAAAATTACATCGAAAGATAGTTATATTGATAAATTTATGTAAGTAAATCCTGGTCAGGACATCAGGACAAAGTCATGATATTATTATATTGCCATTGGTCCTCGACAAGTGTGCAAATTTTGACAATCAGACGGCTCAAGTTGGTGAAAATTACGTTGAAAGATTCCTTTGCATTGATAAATTTAGCTTAGTCATATTTTATCCTGAAGATCCTAGTCAGTACATTAGGAGAATTTCAAGATATTATGGTATTGTCATCGATCCTTGACATGTGTGCAAATTTTCAAGTCAATCAGACAAATCTAAGATGGTGAAAATTACATTACATTGATAAATTTAGCTGCCACTTTATCCTAGTGAGCTTGGTCAGGACATTAGGACAAAGTCATGATATTGCTATATTGTTATCGATCCTTGACATGTGTGCAAATTTTCGAGTCAATCAGATGACTAAGTTGGTGAAAATCATGTTGCAATGATAAATTTAACCAAATTACTTTTTTATCCTGGTGATCATGGTCAAGACATTAGGACAGTCATGATATTAGTGCATTGTCATCCGTCCTTGACATGTGTGCAAATTTTCAAGTCAATCAGACGACTCAAGTTGGTGAAAATTACGTTACATTGTTAAATTTAGCCAAGTCACATTTTATCCTGATAAAGCTCAGGACATTAGGACAAAGTCATGATATCATTGTATTGTCATCAGTCCTTGAGGTGTACAAATTTTCGAGTCAATCAAATGACTCAAGATTGTGAAAATTGCGTTACATTGATACATTTAGCTAAGTCACTTTTTTTATCCTGAAGATCCTGGTCAGGACATTAGGACAAGGTTATGACATTATTGTACTGTCATTGGTCCTTGACATGTTTGCAAATGTTCAAGTCAATCAGACGACTCAAGTTGGAGAAAATTGCGTTACTTTATAATAAATTCAGCCAAGTCACTGATGATCCTGGTCAGGACATTAGGACAAAGTTATATTATTATATTGTCTTTTGGTCCTTGACATGTGTGCACATTTTCAAGTTAGAGACTAAGTTGGTGAAAATTATATCGAAAGATTCCATTACATTGATAAATTTAACTAATTAATGCTTTTTATCCTGATGATCCTGACCAGAACCTAAGGACAAAGTTGTAATATTATTGTATTTTCATCAGTTCTTGACACGTGTGCAAGCTTTCAAGTCAATCAGACAACTCTAAGTAGGTGAAAATTACACCGAAAGATTCTGTTACACACACGCATGCACACACATATTACATACATACATACAGGTGAAGCTAATATAAAGCGTGTAAAAAAGAAAGAAAGACAAAAGGGGAGGATGATGTGTATAGAGAGCTATTACCTATTTTAGCTAGACGTCATTTCATGCAAATGCATGTTTTTATAGGAACATATGACATTGCTCAAACTTACTATTTACCCATTTCATTACTTTCCGGTCCCAAGTATGTGTACTTTTTCCATGAATATTTGCATGTTTTGGCATTTTTTGGGATAAAAACATGCATAATGCATATTTAATGAATTTTTGGCTTTACTGTGCATATAATATAGATTAAAAACTAAAACTAAACCCCGGCGCGACAGCCCACAAGGGGCCAAGGCCTACCGCCCAGCCGCTGCGTCCCCCACCTCTGCCCACTACAGGCGTCATTGGTGAGGTGCAGTACTGGAGGGTGGGACGTGGTCAGCGCCCCGAGCCCTCCCGGCCAGTTATGCGGTCTTCTAGACCTGGGGCCGCTACTTCTCCATCAAGTAGCTCCTCAATTGGTCCCTCCGGGACCTAACAAGGCTGAGTGCACCCCGTGCCAGACCTCCCAGAGGGGATAAAATCCCCCTGCTGGTACCGGGGATTGAACCCGGGTCCTCCGCGCCAGAGGTAAGCGCGCTACGGAGGTGGCCATATAATATAGATTATTTAATTTAATTTCATTATCTCAACACTGTTTTCAAACTTCCAAGAAAGAAGACAATATGCATTATATACATTTTAAATGCATGTTTTAATGCTTGAGTGAACACCTCAACTTCTCAATTTTTGTGACAATTATTTTACTCATACTCCTCAGTTTAAAAAAAATATATATAAATCCTTGCATGATTTCCCAATCTCTGAATTTTATTTCCAGTTTCCTAATTCTTGTGAACTGAGATGTGCCTTCACAACACCAGGGTGAACCAATTATGTGGGAGGGGTGAGGAATTTGATTTTTGAAAGCAGGGAAACATACCCAGTTGACTCATTGTCATAGCTCGTGCTGGTCAGTGTGCTTTAAGGTGTGAGAAAGCTTGTAGTGGTTAACGTGGTTATTTCAAGTGTTAATGTGGCTTTAATATGCATTCAATTAAAGGTTCTAGAGGTGTTTTCCTTGCACAATGGATAAGAGGCAAGGATTTTATTAGAATAGATGTCACATTTTGTGACTGCTGCAGTAAGGAGGTAGGTATTGTTATTTTGTTTTCAAACATTTTCTTGGTAACAGTTCTTTGTGAAACAATACAAAACAAGTTTAAAATAAATTGTACTACTCGTTTTTAACATTTTCTGGGTAACAGTAAGGTCTATTTTAATTTCATACAAGCTGCACAAAAAATTTCAAATCGACCAGCTTCTTGCATCTGTTTTGCATATTGCAAAAATAGAAAAAAAAAGGAAAGAATTTATTACTGCTCCTGCAAGTAAATCATCACAAAATAATTATTACATGCATTTGTGTGACACTTTTGTAGGAGCAAATATACACTTGAGAAACTCAAAAACCCAAATCTTAAGGAGTGTCTGGAGAAATATACTTCAAACGACGTCCCTGATTCCTGAACATTGAGGAAATATTCTATTTCAAAATCTTATATTCAGATAGGCTTGCATAATGCATTTGCTTCATACTTTTAACTTTCTGTAAAAAAATAAATACAAAACTGTTTTGATATACGTAAAAATACTATTTTTTTTAAAAAGCAGGTATTGGATAATATTCGTGAAGACTTGGGATCTTCAAATATATGCGCATCTGTAGATGAAACAACTGATCATATTGGGTGGTATGTTGCTAACCTGATTGTAGGAAAATTAACTGTGAAAGGACCTAGTAAACCACATCTAGTGTGCTGTAAAGTTCTGCAAAAAACAAATGACTACAATTGCAACTTTCTTTGATAATGGTTTACGTAAGTTTCAGTCAATAGTTATATTATTAATTTATTATTCTCATTTAAAATACTTAATTCCAAATAGTTTAAACAAAGACAAGAGTTTTTCTGCTGTTAAGTGACACCATTCTATACAAGCTCAAGGACAGGAAAGCAATCAAGATACTCTACCCTAATCTAAAGCACATTACGTGTCTTGCTGATGGGCTCCATCATGTTGCAGAAACAGTATGGTATAATTATGACAATGTTTAATAATTTGACATCCTCAACTAAAAAAGTACGTAGTCTAAAATTTAGGCATATTTAAGCTTTAATGTTCCCAAAACTGTAAAAAATGTGGCAAAGATTAATCCTTTTAAAATTATACTCTGTTCCATTTTAACAGGTGTTTTTAAAATCCCCTAGCTGCTTACAGAGAGACTACCTGAATTACTGTTACCCCCTCAACCCATCCTTACTAGATGAGGTACATGGCTGGATGCTGCAATGTTTTACTGTGACAATTTCAATGTCATTAAATCCGTATGAATTGAAATTGATACTTAGTTACATAATTCAGAAATTAATATTTCTACTATTGAATTCTAAAGTAAATGTTTTAGCTACCTAATTCAGAAATTAATATATATTCAAGATGCTCTCGGGCTTCGAGCCAGGTGTAGTGATGAAAAGACATCGTCGCCAGGAAAGCTTCAAATCATATTTCAGGAATTAATATTTCTATTATTGAATTCCAAAGTAAATGCTTTAGGTAGTAAACAGTTTCACTCCAGATGATGCAGTGTGTATCAGAGATGCAGAAGCAGCGTTTGAATCTGAAAATGTGCAGAAGGATTTGATTTATATTAAAACCAACTTCTGTAATCTACTGTTTTCAATAAAAAAATTAGAAGTCACATGCCTGCCACTAGTAGACTCAATATCAATTGTTGAAGAATTTCAAAGATCCCGCAATTCTGCCTCTGGCAAAGTGGGTGTAGTGGCAAAGAAGAAACTGGAGAGGATCATAAATGCGATCCTGATTAAGCTTGTGTTCAGTGAAAAAGGTTTTTTTGTGGCAAACTCTTGAATGAACAATTTGACCTGACACTGTCACTAAAGTGTTCCTCGAAGTTTGCACTCATACCGTCTTGCAATGCAGAAAAGTTATTCTCTGCCTACAAAAACATATTGATTGACAAATGCAGAAACCTCACAGAAAACAATGTACAAATGTTATAAAACTAATGAAAATGAAGTGTTTAAAACAGTGGAGCACATTGATAAATTGAAAAATATGTCTAAACACCCCCAGTCTAGAAGTACATTTCACTGCCTTTGAAAAGACATGCAGGAAATGAATGACTCTAGGTTTGAAGTCAACCAAAAGAGAAAACTTTGCACTGACCATAAAGATACAAAAAAATGTGCTTCCAAGTACACCTAAATTCCAGAAAATGATCATGCTTCATATGAAAAATGGGAAGAAATGAAAACAAGTTTGAAGGATTGCACGTCACTTGAGGTTCTCAAAAATATGATGCAACATTCTGCTATAGATGTTCCAAACCTTATGACTATTGATAAAAAGCTTTTACCACTCCAAATGTTACAATAAATACATGGTTTGGGTTTAAATGATCTGTGATTGCTTTAAGAAAGAAAGTTTAACCATAAAATACATGAACTTGACAGAAATGTATTCATTCAGTGTTATGGTATGTTTTGATACTGTTAATGCCCAACAGTCTATTTATACCAAGGTGATTTTGGGATACTGGATGAATAAAAAGGGAAACAAAAATAATATGAGCAGTACTGGGTTCAGTAGATGTTCAAATTTGGTCGATGTGTTCTAATTCCACGTATGTTCCATTGTAGGATAGCCATGGTAAATGTTATGGAATAAATTCTCAAATGCAGAGCTCTCCATTAAGTTAAAGATGGCTGGAGTCGAATCAGTTTATTTTTATAATTAGTAAAATTGCCTGAGAAGAGAGAATTGAACAAGTGGAAATAAGAACTCATAAGCCACAAGGTAACAAAGAATTAGAAAGCAAAAAATTTGAAGCTATTTATCCAAAAATCTAATAACTGATACACTAATAAATAAGTATACCAGATAAAGAGGAAGAAAAAATTGAAAATTAAAATAACAGAAATATAAGGAGATATTACTATATTTAATTTAGGAAAATTATTTCACTCATACATGACTTGGTTGAAGTCAACCAATCATGTGCATAATCATGACAGCCTTCATTTGCAAGAAATTTATCAAATTTGAATATTACCTCCTCTGAATTTAAATTGTCACCTTCTCTGCTTTTCTGATGTTGTGATCAGATTGAAGAATCCAGCTGCACTGTCCCACAGATGCTCAACAGCTTACATAATTTGACGCAACAGAGCTGCTAGGTTCAAATGCTAAAAATGGCTGACTCTTGCTTCATGAAGCATTTAATACTGAAATAGATTAAATCATTTGAAGAGGGAAACCTCAGAACACAGAATGCAACAGGAAATATGTTTGGAATCAGTTTGATAACCATGTATTTGTATTGATATTTAATCTTGTAGGCCGTGTCAATGAATGCCTGTTTCATTTTTCTTTCAAGGAATTTGCTTATAAATCAAAAATTAAGCTTGAGCGCCAAATAAAACTTTCAAAATCGTAATCAGCAATAAAAACTGCATCCATTGCACTAGGCTTCATTAGTTTCCTCATGTGGCTGACTTTGTAAACAATTACCAAGGAATGAAATGCAGGAAATGGAGGATCCTAGGCATCTGGCCACAGAATAGTGTTATTCAGGTGGGAAGAAATTGAAGGAAAAGTGTTAGTCAAGTAGGTACTGTATGATGTTCAAAGAAAAATTAAGTGTGATTTTTATATGTAGTATAAGGATGTAAAAGTTTTATAATTATTAAAGTATATGTGCTTAAGGAACTGAATGGTAAATTAAATATAATAAGTAAAAAAGTGAAAGAATAGCAATTAAATAACACTTTCATTCATGTGTTAGTGAAATTATATAACGGAATAAGTGAAGTTAGTAGTCTAGGTTATTAGTTTTTGTTAATTTTATAAATAGCTATATGGGCTAATAACTGGTTACCTACCAGTTATTTTCCTTATTGGATTAAAATAACCAATAATAATTGACTTTGTGTAAGTGGAATTTATTTTATATAGGTATATGCTAGTGTCTGAAAGTTAAACATAATTTGGAAAACAGGGAACTAAAAGGCAAAATGGTGAGGGAGTGTCATTAAACATTATCACAGTGTGTGCCTTCCCTTACTTGTGGTCTGTGATAGGTAAGGGGACACATGCTTCAAAGGTCAACCAAAGAAGCAAACCAATACCAGAGCCAGAACATCAGACCCAGTGCCTGGCTCATTTGTACTTGTTCTCTCGTTGTGAGCAGAGGGATGTTTCTTGCAAAGTGTTTACAGGACAGCACTAACATGCCAAAAACACGTCAACCGAATCCTGTTTTGAACGGTAGAATAAGATTACACACAAATCAGACAGAGAACGCAGTCTCTTTTGAGCCCTGAAAGTTCCACAAAGTGTCATTTCCAGGCTTTGGTGACGGCATGACACTTAATATTCCAGTCTGGAGTATACTAAAAATCCGCAACTAATTATGTCAACGTGCCACCTATCTCAAGTTCGTCATGAGGTACACAATGAAGTTGCCCTACCAATTCTAAGTAGTCATACCTATCTAAATTTACTTGCATCACGAAAAAGGAGCAGTTTAAGTTTTCACTCTAGGGAGAAACTGACATACCAGCAACAACTCTCAAAAGCCAAATCCCTATACTAATTTTCCTACTGATTGAAGCTGAATGGGAATTGGCATCTCAAAATCTGTACAAACAGAAGTCAAGATCAGAAAAGGCTGAATACTTACTGATACAACACACCGCAAAGCGTTCCAGCAGCCAACATTCCCAAAGCAAAATAATTCCTATATCTGCCAGCCACTGTTCCTTTGGCACGTCTCGGTTTTCGAATTTCTTTTATGCCTCTATCCGCCATAATTTGTTATGATTTTACATCACTTATCTGTACAAATGTAACACGGCAACTACTATAGGCACAGCTTAATATACTACTTTTAAAGTGTCAGCACATATGTTCACCATTATATAAACGCACGTTTACTATATTTTTTGATATACAATCCTAAAAACAACTCTTTTGTAACGTGCTGGCTGTGCTACGTTAACATCTATAGCAGTTATGGAAATATAATGCACCGCTTCATGTTTACTTTTGAAATTGACGGTCATAGAAAGTATATGCAGACCAAAACATGTCACATATCGCTATATTCTTGTTTATGTCATTGCATCACTTTATCAGAACAGCACAATCATGTTGCTTGGTTGCTACTTTCAAAAACTTGGGCGAAATCTATAATTTTCATTACCATTGACCAGCTGTGAAACAAATGACATACGAAGAACGACAATCGGTCAGTGCTGATTGGGCATCATCCTTGTAAAGTTTGTTGTGTCTGGTAAGGTTGTGCGTCATTTAATATCCGGCAGTAACAATAATAAACCCAGTAAATTATTACAATTAGAATATGTTTATGAATATTACGGTAAGCGTGTGCGGTAACAGTGTAAATAAGACGGTGTTTTGGTATGCTTTAATGTCTTTGAGACATTAAAATATAATGTCACTAATGTGGAAGGGTGTGCGAAGAAGAGAAAAGTGTTCTTTGAGCCTTACGTGATGCACCATTAACCATGTATCATTCTTACAATGACTGCGTGAAGGCTTTTTGTCACTGGCTCACAATATTTAGAACAAATCAAGATGGGCTGTATATCCAGCAAAAAGGATATAAATGATCGTCATCCCAATGTCTTTCAGGTTAGTACCATTGTGTTGGTGCTATACACAGGTTCTGATTAATAACTGCGGTACCAATAACTGTTTTTGTTGGCATTAACATATTTTGTTTTTGTTGATGTAGGTGATGAATGTAGATGATCAGGGGAACCGATTAAGTCCCGGACAGTTGGAAATTACAGAAACTGATTTGGTTTTATATCAGCGAAAGAAAGCACCTGTAAAATGGCCCCTACGATGTCTGAGACGCTATGGATTTGATGCAGAACTATTCAGCTTTGAATCTGGACGCCGTTGTCCAACAGGCCCAGGCATTTATGCTTTTCGTTGTCAACGAGCAGAGCAGCTTTTCAATTTACTTCAGACCCACATTCAAGTCCGAAATAACACAGGAGAAGATGCCATTTCTAGGGAATTTTCTGTTTCTTCTGCTGCTCCAGGTCCAGTGGTACCCTCCCGAGTTGGCGTTGGTGACGGAAATTATTTGGAGCCCTCATCAATAAGGACGGGTGTTAGAAGCAATGCTCCAGTAAACATTCGTTTTATATCACAGAACGGTGGAGGTCCTACACGGTTAAGTAGTGTTGGCAGCAACAGTAATGGCCCTCTGAGTCCTCAAGGAACAGCATCTCCTTCCCCTCCTCCAATTAACACTGCTCCTTCTATACCTAGCAGCAACCCCAATGCGTATTATGCGAACGAAGAACTTTTTTCCTCGGCAGCACCAGAACCAGCAGAGCAACAGAGGGCAGTACGTCAAAGTTATGTCAACAGTGATATATCTGCTCTAGATACCACCAACAAAACAATCTGTAGACTAAGTGTAGGCAGTGGTGATAGCACAACACCAACTAACTGCAATGGCGAAACTACAAACTCATGTGCACAAGTGATATCAGCTCCATCTTACATCAATATAGATTTAAACAGTACTGGTGGAGGAGGAGGTCCTTTATCTCCAACGTACAGTGTTGAAGGAGAAGCCAACTATGCTCGTTTAGAGTTAAATGATTCTCAACAGTGTCATTTGTATATGAATGTTATTCCTGGACCAGAGAATGGAGTAGGAGCAATAACAAGTGCTACAGTAGCAGCAGTAGCTGCTGTAACAGGCCCAGCTATGGAAAAGCCGTCCAGTACTTCAGCTATCCGCCCCAAACAGCCGGCTCTCCCATGTTTTGGTTTACAGCAACCAGAATGGGAAATGGATGAGCCTCGCCATTGCTATGCAAACTTAGATCCAGGAGAAATAGAAGTGGCCAGAAGTCATGTACCAAAACGATTGCCTAGCAATGAGCGACCCTCTCCTTTACCTTTGCTTAACTCGGCTACAGCTATACAATCTCAGCAAAATCCTCTGACTCCTCCTCCTGGTGGGATTAGGACAGTAAATTATATAGTGCTGGACTTAGACCAAAGTAAAACATCAGATACAGGGTCTGGTGCAAATGTTAGTTCTTGTCAGCAAGCAGCTCCTTCTGCACCTGCTACCCTGCCACCAGAGTCACCCAGAAGGGCATCAGAGGGATATGCCACCATAGACTTCAATAAGACGGTGGCATTGTCTCACTCTGTGAATCCCAATGTAGACAACGACAGTGAAGGTTCTCGCAAAACAAGACACAACTCCACAATCAACGACCTAACAGTAAATGCAACAAGACTTAGTAGCTCTGAGTAAATATCCATTGACTGTAATAGGTATAGCTGTGATTTTTCATATAAAAGATGCTGTTTGCTGTAAATATGAAGAAAATGTGTCTGCTTCCCCCCCCCCAGCCTTGTGAGTGTGTGTGTGTTGTGTGAACGTATGCATGTTTGTATAAATAATTTTGAGTTCATAAACTACATCGAAGAAATTATCTGCATTAGCACTTAGCAGAAAGTAAGAATGAGCTATATATTCTGCTTTTGATCACACATTTCTAGAAAATTTCTGGAAACTTAAATGAGAAATGCTGCTGAATTTACTGTCATACACATAAAGGTAAATAGTACCTACTCTATTTACTTAAAATTTCTATATTCTTTGTAAGGAACAATATTAATTGTAACACTATATAGGGCATTATAAGAAAGCTTCTAATTACAGTGAGATTTATAACAGCTGTTTTGTCCCCAAAGATGTGCAGGTAGAAACTAGCGTTTTAGTTCCTCAATTTTTGTGCTAAAAAGAAAAGAACAAAACACAAAGGCTTAACGTCAACACTAAAATGTTGTTTCAGTGTGTTTCATTGAGCTGCATTCATGGTTTAGAATTGAGTTTAATATATCCTCCATAGGTAAATTAACGCCGTTCCCTATTGTTGGTCAAGTACCTGTATAGTGGAATGTTTTACAAGTTAAGATTTTATGTAATTCAATAATTTTAATGATCACCTAAGGCCTGAAAGCATTTTTATCATTACAGCTTAAATTATAATTGTATGGCTAAACTTTTACATAGAATCGGAATGTGCAAGTTCCCAGTTTGTCCACTAAGCAGTCGAAATGAAATGGACTACAATCATCTTCAAAAATGCCCATTAGTTCTCAATGTACAAAATGATTATGAAAAATATTGGAGTGTAAGAGACTAATGGCTTCATTGTCAAATTTTGGGTATTAGAAAACAAGTTATTTTATAAACAAGAACTTTTAAAGCCTTTTGCTGTAATACAGGTTGCTTGGTATTGAAGGTTATAAAAGGTTTTTGGCACGTTGCTTTGAGTAATCTTCTTAAATTTTCAGTGTATAAAAAGAAAACAAAAGGTAAGCAAAATATTCAAATGCTAATAGTTTCTCCACCCATTGGCAATTGTTTTTTAAACTAAGTCCCTGAAGAAACACAATGAAAATGTATGTGCTAAGTGGTTATTTGAATTTTTATTCTGGATATTAATGTAATGGGTGCACGGAAGTGCATTTTGCAAGCTGGGAATAGACTATTACTTTAAGACCACACATTACGTATAATTGTCCTGCAGTTATGTATATTGTAAATCTCTTGCATGTACAGTTGAAATATTGGATGATAGGAAAGGCTGAATTTTGGAATATGTCTTGAAGATATAACTGCCTGTGATATCATTTCCAAAATTTATTTCAAAATTGAAATATACAGTAAAGAATGTTGGAGACCACAGGGGGAAAAGGATATGCCATATTAGGTGTTTAGAAGATATTAGTCTAATATTTGTATCTGTGAAAGTACCTTTTAATTGCCTAATATTTTATAAAATAAGAAATGTTGGAAAGATATTGTTTTCAGGCATCAGCAGTGATGAACTTTGATAGTTTCGCTCCTGTTAAAATGTAATATTTTCCACATTTGCTTTTGTGCATGCACACAGTTTTTATCAGCGTTGTAAACCAGCTTCTGCAAGCATATCTTGTAGAGAAAATATGAACTCCCAGTGTAATTACTATCGTCTCCAAGTCATAGCACATGAAGCTATGGTTCTGCTGAGATCTCTCTCTTGAATCATTAATTATATTTAAGCAGAACTATATTGTTTATAATTTTAATCTTTTCAAATCTGTTTAATTTGGGGAATAAATGAACTAGTAAGGAAAGCTTGTTGCATTATAATACTAATTGCATTGTTAGCATGTTACGTCAAGATAGTCTTGCTCTCCAAATTTGGAAAATATCTGTTTTTACTGACTTCGTAGTCTTCATAATCACGTTGTCCCAGTTCTTTGTGCTGGAACTTGGAAGGCAGACCCATTATGTTATGTATGAATCTTAAGCTATACACCAAAAATATATCTTAGCTTAGTACTAGAATTCATGTCACTTTTATTGTTATTTTAAGTTATTACATCCAATAATGAGAATACTGATATAGTCGCATGTTACCAATCCTAAACTATGAATTGCAGTTTTCATTTAAACTTCAATTTCTTAAACTTAATATTGAATTTATGGTTTTCCTAACTTCAGATATAAAAATAAATCTGTCATACCCTTAAAATATTACATCTCAATCATCAACAAAACATGTTGATCAACATGCTGAACTGAACATGTCAGCAGTTAATGAGTATCTCCACTGATCAACAAGTCTTCTGTAACATGTTGATTCAGCACGTCTTAGTTAAACAAAATTGTTTTCCATCAGCAGTGAAAAACATATTAAGTGCAATATGTGTTTGGCTGACGTTGTGCAGATGCAACTAACTTCGGCCAGACATGATGTAGACAACCAGCCCATGTGTATCACTCATTGTTTTCTAGTTAGAAAAATGGAGTGGACGAAAGAAAAGACAATACAATTCATTAATGAGGTGCATGCAAGCCCATCAACTGTGATATATCCCAGAATAAGAACTTCACCAACAATTTTTTATATTTGTTGTTTTGAAACTTTCACCAAATACATTAGGCTCATGCAGGAATCTCCAATGATGACAAAACTTAAGGTTAAGCCTAATCTCAATTAAGTTGATATACCTGCTCTGAAATATGTCTCCTGTTTTGCAATTGTTGATGAAATTACAGTAAGCAAAAGATTGAAATCTTCCAGCATTCTTAGAAAGTTCTTGAAGCCATTTCTATCCTCAACTTTCAATTTAGGCGAGAGGCTATTTACATTGTTTATATTGCTTAGAAAAGGGCATGCACATGACTTTCTTCTTTTATCTTGCATCTCTTCCTTCAAACACATTGCAATCACAAAGCCTAAGTTTTCATAATTAGAACCCATGTCATAATTGATATTCACAAATGCGTATTTACTCATTGTCTCACTTGTTAATGCAGTGGATATGGAATGTTGATGAAAATTCCAGCTACACATATAAGATGTTTGAAAGGTACTTATGTTTAATGTTGAATGTTGTGTTGGTTATTGAGGCAGTGGAGACTTGCCTTTATGGGCTTTATAAAGAAACATCTGAAAAACAAAGTGCTATAAATGTGTTGTGATGTGGTAGAGGAGAGGCAGTTAGAATGTGATAGACTGACATGGGGGTGAAGATGAAAATAGTGTTCTTGTAATACATGAACATCTGCAATGAGCTGTTATTCAAAACAAAATTAAGAGGTCTTAAGTCGAGTTAAATATGTATGACATATTATATGATACAGTATAGCCTCGTTAGTGCAAACTTGCTTAAAACAAACTCACGGTTAATGCAACAAAATATATTGGTCCCAGCAGGAATACATAAGTTCTTATGGGAAGTTTTATCGGTTAACATAAATTTTGGTTAAGATGAATTACAAACTCTTTTTCACTCCTTGCATGATTAAATTTCTGTGTAACACAAACTTCCAGTGTTACAGTAGTTTTAAGTGTTAATTTTTTCTGAAATAAATGCAAGAAATGTAACTACAAAGCTAATTATATATTGTCTCATTTCTAGCGTACTGTAGGTCAGCAGCCTCGATTAGCACCTCAACAAGCAGTGTGTACGGTACAGTTAAATAAATTTGATAATGTGTGCATTAACATTTAGAAAAGTACATGGTGCCAGGTGTTCTTTAACTCATAGCCAAATCGAGTTACAATACTGAATAAAAATCTACAAACAGTAGCACGCAAAGCATGCCAAAGAGGAAACAGGCAAGCTTTAAATGTACAGGTAAAGCTTAAGATTCTAGATGAAGTGGACCGTGGTACAAAGAAAACAGAAATTGCAGAGAAGAATACAGATACCATTTCACCTACCCATAAGAAGATGTTTACAGCCTTGGGACAGTTTAGAACAATTTGCTTCAACATCCGACGTCACAGCTGAGTTTACAGATGCTTTAGTTACAATTTTATTGGTTGTGAAATTACAAGTTATTTTCATTCCTGTAAACATCAGCGAACCATGCTTTAATTTTTCCGTGAAAATAGTGTAACTTGTGAGTATTTTTACTTTTATAGTCACTTTATAGTGTTGTAAGTGTACAGTAATGTAGATACTTTAGTGTATTACACATTACTGTACTACTGTACATGTATTAATATTGAAATCTGTGTTTTTCACTTAACACAAATTTTTTCAATACAAAATCTTGAATTTTTGTCCCTTCGAATTTGTATTAATGAGGTTATACTGTATTTGTTTTATCAAACCAATACATTTTATTTTAGCTTTTATCATTGTCACAGAACACATCCCATAAATTTCTTTGTTCTCTGTATAACTCAGTTAAACATACTGATTCCATTTGGTCAGTACAACTATTTTTTTAGAATAATTTGAAGTACATAATGATTTTGAATAGCAATCAATGCCACAAGGATCCTTTGAGATTATTGCTCCCAGTCTGCTGTGATTGGAGGTTGTGTGGTACAGATGAGTGGCATATTTGTGCAAAGGTGAAATACTAGTTAAGGTCAGATTTGTCTTATTTAGCAAATTCTGCTTAGCCTCATTGACCTTATATTTTATTGAAATACACCAACAACTTCCCACATTTGTGAGTTCTGTATTGTCTACCAGCACATCCTGGAAGAAATAGGAGTGTTGAACCATCTACAATTTGGGCTATGAGCGTGAGGTGCAATTGCCTATAAAGGCAATGTTTTGCTTTGTACTCTGCAAACAACACATAGCATTTCAGCTATATCATGAAACTCTAGCTTAAATTTCTGACAGTTAGGCGACCTGTATATTTGCAGTGGTGTATCAGGTTCTCAAGGCTTTGTGAGGCTTATATCCAGCTTCCTTGTACTTCATGCATTTAATTAAAAAATCTCATTTTAATTTGTAGAAGTATTGAAGACAACTTTAAAATTACTTTTCTTCAAATTAGATGCAGAAATTATTTATAATTTAATGATAAGCATTAGACATAAAATGGTTTTACTGACATAGCACATCCCTTTTCCGGCCAAAACTTACTGCAAACTTGTTAACCTACAAATCACCAAAATATCTGTAAATATGAAAAGTACTTGTCCAAGTCATCCAAAATTCCATTTTCCATGATCATCTACATGGTGCATATTTGTGTCCAAATGTTAACATTTAAACCAAAAATACATAGGTACCTTGTGTAAATGGAAAATACCGTTTGCCCACAGAAGGCAAGTCCCTGACAGGAATTTGCTACCTTTATCTGTTTGGATATAGTGCGACAAGGACAGTGAAAGTGTGACAGAGAAAATTATTAAAAAAGGAGTAAAGCGATTCAAGTACTAGTGCCATAAACAAGAAGGTTGAGGCAGGGTGCTGGACCTGTGTCTAACCAGCAATTTGCCCCCACACCTCATTTCTCAGGGACTTTCTTTGCTGTAGGAAACTGTAAAAATATTGACTTCTCATGTGTTCTTTTCTCCCACCCCCAGAAAAGAAAAATCCAGAAAACTTGGAAAATCCATTGATAGGTGGATAATATATGTTGCAGGATACAGCTGCTATCCAAGACAATTCAGTCAGTTAAAGATGGCTAATTAATATAAAAAAATATTCATTTGGTAAATGGAGTCAGTCAAAAAATTCAGTGGCATTGAACCATGGATGTCCATTTCTTCATGTTGATGCTCTTATTGCTTGAGATACCCGTACACCCTTTAAACCATCTCATTTGATTCAGGTATCACAGGTTGTCTAGAAGTTATACTTGATACCTTCAAATAATCTCAAAGATTTGGGATATACCTCAAAGGTGGCTTGCAATGTTGCAAGTAATTTTCATTTCCTGGCTTAAGTTGGTTAGCTGAAACAGACTTAAAAAATTCTTTGCTAAAGCCAGGATTCAAAACACAGATCTTTAGCTCTTTATGCCAGTGCTCTTACTATGTGAGCTGCAATGGTGAAATGTCCAAATGTAGATCAAACCAACATTCATCTGCAGCTGTTTATTAAAATAGAGCAATTAGTATAGTATCCCTCAAGAAGTATTTGGATTGCTGCCTAATAATTTCAATCAGTTGACTTGGAATATTATACAGTGTATCCTTACTTGCTACCAAACCCGGAATTTATTTTAATAATTCCAATACTAATGAAGATATTGCAATGAATTTTGAAAATGACTTATCTCATTTTGCAAGAAATGTGATGACATAGCAGATGCTGGAAGCAGCTGCCATTTGCATCCAGGCAGGATTGGGTCATCAGACCATATTATCAGAAGTCTTCGCCAAGATAACACTTGGAACTCTGTGATGATGGTTTCTTTCAAAGTGTCTGTGGTTCACAGTTTCTTCTAATCAACTATCCCTTTTGTATGTCTCCATTAAAAAAAAAAGATCAAGTGATGTCAGGTTAGGCAAACATGGTGGTGAAAGCCCTTTTGAAATGATGTGGTTACCAAAAGAGGAATGAATTTCAACCATGCTGGTGACTGATGTGTGACATGTTACATTGTCTTGTTAGAAATATTCCATGTAAAGTTCCTAGTTATACAGTTGATTTACAAACATGTTGAATGTTTCAAGGTATTTGTTGCTATGGTTGTACTGAAGAAGGTGAGTGGTAGGATATTACGCACCAGACACCACTTTTTCTGAATAAAGAAAATGTATCAGCAGCGCCAAGGCTGATAGACCGTTTGTCTATCACCCAGGGAGCCTGAGTTCAATCCCAGAGACCCACATGTGGTATTTGTGATGGATGAAGTAGCGTAACGATGGGTTTTCTCCAGATTCCCCCACCACTCATTCCACCAACTGCTCCATTGTCACCTTTCTATTCATCCATTTTGCCTATATTTCATAAAATAGTGTTCCTCATTCTCATACCTGGTGTTGGGCTGACCACCCTCCAGGTCTTCACTCTGTCCATTCCATAGGCTTGTCTGCTACCCCACAGGCCTCTGACCCTAGGTCCTAAGGGGTGTCAGCCCTCCATAAAGGTAGGGTAATCAGATAAAGAAAAAGAATAAAATTTATCTTCATGTATCATGAGTTTTTCACTTGGCTAGACATGGCAATTTTTGATTATTTGTGTATTCTGACAGGTGAAACGACATTTCATTAGTAATCCAGTGTAGTCCTGAAAGAAGAGCTTTTGAACATTTCTGTTTCTTACGAAAGTTTGCAGAGTTATTTTAAGGGAGATGCCAGTACACTATCCTTCATATTTGTGATTGTTTCCTGTGTCTTTTTTTCTCTACTTCCAGAATGTCTGTCCAGTAAGGTTTAATATGTTTCAAGTTTCTTTGAGTAAAGCCCTATTGGTGGACGTTGGCTGTTTCCAAATCTTATTGACATACCCGTATTAAGCCTTTCTTCCAATATAATAATAAACACATGCTCTACTAGAGTATATCAATTCATTTCAAGTGCACTGAAATATATTGTACTTATTTATCTTTATAGGAAATGAACTGCATTGAGTCTGCTTTCTAATACCCTCAAATTATGAATAAACACAATCAATGATTACACATGCAACGCAGCAATCACAAATAAGCCAGCAGACAAGCACATTGTTGCTACTCCAAGTTGCACCACAACAGTAATCAATATTTGGATTCAATGGTAGGTGGGACACACTGTATAAGCAGCAGTATTATTTAGTCAAAATATGAACATTAAAATATTACTAGGAACCATTTTGATGCTTCTGTATACTTGCTTAAAGATTCTTCTGTTTTACAGCATTTGCATTTACTGATAAAAATTTTTCCTTGTGCAAATTTTATTACAACACAGGCAAACTAAACTTCTTGCAATATGCTCTCTGTGAAACTTCCATTATCTTCATGTTACTACACAAAATTGGACAATCATGGTGAAAATGACAACTTTTTGCAAAATTAAAGGTGCTAGGTATATACACTACATTAAGCTGTTAAATGCTGCATGCATTCAGTGCTTGCATCATCAGAAGACATGTTTAGTTTACTGGTGTTTTCCTTTAAACATGCCAAATTAGTTTTACATAAATATATGTGCAAATTTGTGCTGAAATAGCTGTACACCAATAGGAAAGGGTTTAATATCCTGTATGTTTCTGTGCAAAAACTAGGCAAATCAAAATGTATTTGTTAATTTCAGTATATGTACTCTCATGGACAAAAAAGTGAGTCATGTCTGGAATGCATACATACACGCGTGGCTACATACAGACAGACATATCCACTTGTTGAGTGGTGGTGTTTAAGGGCCCGTCGACAGCTAGGTCATTTGGGCCACTTGTTGAAAACTGCAAGTTATTTGGTACTTGTGAAGTTGTTCTCTGCTGTTAAGGTAGCCTGGTGTTCCAGATATGACTAATTTTGTTTTCCATGGGTGTACAGGTAAAGATGGATATTGCAGGTTTCACACTTCTAGAACCATGAATAGTTTTGAGATAACAGCATTTGAACATTTTTAAGCCATGATTTTAACAGAATATTTGGAATTGCAACACCAGCATATCTCAGGTAGCTTCTGACTGAAGTCAGTTCAAGGTATGGCAGTTTTCATTTTCTGCAGAGAACCAGGAAATGTAACTCAAAACTAATTTTTGAGCTATGGCAATGTTCTAGGGGTGTAATTTATTTTATACCTGTAGTTCATCATAGTTCTTTAATGCAGAGTCTTTATAAGTTGCTGCTCTGTTTCCCATTTGTACCACATATGAATGTGGACTTATTACTTCTTGTAATATTTATGTTTTGAAAAGACACATATAACATTAAAATACAAATCTTGATCCACTAGTTCTGCTTAGGTAATATGTGATTTTCATTTAAGAAACATATTTATCTTTTAAGTGCACAGTTTTTCTACATTTTTTAATAAAATTAAATGATGGTGCAATGGGACTCAAACTTTTGGCTTACCATGCCATTATTCTTACAATTGAGCTAGTATAATGGATGCCTCAAAATGCACGTGAACCTTCTATCATGTAATTCATGTGTTCTACTACACTATCTCCCAATGCTGTGTAATAACTGTTGATACCTGGCTTAAAATCATATCCTGCTCTCCAAAATGAAAAATAGCTGTTGATATTAATTCCATGTCTACATTATATGCATTAAGATGAAGCAATGGTAGATTCATTGGAAGGGGAAAATTGAGCACCCGCAGAAAACCTGTGCAACAGCCGCTTTTCCTGCATGGTTTTCCCTTGGAATTACATTTGTTACCTTATATGGAACCGTAATCTAGTATAGCATTCTGTTATATCAAATTATGTGCAAAGTTCAGGACATTGGTATTGCCTGCTGCTTTAATTTCCACTAAATGGAAATAACTTATAGCTTTTTTGTATATGTGTATGTGTGTGCATTTGTTTGTATGTGTGTGAACAATATTCCAAAAGCAGTTATTCACCACTGATATGTGTATAAGGAAAAACAGCATATAATATGAATATTTTGCTGTCAGACAATAGTAATTGCAACATTTTATGCAAAAGTGTGACTTGGATTCATTTTGCCCATAGTCTTCAGCATTATAACTATTCCAAATGTCATTGTAAGTTAAGTTATTGAAGTAACAGTGGGCCTTTTCTTGTACACCAACTGCTGCAGTGTTGTTTTGCATGTAAACCTGGACTGTATATTACCAAAGAGAATTGTTTAAAGCCAATGATAGGTCTGCTTTTACAGACCTTAGATTTTTAAGACAGTTGTTTTAAAGATATTTGTACATAGTAACTGTTGTATGTTGAAACACATGTGCCTGAACATATATATTTTGTGTGACTAAGTATATACATATACATATATATAGAGTAGTGTTAAATAAAATTATATTGCATACGTAGCAAATGTTTTCTTATGCTGCCTAAACTATAAGTTAGCCAGGTGCTATTAATCAGATAATATTAAATAAAAAAGAAACCATCATTATCAATAATTCTTTCATGTTTTACCCAATTATTTTAACCTGTCAATGAGGGAAATTGAAATACCTACTAATTTTATCAATGCACATTCTAGGGAACGGAATGTCGTCCAAATGGGCTTTCAATAGAGCTGGAATATTATACCAGTGGAATAATAATCATTATTTATTTTCTAACTTATAATCTGTAATGTTCACATTATTTGAACAATGTGTATGGAAGACAACATGTTATTTAAGTATAAATTAACTAAATACGAGTAAAAGCTGTGTTATAAAATAACAAGTCCAGAAAATGTTTGAGCTATTACACATATAAATTAAGATAATATCATGAAATTAATTAAATAATGAATATAATATTTCATGACTAATACCAGTACTGATAATTGTTGATGTTCTGCTTATTTAAAATGTAGTGGTGAAAATGCGAAAATAATGAGTAGCAGCTGCACAACTTTCTGTGCCCATTAATGCCTTAGGAAAACCTGGAAACCTTCAAAAAACCATTATCCAGCCAACTTATTCCAACTCTTTGGAATGATCTCATATGTTGATGTGCCAGCTGATCTCTGTAGATCTAGACTCTTTCAGCCATCCACAGGTACAACTGAGGTGCTTAGTATCAAACGCCGCCAAATCCATTCACCTAATTTTTTTGATAATTACAAAAAACTGCTCAGAATAAACTGTTATCCAAAGTAATATAACTTCAATGTTGAAATGTTAAATGAGTAATTTTATAATATAAAACACTTCTGGAATGTTTTTTAAAAATATTTCAGAAATAAATTTGAGGAAAATTGTATGTGGCGGGGTTTGATACCAAAATTGGGATTTAGTGATTTCTGAAACTGAAGAATGAAAGATTTGAAATTATTTGTAACACTAAAAGAAGTTCTATTAACAGCATAATGTAAAAATAACTTTTTCATTAATTCACTTATCTAAAATGTTAATTTTAATACCCAATAAAAGCAAGTGTCGCTTGATTACAACACAAATCAAGAAGCAGTATTAAAAATAGAACTCCTAGGTTTATAAACTTTTCTTTCATTTTACGTTAGATCTGTGTATATTTCTTCCTCATGAATTACTTCGTCTCCTTTTTCTTGAATCAGATTCTAAATCTTCTTGGTTTTCTAAACCAGAATAAAATTGAAGCAGCTCATTGTTACTCCATTCTTCTTCAAAATGTTTTGATACTTTGATACATACCAACTTAGGCAGAAATACATCTCTCTTTAAATTTTTTGGTCTAATGTGTGTCATGTTTAGATCAGTCTTAGTGACAAGCTTAGCACTACAAACTGCATTTCGATAAAAAAAACTTCACTTTCAGTTTCACCAGGGGTTTTTTCTTTAAACTACAATTGCCCGAGTTTCTTAAAACTTTTTCTGTTGCAGATTTCCAATCGAGATCAGGAATATTAATTACTGTAAATGCTGTACCATGGCTTTAGATAATACATTCATCCTCTTCAAGTTGAAGGATAGTGTTTTTACAGGTCTTTTTCAATTAAGCTGAACATCCAATCTTATTACTTTCTCTACTATGTATAGATTTCACGGAAATATGTTTTGAGTCCCCCTGAATCCAAGAAAAGCATTTCTCGAAAAGGTCTGTGCATGTCTGTCAGTCTATGGGTAGCATAACTCAAAAACGAAAAGTTGGTTAAAAACCAAACGGTAGGTATTTAAGTTTAACATCTTCTAAAGATGCGACACAAAGATTTTGAAAAATATTCCTCCACCCCTAAGTACCCTTCATGTGGAACATGTTTAAAAAATTTTGGTTTTCTCGAAAATGCCTTTAACAATTTTGATTAAGCTGCCATATGTTTAAGATTTTGTATGACAAAATGTATATTTTGAATTTTCTGGCTATAGTCCATGTAGCCTGTTTACTCTGGATGAATTTCGTATAACTGGTAAACTAAAAACACACACAATTGAACACAATGTGTCCAAATAAATTTGTTTTGTAGAGTGAGCCATTTTGGAGATATTCCTTGTTGTTTGTGTGAGTTGGAAAACGAACTTCCGCCAAATGGAACATCATTATTCATTTTTACTTTCTCTAGTATGTATAGTAAGTAGAAGTATTATATTCCACCCAAAAATTTGATGTCAAGATTTCACCGGAAATATGTTTTGAGGCCCCAGAATCAAAAAAAAAAAAAAAAAGGTTTGAATGGACTTGATAGAAAATTTTTGAAGTTAATGTAACAGTTTCAGTTCGTTTTTCAAAGACAGTATAACGAAATAGGAAACATGGTTCTCTCAATTGACATAATACATGCGTCAGGAAACTTTTATTGCAACTCGCAAAATTGTTAGAATCTGCTAAGGGCAGAAGTTTCAACTGTATCTGTGATTCAAGTCTTAATTTAGTTTCAGTTACTAATGTATCCAGGACTTCACAGAAAATCCTTAAGTACGAAGAATAGGGTTCATCTTCACAATTTCTCTTTCTAGGACTTTCTTTGCCTTCTTCATTAGCAATGCCCACAGTTTCTGACCATGTTTCTTTAAATCCTATGTTCCCAATTGTTGATCTGTTATGTTTATCTAAAGCTGTGACTAAACACTCTAAAATTGCAAAACCTGTCATATTTCAGGGGGTTTTCTCAGCTGGAAACAACAAGCATGTCCAGCAATAAAGTTTTATCTAATCCGCATGAATCAGTCACACATACTTATCATAATTGTTGATATTTAAATATCTTTTCTAAGGTATTCAAGTTGTTCTCGGGCTTCGAGCCAGGTGTAGTGATAAAGAGCCATCGACGTTTTGGGAAATTGGGAGTGTACATCTCTTCCATCATCAGGATGATGAATGACTGGCATTCTAAGGATTCTTATTCTTTCCTTTTGCTTACACTACAAGTGTGGAAGAGCTGCAGTAGCCCTTACCTGTTTTACTATCACTACCTTATTCTCATATTTCAACTGTGAGTATGGTCGTTTTACTAATTATTTTATTATCACTAGAGCCCGGATTTTTATGAAATTACATATTTTAAATCCTTCATAATATTTCAATGAGAAGTAAAAATGTTGGCGAATTACGTCATTTGGGACTCCCTTACAAATTTTTATTTTACATATTTTGCACGTTTCTACATATTTTAACGATGTTACGTAAAACGTACATGTTTTCTGGGTTTCGTTACAATTTCGTTATTTTTTAAAAAATATTGTAGTCACATTATAAACTACTGTTTTCACAAGTTTTGCTGAAAGCAACAAAAATCAATCTGCGAAATAGGATGCAAGTTCAATTAAGAATGCGATAATAACCGCCTCGCCTCGTTCTGATTGTTGTCCGTTTATATCAAAACAGATGCTGCTTGACAATTTTGACCTCCAGTGTCACGTTTCTCGTAGCGCCTTGGGCATTTACAAGAACTGGAGAAATTGTTACTATTGTCGCGGTAGTCGGCATCTTGTAATATTATAATAGCTGCGAGGAAACAAAGTGAGCCGCTGGACAACCATCAATATAGCGAGGCGATAATACTGCAGTTAGTTTCTTGCAAGTCTTAGTACAATGACACCAGTTGCGTCCTCGCTATCCTGAAAATTGAATTCATGGGTGAAATTAGATAGCACCTTTAAAATGGACGGAAAAGTAATAGTCTGTCAAGCATGCAGTAAAAGAATTCGCTGTTCCATGAAATCTCAATTGGAACAACATATCAAAAGTGTTCTTCGCATACGCAACAGAAACTACGGTCTTCTAGAAAGCAAGTCCTGTTGACACAAATCCAACAGAAACTGTCCGGAAATGATTTTTTAAAGACTTGTGCAGTGCAATGTTTGCAGCTAATATTTCGTGGCATTGACTTCAAATTCCTCAATTTCGCTCCTTTCTAAAAAAATATTGCAAGAAAGTTATTCCAGACGAATCTACTCTGAGGAAAAAGTATTTTCATGTGTGTTATGGAGAAGCATTTGCTCATATACGGAATGAAATTAGAGACTCCTGTATTTGGTTTGCCGTCGATGAAACTACAGATGACATGGGTCGGTACATACCAAATTTAGTAGTAGAAAAACTAGATTCAGAAAGTCCTAATCTGTTGCAAGGTGTTGGAACAAACAAATCATTTTACAATTGCAAGATTCGTAAATGATGGGATGAAGATTCTGTGGCCAGAGGGTGTGTGTGAGGAAAAGGTTTAGATGCCGCAGCGTATACGAGTAAAGCTGCTACTGCCCTTAAGGTTTTCTGCTCGAATGTACCTGCTTGGCCCCTGCATTGCAACGTGTTGCTGAAGTAGTAACAAGTAATTTCCCCTGTGTGAATAAGTTGATATCAGCAACAAAAAAGGTTTTCGTGAAAGCAGCGCACAGAATTCAGTGCTATAAAAATCATCTCCAACCTGTCCCTTTGTACTTACAAGATAGGGTGAAGCTGTGAACTTTTATTGTAAACATTTTGAAGGAGTTCAGTCAGTGGTGAACATGTTCTCTTCAGAAGTAGCTGTTTCCATACGTGAATCTCAGTACTACTTTAAAGATCCGAAAGTAGCATGCTCCTGTACTTACATCAAAAGTAACTTTGGCTGGTTGCCTAGCACCATCAAGACATCAGGTCCCCTTCTTCACGAATCTATGGATTTAATGGAACGTGCATCACAGAAGCTTAGTGTAGTTGCAGAAAGGAAGGTAGGTGAAGAATTCAAAGTTGTGCTAAGCAGGTACTCTACGCTTGTGTCCGTGTCTAAACTGCTAAATGGTGACTGTCGATTTATCAAAAACATTTCTCTGCAAATCAGTTTCCTATACTAAAATATGCTCCTATTACTTCGTCTAGCGTTGGGAGAAGCTTATCTGCTTAAAAGAACATTTTATCCGGTAGGAGACAAACAATGACCCCTGAAAATATGGAGAAGTATGTCAAGATGTATAAAACTGAAAATGCATCTTGATTATAAAATTTAATTATTTTGAATTCATTGTTTCACTCATTAATAAATTGGTTCAGTATTTCAACATTGCTTCAACATTATTTAAGTAAAATAAATATGTGAAATGAGTAAGTTTAATAAACATAATCCAAAACACATATTTTTATTTCGTGATTACCTACTTGAAAATAAATTTTAGGTAAATTCTGCATAAAAAAAACATAATGAATTCTATATTTAGTACATTTTAACTCGTTTTAATTAATATATGTACTTACAGACCCATCAAATTACAAAATTCTGGGTAATTTGCAGTCTGCATTTAGATTTGAGGTTGTAATCTTAGCATTTAGATTGCTACATAATTTTACATATTTTGTTGATATTACATATTTCATTACATATTTTGATGTGTTTTATTACATAAATATGTACATATTTTGCACCTTGATATTACATAAAAATCCGGGCTTTAATTATCACATTATTCATCTTTTTCGACGAATTAGTACTAGCAACTGTCTTGGTACACTATGCACTATGAAGTAAGTAATGCTAATACAGCTGTTGTGGACCGTAACAATCGCACAATATTTAGGACTGGCAACTGTCTTGGTACACTATACACTATGAATTAAGTAATGCTAGTATAGCTGTTGAGGACCGTAACAATCGCACAACATTAAAAACAGAGCGTTCATGCCAAATCCAAGCCAGTCGGGTTCACACGGCACATTTTGAGACCTCGTGTGAGCATAGCGACACGGGATTCCGAAGCCTTGGCATGCTTAGTCCTTCATTCCGCCACCTCACCCCCTCCTTGCCCGTATCGTACTGAAGGCTGCGGCAGCAAGCATCCGAAGTCCTGTTCTCCCCTTTGTTCAGTGGTAGAGAACGAGACATGTTCCATCGGACGCGCTAATTCTTCATGAGGGAAACTGGCTAGTATTGCAATTAATATTACTTAATAATTTATGGTTTCCTTTAGTCACGAGCTTCGGTGATAGCTTTGATAGCCCAGAATATACGCCTATGCTTATAGTATATTTCATCCTTCCTGACATCCCATCAGACACCATCACTCTGGAGTACGAAATGAAAACATCGATGTTTTGTACATTAGACAACCGGTTTCCATACCTCAGCAGAGTGGGGCTGACCCTTCTGATACCTGGGATAACGGCCAGGATGCTAATGCCGCTAACTATAAGCATTATCTTAGATTTCTCTCTTACACCAAAGCAGTTTCCAAACCTTTCGAGAGTAGGTTATGTATGCCTAAATCCCTGTTTCCCCTCCCACATCTGACAATTTTTGGCGCTCAAGACCTGCTCCTTCCTGTACTCCTCCACCAGCTGATACCATGCTTCGGTGGTTTCATTCCTTTCGGGACCTCATTCCTCTCCTATAAGGCGTACGGTATTAGAAGGCACATGAGGCGGAGCTCGAGGGGGCTTGCCTAGAGCGACTGTCCTATCACAGTCGTGCAGCGTTGTCTAGTTCGGAACGCACAGCACAAGCGTGAGCAACAGAGATTTCTCTTTTTCATGCGCCCAAAATTATTACTGGAAATTCGACATTCTAATATGACTTGGTGTATGCGGCGAGAATTTTTGAAGCAGCCTGTACAAAGGTCATTTTTCTACGACGTATAGTTCTCGAGTTATCGCTTCGAGAATAAACAACTGACTCCCGTGTTTATGCTCATGTATGCAACTTCCAATCTTGTCTGGGTGTTTTATTCCTTTTCATTACGCAGTTATGGCGTAAAACATCGTGAGGCTGTTGCATTGGGCGCCGATTTATGATGCTGTCCGTTGTAACTGAGTCATCCCTCTCAGTACCTCACAATTTACGTAGAATGGAAGGGTGATATCGATGTTTTCCTTGTGCCGCTATTGCATGTGGACTCTTATCTATATCAGGATGTGAGACGTCTTGGTATATTTCTTTTAGGAAAACACATGAATGCGTATTTTAATATATTTATTTTCAAAACTATCTAAGTTCACTCGCTACCGGGTTTACATGTGTACAAGAAGGTGTTTGCATTAGCACGCCGAAAAAAATGTTTATTCTACCCTGTCTCCTCACACAATATCTCTTCAGCGACGTCCAAGTGAGTCGTGTCTCTTTCAACTGTTATGTTTGCTTACCTGGCAAATGCACCCCTTTGTTCAGAAGTCATTCACCTAACCGAGACTGTGTGCTAATGGCCTGGGGTGAAACAGTTCTACCCTCATTTTGTATGACAGCTTCAGTCGTTAGGAACTGCGTATATTTAGTTCATAAATTAACTGACCACTGATCACTGCAGTTGCGTGCGAATTCTTTAGTTCGGTTCAAATTGTTCAAATTGTGCTTTGTGTAACTGTGACAATAAGCAGAAAATTCACAAGTTTACATTGTGCTTAGTGAAGTGTTAAGAATGTCACTTTCAAAACCTGGTACCTGTGGCGTTGGTACTAAGGGTAAGGTACTGCGCTCTCAGGCCAGAAATATTATTTTTAAGCTGTACAGTTTTTTAAGGAATTGGCATCTGGGAAGTGCGTGACCGGATCAATTTTTCACAAAGCCGGGATCTCACAGCCAGAGCGTGCAATGTGAGTGTGCATACTGTATCGCGTATTGTGAAACAGGGCAAAACTTTTAGCCCGGAAATTGGTGAAGCTTTATTTAAATCTCCACGTAAGCATGCCAGAAAACAAAAAACAGTTTCCAATTTAGATGATTTTGAAAAAGACGTACTTCGCCGCATAATATATGAAATGTATGACAATGGTGAATACCCCACCATTAAAATGCTGGTTCATGTTATGAGGGAAAAAATAGACTATATGGGTTCCTCCACTTGAATGGGATTAATACTTAAGAATTTGAGCTTCAAATACAGAAAAACTAAAGATGGCCGTAAATTCTTACTCGAAAGAAGTGATATAGTTGCCGCAAGAATACAATTTTTAAGAACTACGCACATGCTTAGGGTGTCTGGAGATTCGCGCCCCATTTTTTATACTGATGAGACGTGGGTAAATCAGAACCATTGCAAACAAAACATATGGCAAGATTCGACGGAAAGAGGCGGTCTCAAGATACCTGTAGAGAGAGGGAACAGACTTATAATTTGCCAGGCAGGTTTTGCACAAACAGGATTCATTTCCGAAAGCAAATGGGTTTTCCGTTCCAGACCAGGGAATAAAAATGTTGACTACCATTCTGAAATGAATGCAGATTCCTACACAGATTGGTTCACAAACAAATTCATATATTTTTTAGAAGAGGGATCCATCATTATTATGGATAATGCAAGCTGCCATTCTAAACTCTTAGATAAACCTCCCTCTACTAATTCCAAAAAACAACATATTCAGGACTAGCTGGCACATAATAAAATAGTATTCCATCCTTCTGAAACTAGGGCAGAATTATTACAAAAAGTAAATCAACATAAAACCCAAGAAAAGAGGTACCACCTGGATCAAACTGCATTAGAAAACGGGCACCAAATTATTCGTTTACCTCCTTATCACTGCCAATACAACCCCATAGAATTAATTTGGGCTAAGTTAAAGGGGGAAGTTGCTAAAGAAATCATCACTTTTCGTCTCGCGGACGTTGAAAAGCTTATGCATGCTGCACTTGACAGAGTCACAAAAGAAGACTGGGGTAGTCGTGTTGCGCACTGTGAGAAACTGCAAGAAGATTTCCATAAGGAAGTGACTCGAGATAATGCAGTACAGAGTCTACTTATAAATCTTCGAGAATCTGATTCCGAATTAAGTGAGGACGAGGAAGAAGACGACGAGGAGGAAGATGAGGATGACGAGCTAGTAATCCCTTTACAATAAGTCGCTTTAAAAAATTCAGGTATGTTATTTTCAGTAAATAAGAACGTTAATATTGAGTGTTACAGTTTATGTTGTCATCATCATTATCCTTTGCTGCGTAAGTTTACGTTCTGACAATTTGTGACACGACGAATGTTACTTTCCCTCCCCACGCTCTTTGGCGCAACACTTGGCAGCAGCGCAGCCACCGTGTGGACGCATTGGCTCAGCGCATGTGCCTTCTAAAACCGTACAATTTGCTACATTGCAGGAGACATTCACCGAGATCCAACAGACTCCAGACATCATCAGTAAGGACGTCTTACTATTTGATGGTTTTTTCTCTCTATTCATTAGGCGTAATAGCTAGTAACCTTCCTCATCATCCATTAAGTCTTCTGTCTTGGAATGCTCCTGGCCTTTCAAACAAAGTACAAGAATATCAAACATTTCTTCACACTGAAAGTATAGATAGCCTACCTCTAGCGTGTCTGCCTCGCATCCAAGACATCCCAAGTTCAAATCTCGGTTAGGGTGAGTTATCCGGATGAGTCTTTTTCCCCGAGGCTTTCCCTTATCCCGAGAAAACGAATGCCGATGTCGGGTAACTTTTAGCTCTATGGACCTCGGACTCTTTTGAGCATCGTTTCACTCATTTCATTCATTCATCGTCCGATATGACATCACGTTGGAAGACGTAAATATAAAAAACACTGAAGCTATTGACGCATTGTGCAAGAGACACATCCACGTCAGATTGGGAGGATTCCACATTACACATCCTAATTATAATTCTCATTCTACTCAATCAATTGTAGGCGCGTGCGTTTACATTAAATCACACACCCCTCCCGTTTGTGTTGTAATTCCAGTTGCGCCCGGTCCAGAACAATGGTTTTTAAGTGTGCTTAAAAACGATAGCTCCATATCAGTAGATTCACTGGCATGTAAAAGAACTCCTGCGGGACAAAATTCCGGCACATCGACGAGGCTGATGTGACGCTATCAATTGACAGTGTCGTTAAGCAACAAAGTCATTTTCATTTCACCCATTTCCAGGTGCGCCAAGGTCAATTACACCGCATTTAAGGTACTTGTACGGGGTTAGGAGATCACCAATGAATCACGTTGTCGTTTTGTGGGTTTAAGGGCGCTCAACTTCCAGGTCATCAGCGCCCTTAAAAGATTCGTGGCAATAGTCAGATATAAATTTCACTCAAAAATAAAAATACTAGCAACAAGGAAAATATACACAAAAAGGTAAAAAACAGTGGCAATAGCCAGATATGAAACAAGGTGGAAAATATGTCAAAAAGCATAAAAAGAGATATCTAAAATTTTAAATCCTCAAATTGATATTGCACTCCGCTAAAAAATTAAAAACTCTATCAACCGCTGTTTTGTCGTCCGCTAGGACCTCTGCAAGTCTGGCAGGCAGCTGCAGAGAATCCCGAAGGTGCGCTAGAGAGCAACACTCCAGCAGCACGTGGCGAACCGACAAAAGGTTGTCACACAGCGGACATATAGGTGCAGGGTCCCTTTTAAATAGGTAACCATGCGAAAAATTACAGTGCCCTATTCTTAAACGAGTCAAACTCACCTCCTCGCGGCGAGATATACCCAGTTCATCGGAAGATCTTTAACTTCTCTAAGCTTATTACCGCGGAGAGCTGACCACTCCGTGCCAGGACGATAGCACCGCTCTCCGCAATTCGAGCCTAAAGTCTTCCGAAGTAACACGTGAGATGGTAATACTGGGTTCTGTAGTTGCCGTCTTTGCTGCCAAATCTGCCATTTCATTCCCCGGCAAACTTACGTGACCAGGAATCCATGCACACACCACGTCAACGCCAGAAGCGTGTAAAACTTGGAGGGCATCCTGGATACGTTGTACAATAGGGTGGTGGTTGTACAGCTCACAAAGCTCTGAAGTGCACTAAGGGGATCGCTCAAAATCGGGCAGTCACCTAATTTACGACGGGGCACATACAAAACGGCTCGGTAAATTGCATAAAGCTCTGCAGTAAAACTGGAAGTGCTATTTGGAAAACCGAATGTGTGTGGTTCGGTTCCATAAACGCAAGCACATCCAACACCGTTGGTGCTCTTTGACCCATCGGTGTAAATACATCGACGGTCAGTGTAGCTGACAAAAATTCTAAAAATCACGTTCCTAATTGAAATAGGCATCGTGGACTTCCGGTGTACGGTCATCCCAAGATCTACGTGGAGCGTGCCAGATAGCCAAGGGGGATAAAGTCTATCGCCCTTGGCGAACATCCTAGGCAGTTCCACTCCAAGCTTCCCTAGAAGATCTTGGAAACGAAACCCCGCAGGCTTAGGACTAAGGGTGCTATTCCTATACCGTTCTCTTAGCGTAGTGGTGGAAAAAGAAGCGAACGTTGGGTGCTTAGGCACACATCTAAGCGCACAACCATAATTTGCCAAGAGAATCTTCGATATTGCAGAGGAGGTTCTGCGGACTCGACATAAAGGCTAACCACTGGGCTTGCTGGAAAAACTATTGCAATGCGGATGCCCCTATTGTGGAACACGTCAAATCTTCTCAGCACAGATGGTCGTGCTGACGAATAAACAATACATCCATAGTCCAGTTTGGATCGGATGAGTGCGCGATACATTCGCAACAAAATTATCCGATCCGCTCCCCACGATTTGCCATTTGGTACTCGCATGATATTTAGGGAACGGTCACATCGTGCTTTTAGCTGTGCAATATGCGACGACCAACTAAGCTCCCTGTCCAAGATCAAACCGAGGAAGTGCGTCTCAGCTGCGAAGTGAAGTAAATCTGGACCGAAATGGAGCGAAGGTGGCACTCGTCTCCTACGACGCCAGAAATTAACGCAGAATGACTTATCAGTAGAGAAATGGAAGCCGTTTTTGGAGCTCCATTCTCTGAGGTTGTCCAAACATTGCTGTAGGCGCCAATGTAAGGATGCTGTGCGCTGAGAAGTGCAATAGACAGTGAAGTCGTCTACGAACAGGCATGACGAAACTCCAGGTGGAACACATTTCCAGATGGAGTTAATTGCTATAGCAAAGAGCGTGCTCGAAGACGTGCTCTTAGGGGTTTCCAACGTCACCCTACGTTAGATAATCTAATCCAATACAAGGGGGACGCGCATTTGCTCACCCTAGGGTCTCACCTCCCAATGTATAGGCAGAGGGACCCATTCGCCTTCAGGAGTGCATCAGCTCATGCAATGGCCCCTCCCAGGGACTGACGTTTATCAGCGGATACGAACACACATCCTACATGATAACCAGGGGCGGAGACTTACGCGGTTACCCAGTCACCCCTTGCGTCTCCTTTCTCCTAAAGTCGAGTTCTGACCACTCTGTAGCGCAGTTGGTAGTGCGCATGCCTCTGGCGCGGAGGGCCCGGGTTCGATCCCCGGTACCAGCATGGGGACTTCATCCACTGTGGGAGGTCTGGTACGGGATGCACTCAGCCTGGTTAGCCCCGGTGGGACCAACTGAGGAGCTACTTGATGGAAAAGTGGCGGTTCCAGGTCGTAAAGACAGCATAACTGGCCGGGAGGGATCGGGACGTACCACTCTCCAGTACTGCACCCCACCAATGACGCCTGTAGTGGGCCGAGGTGGGGGACGCAGCGGCTGGGCTCTTCATGGGCTGTTGTGCCGGGACTTAGTCGAGTTCTGCATTTAACATTCGGCAGGAAAAGCTTAATTAGAAACATTAACGGCTATTCTAAGTGATATGTGAAATATGCAACCTCGGTTCTCAACTCTGTAAATCGAAAGCCATTCTAACAGGGAACATAGATCCAAAGCTTCAACTTTATTTTTCATATAATGCAATTTTTATGTGGCAAAGGTTCTCAAGCATTCTATCTCACAGCAGTCTCGAAGTATCTTAATTTGGTGCGACTATATATAGTGGTCCGTAAATGGGCATACCCCGTTTATTTTGAATATTATATTAGATGTGATTGCAAGTTATGCGCAGGCTTAAGAGTTATAAACATCATCCATGTCGTATAACAGAGCTGAGTTCTGCACCATATTCTCGCGGATGTTTTACGGAGATACTCCGGAGTCACGAGGATTAAGGCGTGTTCCACAGCTGCTTGTAATAACTGTGTTGTGTGATATCGAGTGTTTCTTAATTGTTCCTTTATGAAACCCCGAGAACATTGTCTAGTGTCGTCAGATCGGGACTTGTTGGAGCCCAGGGAAAGGGAGCTGGTGAGCTGCAGAACTTCTTCCAATCCACCGGCCAGGAAAGGTGTTTTTCAGGCAATAGCGCACGTGAACCGCGAAGTGTGGAAGTACTTTATCCTGTTGTAAGACAACAGTGTATTCGATACCATTTTCTTGTAGTTTTTCTGCGTTCGCAGAAGAAAGGCCAAACTGCAACAACTACTCGTATATGGACTTTGGTCACACATGGTTGATTATGACTCCAACTTACCGGACACCAAGGTTAACAAACAGAAAACCAATGAGTGGAACATGGCCAGCAATGTTGCCAACATGTATCACATAAAATAAACTTCCCACCACCGTCAAACAAACAATGTAAGGGTGGAGGTACACCCACTTCCAGACCACCTGTATTTACCATTGTACATAACAGCGAACCTATTAGTATCACTGTACATATTACCCTGTTCAAAACAAAACTATCAGCCCACTTGTGAATCAGAATTTGCCGAACATTTTAACTTGCATATTATGACTAACTGAAACTATTAACAGTGAAGCAATACTTTATCTTGGTTTTCAAGTATAAAAATTACTTATGATGTTTTAATTATTTAATACCGATTCTATGAGTTTCACAACAGTATCCTAAAGTTCTGTTGTTATTAATATTTTTTTCTTGTGACGATGAAAGTCTCTTGTCACTTGCCATTCAAATGTTACTGTTGTTACATCAAGGTGTCATAATAGTACATATTACATTACAAAAAATTGATTTAATGGATAATATACGCGTACAAGAGTTACTATTTAATGTAGGAAACTTCCTGCCGGTTAGAGAGTTTTGGTGAAACTGGAGGTGGAGCCGGCTTCAGGATGGATGACACTTGTTCCTTGTCTTTCTTCTTCACATATGCAGTGTCCCTTCTGTTCCAGCAGGGATATAGTGAAGAATTATTGCGAACATCTTGTCTGATTTTCCAGAAGCCCTTTTTGTTTTCTTGGCTAAAGCATCATACATAAATCAAAAGGATATAATATGGACAAGCAACTTATACATGAATGAGTAAATTATTAACGTAAAATAACGCAATACTTTGCATTAAATAGCAAGAGAAGGATTAATTCGTTTAAAAAGTTTCATCACCATTAACCTTCACATTATTTCTATGAGTATTTAACAACTATACTAGCTAATCTCCATGATTTTGTTATTCCATATTATTTTGCAGACCATAGTAGAACTTAAAACATAAGTCGTAACTGGAAATGTGTAATTACGACTAAGAATCTTTATTTCTTGCTCTAGATATAAGACACTACCTAAAATATATATTCGAATAAACAAACTTCTTTCAAAAGTTGTTTACAGTTTATCCTCATTTTAAGCAACTGGAACAAAACGAACTTAACTACCGGTCTAGTGTACTGATGTTATTCAGAGTTATAATAAACATATTCCTAGTTGAAGTAGTCGACATTTAAACCTTCTTGGAGAAAGATGTTCTGACGTGGTCTCTGCAATCAGCATGAAACATTTCCGAAAGAACTGATTCCTAAGAAACTTGTCTTCTCGATAGGTGTCCAAGCTCTGATAGTACACGTGCCCAAGTACTTTTATATTTATAATGTTCGTGCAATTCAGGTCAACGATTATTAAAATACAAGATCTTGAAGCATGGAGCACATAATGTTATTCCCCTACCAACTAATGCACAGTTCCTTTGTAATTTTAAAAGTTTGAGGCCATTTTTGTTTCAAAGGGCATTGTCCGGTGGTTATTAGTGATCCTCTTATTAAAAAACGTGGAGAAATCACATCCGTTTTAAGAAATACCAACCCAGAATTTTATTTATGATCCTACTTACTGCGCATCGCTTTGAAGTCTCAGTGCATTACTGACCGCTCTGTAGCGTTACTGCTTTCAAAGGTTAGTGTGTGGCAGATGTTTACTGCCGTTACATTTTGTAGAAATTTCGTTAGTTTCCAGTTTGCAGATATTCGCTCACATTGTACTGTCAGTTTTAGTGGGAGGCTTGAAGAATAGAATTAATTCTGTGATTTTTATAAATGATAATTATGGCTTCTAAATGTATTGGCAAGAAAATAATAGGTTCAGATGAAGGTAGATCATTTCAAATAAAGTGGAAAAGGCAGTAATTTTTACAAGTAAACAAGAAAGCAGTCTGCTTAATTTGGAGTGAAACAGTTTCAGCGTTTAGGGATATAGCAAAAACCATTTTCAGACGGCGAGCTCGCTAAAGAATAGACTAAGAGTGTTACAAATACTATGTCCTAACAAACTATCTGGTGTAACAACAGGCGGAGCTCCTACATTTGCAGGAAAGCAGAAGGGTTGGTTAAATTACAGCAAGCAGAGGCAGCTAAAGTAGGAAACATTTCAGTAATGTATGTAATATCAAGTAAGTAATATTAAGTCTGCTTAATTTGCAGTGAAACAGTTTCAGTGTTTACGAATATAGCAAAAGCCATTTTCAGACGGCGAGCTCGCTAAAGAATGCACTAAGAGTGTTACAAATACTATGTCCTAACAAACTATCTGGTGTAACAACAGGCGGAGCTCCTACATTTGCAGGAAAGCAGAAGGGTTGGTTAAATTACAGCAAGCAGAGGCAGCCAAAGTAGAGAACATTTCAGTAATGTATGTAATATCATTTGAGAGGTACAACTGGAACTTAAAAATTCAATGCCACAACTGTTCAGTTCTACCTCTCAAACTTTGCCCACACACGGCTTTTGTGTTTAAAAACACCAACAGTAAGTTTGTTGGCTTAAATAAATAATAATGTAATATCATTGTTTAATACACCAGGAAACCTTTGCGCTATATCCCTAAATTTAGATAGTGTTTTGAAAGTCATAGAAGTAGTGAATTTCATTCGTTCACAGGGTTTGTGACAGAGAATTTCAAAATTTCTAACAAAATATCGATTCAGAATTAGAAGATATTGTTTATTATACTGAAATAAGACGGATGAGGCATGGCAAAATTTTGAAGCGAGTGTTAGATTTCAAAACAAAATACAAACATTTATGGAGAAGGAATAACGAGAGTGGCTCTTTTCCAAAAAAGGCTGAACAAGCCTGGCCTAAAATGACCTAAAATGGCTGTTTTTTTCATTTCTGTTGCTAAACAAGAAATTTTTAAAAGTTATTTCAAAAGAATTTAAAGTACCTACATAATTGATATTATAGTTTGCTTACAATTATTATTGACCACCTCCGTAGCGTAGTTAGTAGCGCGCTTGCCTCTGGTCCCGGGGGGGGGGACCAATTTAGGAGCTACTTGATGGAAGAGTAGCGGCCCCAGGTTGAGAAGGCCGTAGAACTGGCCGGGAGGGCTTGGGCACTGACCACGTCCCACCCTCCATTACTGCACCCAACCAATAACCCCTGTAGTGAGCAGAGATGGGGAACGCAGCGGTTGGGCGGTAAGCCTTGGTCCCCCTATGGGGTCCCACACACGGAATGACACCACGCCTGCAGGTGAATATGTGTCCACAGTGAAAAGTTGGCTATTTATAGCTGGTAACTAGCGGTTTAGTGCCGGGATTACGATGAACTTTACTTCACGTGACTTGATGCGACGGGACATAACGTGAAGTAAGAGACTGAAAGCGTGCACTATTAGGATCCACTTAATGTAATGGGATGATTATGAATAGTTATTCTTCCGCTTGGCAGATATGGCGGACGTTCGAGTATCAGAGGTTATGTTTCCCAAAAATGTAAAGTAAGAGAATACCCAAAATATGAAGTAAAAACATTTTTAAACGGCGAATAAAGTACTTTAGCAGCTAAACAAAAGAAACAGAGAAAGTTTTGATGAGAGAACCACAATTTATTCCTGCATGGCACTACTCGCCGATTGTTTCAAATAGTCATGTGACCTACAAACTTGACGTAACGTGAAGGAAAAGCTTGGCATTGTTTATGTCAAATGGCATAATCATAATGTCATAATCGTCGAATTTGTTTGTATAGCTTTGAGAATGAGTTGGAGTAAACGTGAAACTTTGGTCAGCTTTGCACCAATGAACTTTCAATATTACTAAGATAAGTGAAGTTTTTAGTTTCTAATTTGTTCTTACTTTAGAATACGTATGTCATTTTAATCAAAATCATTAGAGCCATTTTCAAGAAAATCAAAGTTTTTGATACATTTTCCATGTAAAGGGTAGTTTAGGTGGAGGAATTATCTTCAAAATCTTTCTGTCCATTCGTTGAAATATATTAAACTTAGATACTAACTTTGGTTTTTAACCACACACACACACAAACACACGCGCGCGCACATGAGAATGCGGACTAACTTGGTGTTACAGTGCCTATTTGGACAACCAGATATAGTAGTGAAAATTAAACAAGGAAGAATAAGGTGGATTGGCCATGTGCAGAGAATGCCGGAAACTAGTGTACTCGTAGTTACGAAGATATTCACAGGAAAGCTTGATGGAAGAAGGAGAAGAAGTCCCAGGAAAAGATGGGTAGACGATGTGTAAGATGACTTGAGACAGTTGTGGGTCAAAGGCTGGAGAAGAAAAGCAGAGGACGAATAGAATGAAGTAAGGTGGTTAAGGAAGCCAAAGGCATACATGGCCTGTAGTGCCGAATATCATCATATACACGCACACCCACACGATCCTTTTTCTAAAAATCTCTTTTTGTTCAGTGGGGGCCTCAAAACATATATTTCCGGTGAAATTCGACATCGAATTTTTGGGTGGAATTCAATACATCCTCTACTTACTGTACGTAGTAGAGAAAGTAAAAAGAGTATTTAGAAAAAGTCCTGTGTGTGAAAGCATAACTCAAAAATGAAGGGTTGGTTAAACACCAAACTTAGTAATTATTATTTATTTATGCCAACAAACTTACTGTTGGTGTTTTTAAACACACAAGCCGTGTGTGGGCAAAGTTTGAGAGGTTGTGGCATTGAATTTTTAAGTTCCAGTTCTACCTCTCATACAGCACTTCTTCACACCACTAATACTCTGGTCAAACTCACAAAATTCTTATTGGAAGACATGAAATTCGAATATGTGCTTCTAGGAAAATTTCAGACAGATCACCTGAAAGCTCGTTTTGGTCAATATAGGCAAATGAGCGGAGGAAATTACAATATTTCAGTAATGCAAATTTTGGAGTCAGAAAGGAAGTTGAAGCTTATGAGTCTTGTGAAGCTGCATTCCTCAAAAGGTGGCGAATTTAAAATTAAAGATATAACGCATGTCACTTCAATAGAAAGTCATATGGAAGAGGAAACAGAGAAACATGGTTTTGATACATTTGAAAACATAATTTATGAATATAGGAACGTCTACATAAGTGAGCAGAATAAAATGACCCTAATATATATTGTAGAATATGCAGCTAACAGTGTTATGCGTAATTTGAAGTGTGAAAACTGTAGGAACAATTTATGCTCTGAACGCAGAATGGATTTTGATGTTCAAAATTCTGAAGTTAGTGCTTATTTAAGGGTAATCGATAGGGGAGGGCTGAAGTGGCCTCACAGTTCACCTATGATATAACAGCATGCATCTTCAGTATATTTCAGTGCTTAATTTCTGAGACATATGAAAAAGAATTTCTTAAAGTAGAAAACCAGAGAAACTTAATTCTACATTTAGGTGCTGAGACATGTGACAATAATATCAGTGTTGACTGTAATGCTAGTGATTGCGAATTACCGGGTGTTATTTTGACGAGGAAAATAATAAAAGTAATAACCAACATCCTCTTGAAAAACTACTGCATTATTAAACAAGACAGTTTGGTATTATCTACAGGCAAAAAAAAAAAAAAAAAAAAAAAAAAAAAAAAAAAAAAAAAAAAAAAAAAAAAAAGAAGGAAACTGGAGATATATTCGCATTGAGAAGGTAAGAAGCATGCTCTGCCATTAACAACTATGCAAAGCATGTTTTCCACTAATATACTAAGACACAATAGCTTTTAGTACGAAATGTGAAAATATAAATGAATGCAAGCTTCTTCCAGCGCAGAAATGCTGTAAAACCTGTGATTATTCCGTATGAATTGCTTGGAACGTCAGCCTCGCGTTGTGACGTCACGAATTGCATGTTCAGGACTGTTACTTAGAGATAGCCTTGCATGAACATCTATAAGTATGAATCAACAAGAAGAGTGAGTGAGTGAGTGAGTGAGTGAGTGAGGGAGTGAGTAGTGTCTAGGGGTCCGTTGACAGCTAGGTCACTAGGGCCCGCAAATAAGAAGGTTTGAGGAATTTCTTAGGGAAGCAAACTACTCGTATGTCCTGTAAAGTTTTACACCCAGCAGCTCTTCTTAACTTTTAGGGAGGATGAATACAGTGATCGAAGTAAATGGTTTCGTTACCACACGAGTGTTGCATGGAAATACATATTTATCATTCTCAAATTCTTAATTATTGCGGCTCACATTTGGAGTTCTAAATTTCATTCTTCTATACTATTAATAATTGTTTTCGGCAGCATACCTTTTGTTGTGTTGGTGTTCATTTTTACGCTAGTTAATGTTTTAAGGAATTTTAATATTCCATTCATAGTAGCTCCACGTACATTTGTTTTCATTAAATTGCCATTTACTACTTTTTCTTTTTTGATGAATTTAATATTTGAATACATGATTCCTGTTTACCTACTGAAATACATAGAGTATTATGATGAATCACCTTGATGGTTAAACAGTACCGTTTGCGAGTTTATATGATATGCAACAAAATAAACCTTAGTTGTTGGATAGGTATATGCAAACCTATAACTTAAACGTGCAATCTACATAGTTGTTCAAGGAAACATACACATTCCAAATATAATACGGATATAATTAATGGTATTAAAATTACTCTTGAAGGCTATCAATGTAGAAAACAGAAGTTTTAGTAATGTAAATAATACGTAAACAAGATTATCACCTTTCATCAAGTCCAAGTTCTTCGGGCATCTGACGGCGCTTTCTGCGGATGTCTTGGTCCAGCTCATCTCTATCCCTGTCATTAGAGAAGGAATTATTCTTACATTAATAGCTAAGTAAACAAATAAAGCATGTGTAAAATAGTGTAAAATACACTTAGTCGGAGCCATCCCATTCGGTACTAGCACAGTTAACATACATGGAGCGTTTTAATACAAGATACCATTAAATAACCCATTTTCAGAGAGTGATCAAAAATTAGTTCCTTGAAAGAGTAAGAGAACGTAAAGCTGATGTTTATAAGTGTTAATGTGTTATTAATAAGGAAATTCTACACAGTTTCAAACTGACTGATAACACAAAATAATAATATGTTAAAAAATCAAATTCTACACTTGTTACATAACATTCGATCAATATTACTATTCACACCGAATTGAATGCCGCTCCTATGTGCATGTGCATAAACAATTCGTTAGTCATTAAAAGCAGTTAAGCTATTTTGATAGCCTGTTTTAATCGTGTGTTCCATTTTAGAAGTCCGCCCTTTTGAGCTTTCTATTTTTCCAGTTTAATATATGAAAATGTACAGTTCAGCGCAAATATTTTTGTTCCGGAAGTCCCCACATGGTCTACGGAGTTCGAGGTCTTCAAGGGAATATCGTCACATTAAGCTATGATTTGATCTGTCTGTTAGATCTGTCCGTTATCTCCAATGGTAGATGACAAGGAGGAGGCGATGGAAGAGGTGACCTTCCGCTTTTACAGAAAACTCCGAACGACTTGGACTTTGGAAATGCTTCTTCCCATTAGCTGGTCAGAGTTGAAGGCCTGGATAGAGACGTTTTAAAATTGCCATCATGTAATCGTAAATCGAACCACATAGCTTCAATACGTATTCGAAATCATTGAGATACTCCAGTGCTACATTGAAGCAGAAGTGTAAAAGAGTGGTGAAATTGCAGAGAATAAGAGGATAAAAAAAAGCATACCATAACAATACTGGTTTTCGCTACTTTCTAGTAATCATTTTATTACTATTGAATGCAATAGTCCATAAATACCAAAGAAAGATACAAATGTCGAAAACTCACGCCAGTGAAAGGAAGATTACTGTTACCTAATGTTTCTTTGATACTCACGATGTCTTTACGTTTCTTAAGACAGAAATAACAACAGTTAAATGCATATAGCAACTCTAATACAGATATGAGTTGTTAGGAAAACAGTTAAATATAACCCAACCTTCAATTTAAGCGTTGCACGCTCCTAAAATGTTCCAATAAAAGTAAAAAACACATTGCACTGATAAACTTTTCCTGTGGGCTGTTTCATAATTCGATTAGTAGACATAATGCTGGACTTACAATGGAGCGACACTGGCGACGCGAAACAATTCACAAAGAGACGTTCAGCACAAGCACAACAAAATCGTGCAACAAAAATTGAATAGGAGTTAACTTTTACCAGGTGATATGGGGTATCCACGATATGGGTTATGCGTTCTTGTTAAGAAGGCATTGACCATCTTAGAAGTGCATTGGTTTTCAGGAGAAATACTAATACACTGAGTTGTATGAACCGAGTTCAAGTGCGTACAAAAATACTGCGAAAGGTAAGCGCTTTTGTCCGAGGTTGGTACGTTAATGTCAAATTGTGTCGCTTCATTACTTTCACTAGATATGAGATGCAATATCTTGCCACGTGTCGCATATGTCGCAATGTCAGTATCGCTCCAATATGAGTTGGTATTATTAGGGGAACTTACAGATTACAGGTTACAATTTACAGGATTTGATCATTTTAGTTCCTATATTAATAATTTTAATAAATGCCAATAAAAAAATTCAACAGCCTATAAGTGTGTCACCACCAATTAACAATGACGGTAGAAATTCGTAGTACAGCACTTTGCAATTTACGTCACGGCATTATTCATTGCATGTTGATTACCACATACATTGCATTATGAAACCGAAATTATAATGTCAATATATATTTTGATAATAGAAAGAAACAAAAGGAGATTCTAGTCAATAGTTAAGGGGAAGACGTAATAAAGCTGAATAGATTAAAGTCTCAAGAATGGAAGCCTAGGCAGATTTAAATGAGTGATAAGATTACAATTGTTGTTTGTACGAAGCCATAGTGATTCCGCGGGCCGATTCCTATCTTACCATGACGTGCTCTAAAGTTAGCCAATGGAAATTGCTTCCTTCGTGTTGCTCACGCAAAAACAAATGCAACGCAACACACACTCGTCTTGAATGGAGCCGAGAGTACAAGTGCAATTTCTGAGTTGTACGTAAGCTGGCGCGTATACATAATTCGGCGGTTGCTAAAGGGTGACAAAGTTAAAGTGTTATAACGTTGTAGTTGAAGTTATAAAGTTACATTCTATTTAAATATCGTCGGCAGTTCTCTACAAATCTGGAAATTTACCAATAAAGTTAAATGTTGGTTAATTCTTCGTTTGGTTCCATTCCTATCATAACTCACGCATACCTGTAGATTAGGACCTCTTGCTAGAGCTAGTCCGGACACCAAACACGAGATCTTATAGGTCTTAAAGGCGACGTCTTCGACGGAGGGGAACGTTTGCGTCAATTATTAGAAAGTGATAATGCTTTTGGTATTTTATCTGTGCAATTCAGAGAACAAAAATAGATAAACGCAAATTACAAGAGAAGATCTTCAAGAATTATGCTCTTACTGGTACTGGTGAGCACCGATATGGACTCGGTGCGCACGGCAAAATTGTGACTGTCGGCCGAGTGAGGTTGATGAAGTTATTCACGTGGTTTGCGCATCAGCTCACATGGTGAACGGAAATATGTCCCAACAGTATATATTTCACTTGGAATTTTAGAAAAATCTAGTTGACCACATTACATTTTTGAGCTTTTTAAAGAAGGATTTACAGCTCGTTCAAAGTAATCATATACTCCAGGTACAACAGAAACTGAGCGGAGAAATGTTCGGCTTGTTTTTGAGAGAAGCAGATTTTAAGCAACTGCAGTGTGTAGTTCAGCTTATTAGAGATATAATTAGTGTTGATAACACTGGATTAAAGTGATTTATATACTTAATGTATCCTAGTTATCTTTTTACAGATCGACTGCAACAGAAGTGCTGAGTGCTAAAGCAAAACAGGCCTTTCAGGATGCAGTAAACATGTTGTGCCCTATGCATTTATATTAATATCAAACTATATCTTACAACTTTTCTGCAGCAAGTGAGAAGCCTAAGAATGATGCTGCAGCGTATTCTAAAGGAGACCATTTAGAACAGCGATAGAGGTCGCCGAGTCCATTAAAACCTCGACTAGTAAACGGGAGGTTCACAATTGAAATCCCGCTAGAATTACCCTTCCTTAATGAGGTTTCTTCCTCGGTCCCCATAACTGGCAAATGCCGGGGAGGTATAGCTGGCGGAAAACTTCTGTGCTTGTGGCTCTGACCTTCAATCCAGCTGGCGAGCCTAGGGATTGTTTGTTGCTTACCTTATCGGTGTCTGTGATATATTTGTGTTTACTAACAGCTCGAACACTTGGCAAAGCCATGAGGCGTATCAAAAAGAATGCGAAACTGCCCAGCTGATTACGCGAGCTTATCGCACAAACAAGGCGAGACAGGATGTGACCGCTCTGTTCAGATGCAATCACATCTTCAGGACAGTAACATCTCATATATTGGCAGGCGCGAGAGATCATCTATTTGTGTTTTATCACTGACTATACGCCAAGATATCACTTCGCTATTCTAATAAACAAGATAAGTGATCGTAGAGCTCGACAGCTAAGGTCAATACGCCTCGTCAATTTGCCAAGTAGTACAGTCTGCATTGAAGGTTTTCCGTGTTGTGTTGTCAAAGAGAGCAGAATTAGCGCTTACATTGTATTAGCGATTATAACAATGGCTCCTATATTTTCAAAGTTTCAAAGAAACATTTATGTTTTCAGTTCCTCGTGAGTTCTTTATTCTGCCCTTTCTGGTGCCTAGCAAGTTGAGACAGAATATTGACCAATGGAGGGTCGTTCATGTAAATATTTTTGTAAGAGTGTGTAAATTTCTAATTCTTTTAATTTGGGTGTATCAGGGACTTATTTTTTTTAATATTCAAGATACCCAATGTTTTCTCGTCACTTTGAGTTCAACCAATGAGAACTGTTGCGCGGATGAATACATAAGAATGGCGGTGTTGCGTCATACCGACGCCAGGGACTCTTTATTCATTAGCGTCTGTGAGCTCAAGTTGGAAGGATGTATTTTTTTGGTAGTGCGTGAACATGTAACTTTCACCCAAACTTTTATACAGTGTAGATTCTACCTAACTGTGAAGATTGTTGATTAATTAATATGGTGCTAAAAGTGTAAATTAACGAATAAATATATTGTGATAAAGGAACGTTGATTTATGCATTCCATTCTGTGACCTCGACCCTGTAGATAACCGCGTCCTGCTGCTATATTCCCGCTGCTAGGTAAAGACCCATTTCTAAAAACAGTACCAAAGTGAACAATATAATTTAAGACAAATTAACGAAAATAAACGAAAACAACGACATCCTTGAAAAACCGATCAGTTTACCATCCCGCACAATACAGTAAGCGTTGTTGTTGTTTTTGGGAGCATAGTAAATATAGTATACGGTGTATACTATATAGACTATACTATATAGACACACACACACCGTAATGGGGTGTATCGTCCTTGTTGGAAAACGTCTTGCGGATGCAGTTTAGTCCCTTGCACACATGCGACCATAGATTTTTTCTTATTGAGCAATAGCTGAAGCTCTGGCCGTTGTGTTCTAATACGACGTATGTTCCATTGTAGGACAGTCATACTAATATTTGAATGGGGTAAGTACCCTAAGGTAACTCTATTACCTAAATGTTTATCTCTTTCCTTACATGTTGGGCTAACACCTTTTTCTGAAGCTTTATCCTGCCTCCTTTTCACTGCGGTTGTCACAGTGTGGGGAGGATTTTCTTGCTCCATGTCCTCTACCGAAGACGTCCGTTTCCTCATAGCGAATATCGGTTCGATAGCTGTGAACCAATTGGAAGCGGAGACTAGCAAAGATAAAAGTCACCGGTCCACCCCAGGAGATTCCCCAGAACAGGGTCTGCGAGCGGATGTCCGTGGACTCTTACTTCCCTTCGGTGTACTGGGAGCAGACTTACTATTTTCTTTGAGGAAGCCGTTTCTGGTATAGCTGGTCTTTAACTTTATCGGTGAGGTGTCACATCTTACGGGCTTGCTGGTCTTCATTGTGTAGTTTGTTGCTTTTGGTGGTGACTTGGGGTAGGTGTCCTTTTCAGTTTGGACTTCACAGATGTTGATACAGACGTGTGTTGATTTTGAAGGCTTAGGCTTTGGAACTGATCTAGGTGCGAAAGTTCTTTGTGATGCTGTGGCCCCGTTTATATCGCTGATCTGTGTTGCGATTTCCCGACTCGCCACCAATTAAGCCGCAACTGAGCTATAAGTCCCGGGCTTTGGGATATATGGTTACCGCAAGCACAAGAGTTTTCGTGGTTCCAAGGACACCTTCTCCCTAATCCGGATCTCTGGATGGCTCTATCCTCCATAAAATGAAGGCATTCTCGGGAACTTGATGGCCATTCATCGCTGCAGTTTACATAATTGTGAGGTGATGCACATGCATCGCCGAGCACGATGCCTCCTCAGTCGATGCAAGCAGCTTCACCATTACAGAAACTGCTCGTGTGCCCAAAGTATTTAGAGCATCTAAGTGGATTCGGTATATATGGCGTAACTTCATTGGCCTCATAGCCTGCCTTAATCGTTTGTGGGAGATTTCCCCGATCAAAGGTAAAGAACACCTGTGTGGGCAGGTACTCGCCATTTTATTTCCGCCGATACATATACGTCACACCTTGATCTACTTGATTCTCCCGTATTTCCTCATTGGACATACAGTTTTATCACACCGCTCGAGGAGTTCAAGCTTCTGCGCATCTCTGCTCGTAGCACATAGCTGGCTAACAAATTGGCCTTTAATATTTTAGCTGCCTGCATCCTAGGGGCCACCCCGGAGTAGGCGAGAGTCCTGGGCTGGACCTTGCTCATCCTAGGGTCTCACCTCCAGTGTATAGACAGAGGGATCTAATTGCCTTTAGGAGTGCATCAGCTCTGCAATAGCCTCTTCCCGGAGTAACCTTTATTAGGGAATACGAACACGAGTCCTAAAAGATAGCCAGGGGCTGAGAATTACGCAGTTACCAAGTCAACTTTTGCGTCTCTCCAACGACCCGCTCGAAGGGTATCCGTCAGACTGAGTTCAGGGAGGTATAAGTTTGGAGGTCAAACAAATATGTGCACCAAAGTTGATTAGGCGTTTGGCATATGCTCACTCATGTCTTAGAGGAACCCAATCGAGAATGTAGCTCGGGACACCTAGAGCGCTATTTCCCGTGCCCACCATGGTAGACCCCTGAGGGGTCGGTTTCACAAACATAGGCACATCTTATACCGTTCGTACTCTTAAACCCATCGGTATAGATCAAACATTTGCCATTATAATCTTAAGAATAAATTGAGATACTAGACGCAACATGGTAGGCTTCCATTATACTTTCATCCCAAGATCTAGGTGGGAAATGACACTAAACAAGGTGGCCACTACCTTTCCCCTTTGGGATCATGCTAGGCATATGAGCATCATGCTGTCAAAGAAGCTCCCGTAAATGAAAACCTGCATCTTTGAAGATACTGAACCTAAACGCCTTGTTTGTTATTTAAGCGAGTTTCGTTTTTTGAGTTATGTTAATCACAGATAGACGCGTGCTTACATTCACATATGCACACAAACACACTCCCACAAGTATATTTCTGGAAAATGCTTTCTTAGGATCCAAGGAGTACGTGTATTGAAGGTGAAATCTCTGGAATTCAATATCTACTTGCTGTAGTTACCGTAGGAAACTAGTAGATAAAATAAAAGTATAGGTTATAGGCAAAATAGAAAATGGAATAGCTCTAGTAAAACTTCCTCTAAGTTCACATGATTGGTATTATCACTTGTACCTAACATCTTCTGCAGATAAACAGAAGCTCACGTGCTTGTTCAGCTTGTAGAGCTGTTGGTCACCCTCCAACTTCTCCACGAGTCCTTGGTCTTCGCCGAATTCCAAAGCCCTCAACACCACCTGCTGCGCCTTACATGGGCACTTGGGTTGGCATTCATTCACGCATAACCGCAGTTTCTAAAACCAAAACAAAGATATTGTTAAACTAATAAGGTTATTTTACAGACTAGCTATGTTAAGAAGCGACAGAAAATGGGCCTTCGTGACTGGCGTATATATACTCACACATATTACAATGATTGAATGCAGCTTTTATGCAATCCCGCTATTATCATAACAGCAGCTTTGCATATATCTTAACTTGCTAATGAATATGTGAGAGAATCATAGCGGACGCATACTGTCACCGCATCAAGACAGCTTTTAGTGCTTATGGTCAATATTGAATGATGAAACCGAAATGTTTCAGTTATTGCCTTTGTTTATGTTACAAAAGTCGGCAATGAGCAATCATTGCCTTAACTATGCATCAACAATATGAAGAGAATAGAAAGTCAGAATACAAGGGGCACTACGAAAGATCTGAGATGTTAAAGAATGAAACTGATCTACTCGAATTGGATGCAGGATGGGATAGTCTCATCCTATGTGAGTAAACGTGTATCAGGTAGTTACTCTCCCACTCCAGGAATTCCAGCAGCGGAAGGATGAACAACCTGTGCTGCGCATGTAGTCAGTACCTGCAATGGAGCTTGGAAGAGAGCATTTTCGCTCAATGACCTTCTACGATCTTAAAAGTGAGTTAAACCGCTGTCAAAGTTTTAACGTTTGTTACAGGCTTTTGGGGATATTGCTCCTTCCCATGCACAGTTTTTCGGTGGTTTCAGGAATTTAAAAGGGGCCGAATATCTTTGAAATATGAGAAGAGAAGCGCGGGCCCGGCATCGGTAGTGACTGAGGTGAACATCGCAACATTGAGAAAAATTATTCACGAAAATAATCGCATAACATTTAAAGATACTGAGGCAGCATTGCAGAGTGGATCGCCAGCAGTTTTGAAAATCCTTCATGAATTCCCTCGTGTGAGAAAGATCACATCCCGATGAGTGTGTCACAACAAAAACACGTCCGTGTTGAATTGTGTGAGAAAATGCTCACACGATCCGAAGGAGAGGACTCCAAATGGGTTTGTGACACCATCATAGATGATGAAACCCGGATTTACTAGTTTGATCCGGAGACCAACTGGAAATCAGTGGTATGGAGCTTTTCTGATGACAATCCATCTACGAAAGTGAAGTGTCGCCAAAATGCCCACAAGAAAATGGTGGCCTCATTGTTCTTAAGGGTGGTCTTGTGGCAACCATTCCTCTGGAGGAGCAAAGCACAATGAGGGCAATTGTTACACCACAATTTGCTTGTCAAACGTTGTTGCCAAGCTTCAAGATAGGCGGCCATGCGTGGGACTGCAAGGGATCCTTCTCCATCATGACAACGTGTCCGCACACATGGCCAACATTACCGTTCAGCTCCTGGAGTCTACAGAGGTCAAATTAATGATTCATCCACCATACCGTCCCGATCCAGCCCAATGTGGCTTTCTTCTGTTCCCGAAGATAAAAGTGTCATGCCTGGAAAGAGCGAAAATGCTCTCCTCCAAGTTCGTGGCTACCTGCAGGCCGCAACTTGTTCATCTTTGCGCTGCTGGAATTCCTGGAGTGGGAGGGTCACTAGCTGATACCAATTTACTCACAAATGCTGGGCATCTTATCCTGCATCCAATTTGAGTGGATCAACCTTCGTTTTCTCACATCTCAACAATTTGTGGTGAACCTCGTATAATAAAAAGTACTTCGTTCCAAAAGAAAATCCTCTCTTTACAATGAACTTTCACATATGTATTAGGTTGGATATGAACTATTCGTTTGAAAGTAGATATCTTATTCTATTTTAAAATCATTTTCAGAGCTAGGAGACAGAGGGAGCTGGCAGAGGTGCACTAAGATCCTTGCCTTAAATGGTAACGCTGAATGGTAATATTGAACTTCTGCTCTCAAGCTGGCAGCATATTTTTGTAAACATATTGTTGCTCACTCGCCTAAGCTTAGCGGCAGGGCTCCTTGTGATTTCATGTATGATATCTTAAAATTCCTATAGTGTACGAAGGATGGGACTATGCACCTTGTCTTTTAAAGAACTCCGGAAATAAAAATCGCAACTAATTATGTGCGAGAAATGCAAGGAGGCCACAAATCAACACTTACTCGTATAATTTTATAATGAAACACCTCCTTATAATATACCTAATGATTCGGTAGCCGCATGTGCTATTGCCAACAGCAACATTTATCTTGTGTCAGGGGATCAAAACTGCCTGTAAATTTAGTCTCTGGTATAGCCCTGCATTATTTGTTTGATCAAAGAGAATGGCTCCTATTATTCTGCTAGCACTTACTGCAAATGACAGTTCAATTTTCAGGATTTATTGAGTATTTTCATTGATTTGCATAAGTTTTTCTGAAATTCAGTGACTGTTCACACGTCCATTTAGGTGAAACTAAATTCATGGCAGAAACATAAACGCTGTGGATCAGTGAAACTACTTTCTACAGTTCGTAAAAACCAATTGTAGTAATTCACTCGCTTACAGGGATTAGTTTGAATCAAAGCGTGCACTCGAGTATAGAGGTAGGGTTTCAGTTTTAATAGACCTGAATACAGGTGTTTGTTAGGCTAATTTGTTTGACAATTTTTAAGGCGATCGCTCAAAATAGTAACAATCCCATCTAGTTTATTTTCTGTTAAAACTGTTCTTTTCCTAGAATGTTCGTTATATGTCATGAACCCAGGACCTTCAAATGAACTCACGATTGCGGTAATGTTTCTGTAGACGGGCTTAGAGATGCCCAATCTCGCTAAACTATGCCAACCTGACGTGAAGAAATACACTACATCCCCCTAGAGGACAAGGAGTTTGGCAATTACGAATCAGAGAGAAAGACGGTAATGAAACTGAAGCGTGATCTAAAACTGCAGCAGTGGAACTGAAACCGAAACTTAATTACAGAGAGAATGTAAATAAACGAGAAACGGAGTCGTAACATTTGCAGAAAATGTTACGAAGTGAAGATTTCCTTATTCCCTTTAATTGTTTATTTTTAATAGAAATCGGGATTTAAAATAACGTTGTAATCCTCAGGAATGTTCAGCAATTATTTAATATAAAAGACGATGTTTAAAGAATTCCTTTTGTGAATCAGCTGCCCAGGCGCGGCTCCCCAAGATAGGCATCGCCTGCCCTACTATAATACATCAGCAAATAATGTTTAGCTATGATTCTGCATTTTATCATTTGAACCGTCATTTTCCCTAAATTGTAGTTCAAGACAAGTTTTCTCGGTTATAATGACCAGCGCAGGTCAAATCCTAGAATCTCAATTCCGATTCATCAAAAATGCGCTGCGTGTTTGAAACGCGCGGCAGAAATGATACGCATGGAACTGGGTACTGGAGAGCCGGCTGGTTTAACCTGTGCCGGCTCGGCCCCCTTTTTTCCGTACGAGGCCCTTGAACATGGATTAGGAAACACTCCGTCTGTATACGCACTCCGAGCATGCGTAGACACGTCTGCCAGGGCTAAGTGTAGCCGTTTAATGCGACTTTATCTGTGCAGTATATAAGGTGTTCAAACTTTTTCAAGCTTTTGTGTCTGTAGGCATGGTTTCTTCCTGGATACCTAAGTTTGGATGCAGGAAGGGTGCAGGAATTGTTGTTGGGGTAAGTTTTAGAAGATGAGAGAGGCATTACCGTTACCCAAGGGCGTCTTTAGGTAGGCGGTAACTTTTCCTTCTACGGGGTGTTCTGTGGCTGTATTGAGCTAGTGCCCTTACCCTTACCAGTGGTGTGGGAACTCATTTTGGTGTGCATGGTTCGGGATCGCTCCCTCACCAAGTCCATGATGTAGGGTAGTCCGGAGTGGCTGTGGAGGATGTAAGACGGAAATCTACGCCCGGTATCATATATTGATGGCAGACCAGCCGGCTTAAATCCGAATCTATACATTTTTCCGAACAGGTATACTCACGAACGAAGATCTTAGAGATACGAATTGCTACGTTGTTACTCTGTGCTAATAGTATTGTGCATTGTGGTTTTGTTTTATGGGTTGATGGGAAATACATGCCTTTTGCCTGTAAGTACTTACAGATTAGGGGGTTGTGTTTGTATTTTACTGTGTGTTATAATACCAGTATGACCGACTTAGTGAACTATTACAAAGTCCGTTTTCGCGGCACACTGACAATGAAAAGAGGAGTGTTTTAGCTATCTAACACAATGCTACAGTCAGACAACTTTTCAATTTCTTCATTCATTTTAGTTTCGGCGGTAATTCATCCGTAAGTCACACTCATTCACTCTACACTTATTAAACAATCAAACAATATATTGTTTGTGTTATCTGGAATGACTTCACCCCCTTTATTTCGGGTAAAGGGGGTTGTACTGTATTGTTATTATTATTATTATTATTATTATTATTATTATTATTATTATTATTATTATTATTATTATTATTATTATTATTATTATTATTATTATTATTATTATTATTATTATTATTATTATTATTATTATTATTATTATTATTATTATTATTATTATTATTATTATTATTATTATTATTATTATTATTATTATTATTATTATTATTATTATTATTATTATTATTATTATTATTATTATTATTATTATTATTATTATTATTATTATTATTATTATTATTATTATTATTATTGAAGAATTGTCATCTGGCCGACATTTCTCTGCATTTTCATCAATATTAATCGCATCTCGGAGGTTAATATACTCTTCGGAACGGAGTTTGGTCTGGTTCAACCTGGTGAACGTCGATTTCTCTGTTTCAATTTTGACATACCAATCAAGAGCATATTGTTGAAATAAGCGCCGAGATTTCAAGGTGTGATTCTTTTAAGTTTCACGAACCATCAGTCGGTATGAATAATAATAGTTCACAGAACTGACTTTTTTGTTGGTTTAGGCATCTGCAAATAAATTATTGTTTTAATCACAGTGATTGAACCTGCATATAATACACATAGTAGCTGGCACAAAATCTCTATTGGTAAACCAAATTTTAAATTACCTGTAATGTGATTTATCATGTTAATTGAGAAGTGATTTAACCATCTTCACCTTGCCAAAATACGACGATGAAATATTGTAGTGCATAATATGAGTGATGTGTTTCATACGCATGCTGTGACTAACCCAACGGTGTTGGATGTGCTTATGTTTATGGAACCGAACCATATACATTCGGTTTTCCAAATAGCACCTCCATTTTTACTGCAGAGCTTTATACTGCAGAGCCGTTTTGTATGTTCGCCGTCGTAAATTAGGTGACTGCCTGATTTTGAGCGATTCCCTTAGTGCACTGCAGAGCCTTTGTCAGTTGTGCAACCCCCACCCTATTGTACAACGTATCCAGGATGCCCTCCATGTTTTACACGCTTCTGGCGTTGACGTGGTGTGTGCATGGATTCCTGGTCACGTAGGATTGCCGGGGAATGAAATGGCAGATTTAGCAGCAAAGACGGCAACTACAGAACCCAGTATTACCATCTCACGTGTTACTTCGGAAGACTTTAGGCTTGAAGTGCGGAGAGCGGTGCTGTCGTCCTGGCACGACGAGTGGTCAGCTCTCCGCGGTAATAAGCTTAGAGAAGTGAAAGAACTTCCGATAAACTGGGTAACATTCTGTCGCACATCTCGTCGCGAGGAGGTTAATCTAGCTCGATTAAGAATAGGGCACTACAATTTTTCGCATGGTTACCTATTTAAAAGGGACCCTGCTCCTATATGTCCGCTGTGTGACAACCTTTTGTCGGTTCGCCACGTGCTGCTGGAGTGTTGCTCTCTAGCGCACCTTCGGGATTCTCTGCAGCTGCCTGCCAGACTTGCAGAGGTCCTAGCGGACCACAAAACAGCGGTTGATAGAGTTTTTAACTTTTTAGCGGAGTGCAATATCAATTTGAGGACTTAAAATTGTAATTATCTGTTTCTGCTTTTGGACATATTTATCACCTTGTTTCATATCTGGCTATTGCCACTGCTTTTTACCTTTATATATTTTTCTTGTTGCTAGTATTTTTATTTTTTGAGTGAAATTTATATCTGGCTATTGCCATGAATCTTTTAAGGGCGCTGATGACCTAGAAGTTGAGCGCCCTTAAACCAAACCAAACCAAACTGTGACTAACCATTCCGGCGACGTAAAACAATATCACGGACTTCCAAATTTTCTCCATCTATAGTAATGCCAACTTCGTCAATTATTGGTACATTGAAATGTCTTGCATGTTGGCCCACAGGAGTTTTATCAGCTGTGGTTACAACTTTGTGTTTATCAGACGGCATGAGATCTAGTGTAGCTTTGAACAATCTAATCAACTGATTCTGCTAGAAGAAAATTTGAAATTCTTCTGCAATAGACCTCTTCACTGAAGTGTTTGTGCACAACACAAATCAATTTCTTGGAGAAACAGGAGAAATCCTAACACCATCCCACTTTGTAGTCGGAGAAAGACTCACAGCCATTCCAGAAGGACCAGAACCACTTCCAGCACAGAATCTGGTAAAGCAATAAAATTACGACTGAAGTAGAAGATAACCGCAGATTTCTGCCAGCGGTGGAAGAAAGAGTATTTTCTACAGCTAAAGAGTTACCATGAAGAAACTACTCCAGGCAAGAGGCAGCATCTTCTAAAGAAAGATGACATCGTTCTTCTCCAGGAAGATATCACACTGCATATGTGGAAACGCGGATTTCAGAATTACGAGAAGGGAGGGACGGAATAGTCAGAACCGTCATCCTTCGATTGCCCGACGGTACAAGAATAACCCATCCAATACAGCTGATCGTCCCCCTCAAGATCGACCAGAGTGGGGAAGATGTGGAGGACTGATGTGACATCTGCAGAATATTTCGTTTGTTCTTTTGTTATTCTTGTTATTATAAAAGATACATAAACAGTAATACACAGCATGAAATCCTCTCCTTATTTTCCACGCAATTCCCAACAGGCATTGTAGTCAGTTGAAACATCGTAACTGAAAGCAGCTCGTTTCAAACCTGCAAGATTGTTAGCTGAATGACACGCTGCAGAGGTTTGTGATATTCGAATCCTTTCAATTTAATTTCGCTCTTCATGTTGCTGTGAAGTCCGATTAGACTGAAAATTAGCTTGGTTTCTAGCATTTCGAGTCCTTCCACCCAAATTGCTCAAATGTTTTTCCTTTAGATTATGCCTTGATACTCTTTTGTTTTATTTGCATAAAACGAAACAGTAAGCAAATGAATCGAAATCGATTTTAGGATGTGTGAGATCGATTCACTCAATCGATTTATTGCACAGATCGATATTTACGATCCCAAAAAAATCGATTCTTCGATTACTCTATCTCAGATCACCATCCCTATAATTGACAGCTTGGAAAGTTTGAATGGAAAAAAGAAAAATGTGGGTTTTCCGTGCAATTTTCCCGATTTTTCTCTTTACAAGAACCTTCCTTGGACTTCAACCAATGTTCGAAAAAATGCTTAATTGGTCCAGCCGTTCTCGAGTTTTGCACTTAGCAACACATTTAGCCATTCGTTTTTATTTATATAGATATTAAACCCTCTTTATAGCAGAACACATTTCGGCTTCTGGAGTTAATCCTTCACCACATCCCAGCCACCCATGGTAACTAACACCCCGGGCTATCCCTCCTGCACTTCCAGTCCAGTCTCGGTAGGTTACTCTTTGGTTAAGATGGCCAGCGTCTATTTTAAGTGACATCTGGCGTAGGCGCCATCCTACGTCACATCAGCTGGTGGTGCCTCTTAAGCACCGCAACAATTTGGTATAGGTGCCGTCATTGTTAAGTCCAATGGGGCATCTGACCAACGCCATATCTGACGTCGGCGCCTTTATCGCCCCCATCTGATGTGAGGTACCTTTGAGTGTCAGAATATCTGCTAGATTATATTTTATATCTCAGATAATTAATTATTTACTAAAAACGGCCATTTTTCCTGTCGATTAAGAAAATATCCCTCATTTGTCATATAGAAATAGATCACAATAAAATACTTAATTTTAATGTTTTACCAGATTGATTTTGGATGGAATGGCCCTTAGCGTAAAAATTAAAAAAGCCCAAAAATATACTATAGGTAAGCGTTAAAACCTCTTTTGCTGTCGATTAATAAAATATCCCTTATTTGTCATATAACAATAGATAACGTAAAATACCCGTGGCACAACAGCCCTTCCGGGCCAAGGCCTACCACCCGAACGTTGTGTTCCCCACCTTTCCCCACCACAGGCATAATGAGCGGGTGCAGTACTGGAGGTGGGACTTGGTCAGCTACTTTTCAATCAAGTAGCTCAACTGGTCCCTCAGGGGCGTAAAGGGGTTGAGTGCACGGCGGAAAAAAATATATATCACAATAAAATATTTAATTTTGATGTTTTAGCAGACTGATTTTGCATGGAAATTAAAAAAGGCCTGAAAATACATAAAAAATCAAATTATCCCAACTATAGCTATAAGCGTCAAGGTCATAATACCTCAAAGATAATTCAAGGAAGTTTACCATCTGTCATCAATAAATACCTATACGCAACATAATCTAGGGAGGTTAGGTTAATTTCTCCACATTAAGGTTATACCTATTTGTTTCCAAAAAATTAGTTGATGCATTATGGATCGTTTGATTGTTGCGAGTAAGCATTTTGTGTTGAGTGTAGAATGGATTTATTTTACGTCAGGCTAGGTTAGACTGGGTTAGATTAGTTCTTTCCCCGTTTTATTCGAAATTATATTTGAGGTGTTCCATAATGAAACATTCAGTATTGCAAAATTGAAATGAACTTTAAATTACTCAGATTTAAAAATAATAATTAAAAAATTTACAATACCATTTATTAAAACAAATTAAGTGCTTTAATATAGATACAAAAATAATGAACTATTAATACATATATACCAATCTTTCTGGTTAGAATTTCACTGTTTTTGTAATAATTTCATGTCAGAAACAACATTTTACAACAGGACGCCTGTTTATGTCACGAAATATTAACATGTCTAATTTAATCTCGCAGACCATCCCGACCGTCATCAATATCAGCGAAAAGTCTACCAAATCAGTTTCTGCTGTTGAACTAAAAAGGCAAGTAGGCCTCGATGGCATGCGGGACTATTAATTAGTTATCCTACTCGCTCTGTGCTAATGTACACAGGAATTCATTCCTAAACGCCAGCGGCTAAAATCTTACCTTCCGGGTCTTCTACTAGCGTTACTTATCTTGCTAGCGTAAAGTGTCTAGTGGTTTACTACAACGGGAAACATCGTCTTACTAAACATCGATTATTATTTATTCTTTTGCAAATCCTGGAAGTTTATGTGGTAACACTGTGTCGTTCCGTAACGCATGCGCAACTTGTGCGGTTTTTGCCATACTTAAACATTTATGTAATGGGTGTCTGGAAAATATTCTGTCCTAAATATTAGATTTGGGAACGCGGAGGGTAAGTTTGACACTCTTATGTCCAAAGATCATCTACGAAACTGTTACCCAAGCTATATTTTAACTAAATATTAAGATTCTGATATTATTGTTTGTGTATATTGTGTATATTGAGAAATACAAAGTGATAAATACGATAAGCTGTATAGGATGTATTGGCTTACCTCGAAAGAAAATTTCGTTGGTGCATTATAAAAAGTTCTACGGGGATGACAGGCACAACAAGATAGTGACCGCTTTTTTCTTGTGCTTGCTGAGCAGTAGATGTTGAATAGTCTCTGGATATAATAGAACATGAGATCCGACGCCCACGCAGTAAAGGAGTTGTTCTCTGATTCATCCACTTGAACACATTTTTCAGATGTGGTAGCAGTGCACTTCTCTAAGCTCTTACCTTTTTTTTGGGGTTCGGAAGAAGGAGCATTTACATTTTTTCTTAGTCTTCCACGCACCTTTGATATTGTAGAATCTTTTTTTGATTCCGACTGTCCTCGTGAATATATTTTTGCTGAGCGTTTCGGTAGCGGTACTGGTAATCCATGTGGTAACCGTTTCGGGGTACGAGTTAAGCGCTTCTTGAATTTGGTTTTATTCACCGGTTTTTCGCAGGAGTGCTTTCTTTTGCATTTGCATTTCTTCATTCTGGGAGCCATACTTATTAAAATTTAGTTACCTACTTTTAAATGAAAAAAAGTGATTTTGAGACACAATGTATGATATGAACTAAGACTTTTACGTAAACAAATTTTTCCAAACAAATGAACAAAATATCGCACATCAATTGTTTCAGGAGAAGCATTACACAACTTAAGGTTCTTAAGATCGGTTTCCATTTATCTCAACTGTAACGAAATATCAATCAAAATTACAGAGGGAAACGCCTTGAATACAATTCAAGTGGACTTCTGACAATTGTGCTCTTGGATTTCAACTCTTCGAGCACAAAGTATATATAGAGAGCGCGCGCAGTTTGATGGAAATGACAGACAAGACAGTGGTACCAAAATAAGCGAGATATTATTTTGTTTTTAACGACGCTGTCAATTGCCAGGATCACATCAGCGTCGCCGGTGTGCCGGAATTTCGTCCCGCAGAAGTTCTTTTACATGCCAGTAAATCTACTTAAAACCATCGGTCCGGGCCGGATTTGAACCCGCGACCTTGGGATCAGTAAGCCAGCATCTAACCAACTGAGCCACCCAGGCAGACTAAGCGAGATGAGGATGAATGATGTAATTGATCTAGGATAAAATGTAGACAGAAATCACTCTTTAACAACATTTTCATGGGGTTTTGTGGTATTTTCTCTGTTAATTAGTGGCTGTGGTTTTCTTACCCACTGGTTATACAATTTATACAGCAATTGCTTTGTTCCAACGTTTCCAATAAGTTCACGCGGGAGTTTATGTATCGTCAATTAGTATGCGTTGTTGGTATCCGAAATCATATGTAGTGTTGTTTGCAGACTTACTTTAACTTCTATGGTCATATTGGGGACTTGTGCTGCTTTTACTTTCTCTACTATAGTAAGTAGGGGAAGTATTGTATTCAACCCAAAAATTCGATGCCAAATTTCACCGGAAATATATGTTTTGAGGCCCCCCGAATAAAAAAAAGAAAGCATTTTTACTTTCTATACTGCGTAGTCATGTGAGTGCAATACATAAGATTTTTTACAATATTCAGAAATACACCCAACCCTACATTCTACTTAATCACTCCGCGGAGAAGGGATGATTATAATTAAATAATTGCCCCCAACCCAGCCGAGAGTGGAATTTGCGTCTTTGGGATGGAAAGCCAGAACGCTGTCCACTCACAAATACGGATTTATAAGTGAGAAATCTACGGAAGGCTAGAAACTTAATTTAGAGAATATAGGTGTTAATTTTGGATTGATAATAAATCGTCATATTACGAGATATGGCGCAATATGACTCCAAATGTCTACCCGGGTATTTATAGGGGCGAACTTATTATTAAATAACCGGTTACATTCATGGACGCTCGCATTCATTCAATAGATTTTAGCCAAATTGAGATACCTTAATCGTCAAAAATGTCACTAGCCCAGCAGGCAACAAAGAGATTACCACCTATCTACATAGTAGGCAGAGAAGATATTGTGTTCCACCTAATCTGTGGTTCCACCTAACGTTTCGATATCGAGATTTTACTTAAAGTACATGAATTAAAAAAAAAAAAAAAATTCTTTTTAGAAAGGCTCCTTGTACGTGTGTAATATGTATGAACAGCGTAACTCAAAAAGTTGTCCAGTTCTTAAACATGTTATAGTATGCCATTCACTGTGTATCCATTACATCTGTTTATCTTGATTAAAATAATTTATTTGCCCACTAAAACGATGGAGGGTAGAAAGTCACGTGAATCTAATACTTTTGATTTGTGTTACTTTTTCTACTACTTACAGCAAGCAGAGGAATGCTTGTATTCCAAACAAAAATTCGATGCCAAGGTTTTAACGAAGATATGTATATGTACTTATGTGAGGACGCTGAAAAAAGAAATAGATTTTAGAAAAGGGCTCATATGTATTCTTAAAAACGAAAGTTTCCATAAATACCGAACAATTTATTTAAGTGGAGTATCTTCCAAAAACAAAATAGGTAGAAAACAAAATATACAAATTCCAGGCTATATGTGGAACCATTAAAAGAACTTTAGGTCGGAAAAATAGAAAAGACTAAACTTAAATTGTATAAAACATTGGTTGTTCCTTCCTTGTTATATGGAAGTGAAAGTTGGATAATAAAAGCAAAGGATAGTAGTAGAATACAGGCAGCAGAAATGTTATTTCTGCGGAATGTGAAAGGATGCACAAGAGCAGATAGAGTAAGAAATCAGTCAATAAGAGAAGAACTAAATATTTATATATTAGAAGACAAAATTAAAACAAATAACAAGAAATGGACAAAACATTTAATGAGGATGAGTGAAGAAAGGATACCTAAGAGGACCTTTCTATATAATCCAAGAGGAGCACGAGATGTTGGCCGACCTCGCAGAAGATGGACTCCACTGATGACTTCGCCGGAACGGGCTGCATAGTCTAAACATGTAGAAGATCTTCCAAAAATGCGACACGAAAATGTTCAACTAAATACCACTCCCTAAACTACCCTTTGCATGGTATTTTTTCATTTTTTTTATTCTGAAAATAGCTCAATCTATTGTAATTAAACTGCTATGAGTGTCCAGCTTTCAGTGTCACTTCACTAATATGATCTATTTCAATTTTTGCGTTTTCTACTGTGCACAGTAAATAGGGGAAGAATTGCATTTCACCCAAAAATTCACCACAAATACATGTTTTAGGCCCCCCTAAATCTTTAAAAAAAAAAAAAAAACTAGGAAAAAGTTAATGTGGGCCCCCCTGGAACAGCATAATTAAAAAATGACAAGTCCATGAAATATCCAAACCGGTATTTAAATTTAGCATCTTCCAAAGATGCAACACGGATATTTTCAACCCCATCCCAAACTACCTTTACATGGAACATTTTTCGAATGTTTTAATTTTCTCGAAAATGGCTCTAACGATTTTGATTAAAATATCAAGTCCGCAAGATGTTTTTATGACAAATGAAGTGTGTATTTTGAATTTTCTGGAAATGTCCTCAAAAGTCCTCTGTAGTCAGGATGACTTCTGCATATCTGGCAAACCGTAAGAGAGAGAGAGAGAGAGAGAGAGAGAGAGAGAGAGAGAGAGAGAGAGAGAGAGAGAGAGAGAAAAGTGGACCTTAAACCACGCAACTTATGCCTGATCTGATACTTCTTTTATATACATATATGGATGGAGTGAACCATTTCGGAGATATTCCTTGTTATATGAGTATTGCAGTACTTATATTTTTCTCAAATGGGAGGTTATTCATATTTTTATCTCTTAACCATGCACAGAGAACGGAATTTCAAAGGTATCACATGCCTGTTCTACTAGCCGTGGTCGCTGGTTCGAGTCCCGCCCTTGGACATTGTTTTTGTGCGTACATACGTCTGAAAGTATGGGTGGGACAGTAAATGAGTGTGTGAATGTAATATAGGTATATATAATAATCTGGATGACAAAATGGTCCTTGATGACTAAAAGCACAAAAAAGAAGAAAAAGAAAAAAAGAAGGAAAAAAAATTATCACATAACGACCAGCTTTGAAAGTTGACTATCGCGTAAAGCCTACTGTGCATTCCCCGTGCACCTACAAGAAAATTAGTAGGTAATAAGATAATTTCTGCGATTAACATGAAGTAGAGGAATGTTTGTAACAATAGTTTGTACAAGAGTAGAGAAAGTCATGTGAGAGGGACACATTTTCCCCCTGTCACTTCACTTTTCTTAGCGACGTAGCGTTTTCTTCCCTCAGCTCGCTCGGGAGTCAAACACAAGCCCTATTTAATCTCTCACGGCGGAGCACTCATTGTACGCCGCAACTATCGTCACAACCTTACTCGGAGAAAGGTTGTATTATCAGCATTTCATATCACACAAGAAACGCACTATCTCACTGCAGGCGCGGGTCCTCAGGGTAGGCAGGGTAGGCATTGCCTACCCTATCGTAATACATCAACAAATAATGTTTAACTATGATTCTGCATTTTATCATTTGAACCGTCATTTTCCCCTAAATTGCAGTTCAAGAAAAGTTTTCTTCGTTATAATGACCAGCGCATGGTCAAATCCTTTAATCTCAATTCCGATTCATCAAAACTGCGCTGCGTGTTTGAAACGCGCGGCAGAAATGATACGTATGGAACCTGGGTAGTGGAGAGCAGGCTAGCTTAACCTCTGCCGGCCTGGCCCCATTTCCTCAGTATGAGGCCCTTCAACAGGGATAAGGAAACATTCCGTCTGTATATGCACTCCGAGCATGCGTAGACGCGTCTGCCAGGCAATCCGAACACTTGCCTGCCCAAATCCGAATTTATGCGACATTTTCCGAACAGCCACACTCCACGAACGAAGATCTCAGAGACCCGAATCGTGTCATCACTCTGTGTAATACCAGTATGACCGACTTAATTAGTGAACTATTACAAATTCCGCTTTCGCGGCGCACTGACAATGAAAAGAGGAGTGTTTTAGCTATTTAACACAAAGCTGCAGTCAGAATTTTTCAATTTCTTAATCCATTTTAGTCATGGGCGTCGCGAAACGGGGGCAAGGCCGTGGAAGTTGGTGAACATAATGTGCAGTCAGTTACTGACTATTAAACTATTATTTTAATTTTGATGTAAAGAACAATGTTTGTTTAGCACAAATTAATACGGTTATCTGCAACAAGTACTATAAATTTTGACAGTAAAATAATGATTCAATATTATATGATTGCAAATTTTCAACATGTGCCCCCCCGCCCCCCCTGGAAAAAAGTCTGCCGACACTCGTGATTTTAGTTTTGGCGGTAATTCGTCCGTAACTCACACTCATTCACTCTGCTCTTATTAAACAACCAAACAACATATTGTTTACGTTATCCGCAATGACTTCGCCCCCTATATTTCTGATAAACGGTGTTTATTATTATTATTATTATTATTATTATTATTATTATTATTATTATTATTATTATTATTATTATTATTATTATTATTATTATTATTATTATTATTATTATTATTATTATTATTATTATTATTATTATTATTATTATTATTATTATTATTATTATTATTATTATTATTATTATTATTATTATTATTATTATTATTATTATTATTATTATTATTAAAATTATTATTATTAATTATTATTATTAATTATTATTATTGTTGTTATTGTTATTGTTGTTGTTGCTGTTACACTTTGCCTACCCTAAAATTTTGACTGCGAGCCGCCACTGTCTCACTGATTCGTGAGCGTGCTCGCTTACAGCAGCTGGAGTTTTTCAAAGAGTTCTAGAATATACGGGAGGGCGGAGAAGAGAAGATTCCAGAAGATCCTGCCTATCCCTAGATACCGTATATATGAAGTAATTAAGTATATCCAAGTGAATTGCCCAGAGGATAAGGATTGTTATTTCATCACCTACAGTAAACGAACTAGGAATAAAGGCAGTATGAAAAGCAAATCGAAATAGAGTATTCATTTACGGACGCTCTTTAACTGCTATGGTGCTCGGCGTCCCATTCTACATTGAGAGTGCAACACTGCTTTAATTTTGCTCAGAGGCCTCTTTATGAAGCTTGAGGTTCGCTTACGTGCCGTAAATCTACAACACATTGCCCTCCCCTGAGACCTCTGGAACCAGAGGTTAACATGTTTCCCCTAGATCACGGAAGGCGAAAGTAAACAAGCAAAAACGTATAGTTCTGCAACTTTAATCTAATGTAAGTTAGGGTTGCTTTTACAATCTGCATTTTTCAGATATATTAGGTAATTATGCATTCCTTTACACAGTTCATAAAACCTTCCCCCTTGTCATAGAATAAGCTGGAGAGAAAAAAGAGAAAGAGAACATGATAGTAATCTGATAAATGAAAATAATGTGAAGGAGGTATTATTTGTAAAGGCCGACGATGATGTCAATTTAAGGGTAGTCAACTACTTGGTCAACAACCAGCAGGATGGCTCAGGCGGTAACGTCTGCGGCACGCATTCGGGAGGTCGCGGGTTCGATCGTAGTGGCCGCGCACTCTGACATGGGTTTTTCCACGTCACTTGTCGGTCTGGGTGGTTTAGTTGGTTAGAGCTGGCCTACCGATCCCAAGGTCGCGGGTTCAAATCCGCCCCAGACCGATGGTTTTTAAGTGTGCTTTTACTGGCATGTAAAAGAACTCCTGTGGGACGAAACTGTGGGACACCGGCGACGCTGATGTGATCCTGGCAATTGACAGCGTCGTTAAATAACATTTTTTGTCCCATGTCACTTAGGTGAATGCTGGGTGTATTAATCTCTTCTCCACGGATTCCTTTCCCTTCATTTCTCATTTCCCTCCCTTGCCATCTTTCAGGTTTGGTTGGTAATGGTAGCGCGGTTTGTTCCGGCGAATGCGGACAGATGGCGTAGTTGCTTGCACACTGGAACCTCTTCCCTGGCCCTCCCTGGAAGTTGCTGCCCGGGCCGCAAGGGTCGCCTCGTCACCCTCTCCCTGGGTAGAAAACACACTTTGGTTGTGTGCCAGGTGTCAATATATGTAACTGTTCGGGGCTTCATTGGCTCCGCTCTCTGACAAGCTTCTGGTCTCACTTCGCCTCATCCCTTCCCCTGCAATAGATCCATGTTGGGGTCACAGTGGGTCAAAGTGTCTCCCTCCATTACACACACACAGTTGGTTATCAGCGCCCTCATAAAATCAAGGCAAAGGCCAAAGTTAAAGTTAAATATAAAATGAAAATCTTAGCAAAGGCACAAATATAGATAAAACATCAAACTAATGATGCAAAAACCAGAATTAAAACAAATTTATAAGAAGGTCCAAAAGGTATGAAATCTCCATATCTAAAATTCTAAATTCTTAGATTGAGGTTTACCTTTAATAAAAAATTCAAAACTCCTTTGACCACTTGTTTATCATCCGCCAGGGCTCTGCAAGACTTACCGACAGTTGTAAATGTCACAAAATCCAATTTACATCCAGAATGGATGGAAGATTTTAAAGAACTGTATTGGATGTGGGGGCGGGGTAAAAGGAGTACAAAAGAGATAGAAACTTTGGCTGCTGGATGAGGAAATAAGAAAGAAGGTAAAATTAAAGCAACTGGAATCCCAACGGAGTCCCTAAATGAATAGTGCACTGAAATAGAGTTAAGGTTTTTGCAGACCATTTAATACAATCAAAATGAAATTTAATTTTGGCAAATCAAACAGCTGCCAAGGTATTGCATTGCTGTCAAATGTAGGCCATGGCTTTTGTAGAGCTACAGAAGGCATATGATTAAATGAGCTACAACTGCTGTGGCAAACATTGAGTAAAGAAACAAGTAAACAAACTGTAAACACCCTTAGGGCATTATATCATGAAAATTCCTTTTATGTAAGGATGGTAACAAGAGAAATCTAACAGGAGAAAGACCTTGGGCAAGGGTGTAAGCTAAGCCTGGTCCTATTTAACCCATACAGGGTGTTAATGAACGACATAAATAACTTGCGGGATTGTAGGTGTGACTGATATAAGTAATTTGAGATAGATAATGTATGGTCCACAGCTAACATACTGCAGTTATATGGTTTTAAATGTATAGGTACCACATGCTGATACATGAGTGTTAAAGCAAAGCCGGGTGAAAAATTGGCTTAGAATGTTTTTAAATCTGCTGCCCAAGTGCATAAATATTGATTTTCAGTAGCTCACCATCACTGCTCTAAAAATTTAATGGCACAAAAATCTCTCAAATCATTTGACAACATGACATTGAACGATAAGCTGTCTCCTTCCGTTGTGTTTGTAGCTACTTTAGAGGCAAGTGTTTAACTGCTCTTGTGGCTTGATTTGTAGTGCTGAAAGCTATTGTTCCAAAAGTCATGGGTTCGCTTCCTGTCATACACTTACTGTTTTTTTCTTTCTATTTTTATTCCATACTAAGAAGAGCATTAACATTACTACTATTTCCTTGATTTGTCTCACACTATAAGTCTTGGATAAGTTACAATAACCATATCGTTGCTGCTGTCAACTTTGCCATGATAATTCAGATCACACTTTCAAGCAGTTCCTCTAAAGTGATGTAAAGACTTAGATGTTTTCATGTTTTTATACATTCTTCATCTTTTAAACTACTTCCCATTTTGAAGTACAATGTATGAATGTACTAAGCAGTATTCAACTGTTTTAGCAAGAATTGCAATTAATGGTACTGATGTATTGAAATAAAAATGCATAAATTTAAGCACAATTTAAAATCTAGACCATAAGTTATTAATATGCTCTATTCAAAAGAAAGAATGGAAGGAAAAATAAAGGCAGTTAATGAGATGAACTCAAAAGCGATGATGACATACTCGAATGCTAATGTCATAATCACTGTGCCAGAGAGGTTTGCTCTGAAATGTTACTTCATTTTCCTGTGTTATGCTCTTGAATTGCTGATATTAGCCAGTGGTGGACTGGCACTTTCAAAACTTAAGTTTGAAATTTGAACAAACAGGCTATAGATCTTCTATCTCAAATTATTTGTTTAAGACACATCTATATGCTGCTTAGAAGTGAACCAAGATAAGACCCAGATTGTAATGTTCAAGAAAGGAGGGAAAATTTAGTAAATATGAAAAATGGAAGAGTGAAAATAAAGAGCATAGGACAGTGAGAGAATGTAATTATCTAAGAGTTAAAATAGATGGTGGTAGTAAATGGCAAAAACAAAAGAGATGTGCACCGACAAAAGGAAAAGGAGCTTTGTCAGCCATCAGAAGCTGCAAATGTAGAGCACTGAATTTAAATACCAAATGGCTAGAAAAAGTATAGAATATGGTGATTGAGGCAAAAAGTTTATAGGTACCTATGGTTTGGAACTATGGAAATTAGGATGATGGGAAGCTATTGATGAGAGGCATAGGACATCTTGTTGAGCAGCGCTGTATAACATGGTACCCATGGCATATCCTTCTGGCACTCTTCATAATCAAATTGTTACTCCGACAATTCCTATTATTATTAATTCAAATTTCAAGACATAACTATTTCCTTCTGAATACCTTCCCAGTACACACCCATGAAGTATGTATTTGTACGCCTAAAACTGTATTCATTACTTACCTAACCAGTGCTTTCCCTTTTTCCTCTCAAAAGAAGGGTACTTGCCCTAATGATGGTTGTGATGCTGTCCACGCTTCTTTAGGCATGAGTTAAATGTATCCAAGCACGTAAGAAAGTTGGAGAACACTTGCAGAGAAATGCTTGGGCAACCAAATATAATTGTTAGGCAGATAACATAAGTAGAACTGGACAGAGTGGCAAATAAGGGAAAGATTATGGAGAGGCATTTTAAATTTTTGTATAGGAACTTTAACTTGCAAGAAAGAAATTTGTTAAAACAGTGTTCAGAATATCAGGAGATATTTAAAGAATAATGAATGGGTAAACTGTCTTAGGAAAATCTTGGAAAGTAATGGACCTAGGAGCAATATGGAGACGAGAATATGTGAATAATTTCTGGAAAATGGCAAGAAAGACATCTGGAGCTTTTAGAAATACAAAAACTATTTAGTTATGTAGCCTATAAGATATCTTTAGTACCGACTCTAAGAACCAATGAAGACAATTTGGAGGAGGGAGGGAGGGAGGGAGGGAGGGAGGGAGTGAGTGAGTGAGTGAGTGAGTGAGTGAGTGAGTGAGTGAGTGAGTGAGTGAGTGAGTGAGTGAGTGAGTGAGTGAGTGAGTGAGTGAGTGAGTGAGTGAGTGAGTGAGTGAGTGAGTGAGTGAGTGAGTGAGTGAGTGAGTGAGTGAGTGAGTGAGTGAGTGAGTGAGTGAGTGAGTGAGTGAGTGAGTGAGTGAGTGAGTGAGTGAGTGAGTGAGTGAGTGAGTGAGTGAGTGAGTGAGTGAGTGAGTGAGTGAGTGAGTGAGTGAGTGAGTGAGTGAGTGAGTGAGTGAGTGAGTGAGTGAGTGAGTGAGTGAGTGAGTGAGTGAGTGAGTGAGTGAGTGAGTGAGTGAGTGAGTGAGTGAGTGAGTGAGTGAGTGAGTGAGTGAGTGAGTGAGTGAGTGAGTGAGTGAGTGAGTGAGGTTTAAGGGACCATCGACAACAAGGTTATTTGGGCCCGAAGTCGAAGCATAAAACACAAAAAGATGTAAAATCTCAAAAGCAAACAGGACTATGGCATTCTAAATGTTTAAAAGGCTCCGAAGAATAAAATATGGGTTTCAAGTTAGACTTGTTTCACAAGCCCAATTTCGGCATTTTTTAAATAAAATAATAGGTGTGGCCCCGCCTCCGCCACACCTGGTGACGATCATCCGAAAGGGATATACATCGCCTCCCCTACCATGCACTAACTACGCTACAATGGGGAAGGGAGGAGTGGGTAAAGTGGAGTCAGGTACCGCCGAAGCAAACCTGATGTTAGTGGGTGATCACTAAAAAGAGCGCCTGCCTACAAGAGAGTAGACAGACAGAGAGTGGGGTTAGGTACTGATCTTGACGCGGGCGCCCAGACCAGTACCTAAGTGTCAGTAGAGGTATACATGCATAAGGCAGGATACGGGGTGAGGTACATGCTTAAAAGATGGTTGATACTATACCGTGTCCTGTGGCTTCAGCTGGAGATGGTGCTGATTGCGTTATCCACAGCAGTGCTGCTGGTCCTAAAATCATAAAAATCATTTTTTTTAATATTATTACTTCTATTTAATTTAGTCTAAATTTAGGGTTCCTGTGGTGTGTCCTTGGGATTGCTGGGTCGTCATATGGTCGTCCTTGGGGGGGGGGGGGTTCCCGAGCCTGTTAGTTATATTGAGGTGTTGTCTATAGTGGGACTAGGCTTTGTAAGTATTGTTGTATTTCCTGGTTGGTGACAGTGTCGTGTTTGTTAACTGGCATGGTGCGGTCAAATAGGGAGAGAGGGCGCTTGTGCTTATCATTGTTGGTTTCGTAGTTACCAAGTTGCTGTATGAGAGGGTTGTGGTGGTTCACAGTTGCTTTGTACATATTATAGGCTAGTCGTTTAATAAACTCGTGTACTGTGTCCATGCGCAGGTCTTTATGCAATAAGTCCAATGGGACTGTTCTGGGAGATTTTGTGATGATTCTGAGCACCTTGTTTTGGAGCAGTTGTAGTTTTTGAAGGTGTGTTTTTGCGCAGTGTCCCCATGCTGGGGCTGCGTATGTGAAGATGGGTCTAATTAGTGACTTGTATAGGGTTAGGCCCATCGGCATGCTAAGGGCCGATCTTCGGTTTAACAATGGGTAAACTGTTGCACCTTATATACTGTACAGCCAATGGATTGGATCTCCGGCTCTGATATTTCTCAAAGTCTCGTGCCTCGTGGCGCGGTGTTCCAGTTCCTTAGCGGGAATTTCAAACAGGGTATTTGAAACATTTCATACAACTGCAGATCGCATCACAACTTTGTACATTTACGTGGACACTATGCATATAAATGGTCACAGAATAGTAGAACATGAAGACAATTGTTATACCGTTTACCTACCGGAAAAAAATCCTGCACAAACAGCAAAGCAATTGAAACCAGATGGTCCTTGTAAAACGGAGTTGGCAGAACACCTGTGCAGAACACGGTGCTACATTTGGAAGCCATGCCTAGCAATGAGACCGCTGATTGGTGCTAGCAGAAAGTTTTGATAATTGGTGCATTACTCGCTTCCAGTATTACCAAAAGTAACAGCTACTGCCCATAACAGATGTAACCGTAATATTTGAACATAATAGTGGTGCAACAAAGATTATTGTATGAAAATAAATCCTAAACCTGTATTTCAATGTTTTAAACGTAATACATATATACTTTCATTGTGACGATAATTTTCAGAACCATTTTCCGAAACTCATTACTATACGTTGGCAACATTAATCTTCCCCTTCCAATTCATCACAGCTGTGAAACCAGGGCAGGCCAAAATCGCCTTCCCGCGCAAACAGTACCGGAGTCGAGGCCCACGGTATAGATTCACGCCAGCCTCGTACCGGAGTAGTGTGACGTCATTGGGAATACATGCGAGGCTCGGAATACACGGGACCAAGTGAAATAAGGGCACTTTTACAACATGAAGCATATTGTTAATATCCCAATCCCAGGCCTATCTGTTAAAATAAACAACACAATGCAGTTATTCAGTATCTGTTCCTGATGGTGGACCTTCTGTAGTACAATGAGTAAAAGTAGAAACCATTGCTCTGTTGTTGGGTGTAAATATGCTTCATATAAAACTACGGATGTAGTTTATCATAAATTTCTTAAGGATGTAACATTACAGCGTGAATGGGTGTCTCGGTGGAAAAGGGCTGATCCAATTAATGTCAATAATTTATTCAGTTCATTTCCTTTCCGAAGATTACGAACGGGATTTAAAACACGAGCTTCTAGGATTGACATTAAGAAGAGAATTAAAAAGCGATGCTATGCCTTCACAAAGATTCCAAATTGGCATGGAGACACATGGGAGACTGCTGTGGCAAGTACCAGTAAGGACAATGAGCTGGTAATTAATAAATATGCGTATTCTTAAGACAGTATTTCTGTATGTAATTAATTTCGAATTTGTTTAATACATTAAATTTGAGGATTAGAGATATTGTCTAAGTATAATGATAAAGATAATTACGCCGATACTTCAATAATAATAATAATAATTAATAATAATAATGATAATGATATTATTAATTATTATAACCAGATTATATTTTCTTAATTTATACGACATATGATATTAGCATATTTGTTGACTGTTCAACTTTAGATTTCTTTGGAGATAAAGCTGATAAATTAGATAATGCTCTCTTTCGTACCGCCTGTTTTCACATCGGCGAGATATATGTCCTATGACAAGAGGAAAATGTTATTGTAGCACGCAGGGCTTGTCATTCCTTTACACTTAATGAAATATTTCTTCTATTTTTGCATTTATGCGACGTTTTATACTGGGCAATAGCACAAACCAATGCAGTGCTTTAACTATCGCGGTAAACTAGTCTAGTATTCCTGATGACGTAATGAGCGACAGCCAATAGCAGCGCGATTCGCCGGAATGGCCTACCTCTCTATTCTAAAGCGCGTCTCACCCTTAAAAGACAGTACACGTTAAATGGAGCGCAGTGTTGCAACATGTACTAGTTGCGAATCTCTCTCCGCGAGCGACTCGAGGTGGCCTGAGTCCTGTACTTAGTCCTTCAATTGCTGCTTGACGAGACGGACACTTTTAACTTTGGTATCCCTCCACGCCTTTGTTACTGTATGACCTAAATTTACAAATGACTCGTCTGTATAAACAATTGATTTCCCCTGGTCCCTAAACCTTTTACGTCTTTTAGATATTTATGTCGCCATCTGATGATATCGATATCGTCTCTTTCTATTAATATGCACTTGTTACCCTTTCTTTCATATTCGAACCCCAAATCAGAGTGGCCCTTGAGAAATTTGGTAGGGTCTCATCACTGTTGAACTGTGACAAAATTATATTCAGCGTGGGTGGAATATTTGCAAACAGTAAAGAATGAACAATTCGCCGCACTCCACCTTGCACTATTCAATCATATTGCGTTAACCTAGCGTTTTGTGTAGTCCCGCCCCTTTTGCTTTCTTTTTCGATGGCGTTCTTAGAGGTCCTTCCATTAGTTCCTTTTTAATCATACACACTACTACTTCTGAACACCCGATAGCCTTAGCTGTTTCTTTTACTGTCTTTACTGCCAAGCATTTTGCTTCAAAAATAATCTAACACATTCATAATTATTTGGCGTTCCTTACTTCTTAATTTACCAACATATCGTCTCTTCCTAGCTTCCCCCTCCATAACTACAAATATTTACAAAAATATTAAACAAATAACGCAATAACAGCTCACAGCTACACACACGGCTTCTTTCGAACTAATGTTAGTGCTGCTCCTTATACTATCTTCTGTGTCAGGCCTGACGCTGAATAGATGAATACCTTTTGTTTGCCTTATTGGATAAAAGAAAGAGGTTACTGCCTTTTGGTTTATTTTAAAAACTTTCTCCAACCTTCCTCAACATTTGTTCTCGCTGGTTCCCTGATGTAAACTCAATAACAAAAAAGTTTCACACTGCGTAACTTTTGCAGTGCACAGATATAAAATTTTCCGAAAACATTTAATTTAAAAAATTATAACCCTTAACTGGGTAAACATAGAGAATTCAAAGTAGGCAGGTAGTAGCACTATAGTTTACTCTACCTAAGAAAAAAATATAGATGCATTCTAGCAGTTAGTTTGTTAGTTAGTGCGTGATGAGTGTAGAAACAGCAAATATCGGACTTCTATTGAAAAAAAACGTTTTCTGAAGAAATTTGGACTTATAGAAATGTATAATGACTCTGAAAAGGATATAACCTGATAGAGAAAAAAATTCTGCATAGGATAATGTGTTCAAACCTGAAATTTATAACAAATGAATATTTATACCATGCTATTAGGAATGTGGCAACAGAGCGAGGGTAGAAAAGGACGCGGCTAATGGCAACTTGTATGCGCTAGATAGAGACAGAGATGTCCCATTTAACTCCATACTGTCTTCTAAGAGTGAAACGCTATATAGTTACCTTGGTGAAACGTCAGGGCCGGAGATCCATTGGTATAATCGTATAACAGTCATATCCATCTCCTCATTGAAAAATAGAATACATTTGGCGAAAGACAAAATACATACTATATGACAAATAAAGAAGAACAAGATGGTATTGCATGGGTAAGAACAGAAGTGTGGAGATTAAAAGGTCTAAGCAATAGTATTCCACAAATGCAGTGGTGGAAATTGAACTTATAAGATTTAAATGTAAAGGAACTGAAATTTGGAGAAAAGTACTTCAATAAAAATCTGATGTGTTGCACTCACATGACTTTCTCTACTCTTGTCCTAACCATTCTTACAAACTCTTATTCCTATATCTTCTTCGTGTTAGTTAAGATAAACATTTGCAGAAATTATATTATTGCTTATTTGCTTGCAGGTACAACAGAAATATGGGAATAGAGTAGGCTTTGAGCGATAGTCAAATCTTTTAAAAGCTTTCAAATTCCGTTCTCTTTGCATAGTTAACATATAAAAAAATGAATACTCGTACTTGACAGAAGTTCTCCAAAACTCACACAAATAACAAGGCATATCTCCAAAATGGTTCACTCTACATAAAAAATTATTCAGACATAAATTGTGTATTTTAGCAAGATTATATTTTTTCTACAGTAAGATTTGGTCTATCTCTTACAGTTTACCAATTATGCAAGTCATCCAGAATAAATACGACTACAGGGGCTATAGCCATAAAATTCTAAATATACATTTTATTTGTCATAAAAATATCTCAAACATATGGCATTTTAATCAAAATCGTTATGAGCCATTTTCAAGAAAATCAAAATTTTCAAAAAATTTCCATGTAAAGGGTAGTTTAGGGTGGAGCAATTTTCTTGAAAATTTTTGTATCGCATCCTTGAAAGACATTAAACTTAAATATTAAATTTGGTTTTTAACAGACTTTCATTTTTGAGTTATGCTGTCCACAGACTGACACACAGACCTTTTTCTAAAAGTACTCTTTTTGGATTCAGGGGACCTCATAACATATATTTCCGGTGAAATCTTGACATCAAATTTTTGAGTAGAATACAATACTTCCTCTACTTAACTATATGTAGTAGGGAAAGTAAAAATGGATTTAAGATGAATAGAGCTATTGCTGTAACTGAAATGTTTTTTAAAGATAGTAAAAAGGGTAGAACAATTCTTAAACAAAGTGAAGAATTAATGGATATGAACAGTAGAGTCAAACAACAAAATACAGACATGAATTAATCCCTAGGACACCTTGCTTATGCAAATCATCCCTTATGTAAAATTTGAAACTTTCATGGCAACGATTATTGAAGCTTCTTGGGTTGTCAGCCGTGTAATATACACAAAATTTCAAATTCCATGGCCATCATCAGGGAATGAATAATTCATAATAAATGACTATCTTAAACTCATGGCCTTCATTGAGCGCTGTGTAAGAAATAAATGGCTATCTCAAAATCATGGCCTCCCTTTAAGTGTTCATGTACAAGCTGTGCTCAATTGTAGGCCGTTGTCCCTATTAAAATTATTTGGCTCTAATTTAGCTTCAATTGCATCTTTTAAAGCCTGTCATAATGTTGTTACTGTGGTGTAAAATCAGGAGCTTATCAAATAAGATTCTGTGATCATTGTCGAGACTATGCTGTGCTACTGCCTATTTTTCTGGTTGTAGCAGTCATAGATTGTGTTTGTGTTCATGTCTCTCTTCAATCTATGATCTGTCTGTCCTATGTTTTTTAACATTGCCAAGGAATTTTAAAAATTACATTTATTTCTTGTGACATTCCTGATGAAGGCCATGAATTTGGCAATTCATTTATTGTTAATTTTCTGATGATGGCCATGGAGTTTGAAATGGCCAAAAGCTTGAACAATTTTATAAATATTACATGGCTGGTAACCCAAGGAGGTTTAATTAATATCCTTATTGCCCAGCTATGTCCTCCAGCCACAGTTAAGACCATGGAGTGCAGGATGAGGATGGTGGGGTCAGCACACTGACTCCTCCGGCCGTAAGGCAGGTACTTGACCTTTTAGGGTTGGTACTTTTTTATCAGGATAGCTACTCAAGTGGCATCACAAGGCTAAGTGCACCTCAGATCAAACCTCCCAGCTGGGAAAGAGCCCCATGCCAGTACTGGGTACTGAATCTGCATCCTGCCAGATGCAGGACAGACTAGAATTAAGCATTAATAAATAAATAAAAATGGTGCTTACAGAGAACTGGAGAGTCGGTACTGGACACATTTCCATTCTAAATTTCCTGTATATCTCAGTATTTAGTATGCAGTGTGATCTAAATATTGATCTCTCCATTTAAGGTTCTTGTATCTTGAGAAGTTTAGATGGATGGAATTATGCCTGATAAAGAATGTGACCATCTTATGGGATTCACAGATGGATCCTGTACAGGGATACAATTGGGTGCAGGCATATGTGGTCTACCTCCAAGGGCAAATATCAGAATAAGCCTTGGGGAATATTGCACAGTTTCCCAGGTAGAAGTATTTTCTATCAGCTGTGATGTAATAGGACTTGAGAAAAGTTACCATGGTAAAAAATTCTCACCAACAAAGACAGCCAAAATTTTTTAAAAGCACTCTTCTCAGGCCAAGTAAAATCATAACTGAGAATACTTAAGTACCCTGATTGCCATCCTCTCGCAAGAGCCTTGAAATATGGTGGGTACCAGGGCATCTATGGAAATTAAAAAGCTGATCAGTTAGCTAAAAATGGTATTGAAATATCCTCTGTTGGCTCTGAATCCATGATTGGAATCAGTATATATACTGTCCAAACCTCAATAAAAAATCTGATGTGTTGCACTCACATGACTTTCCCTACTCTTGTACTAACCATTCTTAGAAACTCTTATTCCTATATCTTCGTGTTAGTTGAGATAAACATTTGTACAAATTATCTTATTGCTTATTTCCTTGTAGGTGAAAGGGGAATATTGGAAAACAGTAGGCTTTGAGCGATAGTGAAATATTTTGAAGCTTTGAGATCCTGTTCTCTTTGCATGCTTAACATATAAAAAATGAACGATGTTCCATTGCACGAAAGTTCCAAGTTTTCTGAAACTGACACACAAAACAAGGAATATCTCCGAAATGGTTCACTCTACAAAAAAAATTTATTGAGACATAAATTGTGTATTTTAGTAAGATCTACATTTCTTGTATAGTAAGATTTTGTCTCTCTCTTACGGTTTACGAGTTATTCAAAACTCATCCAGACTAACAGGACTACATAGGCTATAGCCAGAAAATTCAAAATATACATTTCATTTGTCATAAAAATATCTCAAACATATGGAATTTTAATCAAAATTGTTTGAACCATTTTCAAGGAAATCAAAATTTTCCATGTAAAGGGTAGTTTAGGGTGGGGCTATTTTCTTCAAAATCTTCGTGTAGCATCCTTGAAAGTCATTAAACTTAAATACCAACTTTGGTTTTTAACTGACTTTTTGTTTTTTAGTTACTGTCCACAGACTGACACACACACACACACACACACACACACACACACACACATACACATACACAGAGACCTTTTTGCAAAAATGTTTTTTTTTTTTTTTTTTGGTTTCAGGGGGCCTCAAAACATATATTTCTGGTGAAATCTCGACATTGAATTTTTGGGTCGAATACAATACTTCCTCTACTTACCAGTAGAGAAAGTAAAAAAACATGAATTAGGGAAATGCACCAACTTAGGTGCCAAAGTTATCTTGAACAAAAAAAGTCAAGAAACTAGTCTTAGGTCTGTAAAACATTCTTTTGTCATCTCTCCTGCGATTGGATTGAAGAAAAGTAAGAAAAGTAGTTGCATTAATTTCAGGAGGAAACTGCCCCACATATCCTATTTGCCATTCCTAGCAGGAAAAGGATTTACCCTTTCTATAAAATCAGTGAAGACCTAGGAAAAGATGCTGGTACTGGAACCAAAATACTGTAACTTTTCAGGGAACAGATTTTGGGAAACAATGAAACATCTTTTGCAATGGGGCTGTACAATAAACCTTCCAGGCTGACATGTGAGAAGTTGATGAAACTCCCAAAAGGTTATCCATCTTCTTTATCTGATTATCCTCTCCTTATGTAGTACTTACAAGCCAGTGCCAGGGTCAGATGCCTGTGGGGAGCACAGGAACCTATGGACTGCACAAGTGAAGACCTGGAAGCAGGTAGTCAGCCAAGCACCAGGTATGATAGTGAGGATGATATGAAATGCAGTGAAATTGATGAATGGAAAGCTGATTATGAAGCAATTGGTGGAATGAGTGGCAGGGGAAACCAGAGAAAACCTGCAGACGCCACTTCGCTCACCACAAGTACCACATGCTGGTCCCTGGGATTTAATCCTGGACATCTAGGTGATAGGCTAGTCTAATCACTTGGCCAAGGCACCACCAGGTTATCTATGTAATCTAGATAGTTATTTTAAGCAAGACATAAGATTTCTATATGCTTGTGATTTATATTACACTATTTAGGCGCACTGTCATTTGGTGACTGCTTTTGGCAGATTCCCCATTCCTACAGAGTCAAAAGTGATGGAGGTAATGGAAATAGCACATGCTATGTGTATAGTTTTTAATTAACTGAGATAATGACTATAAACAAAATGGACAATGCAATTTTGTACTTGAATCTGAAGGTTATATTATTAGATTTATACTATTAAAGTTCATACATTGCAAAAGTTGTGCTTTGCTGACCAAATTCCTTGAGCCCTTGCAAATACATATACTGCCGCTCCAAAGCTTCCAGACACCCAGTGAAAGTGATGCATTTCAGCATTTAACTTGAATAATATCCTCTGTTTAGAGATCTTAGGCAAGTATATCTTATCAGAAGTTTATAAACATGTGTCAGCGTTGTAAACAGACATTGACACTCCAGGATGTACATGACACTCAAGCTGAGTCATTTATGCACAGGTACAGAGTGAAAATAAATTTGCTAACACATTAAATTGCATATTCTCAGTTGTTGTGAATCACTTTGTCCATCTAAGAGCAACTCGTTACACTATTGTGATTCCTATGTTAGTTAAAGGGTGAGTAAATGCATATTTCCAGTTATTACACAATCTTTAGCTGATTTATGGAATCATAGAGTCTGACATTGTACGTATTTTCAAAATTTAAACAATATCATAATAAATGATTAAAATCCCAGGACAACACTCGTAATTCTATTGGTTCCTTCTCCTCCGAGGCCAGTCAGAGTAGGCAGTGACTAATTGGATGGGATTCCCAGGACAACAGCTGCTGATGCCATACAGAGATTAAAGGAGACTGGATCAAATAGGGGCAGAAAAAGGAGTGGGATACTTACAGTTACAAATAAAAATGAGGATAACACTAGTGCTAAAAGCAAGCAAAATAGAAAGCTGACAGCAGATGAAATTTAAGCTGAATTTGAGTCATGATAAGGCAATATCAGTTAGTACTGTCAATCAGCAGCCAATCTGTTAGTGAGAGTAGCTGTGAGGAAAATTCTTCTCAGGAAGGTAAGCAAACAAGACTTCAGTGAGCTTTGGACTGATGAATCCAAATTGGAGCTTTTTGGTAACAGGTGCTGGATCTGTATAAGACAATCACCAACTGAACAGATACATCCAGACTGTGTAATCTGACAGTGAAACATGGACGGTCTGTAATGGTATGAGGCTGTTTTGCATTCAGTGGTGTAGGTGCTCTACACAATATTAAGGGAATACTTGACAAAAATGTCTACATCTTGAGCAGATATACAGTTGCATCAGGAAAATGTCTGATAGGCCAGGGTTTCATATTTCAGCAGGATTATGACCAAAAACATACTTAAAAAATATGCAGGACATATTTGGAGATTCAGCAGAGGGCAGGAGAACTGAAAATGATGGAGTGGTCAACTCAGTCTCCAGATCTTAACCCCATTGAGTAACATTGGGATAAACTGGCTCCCAGGTAAAGAAAACCTGCCCTACATCTCAAAATGCACTGTGGAATGAACTACAAGCTACTTGGAATGACATCTCAGCATCAACAGTTCAAAAACTTAGAATGCCAAGAGTAGCAAAAAAAGTGACTTCAGTGAAAAGACATTTTTTTAATGAGAAAAAAATTTAAAACATTCCCTCTAAGGTTATCAAACTTTGAACAAGTCAGTATTTTGTGATCATATAGTTATAATCACATTAAAGTTTGATGAAACAATAAACCATACCAAAAATGTTGATTCTTTATGTTCACTTTCCTATTCTTTCTTTAAATTAAGTCGGTATTACACTTAAGTACACTGAGTGTACGGAAACTTTTAAGCAGCAGTGTATGTACTGACAAGATTCAACTAAACCACCATTAATCATACTACTGTTATCATACAAGTAATGGTTTTAGCAAATGCAGAAGTAAATCAAATTTACATGGAAAATCAAAATGCGGTTATTCTGAGAAAAATTAATAGTTTCTTGCAAATGTAGTGCATATTGGATTATTTGTTTACAAAAATGCTCATTTCATTTGATAATCTATCTTGCAATATTGTGCACTTTATCTAAACTAGTTAATTCAAAATACAAGCTGAGAAACAATTAACAAAAATGTGAAAATATCAGCCATACAAGAAAATAGGGGCTTTGATCTTATTACATTGAAGTTATGTTTTTAAATAGGGCCATAAACTTGAGAAGGAAGAAGTATTCATATTGTTAGGGAGTTTATAATTTAGGAATAAAGTTTAACAGCTCATGTCAATAGAAAAGACAGAAAAAGGTTTATAATAACTACAAGGAGGCTGGCAATGATATTCTAACAAAATAACAGTATGACAGGTCCCATTTCTGACCCCAACCAAGTCCAATTACTTTTGTCACTTTATTTTCTTCTAAACTGAAGCACAAAAACACAATTGTTTTATCATTAACACAGTCATACATTTCTTCTTAATTTTGCATCCAATATGAACATGGTGTGGTGTGAACATATACAATGCACTAGTATCACAATCAAGGTGAGCCTATGGAACAGAGGTACGGAGTTAGAGGATAGTTGGAAACAAATGTATTGAATACTCAATGGGTGATGTGAATAAAATGTAGGCAATGCTACCGCTTTGGTATTTTGAAGTTATATCTTCCTTTGGAGATAAAAACAGTAACAGCTTATTAAACAATAAAAGATAACTACTTCCTATAGTTGTAACTCTGTTTTTCTGAATTGATAGTTTTAACTACACATTTTATGTGAGAAAAGCAAAGATGCTACAATGTGGGTGTCGCTACAACTTCATTATTTTGGAGTCCAAAATATTTCTCCATTCTGTCAACTCAATGTTTCACTTTATAGTGGCTATGTTTATGCATGTACAGAAAAGAAGAGCTTTTAGAAGTTGTAGGAGCAGATGGATTTTGAGAATGAAATCATTGATTTTATAACATCAACATTTTTGCCGAATAGTTATGAACAAAGGGTGGATTAGAGTCTGCTGCCCCTTATTTTTTGGAAGGTAGGCCACCCATCAGACGGCATTGGTGCTTTAGTACAGTTTTGCACTTCTTAAAATGTATTATTTGATGTTCTTAGAGATGAATGCGTAAAATTTAGAGGAACAGCAGTTTAAGGGATAAAACATACTCTTTGTTGAAGATCACCTCAAAAACATGACTCATTTACTAACAGCAAATTCCAGGTTTCCTGCTGATTTTACAAACTTTTTAAGAGTATACATAGAAATGCAATGTAATTCAGTAAATGCCTCTGATAAAATGGATCTATCATATGAATATACTAACAGCATCAACTAAAAAAATGGTGGACTCTTGTACTTACAGCTAGGGTTGGTTGCAAGAAATTAGAGGCATGCCTCATCCAGCATGGACCCGTGCAGTCAAAATGCACATACTATTAAATAACATATTATTTAAATTTTGGCGTAAACTACATCTCGTATATCAAAAAACATGCATAATGGCTTTTACCATTTAAGTAATAATATTAAAATGCCCAGCAAAGGATTAAAGCTGTCTTAAAAGGCTATTTACGCACCAAAAGGCAGTAGCAGAGCACCTGGTATACACGTTCTACGGCTGAAGTCGGAAAGTACTTTCTGTCAAGCATCCAAGTAACTGAATAGAATTATAACTGTATCCTGTGCATTAATCTCAGAGACACGGGTTCGTGGCTTGGTGTTGTACAATTCTTTTTTCTTGCTCATCAAAACTTGGAAACCGAATTCACAATAATCTAATTTTGAAGTCCCTAAGCGTTTAGGACATTATAATTTAAATTGTTTTTGGCTGTCTGCATTTTGTAATAGAATAGGTATAATGCCCTCTGCCCCATTGCACTGCCACGATGCAATGTGTTATTATGAATGCCGACTTCCTACATTCTCCATGCTTATGTTGTCACACAATATTTTGTGCCATTCTGCACTATGTCTTTAACAGATGGTTACATTGATATACTTTTTATCTATGGAGAAGCAAGAGTCAATGTACAAGCAGCTTAGCATCTACACTGGGAGAGATGTCTTCATATACAACAATACCATAAAATGGACATAAAACAGTTACAAATTAAAATAACACAATAATTGTTCAACCAATGTTATTTGTAAAATTATATAGTAAAAAGATTAGTACATGCAGGGTATTCAAACCATCTCTACAGCAAACAGATTACTTACTAATCGTATGCTCGTTCCAACTGAGCTACTTAGAACTTCAGAAATAAACATTCCCTTTAACATGTAGATATTAAATACCTGGATAGGACCTAGAATAGGAGCTGATGTTTTCATGTTAAGAGTATAAAATGCTGATGGTATAAAACTGGAAAATAAGGGGCAGCTGACTCACCCAGTACTAGTGTGCAATCACACTTTAAATCTGTACGTCATCTATGCATTTTGTTGCAATCCAACTGAAGGGGGACACTGAACATGATGAATGTCCTAGACATACTATCTGTTCATCAGCTCATGGTCTAAGGGGAATGAAGGGCAGGGGAGAGAAATTCCATGCAGTGTAACCTGAGTTTTGTAAACATCCATGCAAACATTGCTCTGCTGGTCATGTTACCTCATATATTATTCGTGCTATGTTTACTCACTGCTAATTTCTCTTAATTTCAATTGTAAAATTGTACTTGTCACTAGTCTTATGTCAGAAGTAATGGTAAAAGTAATGTAGAAGCAGATAAACCTCCACTTAGGAGTGCTGAGAAATCTGCTATGATGATGTGGTTGCAGAACAAAGGGGTTCGGATTGACAGTTCTATGTGTAAAACATCTTTATAAGATGACTGAATCAAACAAACCTAAAGAGGCTCTTAAAGTAGGCACATTTTTTATTTTATTGGGCCACACTGTCGTTTACTTGCCCCCACACGTGTGATCTTAATCCCATAGAACTAGTTTGGGCCAGGGTAAAATGGATACTTAAAGAAATGTTGTTGTTAGCTAATGCTGGATTTCTGACAATGAAGTCATTAATCCTCTTGCTCTCCAATATAAAGAGAGCAATAGCAGTAATAGTAACCGCTATTTAGAGAGCACCATATTTTTATGTTTTGGCGGTCACATCGCTCTCTCATAACCCCCCAGAATGTCTAGAGGACCACACCTGTCATTGGTTTACAGGTCTCACCGATCTGACCGGGAGGATTATCAAAATAAATTCACCGACCATATCCTCTGATTACCAATCAGAGGACGTATTACGTGCCATGACAGGTCAGCATGTAGGGGTTAAGATTTTATAGAGGAATTAGAGAAATGGAGAGGTTGGAAAAATAAAGACTCCCTAGCCCTCAGGAACCCTAATAGCATCAGGGTCGGAAGAGAACAAGATATGACCAAGGTAAGGTCAGATAGAAAAGTTACAGTGAGGAGCAAAACACGAGTGGAAGTAATGTTCTGCTCAGCTTGGGTACCTTGTGGTCGCTATTCACATATCCCCTAGACGGAGACCCCTGTTTATACTTAAAGAAATGTAACAGGTAACTTATTCTTACAGGAATTGTATGATATAATACTCGAGGATATATCACTTAAGACTGAAATAGACTGACAATGTTTTTGAAAATATAGAAAAGGCAGAAAATGATCAGTGGGAAAAAGACAGAGAAGCTGAAAACATTGTTTGCATTTTATAAGTTAAATATACTGCATGAACTGAAAATAACATTTAAATTGTACTATTTTGGGCAAGTGTTTTGCTTTAATCTAGCATGAATGCACATTCTAAGGTTGCAACATTATCCTAAATGCGATTAGAAGTACAACTCCGCTGAGATATCTCTGTTTATCTGGAATTGTTTACTTACATACTAGGTCACTGCATCCTGCCAGGGACCATAAGCTGATGAACAAACTATAGATGTACTCCAGATTATCCTAACATTGTATACCAATTAGTGCAGTACATTAGCTCTGTAATCTTAAGTTACAATATAATGCAACAGAACTTAATACTTTGTCATGTGCTGGGTAAAAAACTAACATTTTGAATGACACAATGCTGTTGAAGGGCCTCCACTTCCATATATTTTACAGGTAAACTTCAAAAGTTGGCAAGTGGTATTATAATAATATGACTCTATTTTCATACAATTCAATATTCCTGGCTTCCAAAGAAAAAAAATTATTTTTCACTGAGAGTACCACTAAATCTTCAAGGGAATTTGAAAATTTGTGCAGCTAAGATTTACATCTCATATAAACAATTTGCTACAGAGGAAACAGCTTAGTGGAATATCCAAATAATCAACTAACATTTTATCCCCGTTATGGTGTGGTCTGGTTAGATTTGGTGATATTCCATTTGTTAGGTTGCATTAGTACTGCCAACAGTTAGTAAAATATAACTATGGTAAAGCTACAGTCATAGCTAGTGTTATTGCGTTGGTTATATTGCCACAAAAACAAAGGCTTCTGCTTTTTTTTTTATTAATTTAATTTAAAAACAGAAGCCTTTCTTTTTGTACCCATTGCAGAGAAGCCAAGTGATAGATTTTAAAACAAGATTCTGTTTAGATGCCATATTAATTAATTTGTGGATGCCATTTTATTGCTTGTGTTTGCATGATTTTGTCTTGAATTGTTTTAGAGCAATATATGCAGTTATAGTTCTGTTGTTATTTTTGTGTTTGTAACACAATAGTGCATTACATATATATTACAATATTTAGCGTTCAGAAGTGATTTTATCCGAAAGTGTTATACCCGAACAAGATTTGCCGACAGTTGAGTAGGTTCATCATGTATTGTGTGGTAATGATGTTCAAGCATTATTATTATTATTATTTGAAAGCGTGTTACTTTAACCCTGCGATATTTGAGATTAGAAATAATGCTTTTACTATGTACCTTGGCAGTACTGCTTTTTGGAGTAATGTCACCTGCAGTTTAGTGTAATGTCGGCCATATTGAATTCTTGGGAACTGCCAATAACTGTTTCTCCTATATGGTAGTTCAGGAGGTAAGAGCATCAGCATGAAAAGTCAAATATCTAGTCCTGTGCATGACACTGAAGATTTTAACTTTTTGAATAACATCTACACAAAGCTGGTGTGAAAAAACAATCATCAAAATCATAATAAATTCTTGTGGGCAAGGCTGAATGTTTGATACAAGGGATAAAGGAAGGCAGAGAAGCACACACTACCTCTCTTTTACTGTGCCACTGCTCAGCCTTGCTAAATAGAAACCAATTATTTTTCTGGAAAAACAACCATTTAAAAGCAACCAAACAGATGGAATGATAAATGAAAGTACATATAACATTGACATAGCATTTCAAAGTTATATGCAATTTTAGCATATTTTCATATGACAAAGTGAGAGAACTGACTAGTTTGCAGACTTTAAATTACATTTATATTTTACTCTAGCAAAATAAAAAGCAAATTAACTTTATATACAGACAGCAATAAGATAGACATTACTATTTTAATTGGCATTTACATTATCCAATGTACTACTTTAAGACAATTTATTCAGTTTACAATTTCAAAAATAGTAAAAACACAAATAGTTTTAAATCAACAAAATATATAAAACAAAAAAAGAAAGAACAAAAATTATAACATTTCTATCTATGAACTCAAAACTGTATGTGTAACAAGTGCACCTATATACTTGTTGGGTAGTATATGTTAATATACCTAGTTTATTTGTTACAATTCAGTAAAAAATTCTTTAATGGTTTTGGTTTGCAAGATGAGTTTGGATTAAATTATTTAATTGCCGTAACATTGATGGTTTTCATTATAAACACTTTTCATCTTGCTATAGAGTTTCAACATAGTCAAGCACTTAAAAATTTGTGTTTCAAGCAGTACCACTAAAAATATGAGCATTTATATGCTCAATCATGAAAGAAAAGAAAGAAAAGAAGAAAAAATAGAAGAGACTATTGCCATACAAAGCACAGTATGACATACAAGTTTGGAAAGTTTTTTCTCCTGCTTTCATGATCTTTCTCCATATGACCAAGGCAGATCTTCACCAAATTTACTTCTATGAAGAGCATTCCTTGCAGGATAGAGCACCTGAAATGATAATTAAATTTATTTTAATCTTGTATTCATGCTGTGAAGTAGATACTACCTAAACAAAGCCTTGACACTTAAAATAATACTTATCCTTTCAGATATGGTACCAATATTGTCAAATAGCACATTCATTGTTAGTCATTATTTCCTAAGTCAAAGCATTCCTATTTATTATGCATACAAATTGCAATTAAGGGACACTGAGTAGATCAATAAAATTTGTTTATTTATAAAGTAAAACTATTAAACAATCTGTAAGTAATCCACTGAAGTTGTGACATTTGAGCCTTTTGGCTGGCATGTATTTGAAATAAAAAAATCTGATATGTTACACTCACATGACTTTCTCTACTTTTCTATTAATCCCCTCAGGGGTCCCAGTCTAGGGGATATATGGGGATGGCGACCATAGGGTACCCAAGCTGAGCAGAACATTACTTCCACTTACTGGTGCTTTGCACCTCACTGTAGCTTTTCTATCTGACCTTATGACCTTAGCTTGGTCATCTCTTGTTCTCTTCCGACCCTGATGCTTTTTTTTAATTTGTTGTTTAATGACGCTGTCAATTGCTGGGATCACATCAGCATCGCCAGTGTGCCAGAATTTTGTCCCGCAGGAGTTCTTTTACATGCCAGTAAATCTACTGACATGGAGCTGTCATTTTTAAGCACACTTAAAAACCATTAGTCTGGGCCAGATTTGAACCCACGACCTTGGGATCAGTAGGCCAGCGTCTAACCAACTAAGCCACCCAGACCAACGACCCCAATGCTATTAGGGTTCCCAAGGGCTAGATGTTATTTATTTTTCCAACCTTTCCATTTCTCTATAACCTCTTAACCCCTAATATGCTGACCTGTCTTGGCCTGCAATGCGTCCTCTGATTGGTAATCAGAAGAAATGTTCAGTGAATTTATTTTGATAATGCTCCCGGTCAGGTCAATGAGACCCTTAAACCAACGACAGGTGTGGTCCTCCAGACATTCTGGGGGTTGTGAGAGAGAGTGATGTGACCACCAGAACAAAGGCTTTGAAATTCCTTTCTCTTTGCGTGGTCAAGAGATAAAAAGGTGAATAATGACCTTCCATTTGAGAAAAGTTTGCAAAACTCATACTACAAATAACAAGGAATATCTCTGAAATGGTTCACTTCAGAAAAAAATCCATTCGGGCACAACTTGTGTTTTAACAAAATCTACATTTTTTATACTGGCCCTCCAAAATCTTTTGTACTGAATCTCACATTTTCATCAAGCAGTTGTTCTCTCAGATTCCAGGGTGGCAATTATAGCAATTACTTCCAAGTTGCCACCAAAACATCAAACAATTATAGAATGTTGGAAAATCCTTACCCATCTAACAGCACTTCAAAAACACAATGGATACCAGCTCACTGTGGACTGAGTAGTAATGACAAAACTGATTTTCTTGCACAAAAGGGTACCAGCAGTGTACAAAAATCTATTGCATAACAACTAATCCTCATTAGAACGCAGAGATTACAAGCAAACAATGTTATTTAACTCCTATCTCCAATTAAAACAACTAAAAGTTGTTTTAAAGTGTTGTTGCTATTTAGCTGTTTCTCACAATATCCTGGAAAGAGTGTGGAACTTATAGGTCAGTATGTAAGAACCTGGTGTTTAAACATTTGACTTTTGATTTGGTTTCCTTTAACCCCTCCTTGTACCTTCAACTAAAAGTGTGACAAAACTAGTTCTGCAACCGTTTACCTCCAGTAACATGAAGTAGATAGAAAAATAAGCTTTACTAAAAACATTCTGTAGAAGCTACACAAAAGTAAAATGCTAGTAGGTAAGTCCGATGAATGTAACATCAAACTTTTGTTGCATTCTTACAAAGAATGGAGCAGGAAACTGGAATACGCTCTATTCTGTTCAGCAACATTGCAGTGAAATCTCTTGATGCCTCTCCAATGGATGTTTCGTCTTTGGACTCTTGAAAAAGGCATTGGGAAGAAAGCGCTCTTTAACAAGTGACGGTCTGTAGAGGAGTGGGAACTTCTGGACATGATTGCACTGTTCAAGAGCCTGCTCCACAGGAAACAGGTTCAAAGTCATTACTCGGATGAAGGAACAAACAGAGCACGATCAGTGGTGGAGATGGCTTTTTGTAAGGTAGGAACTTGTTATGAGAGATATGAAACAACCCTCTGTAAATCCTACACGAAAGTTCTATGGATTTCATTTTTAATCTGTTTGCAGCTTTATTTATTGTACAAGTATCTTCAAGCTCTATAAGTCGTCAGGCCCTTATATCCCACTCACTGACAAGCTCACTCTTCAAGCTTACATATAACAATTTCTTACAGGTTACTTTTGCTTTTCTTAAAATTCAGCTCATTTTAATACCAAAAATAAATTAATAATTTGGCTACTATGGTAATTTCATATGAAAAAAAATCTTTCAGTTTGATATAACCTATATAAAATACAGTGGGTATAATAATGAATTTTGCTTATTTTCTGAACAAAAGGCCACATTCTGCCATTAAAAAAAAAAGCACTTTCAGGAAAATATGATACTGCTTTCCACCCACAAAAAAAAAGTGAACTAGCCTGTATTACATGGCAAACCTTCATTACAAGGTCAGACAAGTTAAATAAAAAAATATCACAATCATTTACTCTTTCTTTGGAGGGAGGGCAAGAGGGTCGGGGGGCAACTTGATGCTGGAAGTGTAATCTTAGGGAATTAAAGTTCTTATTTTGTCCTATTTTTTGCACTAAGCACTTCCACTAAAATGACACCTGATATATTTATGCCCTAAAGTCTGACACTTGCAGTTGGACAATATATAGTGTTACCAAGATCAATTTAAGTTTATACCCAACTTATTCCAGCACATGACTATGTATTCATTTTCCAAATATTACTATATTCTTGCAGGATTACAAAGGTATTGGATTCTACTGAGCAGGTCTATTAGGAATGCTGGAAGACAAATAAATATACATTACCTCATTATCAATATAAGCTTCACATCCATAACACCAAACTGAGAGATCAGAAAAGCTGAGTGTAAGGGCATGAGAAGTTTCAAGACCATGCTGCATCATATGACCAGCAACATAGCGACCGCAATGTACCTAAAACAGAATTGCAAGGACATCAATGCCAGTAACAACCAAGGAGAAAAAGTGGTGTTCAAGATAAATTAGGACTAGTTAATCATGCTATTACATTAGAGAAAATGTCAACTAAGACATTTTATTTTTAAAATCCAGGTTCTAACAACTTTAGGGGACACTTCTCTTTGTTGAGGATGACAATATGTTAACGAACCTAAGTACAAGCATTTTTATCTCCCTTTCAGGTTATAACATGATATGCAAACCATTCTACCCTCAAGCACTTTTTGGTCTATTAGGACATATAGATGTTATAGGATACCTACTTATAATACAAAATTTATAATATTTACAACTTTAAAAACTGATCAATGCTGTACAAGCTGTGGTCATTTAAGAAATTTAGTAACATTCTTTCACCTTTGTGTTGCAATTCAGTATTTTTTTTATGGATTCAGGTGGCTTGTTGAACATATGTACGCCAGCATATGTGAAATTATTTTCATAAATTTTTGTGTCGTGTGAATTTATAAATAAGTTATGTTTAATAATGAAAAAAACTGAAGCTATTAACAGTGAAGCAACGTAAATCTATAAATGTAGTAACTTAGAGACTACAAGCTTCACTTATCTTAGTTGTTGTTGTTGTTGTTTTCTAGTGCCTTGCATCTGGCAATGAAGCCATTAGCATTCGTGCTTTCCAATACTTTTGAACTGTAGTTTCTTCTGATCTTAATGCTTCACAGTCACTTATCTTAGTATCTGCTGCAAGTTCTTGAATTCAAATGCAGACTGCAGTTTCTGGAATATTCATTCCTATCATCGGTGTCATTTGTTTATCTTTGATTACTTGGCAAAGTCAAGATATTTAACTTTTTAAGTATAGTTTACAACTATAAGTTGTGGTAAAGAGATCCGCTATAATTTAATTATTTTCTTCTGCATTCTGAAAACTTTTACACTATTTTTGGAATTTCCCCATATTTCAATACATTGATATATGCAAATTATGCTACTCTAATAACATTTAAATTAGACATGCATTTGATTGCACTCATTAAAAACACATTTTACTTAGCTTTTTTGTCAATGTATCCCTGTGATTTTCCCAACTCAGATTTTTATTCAAAATTAGGTGCAAGAATTTGGTAGTTTTTATAAAGTTTATTTGGTTTTGTTCCTGAGTTTATTTTGGATATATTTCACTTTTTTTAATTTAGCTTGTTATGGAAGCTTAGAGCTGTTTTTTCCTTACTTGATATTAACACGTTTGTGGTGAACCAGTTGAGAATAGTTTTTTAAGCTGCTGTCAATATGTAGCATCCACAAAAAGTGTTACATTCATGTCATATTTACAATATTTGCCAAATCATTAATGTACAATATAAATAAAAGAGGCCCAAGAATATAGCTCTTGCATAACAACTAATCCTCATTAGAACGCAGAGATTACAAGCAAACAATGTTATTTAACTCCTATCTCCAATTAAAACAACTAAAAGTTTGATGTTACATTCATCGGACTTACCTACTAGCATTTTACTTTTGTGTAGCTTCTACAGAATGTTTTTAGTAAAGCTTATTTTTCTATCTACTTCATGTTACTGGAGGTAAACGGTTGCAGAACTAGTTTTGTCACACTTTTAGTTGAAGGTACAAGGAGGGGTTAAAGGAAACCAAATCAAAAGTCAAATGTTTAAACACCAGGTTCTTACATACTGACCTATAAGTTCCACACTCTTTCCAGGATATTGTGAGAAACAGCTAAATAGCAACAACACTTAAAAAATAGACCAAGTACTGAAAAACACAAACCAGAAATGCTACAAGAAAAGTTAGCAGAAATAAACTGCATGTTTTTGTCTATTCTCATGGTTTACTGGTTATACAAAATTCCTTCTGGATAAAGAAGACTCCTCAGACTATTTCAAGCAAATTCAAGATATATACTTTGTCTTACACACATATTTTAATCAAAATCATGAGTCTTTTTGAAAACATCAAAAAATGGTTGTTTGGGGTGTAAGATTCTGTATGTAAGCACTGTTTTGTTTTTGAACTATGCTCTTTCTTACTCATCTTTTTCTAATCTTTTTTGGTTCAGGGGGGCTCAAAATATTATCTCCAGTAAAATTTCAGCATCAAATGTTGAGATGGAATGCAATACTTCAACAGCTCATAGTTGTTGCATTCACTGCAAATATTTCTTTGTTCCAACAAAGCTAGTATACTGCCATAGCACTTTGTACCATGTGATGCACTAAATGGCTAGGGATGGGAAGTACTGTTTCAGTAATTGCTATCTTTTATAAAAAATTTTTACTCACAATTCCCTTCTTGAAATATAATTGTAACAATTACAGTCTAGTAATCAATATGAGGGCCATGTCAAAGATTTTAGGAGCTCTTAAACTGGAAGTATGACAATAGGAATATTTTAGTTTGGAACAGCAATAGTTTTTTACCTTAGAACATGCATATGGCGCTTCCCCTACCATAGAACCATGCAGCAAATTGTGAGTGAAGACAGGTACTGGTGCGTCAGATTGTGCAAGATGTGAAGTGATTTTTGAGTAATGATATATTATGATTGTAAAAAAAAAGTTGACTGTAGAACAATGCCAATATTCTCTAGTATGTGTTTTTGGCGAGTCTGGCCCCTCTAAGGCCAATGTTGGAAGTTGATTTGAGGAATTTTCGAGGGACCAGGAGTCTCTTAACGATGAATCTTGTCCTGGTTGCTCAGCAATGACAGGACCGAAGAAAAGATTGATGTTATGAGGAAAATTATTGAAGATGATTCTTATCTCATATTTTATGACATTAACCTCTTGAGCGATGGCCATTTAAAATGTCCACGAGCCCAGAACTGCTACCCAATATCCAGCGCAGGGCATTTAAATTGTTGTTGTTGTTAGCTAATGCTGGATTTCTGACAATGAAGTCATTAATCCTCTTGTTCTCCAATATTTTTCACAAGCATTTAAATTGTTAAATGTGCTAAAAGTGCTTCGTATATACACAGCTGTATTTTGTGTAAATATTAAGTTATTTTAATGAAACAACAACTGGTATAAAACTCGTTATATGCAGTATACATGTACGTCAACAGCAAAGTTGAGTTGCATTTACAAAACGTTGAAATGGCACTATTTTGTTTCACTGTGGTGAAAAGTTAACTTTGCTCTGTCGAACGCTTCTAATATAAGTTCTCTGAAAGAAACAGTAGTTGACCCATTGTATGTGTGGCTTACGCATCAGCAAAACAAGGCATAATGTGACATAAAGCACTAGTGTATACGTGGTCTCTTGAGTCATCAGAATAGAGCATGTTTGCAACTTTTGCTTACGTGTGTTTCGTAACTTAGTAGACTCTGTAGAGCGATGTGACCGCCAAAACATAAAAATATGGTGCTCTCTAAATCGGTTACTATACTGCTATTGCTCTATCAATATATTAAATATTGGAGAGCAAGAGGATTAATGACTTCATTGTCAGAAATCCAGCATTAGCTAACAACATGACTGTTTCTTTCTTTGTTGAAATACTTACATATACTTTCCTGCTTGTGGCTTAAGTGAGAAGTGGTATAAAAAGGTATTTCTGCACCAACTGGATATAACCATATACAATTGTTTGGTAATTTGGAAAGCTATAAACCCACACAGGACAATGACCTACCTGGACTTCCGACTATCAATGGCTCGCAGCCTAGTTGAACAATACCACGTTTGGGGTAGAAAATCCAGAACCCCTGCACCCCTCAGACTTCAAGGAAAACATTATCCTAAAAGGATACTACGAACAGCAAAGAAGTGCCGTCCATCTCGAAAGTGTTTCGTGTGTCGCAAGAAGAGAATTCGCGAATGTGGAGATGTACCCTTGTGTGTTTATCCCTGTTTTGAGGCATATCGCTGCACAAGGAACATATAGAGGTAAGCCAGTAAAGTATATAGACTTTACTTAAATGTTTCATAAACTTATAGAATAAGTTGAGTTAGATAAGGGATAAATAAAGGTTAAATGCACAAACGCACAGGACGTGTATACACGCCCATATCGCTCATCCGTGATTTCACGTCCATATCACTGAAGAGGTTAAAGGGACCCTAAATATTGGCAGTAGGCAGCACAGACCATCTACTGATATTTCTCTAGTCATGTTAATAAAAGACATGCCACAAATCTTGTACTTTTGAAAACAAATAGTTATGGCTGATGCAAAATTTAATTGTGGGTGGCTCAACACAAAATCCAATCATGGGCTTGTGACGCCTTACTGTATTGTATAAGAAAGCACACTGTAAAGCCGGTAATTTAAATATCATTTCTACCCACAAAATTTATTTGCACAACAGGAAATAGAATAGGTCAGCTATTAGCCGCCATTAAATTTTGCACCTTCCATAATTGGGATATGATACAATGGGACATTGAAAATTTTGTTAGTGTTCATCTTCATCACTATATTACTTTGTGCTTTATCTTCAGAAAAAACACTTTTCTCTCCCTTTTCCTTTTATGTTCCTCAAATTCTACACAATGTGTACTTAGCTACAATTACTTTAGCATTTTCAAGAAACGTTAAGTTTATTCATGTCTTCTTTAAGTTTTTTGATATTTTGCTTTTCCTGTAGTAAATTTATATCTGGCTTTGTAAAATAACACTCAGAAGTTTGATTTTCTCAGGATATCTACTCAAATTAGTGAGAAAACTATTCTTAAATTTAGTAAAATAACCAACCAATCCTGTTTAGTTCTGCTACAGCTTCTTTGATTAGGTTACAGACTATCTTAGCATGATGAACAACTATTATCTGTGGTAATCTTTCAGCTGAAGGTTCACAGTACCTGCTCTTGAACTCCATTGAGTTTATGAAAGCTTGTGAAGTGAGTTCTCTGTGTTCTGAATGAGAATATATCATCTCCCAGAACTGGAACCAGAAACCTTATACAATTAGAAAATAATATAAGTGAAACAGTTAAACTCTTAGGCTGAACAATAAACAATATCCTGGAATCTTCACATTGATCAACTATGCAGAAAATTGTCTTCGGCTGTTTTTTTGTTAGCAAATTTAAAACAATACTACAAAATTTTGTTTAAATAGCTTATTTTTCATTCCTTCAGAATGTTTCTAGGGGACAGCAAAGATTTTAAAAATTTAAAAAAAAAATGTTAGAATTGAGGCCATTTTTTATCAGAGCACTGATAATGGGACACTCTATCTCGAGTTAGCTGACAGAAGACAAGGGCTTATATATTATCAATCAATATTCAAATTTCTTCCGAAATGAACTTTATTGCAATTAACAATATTACAACAAATTGTTTCACTCTCCACAAATTTGATCAAGATAAATTTCTGAAACTATTTGGTTTAACGTTTTTAAGATATTCTTTGTAATTCTTGCATACGCTAAATTCAATATAGCATTTTGATTTCTTAAGCTTTCTCAGCTTCTGTGGTAAAATATTAGTCAACGGTTTACATACAATTGTGCATAGCGAATACTCTTGTGCAATACTTCTCGGAATATATCTCGGTAATCCCACCCTTGATTACAGATTGTTATTATGTGTAATCGCTTAAATACATGTCTATATGGCACATGTTTTGGACAGTAGTGTATAGGGTCTTGTATTTACTTTTCCTAGTTACATGGCTAACAACCATTGTTTCTCTTGCGTTATTGATCATAACTTTTTCTTACGATCGACATTGACCATGTTTCCTTCCACTGAATAGCTTCAGATTTGGCCAAATTATTAACTTCAAGAATAGGGCTTAGCAGGCACGTTTCTGAGTTCTTGTAAATGTGGACATTAAAATGTCTCCTATTAATCAGTTACAGCTACATAGTACATCATATTTTTACGGTATTACCACTTTCACAATTTATAGGCAACTTTGATTCATTTCTGGCTGTCATATTTTTCTAAATTAACAATGAACTTACTGTGTAACACAAGAGGCACACCCAATTCTCTGCAGTAGAATTACATTCCCGACACGGAACTGTGCAACTTAGACCCTCCTCAGGCACTTCTTGTATGCTTTCTAGATGGGGGCAGTCTGTTAAAGGTATCACTGCAAACATTCGCTCGTCGAGTAACATCTGTAATAACAAAAGTTTTATCAATACTATATCTATTTCAATAAGTTTCATAGTACTTGTGAGCTAGGACTTTTTTGTTCATAAGAAAGAGCTATATTAGTGTTGGACATTACATTACAGTAAGAGTTTCCTTTTTAAAGGAAAATATATACCTTAAGAAAGTTATGAAAACAAACAATTGGTGTGGAAAATGATTTTTCACCTAACCAGCTAGTAAAATTAATTTTGTAATGTGCTGAAATCGAAATGCATGGGTTCTGCAGACTGTACATGGAAATCAGAAAATTTGCTGTTATATCACAAATGTAAAAATCTTTTTAAGTGATAATTCAGATTCATCTATGTTTTTAACCCTTTGCAGTTGAGATGCAGTCATAATTGCAAACAGAGGTGAGGTAAACTTCTGTTACCAACTGAGCATTTGTGATAGTATCTATCTAATGCTTATCATCGGATACCAGCAGTATGCAAGAATGACATTCATAGCCTGCTAAAACATGTTTAAGGGAATATCCAGCCATAAGTTAATGACATCCAGCCACAGTTAATGACGAGCACTGTTTATACTGGTATTCGAAACATTGGTGAACTCAGAAGTTAATTTCACTATTTCTTTGATGGGAAGAGTCGGATATTTCTCGCATAACTGATAATATAGTTTAACACTGTTATTTCACTGCTAGTCAATGGTTTGCCCGCCTTATGCTTTACATAAGTCGACGAAGATGCAAGAGCATATTCACCACCGCTAACCGCCATGATTCTAAATAGAAACTGCTGGCTGTAAACAATACTCGAGTGTCAGGTAACTCACACGAGTTGCATTTTGGGACTTGTGCCTAGCTCTGCTTATCAGTTTACATCAGCATTAATTAACCTCTTAGGTATTTGTATAGAATATTATATCATTTAAGGATAACTTCATTCTAAAATTCAGATTACTAGTATGGGACTGCTTCCCCGCAAGCATTGCTACTGTGTTGTACTACGGTGCTGTGGTCACATGGGCTTGTTTTGACGCAGATAAACCTAAGAGTGAATTACGTATAGGTCATGAGGTGAGACATGAGCAATTCCCTTAGATGCACAGTGGCACTCTTCAACTGAAAGGCTGATGGTGGGAGAAGTTGCACAATTATGTATGCACAGGAGTCGTCACGTTTCTGTCCATAAAGGGGTGAAGTTTGCTAGCACAGCTTTAGTGCATATTGCTAATGACAGGGTGGAAGGGAAGTCATTATATTAATTTAAACCAGTGATAGATCTCGGTGTATGGAAAACATTTTGTATCTTACGTTTTTGTCTCTGACTGTTTCCTACGTAGATATTTTAGTTTTATCGAAAGCAAGCTGGCAACACTGCAGGTTTCACTTTTACTAGGTCAGTACATATACAAACACGTCTCACTACTATTTCCGGAGCTGCGCGGCTCATGAGTGTAAACATAAAGACATACCATGCCCGTGTCTACTATGTTATAATAAACAAGTATATCTGAATTCTCCAGTAACGCATACTGTAACCTAAACTCACAATCTAAAGATATTGTTTATTATTTCCTTCAACATCAAACTTAAATCATTTTGTAGCTGATACTGCTATAATGTAATAAATCAAACCATCTCTCTGACTTATAAACACAAAGGTACATTTGTAGGCTCTTACAAAGTGTAGGAAATTATATTTTTAAGGTGACAGCAAAAGAATAAGCAATGAACCAAATGGTTACCCACTTCACAGGTATTGTTCAAAATGTCCACCATTTGCGCACTTGCAAGCCTCACACCTTTTTAACGAATTACATCACACTCTAACAAACACCTTCATTGCTGCGTATTTCTTCCGCAATTCTCTCAAAGATTCGAGGACAGTACTTGCTGTTTTGTAGATCCTGTTTTTCACGTCTCCCCAGAAGAAAAAATCCAGAGGATTCATACCGGGTGAAAAGGAAGTCATTACATTAATTTAAACCAGTGGTAGATCTTGATATTTGGAGCACATTTTGTATCTTATGTTTTTGTCTCTGACCATTTCCTATGGAGATTGTTTTGTAAAAAACAAGCTGCCAACACTACAGATATTGTGTGTGTGTCACTTTTACTGGTTCAGTACATAAACAAACACTACTGCTAACACGCCTCTTGTGAATGTCTCCTTCAATGTTTACTGTACAAACGTTGGCCAATCACAACTGTTACCTGCCAAAACATAGGCAAAAGGGAAAGTGGTCGATGTTTACATTCAGAAACCAGGTCAATTCCCTGACAAACCTCAGTGCAACGTTGTCGACTTCCCTCACGTGTTAGAGAGCAGCTCATAGTATTTCGAAACCCTATGTGATGTCCCATAATTACTACCGAAGTTATGTCAGAAATGTTACTCTACTCATCTTACAAGTAACAAACTGTTATCTTCGTACAATCTTGTGGAATTACGCATCCAATTTGGAACAAAACCATTAATTTTTTTGAAATCGGCTGATCAAAGAACAAAATGCCATTAGACTTTTTTGTTTGTATAGCTTCTATGAAGCACATATTAGAAGGAATGTAACGGCTTCCCTTCCACCCTGTATATATACAAAACAATTAGCTTTATAACGAACAAACCGGTTTCGCTATAACTACGGCCATGTGCCAACAATTACTTTTATGTGAACTGTAATTATTTCAGCTGCATGCTTTTGTAGTGTTTATTCATTTATGGCAAACTGACATGTCTATTCCCCCCCCCAGCCATTGCAGAGAGGGAGGTAAGGAAAGCAACTTTCCCTATGCACAAGAATTGTTCATGTCTCATCTCACAACCTATACTTAACTCCTCCGATTTTGTTCTCAGGTATTGTATATTAATATATACAATTTTACAGAATCACACCCTTCTGATTCTCTGCTTTGTCTTGAAGCTTCACAACTTTGTTTGTCACACTGTATTATGTTACTGCTTACAGTGTCTTTTTCTAGCTTCCCTGACCCCTATAGAGTTTAGTTGTTTACCTGCATATTTAAAATGTTCTAAAGATAAACAATTTGAGAGTGCTCTGAAGAAGTATTTGATAACAAAGACATTGTACAGTATCAATGAACTATAATAATGTCCATATTGAAATTACAGACCCTCTGTGTAAATCACAAATGATAGGTAGCTATAGTAATATGTGTAACCATTAGGTTGTCCATCTTTGTAATACAAATTATAAATATGAATTTGTGACAATGTCAGAAACTGTATTGCAGTCTATTGACAATAAAGGATAAAGTTAAAACGGAACTGTAGGGCTACCCGAACCTGGAAGGGGGAGGTGGGAACTTGATTCCCAAAGACAGGAAGAAGCAGACCCTATTTTCAATATGTACTCAAGGAATGGTGACTGGGGCTTGAAACAGGATCCTGCTAAGCAGGAAAAGCAATTGGAGCCAGAGACAGCTTCTCCCACAGATTTGGAGAGGCCTTAGCTTCCAAGAGTGAAGTTGAAACTCCATGAGAGGTACTAGGTTCTATAGTGGAACCAATCTCATTGAAAGATATGGAGCAGTGTTGCAGGGTTAGGCCACAATGATTTCTTTCATACAAGCCAACCTGCACACAGTATTAATGCCTTGAGGGTGTTTTGTAGCAGCATAATGAAGTAGGATATTAAAGTTGCCATAATAAAAGAACCATGGCAAGGGGAGGGGATTATGGGGACAAAATCATGTTAGTTATTTACAGTGTTTCAGCTGATACAAAATTCAGTGTGTCCTGACAAGAGACAGTAACACCTGGGAATTACCAGATCTGGCAGCAGTCCTCGTAAGATATAAGGACAGACTGCTCAACAGATGATAGTCTGTTTTATACATTTCTATTATGACCACACAGGAGTTCACAGAGCTAGTAACATACTGCAAGAGAAAAAGCCTAAATTAATTGATAGGCTGCGACTCCAAAGTACATCATTGTGCATGGGGTAGCACAGACAATAATGAGAGACGAGTGGCATTGCTGGAATATTTGAGCACAACAGATTTCAAGATCTTGAATCAAGGAAACATACCGACCTTTGCTAATTTTCAAAAGGAGCAACTTCTAGACTTGACACTAGGGTCCTTTGGGATTCTAGAAAAAGCTAAGGTCTGGAAAGCATGTTTGCGAAGGCTTCCACGGCCGGTGTCCATTGTTTTTTCTTGGCTCTTCCGGTGTAGGCCGCGTCATGTAGGCGTTGGTTGCCTACATGACGCGGCCTACACCGGAAGAGCCAAGAAAAAACAAAGGCTGGAAAGCAATAATAAACTTTCTTTATCTGACCAAAGGCATATTTGCTTTGAAAGGAAAAAGACCATCTGTACAGGAAATGTTCTATTTAAGGGGTAGTTTGGGATTGGAAATTTTATCAAAATCTTTGCGTTGCATCTTTGAAAAAATGCTGGACTGAAATGCAAAGTTTGTTACTTGCCCACCTTTTATTTTTGGCTTATGCTTCTAGTACATATGCAAAGGATGTTTTAATAAAAGCTTCTTTTCTTTCTTTTTCTGAAGAAGGGGATTCACGGGAGTTTGAAATGTATATATGTGTTCAGTAAAGTCTCAATACAAATGGTGTGATGGAATATACCACTTCCTCTTTTTACTAAAGGCAAATATTTTATGCCAGGTCACAAAGGTCACATAACCGACCAGTAGGGTGCAGGGTGCTGACCACGTCCCACCCTCCAGTTCTGCACTCCACTTATGATACCTATAGTGACAGAGATGGGGGAAGCAATGGCTAGCCAGTAAGCCTTGGCCTGTGAAGGGCTGTTGTGTTAGGGGTTATTTATTTTTATTTTATAAATATTCTATAGCAAGACTACTTAAATGTAGGCCAAAGGCACACCAACTTTCCCTTACTAAGAGGTATCGGCTGTTAATAATGGGTTCCTCTCTAATGTTTTCCTTCACATGCCTTAGAACCATGCTGGCTCTTTTAACTAGTTCCCTGCTCTAGCATCACCCTACTTACCTGCATGTTATCGCCAAGATAGTCACTTAAGGTCTGCTGACCCGATGTGTTACTTGAAGACCGTGTTGAGCTTGCAGCTGCATTTTCCTGTGAAGCTGCATTAGTTTCACAATTAGATCCACTACTTGGAGCAGGATTATCTGCTGCTTTAGAATACTTGATATCTTCAGCACTTTTGGGAGAATGGGATGCAGGTGTATTTGGATGTTCCTCTGATTTGTAGCCATCATCAGAATAACCAGCATCAGGTGACTTTGGTGTAGACACACACTGTATGGAAGATAAAGGCACATCATCTGGTGAACACTCCTTGAAGCTACTAGAACTGCTGAGTTCAAGTTCGGTGGATAAACTCGATGGACTAATGTCTAAAGTTCTTACAGGGCTCTCAGGTGTGGGTTGATCAGACAGTGTAAGTTTAAATAGGGATTCCTCTAAAGGAAGACTAGAAACATTATCAGGTACTTGCTGGGTTTTGATAATAGTTATGCTTTCTTTACTAGTCACAACATGTGAAACATCTTCAGAAGGTGGCATCTGATTTCCAGTTCTAGACTGTTCATGTGTTAACACTTGTTCATGTGGGAGAGCAACTTGAAAGCACAATGAAGGCCAAAAGCGAGAATGAGTCTGTATAACGTTACAAATGCTATTCACTGCACTGGTGCATGGAACCAATCGAGGCATCAATAGAGGCAAGGGATCCCCAAGCAATGCCTTTGTGCACATTGGCATTGCGAGTGAGATGGTTGTGATGTTATAGCCACCCTCTAGTGAGAGGATGACCCGCCCATTGGCTAAGGATGTCAAGTAGTGTGTAAAATGGCCATAGGCTTCTGGAGTCACCTTGCACCCTGTAAACAAAATAAATACAGGAATTGACACATGTAAGTTTTAGAGCAAATTTGCACAATTGTTTTATTATGTAGAAGCTAAACAGCTCTGCTGCCTCTGTTAAAATGTTTGACCAAAATCTACAACATTTCTTATTTTCAACATGCTATACTCTCATAGATGTAATGAAGCTCTAAGTGTGGTTACAGTTTTTGCACAAAAACCAAAATACTTTTTGTTAACGAATCATTAAGATAAAAAACAAGACCAGTCTTTCAGATCTGATTTGGGGATGGTTAAGAAAGGAAGAGGAATAAACAATAATAGTAAAATTGACAAGAAACATTGCATCAAATCTGAGTACAGTATTATCCTGCATTCACATTGCTGTTTCAAAGTTTTCCCTTAATCTACAATGCTTCCTAGGTTCACTATGTATTAAAAAGCCTAAAGTACATTTATGAACTTTCATGGTTCCTGCCATTTACACTGTCAGGCAGTTCAGTATGTTGGAAGAAACTGAAGTATAATGGCAAACAACCAACCAGAAACACTTGAAGTAATCATGGCATGAAGACAAAATAAAGGATTTAAACCTGACCTTCTTCCATATAGAACTGCTTTTCCTTGTGGCTAGATATGTGGCGATGCGTTCATCCCTGATTTGAAGATTTCAGTTTTCTGGTTAATTCAATGTTGGGTAATTCGAACAAAAGAATTATCCCCTGAAATTCCTATTTAAAACAATGTTAAGAACGTATCTTTAACTTGAAATATTGAAGCTAACATTTGGAAAATTCAAAACCACAATTTCAGAAACTGAAAACTTTTTGTGTGTATATTCTAAGAAATTCTGAAGTAATATTGACATACGTCCTGTGACGTTCATTTTTGGACGAACTGTACTTTCTAAGAATGAGCAGGTAGTAGTACTAAGAAGGTTGGTGACCGGGATGCGGATGGTCTGAAGGCCTGTACGCTTTTGTTCTTAGGAATGTGTCCATTGCTTTCTCTTGTATTCATCCATCCAAAGTGTCAAAACAAAATTCAGTTTTTCCGAATTTGCCGGAGCATTCAGAAGTTTATTGCTAAGTGTTGTAGTGACAATGTCGAAGCGTGGAACTTATAAGAGTTTAACTCTGGATAAAAAAGTTGAAGTGCTTAGAGAGGTAGAGAAAGGAGTTAAGAAGAAAATACTAATTGCCAAAGAGTATGGAATACAGCCCAATACGTTGTCAACATACATAAAGAACAAAGAAAAAATCATTGAGAGCTGGAATTGACAATCTCATAACAGTGAGAAACAAAAACATCCGTAGACTTGTATGTTAGTGTTATGTTTCAATAATTGTACTATAGCAGTGGTTTCTCATTTATGTTCAAGTGAAAAATTCGGTGATTACAATGTGTGCCTGGATGAAAATGTGGACAAAATGAAATAAGGTAAGCCCACATAAGTACAAAAGTCTCTGTCATTAATTCACTAGAGTTCTTGTTAACAGCAATGATGTTCGATCTGTATTCAATAATCTAGTACGCAGTCACCTTCCACTTCTCTTGTTTTTAGCCACTTGTACAATATATAATTTTGTGCAAAACAATGTGTATTTATTTCACACCTATATACTACATGTATTTTAATGCAATTTTTATTAATTCAAATTATGGATATTTTGAAACATTTCCAATTCCCCTTTGGGTTCAAATTAAAAAGAGTCTACTGTATTTCTACATACACAAAACAAGGGGAACACTTAATATTATCAAAGCTTCCTTAGAACAAAGAGAGACTAGAATCCACTTGTTCATGACCTTGATGAGACTTGTACTTTGCTATGACAGTGAGACACAGACAAAGATAAAAACAGAATAACTGCTAATGAAATGAAGTGTATGATATGTAACATGAACTACAGTAAAAATATGAAGCTTTTGACAACTTTAGGACGCTTCAATTTTCTAAGGCATTGCTGAAGATATGATAACAGACTAAACACTAAAATGGGATGGGCTTAAAGCTCTACAAAATAACTATTATTTTTAGTTGCTTATGGTTAATAGCAATGTAAACAAACTGTGTAGAAAGGAAAGTGAAACTATACACTTTAAAAGTGAAGAATCAGATATTAAAAATAGAAGCACTATTAACAGTGAAATATTCTTCGCATTTGAATCCAGTGTTTTGAGTCACTTTATTTACACTCATCTTCACTTGTAAAATGTTGGAACGTTTTCAAGATCATTCGATCTAATCCTCAGCAGTTGGGTGACTGAAGTCATCTTCTTCCTCCACGAACCCTCTGTTGCTATGATTGTGTTGCCATCTGGTGTTAGGGGTGCTAAGTTGAGTAGTAAATTTTGAAATCCTGGCATTGAATGAAGTGTTGAAACTACGCAAAACAGAGTAGTAAATTTTTAAATCCCGGCATTGAATGAAGTGTTAAAACTATGCAAAGTAGAGTAGTAAATTATGAAATACTGGCATTGAATGAAGTGTCAAAACTTTGTGCCCCAACGCAGATGGCAACAAGACCTTAGCAACAAAGAGTTGGTGGAGGAAGAAGTTAACTTCAGTCACCCAAAGGCTGAGGATGAGACTGAATGATCTTGAAAACATTCCAGTTTTTCCAACATTTTATAAGTAAAGGTGAGTATAAATAAAGTGACTTAAAAAACCGGGTTCAAACACAAAGAATCAAATGTTAATTTACCAGAAATGCTGCTGCTGATGATGATATCCTTCCTAGAATAAGCCTGAGATAGTTGCTTGCAAGTTTTGAAACCTTTTTATTATTTCTACTAGTGTGTGATCCACAAGACTCTGCACCGGCTCCACTGTGTTTTGCCTGTACGCATCACATATGAGTTATGAGTTATTCTCGGCGCTTGTTGCCGACTGATGCTGAAACTGGCCACCGTTGTTTCATCACTCAGCATAGTTCACATTGAGAAATTCTGGCAATTTTCTGGCAGATATTTTGTTTTAATTCTTCCAGGGTGTGTGGGTTTGTCTTGTACACTTTATGCTTTAAGTTATCCCAGAGAGAGAAATCACAGGGAGTTAGGTCGGGAATGAAGGGGCCACAAATCTCTACTAATCATTCTGTCCTGTAACACACTTTCAATTATTCTCATCGAAAGACTGGCTGTATAAGCTGTTGCACACACTTGTTGAAAAAATCGGATGTGTTGAACTCACATGACTTTCTCTACTCTTGCAATAACCTTTCTTACAAACTGTTATTCTTCTGCCTTCATGTTAGTTGAGATAAACATTTGTAGAAACTATCTTATTGCTCGTTTTCTTGCGTGTACAATGGGAATATGGGTATACAGTACGCTTTGAGTGATAGTTAAATCTTTTAAAGCTTTCAAATTTCATTCTCTTTGCAAGCCTTACATATTAAAGAATGAATAGCAATGTTCCATTTGACAGAAGTATAAGATCTCCAAAACTTATACAAATAACAAGGAATATCTCCAAAATGGTTCACTCTACAAAAAAATTTATTTGGACATAAATTGTGTGTTTTAGCGAGATCTACATTTTTTTTTTGTGCAGTACGACTTTATCTATCTCTTATAGTTTACGAGTTACTCAAAAGGACAACATAGGCTATAGCCAGAAAATTCAAAATATGTGTTTCATTTGTCATAAAAATATCTCAAACATATGGCATTTTAAACAAAATCATTAGAGCCATTTTCAAGAAAATCAAAATTTTTGAAAAATTTTCCATGTAAAGGGTAGTTTAGGGTGGAGCAACTTTTTTCAAAATCTTTGTGTTACATTCTTGAAAAGCATTAAACTTAAATACCAACTTTGGTTTTTAACCAACTTTTTGTTTTTGAGTTATGCTGTCCACAGACTGACAGACACACACAGACCTTTTTCTAAAAATGCTTTTTTTGGATTCAGGGGGCCTCAAAACATATATTTCCAGTGAATCTTGACATTGAATTTTTGGGTGGAATACAATACTTCCTCTACTTAGTGGTAGAGAAGGTAAAAAGGCAAAATCATGCTCCCTGTTGGTTAATTCTCTAAAAAAGGCAGGGGTGTGGAAATTGTATGCACATATGTACATGCATCAACTGTTGACCGAAAACAATTGGGCCTATAACTATTTCTCTGCTAATGGCACAAAACATTACATTTTCATTGTAAAAATAAAATTTAAATTTTTTATACAGATATTCAAAGATAAAATTACCATACACCAATTTTTTTATCATGAAGGGGTATTTCATGAACAATATTAGGTTTCTCAGAGCTCCAATAACGATTATTTTGTGTACACACATATGCATGAAGGTGGAACCAAGCCTCATCCGTGAAAAATATTAAATGTGGGTCAGGTTCGCCATTGTATACACTATTGATAGTCCATTCACAAAATGTACACCTAATTACAGGATCACCTGGTTGAAGAGCATGTGCCAGTTATGTGGTTTTAACTTCAGCAATTCAGTAGCTTTTGCACAGAGCCTTAAGAAATACTGGCCTGTTGTCAAAAACGCCTAAGTGATTTTTGGGAAAATTCTCCAAACGGTGACCGATGTTGTCTAATGTTTCTTTGGTAAGAACCGTACGCCATCTTTTAGATTTGAGCCTGAACACTTCCTGTGGCCTGAAATTTATTGTAAAGTTCATGAACTATTTTACAGCCTGGAACTTTTACACCTGGAAATCTTTCTGTAAAGTGCACTTTCACTTGGTGAGCTGACTGAGTTGACACATACGAATCGTAAATAAATACACACTATGCAGTAGAAAATAAATGCTGAGCCATAATATACTTTGTGACTAAGTACAGGACAAAATAATAAAGCACACTGGTAATAACTCAACCACACGATATTACCGTCAGCTCAATGCTGCACTTACAGAGCAGAGAAAAATAAGTCAACTGTGTGACCTTATGTACAGCAGCTGCATCACATTGTGTTTTTATGTACAGTGCAGCGGTTCGGATGTTTTTGGGTCTCTCTGTACTTACCTATTGCACACAGAGAAATTATTGTATACCGCCCAAATACATCAAGATTAGGTGCTTGTTTAGATATTTTAGTGAGAATTTGTTTCAATGTGTATTTGATAGTTAATTTTAATACAAACAATTCTGATTTCCTACAACTTTGTCTTGGTGGATGTTATACAGCAGCATTTTAGGTATGCACATGCAATCCTATTTTCTACTCCAGTATCAATAAAGATAGAGAAAAGGTATTTACCTCCTAGAGGGTCACCAAGGCAAGCATCAAAACCGGCAGATATTAGCACTAATTCTGGATTGTACTGATATGCAACTGGAAGTACAACCTGAAAGAATGCTGCAAGATACTCCGCATCTCCGATGCCAGCCTGTTGACAATCACTATTATTAATAATAATAATAAAAATATATATATAAAAAGCCAATAAGAACTATTTGGACATTGTGGCAAGTAGTGTTATGCACTTCAACTGCACATCTAAATTTTTCTATACTATGATAGATCTTTCAGGCCTATTAGCCATAACTACCGATGTTCACCAGCGTTTATATTAAAGAAATCTTTAACACTCTTAGAAAATAAAGATTAATTAAACTGACACTTATCATCACAACTATACTGAGAATGGAGCTCATCCATGTTCCTGGACGTTAGACTACTGCTACATAAATAAATAAATAATAAATTAATAATAATAATAATAATAATAATAATAATAATAATAATAATAATAATAATAATAATAATAATAATAATCTTTATATGATAAAGTTAACATTCACAACACAAATGTGTGAGACTCAGCTTATTAAGGAAATAATTTAAATAAACTGCATATTTGATTCTGCAACTATTTTGAACCTGTAAATTCTGTATTTTTAAGGCAAATGAACAGTGCCAGAATCTTTTAAACACTAAATATTTGAAATGCTCTTACCTTATTCCATGGTATATTAATGTTGTAGCCTTCACCTTTCCCTGAACCTACAAAATTATGGTTTGCATCAGATGAAGCTGGAAAGAAGCTGCCATTATCGTATCGATGTAATGAGATATATAGCACTCGTGGATCATCTTCAAAAAAGTGCTGAGTACCATTGCCATGATGCACATCCCAGTCCACCAAGAGAATCCTAAAAGAAAAACGAGGTTGCTGAGCTGACATGACCCTGTGGTATTTTTATACACAGTTGCAAAATTTAAGAAATAAATTTGGAATAAAGTCACCACAGAGGGCCAGTCACCCATTTTCTGGTTCTATTAGTTCAGATTACTTATTACTTATTTTAAAGCATCTCAAAACACCTCGAACTGGTAAATTAAAAAATATTTCACTACAGATGTTTGTGAATTCATTTTCCACCAGCCAGTTCTGGTTTCCTAGAATTTCCACTTTTAGTCTAATGCTATAGTATGTTCATTGATCAGTCACACCCCACAACCCTCTGCCAGAGTTACGCGTAAACAACTGGCAAGTCATGAGTATGGAACATTAACTACTGTACTAAGGTTAAGCTTACCTGCATCACAACAGATGTTGAAATTGATGGTCTTCGATGTGAACACATTCCCCATAACTCCGTAAACAGTTATGGTTTACCGGAAATCCCTATATTACTCATGAAGTTCTTCACCATGCTGCAAAAGTTGGGATTTGGTGCGCAGTGAGTGCATGTAGAATTATCGGTCCCGTATTTTATGACATAACAGTTGATTCACATGTTTGTGTCAATTCTATTTTATATAATCTTTTTCCGCAACAAGAAATGAAAGATTGTGTGGCTGGTTTCAGCAGGATTCAGCTATAGTGCACACTGCTGCGAATTCTATGCATGAATTGGGAAATGTATATGGTGACAGAATAATTAGTAGAAGATTGTGGCTATGTCACTCCCCTGATTTATCTAGATACGATTTTTATTTGTGAGGAACATTAAAGAATAGTGTAAGCATCAAATTCGCACACGTTACAAGAACTGAAGAACAAAATTAAGAGAGAAATACAGTCAGTCAATGTGAACTTGTGTGAACAAACAAGAATTGTTTTTGGAGATACAGTGAATGTACTCATGTTGAAGGTCATCAATTTCAACATCTGTTGTGATGCAAGAAAGTGTAAGTTAGTACAGTAATTAGTGTTCTGTACCCCTGACTTGACATTTGTTATATGTGTAACTCTGCCAAAGGGTGCACCGGCCCTCATGTGTTCTGATGCCGCCGTGGGGCAGTCTGGCTGATCTACAAGCACATTGTATATTTATATGGCGACAGTTTAGAGCAGTGGTTCTCAACCTTTTTCTGTTTATAATGTCCTATCCAATGTAGAAAGTTCTCACAACACACTAATGTATGAGTTGCAATGGTGCAGAATCCTTTTGCACATGAAACCCAAAATTAATATTTCATCTGCTACGTTAGTTGATTTGTCATCAAGGATAGATTGCAACACAGGCAGTTTCAGCATCCCAAGGTGAATGATTCTCAAGTTACTGGCAATGGTTGATTTGACTTGTGAGATCGTGAGATTGTGAGATCATGAGTTCCACTGCACTCAGGCAAAATGTGGTGTTTTAAATGAGTAACAAGGTTCATCGTCAATACCTGCTACGTGATAAACAGCAGTCCAACATCTGCTTTGAAAATCAGTGAACATGGTATCGATCCTTATCAGTTTGAACCCAAAAAGTGTGATTTTGAAGATTTTAAAGCATTCTGGTAGTGATTCCAAGAGAGTTCGTGTTAACACTGAAGTCTGCACTGGTTCCATCCACTGGTGTAAGTTGAAGGCCATTGCCTAAAAAATGTATTCTTTTTGGAGTATATCGGAGACCAAGACCATGACAACTTTCCAAACTGTATATAATGCTGTTGTTGCTTTCTAGTGCCTTGCATCTGGCAATGAAGCCATTAGCATTCGTGCTTTCCAATACTTTTGAACTATAGTTTCTTCTGATCTTAATGCTTCACAGGTCTTCAAGTGGTCTTCGTTCATTTCTGCTGGATCGTTACACAGGACACATATTGGTGAAGCTGAGATACCTATTCTGTAGAGATGACTTGCTAAGCAGTCGTGATTTGTTAATAGTCGGAAGGCTGCAACCGCTGTTTTCCTTGGTCTCTGGGGGATTATATCTGGGTTGGAAAGTAGTGTAATCCATTTTTTATCTATGGCATTTGTTTCTATTTCTTGTAGGTATGAATGAGAAAATGTTTTAATGATCAAGCTTTTTATTGAGGAATATGAGAAATTGAATTTAGACTTTTGTTTTATTGTTGTGCCTTTCTTTGCAAGTGAGTCTGCAGCTTCGTTCCCCATGACTCCACAGTGTGCTGGAATCCATTGGAGATGAACAGTCTTATTAACTTTTTGGAGTTGTGTTAACATTTTGTAGCATTCTCTAATTTTTGTTGACTTCTTTGTGGTATTTGAACATATTCCTTGAATTGCAGCTTTAGAATCTGAAAGAATTACTGCCTTGTTAAATTTATTTAAGGGAAGATTTAATAATTGTCGGAGAGCAATGTGTATAGCCTCTATTTCTCCATCATAATTTGTTGTGTCTATGCCAACAGAATGATAAAATGAAAAATGTGAACACGTAACTCTAGCTCCAGTAAGGTTTTCCTTGGAGGATCCATCAGTATATATGTGCAGCCATTCTTCTGTGGGATACCTAGTATTGATTGTTTCCAGAGCTATAAGTTTTTGTATTTCTTTTGGTTTGTCTGATTTACTTGTTTCCTCTATTAATTCCAAACTGAAGGTAGGTTGCAATAATTCCAATGGATTTTCTCTTATAAGTAGATTTTCTCTGGTGTTAGGAATGTTCAATTTGGATTTAATCTGTGTTACCTTTTGTAGGAAACTACTATGAGTTTTAAGGATTGAAGCGGGGAGGTTCTCTTCTGTCCATTTAGAGTTTGGCAGTCGTAACATTTTCTCGTGTTGGAGCAATGCTTGTTCTTCTATTTTTGTTGTTATTGATGGGGTCCGTGTTAAGGCAAGCATGGCATCAATAGGTGTGGATTTAACTGCTCCAGTGATTAGGCGAAGAGCCTGATTTTGTATTTGTTCAAGTTTATTGATGTTAGCATTTGCTGCTGTTATTAAAGCTTCAGAACAGTGCAAGAGGTTTGGTTTAACATACATTTTGTATGTTGTGTTAAGGACTCTCCTTGAGCAGCCCCATTTAGCACCAGCTAACCTTTTCAGGATTTGCAGTTTCTTTTCAACCTTTTCTGAGATGTTTGTTATATGTTTTTTCCAACTTAGCTTTCTGTTGAAAGTGATGCCTAAGTATTTGGCATCATCAACTGCTTTGAGTGGTTTACCATTATAATTTATGTTAATATTAACTGGTTTATATTTTAGTGTAAATAATTCATAATTTGTTTTTTCCACATTGATAGTCATGAGGTTTTTGGAGCTCCATTCCAAATATATAATGTTGAATAAGAATTTTAAGTGTTTACAGTGTAAGGAACAGACCTATCCTCTACAAATCTGAATGGAACTAAATGAGTCATAGTTTCCCTAATTCACTGAACATCTAACTGTGGATAACAACATAGCTTGTAATATGTTTGTAATTTAATATCTATATACCTTTTGAGACCATGAAATTCAATAGCATATTTTGCTGCAAGTGATACGCTGTTGAACACACAGAACCCACATGCTTCATCGTCTTCTGCGTGATGTCCTGGAGGACGCACAATAGCTACCCCTGAGCGGCTTTCACCACCAAGCACACTGTCCACCAGCTGTAAAAAAAATTTCAACTTATTTTACAATGGTAGAAATAAATTGTCTTTAAAATAAGCATGTACATAGCCTTTATTATATGCTTTGCAAAATTCTAGCAATTTTTTCCCTTCCATGTTACCCATTTTATCTCTACCTTTTATTAATGTTATTGTTGTTGTTATTGTTATTATTATTATTATTATTATTATTATTATTATTATTATTATTATTATTATTATTTCCTTAGTTTCCTACACCCCTGAACCTCTAGCTCTTACTAATGTAACATTTTCTTTGCCTACTCTGGCACTGCAATCCCCCAACAGTATAAGCTCCATGTTTGGGAACTTTCTAATTTCTTCCGTCTTCTTGCTGTCTATCAAATAAACTGCTCCCAAAAAATATGGTGTTTCTGGAGGATTGTATACTACTTCTTACCCCACTCTTACTTTTTCCTTCTTTATGTGTTTAATAACACACTACAAAACTTGACTACTTCTGTCTTCAGATAACACTGTGTTAATTACTTTTCTATCCTTTTTAACCCTTTTACTGCTACACTGTTTTCAACCTGCTTACCCCTCCATGCTAAGTTATTTCTACATTAATTAAATTCCCTTAAATATATTACAGTGCTTAAAATTAAAGTACATGTCCTAAACCACTCAAAGCTCTTGTAGATATCTGAATGTGATCTACATGTTAAAATTTTTAAATTTACAAAATAATAAACTGCACAATCCTGATTGTTTTCACTGTCAGTGAAATCTGAAAAATCAGATGGTAATTCATTAAAAATTTCTAATAATTCACTATCACCTAAAGTATGTCCCACTCTGCTTAAGACTGCCATTTTATGCACCCTTGAAATCCAGTAATTTTCTGTGTCACATGATACAAAGCTTGCATTGCTCATGGTGCAGCAACATATACATCATGCAGACCATCAAATATTTAATTTAAGGGAACAGCACATGGCAGATATAGTGCTCAGACATTTCACTCTCCTTGTAACAATTGGCATGAGCATACAATGTGTTAAAATTGCCTTCAGAAATCTTTGTCTAGAAATTATACCTTTTGTTTCTTAGCGCAACATGCAAAATGTGTACATACATTATTAGCACACAGTGAGCTAAAAATTGGTAACAGATATACAAGTTATTACTTATTAGCAATGAGAAGGTTAACAAATATACCTATCCCTCCTGAAGACCTACCTTACCTTTGTAGGTTACTTGCATTTTTCTTTCAAATCTAAAGTCTTATCTCTATTGTCTCCTTTCCTTCCACCCATATTTCTACCATTTCTATAGTGTCCAATGAGCTTATCACCCTTTGTATTTCCCCATTGAGTATCTCAGTTTTTAAGCCTTCTACATTCTAGAACATCTCTTTTAACTCTAAATCCTATCTTGAACTTGAACTTTGCGTAAATTTAAATTTCCCCATTTTCTTTTTATATCCTGTTTTTCTTGGACTCCCATCTCTATCTAATTTGTGTTGCACTGCACTCTTCCACACACTATTTCTTGACTTCTTCTTTCCACCAAATCTTGCACTTTAAAGCCTTAATTTCTCCCCCCCCCCCCCTCCCTACCTTATAATTTGACCTTATGATTTTTCCTCATTGACGCCTTTCATACTCTCTGACACGTATTCACGTATTATGTTGCTCTTGCCTCCAGTACTCCTCTTCTTTCTCCTTTCTTAGCCCAATACAGTTCCTTCAAGTTCCACTTCTACCACATTCCCAGATGCCTCTCCTTCCCTTCTAAGTGTCTCCTTAGAGTTATTTGTTTTCGACTCACTGATATTTCACTGTGACAGTCAGTGCTCAACTGCTGATGTCTACAATTTTCTAGGCGATCATTTCTCCTTACATCTGGATTCCACTTCTCTTCTTCCATGTATAATTGATAGAGAAAAAATTTTATGGTGAATGAAAATTGTGAATGTCGGCGTAAAAAGAAGGTTCAAAGTGGGATAAAACCGGTGAAATAAAATATAAAATATTACTGTCATAATTTGCATTTCAAATGTTATATGTAGCATTTTCATTGAAATAACAAGTAAGCATGGTTTCTAAGTTCCCTGCTATAATATTGGTTCTTTTATCTGACAAAATATTGTACACTGAAAGAGCTTGTTCACAATCACCATTAGAAATTGAAATATAGGTACATAGACCGCAGTTTTCAGCATCCCATTCTACATTAGGAATGACAAACCACTTAATTTTCCTCATAGGCCTCTCTATCAAGCTTGAGGTTCCTTCACATGCAGTAAACCTATGACACGGAACATCGGCTTTACACCTCTTCCGAAGAAAGCTATGCAAGGATTTTTACACCTGTAAAATTTCATCGCCCTCCACCAAGTTTGAACCTGTGACCTAGGCAACCAGAAGCTAGCATGTTACCCTAGACCATAATGTTCATTGCCATGGAAACTCTTTCAAGTGCACATGTGCACCTAGCTGTCAGAATGGACTAGTTTTAATGGAACTGTACAATCTTGACCTACATTGCCTCAATACACGAAACAAACTCAATGTTAAACTCCCACCATTTTTGGCATTAATATTGCGGTCCCTGCTGTCTAGCGCAGCCTTCCGTAAAATACATGTGAACTTATCGTTCGAGTCTATGTTATGTGTGTTTGCAGAGTATGAGAAAACCAAGTGAGGGGAAGGGAGTGTTGTCTCTGGCACTTTGTTTCACTGGTGATACTGCAGCATGGAAGGTTCATTATGCTGTGCGTTCATTGAATGCTCATGTACGCCACTGGTAATCTGTCAACCTACCTTCCCTGCCACTCTCATATACCTTTCCTGCTTATTGTAAACATAGTTGCATTTCTTCCAGCCACATGGAATTTGAACTCTTTACCTTGACTTCATATCAGGCTTTCTATGTTGCAAAATGTGAAATGATCTTGTTTTATTCCTGAAATAAATCTTTTAACGTCAGTTTTGCAGAAACATTGCCATGAAACATTAATTTTATGTTAAATCATAAACAAACATTCATTTTGCTTGTAAATATCACAATAAATTATTAATTTCATGGTAAATCATAAATACTAATTTTGCGAGTTGCATTAAAATTCATGTTTAATCGTGAGAGTAAACAATGGTAATTAAGTGGACAATCACAATAGAATTTATTCTGAAATGTTTTTACTGTGCATTACAATATTTCCTGTCTTTGCTATCCACCAAAATATTGTGTCCCTAATAATTGAAGACCTTTCAAATATGCTCTTTTCCCTTCTGATCTAGCTTCTTTCGTTTATATAATCTTACTGACGTAACTTATGGTGCGACACTGAGTTTCCAGCAAATGGTGTGTTGAACAAGTCCTACGCGACACTCTCTACCTATACTCTGTTCATCTAGAGATTAGAGGAGACGTAAACAAAGCCACGTGCGTTTTGACCACAGCGCGCCCTCTTGGCGCTTTCGCCGTGTAAATAGTCCCTTGAAGAAATACTGTTACTGAGGTCTGAAATGTCATTTAATGTTTGCTAAAGCATGAACTAAGTGTGCTAAGCATAGTTAAACTGTAAGAATACGCAGTTAAGTGAATTTGTCGCCGACCATCGCCGACTTCGCAGGGTAAGGGAGCCATGTCGGCTTCCGAACCAGTAAACAACATAAGAACCAGCGCAGCCGCCGAAATTACGGACGAAGCCGCACCAAGCGCCAGTACCACTACGCCGCAGCCAGCTGAAGTTACGGCCGGAGCCGCACCAAGCGCTAGCATCTCTTGCACTACTACACCACAGCCAGAGAGCCGGACACCCGAGCGACCACTGCCGACAAGGCAGGTCAGCTCCCAGGGAGAGGCAGTGCGACTGCCACTCGAAGAATTGCCGACTCCGCCACCGCCGACTACCAGCCCACTCCCGGACACCGCACCGCCGCCTGCACACACTGGTTCCTTTTCAGGGGCCAGCGTCATCATCAGAGGAGTTCCACGGGACATCCCTGAGAGGCATGTTCTACATGCAGCGCGAGAACAATGGCCCTCAGCAATGAGAGCTTCTCGCATCATCACCTCTCAGGGACCGTCAAGCCTCCTACGCATAATCTTCACCGACACCACCGACTGCGCGGCTGCCTTAAGGATGGGCTTGTCCCTCCTTGGAAGGCATCTCCACGCCGAGCCTGGACGAACATCCAGACACGTGCCCTGTCGTTGCTGCTGCCGCTTCGGGCATGACGCCACCTCCTGCCACGCTGCCCCACGGTGCCATTACTGTGGGGCCTTTTGCCTCACCCAAGACTGTACTCACCACGACCTTCGCCGACGTCGACGGTACTGCGCCACCTGTAACGGCTTCGGCCACTTTACAGGTCAGGCGCAGTGCCCATTCTACCCACGAGCCTAGACTACTCAACCACCACCAGCCACCGCAGCTTCACAGCCACACCGCCGGACCACACAACCACCACCAGCCACCGCAGCTTCACAGCCACACCGCCGACCAGCTCCTAACAACACAGCAACACCACCATCGCAGCAGACTACATCCACATACGCCACTGTCACCACAACACCAACCCATATGGAACTTCGCAGCGATGAAGCCCAGCAACTCCTCTCTCTGATCACCGGTCTTGACGACAGTCTACATAGAATAGAGGATGCTTGCAAACAGCTAACCACTGCAGTCACTAAACTAGCATCGGCAGCTACAACCCTGCCGCCACCTATCAACAGCGAAACGCAAGAACTCACCTCTGTAATGGAAGAGATCAGAGCTACCGCCGCAGAGAGCGTTCCTGCACTTACGCAGGCAATAGCAACATTGAACCTGAATGTCAACAAGCAGAGACGGGTCAACCGCCAGCGCCATGCTGCGATAGCCCGCCAGCTTACGCACCACACCACAGGTTTCAACGCCGCAGCTCGGCTACTTCACCAACTCCGTGCTGCCATCATAGAGCTCGACAACAGTGATGATATTGAATCAATACAGCGCAAGCTGTCCAGGATCGAAGATAACACACACGACACAACAAAAGAAACTACAGCGATCAAGCATGAACTCAGCCAGATCTATGAGTTTATCACACTACCAAGATTCCCCATTGCTCCCCCAATGACAATGCAACAAATAACTGCCCAAAGTCGCAGGTCTGTGCCAGGGCATCCGCCATGGCATTAGACCTGCCTTCATGTACCACCCATTCGAACATGTACTCACAATCATCCGGTTTGCTTCAAGCGGTACCGGACCCCATGTCACCCCCGATTAAACAAATAAATAAAAAAAAAAAAAAAAAAAAAAAAAAAAAAAAAAAAAAAAAAAAAAAAAAAAAAAAAAAAAGTGCTGAAAAGACAACAATATTGAACGTATTTAACAAGTTCTACGAGAAATATCCCGAACTTGCTATCGAAGACGTGATGAAATTAACACCGAGTTTACTGTTGTCTCAGTTGCAAGTATTTACAGTACACCCAAAGAAAAATCGTCAGTTGGTGAAGATACCGGTACGTACTAGATAAATGGTGGATGTAGTTTGCGACGAATTTGTGAGTGTGAGATCTGCAATCCGTCGAAAGTTCACCAGTTCTTTGTTAACAATGAACCACTACCTTAAACAAAGTGCTGTTGGCAGTTAACTCTGATCCCGATCTTCCAGATTTAAAACGAACTTCCCTCCACAAGCTGCTTCTGGAGACTGGTTTCGAGATTGTGAGCAGGAAATGAAAAAGTGTTATTGTGGACAGAGATGACGTAAGTAGCAGTTAATTTCCATGTGCTACATGTTATTTGGATCACGTAAATATATCCTTTAGTAGTGTAAAATGCATATTATACCTACGCGTAGCGGTAGGTAACCGTGTTGCGTCATTGTGAAAGCACGTGGCCGCGGAGTGATACAAACCGGTGCTTTGTTTATATCTCCTCTAATCTCTTGATGAACAGAGTATAGTGGTGGTTGTTCCCCTTGTTACCAATACACAAGAAATACTGCAAACCGTCTTCTTCATGAATTATTACTGTCCCAGATAAGTGTACATTGGCACAGAGTGCTTTTTATTTTTCCCACTTCCAATATTTTTGCAGTCTACTGACTGCAATGAAGGGGAGGGGGAGGAGGTCGCAATTTAGCTAACCATCAACTTCCTTGCCAGCTCAACTCACATACCTCAGTCTTGTGGAGGGGAGGGGGAGGAGGGGCATAAGCCTCTAGTTCCTCTCTTTGACACTCGGGGCTTACCAAATTATTTGTTGTTTAACAGTGTCAATTACCAGGACTCATATCAGTGCCACCGTGTGCCAGAATTTTGTCCCGCAGGAGTTCTTTTACATGCCAGTAAATGTACTGGCATGGAGCTGTCGTTTTTAAGCACATTTAAAACCCATCGGTCTGGGTCGGATTTGAACCTTAGGATCACTAGGCCAGCATCTAATCCACTGAGCCACCCAGTCCGACTAGCTGAGCAGAAACAATCAGGCTGAGAACCTGAGCTGCATCCTTCTTGACTGTAATTGCCATTTTTCTTATACTTGGGTATTAGTCTGATGACTTTCATTTTTTCCTAAAAAATTATTTACTGTAGCACTAATGCTTTTGTTCACTAATTACTAAAATGAGGTATATTCCATTGAAATATTAAAAAAGGTCACACACAAACCATTTTAAAACTTTCTTATGCCATTTTACTATTTCATAAAATTGTATTTATAATTTGAGAGGTAGAATTGGAACTTAAAAATTCAATGCCACAACTGGGATTTGAACCACAGACCTTCCGCTTACCGGGCGGCTGCTCTAACCACTGATCTATTGTGACAAACTGCCAGAATGGCATTAAATTCTCAAACCAGTTCATATTTCTCCTGGTAAACCACAAAGGCAGTCTCACATCAGAGACAAATTACCCCAATGGTAACTTACTATTGTAAGTACTTTATATCCCAGGATTAAATAACCTTCAGATGGTAATTATTATTTATAATATTAATTTTATATATAAGTCAGCTGGTGACTAATTTCAAATCTAGTGGTCTGGTCACTGTCTTGTCATCAGGATGCAACGCAGCTGCGCAATGGAAACTCAAGTTGCTGATGAACTACGAGAAGCCCACTAGACATTGTACGAACACTACTCCTATTAATGAGCTTTCTAGTCCAATAAGACTATGTAGTTGAAGACCAACCGCCGCCGAGCAAGGAAGCCTCCAATCAACTAGCATTCGCTGACATGCCACGCAAGAAGAATCTCAAGACTACGAACTTCAACATCTTAAAGCCTCCAACCCCGCCAGCCACACCGCCTGCTTCGCCGAAGAGGAACTTCAAAGACATAAACCTGCACACCACACCGCCTGCAACTCTGCCAATCACACTGCCATCCAGACCGCCAGCCACGCCTCCTGCAACACCGCCTACCCGCCGCCGAGCGAATAAGTCATTGACTGCCTGCCTCCGGCCAGCCTCGCCGCTGGCCACACAACCAGCCTCACCGCCAGTCACACAGCCAACTACGCAGCCTCCACCTGCAGATGAAGTCTCTGCCCCTGCCTTTATAAGATACCTCTTCGCCGACCACACAGTAGCAACGCAACCAGAAGCTGAACACCAGCCACCGAATCTCACAAGACTACAGAGGTACAATGCAGTAATACGTGGTGTTCATCGAGATGTACCAGACACTCTCCTGATGAACACAGCCCGACTCCGCTGGCCATCCTTCATCAAAGCGACACGCATCCATACATCCAAAGGGCCGTACCACTAGTTCGCCTACATTTTTGGGACGAAGGAGACTACTGTGCTGCCCTGGCTGATGGGTTCCCTGCCCTTGGGCAGGTTCTTCCAGTTGAAGCCAGCCGGAGCTCCCGCCCCGTCCCATGCCGACGCTGCTGTCAATATGGCCACACCGCCGATGCCTGCGCACTCAACCCACGATGTCACTACTGCGGCGCAGGAACATTCACAATGACTTGCACCAGCCACGACCTGTCGCGCTGCCCCGTCTACTGCGCAACGTGCAACTGCAATGGACATTTCACGGGCCAAACATCGTGTCCCATGAACCCACGCCGCCACCAGCCGACCGCAGTTCAACCTCAACCGGAACAGCAAGCAATCCCTAACGCCAAGACCAACTCTACCGAATGCCGACCACACAACCGACAACGAACCGAAGCACAAAAGACTACAAGTGAACTTCAAGCATCAATCTACGACATCACCGAAGCACTACGAAAACTACATGCCGAAATCCAGATATTAACAAGTCAAGTTGCAAACTGGGAAGCAGTCCTCGCCCATGCAACGAACACCGGCTCGAGAAGATACTCTGAAGACGCCATTACACAGACGGACCTTTCACCACCACGACGACACACCCGCGCAACGAATACCAGCAAAAAATACACGAAGTACACAAAGGACGCCAACACACAGGCAGACCTTTCACCAACACGACGTCACAACACACCCCGACCACATCCTAACCCATTATTTTTAATAAGTAAATAAAAATAACCTATCCCGCCGGCTGAAGAGAGCGATTGCTCTGAAGCAGCCTTAGGACAATATTTGCCCTGGGTGAAATAAACCCAGGGTAAGTCCTTAAATCCCTTTAAAAAAAAAAAAAAGACAATAAGAGTGTCAAGTAGGTTGTAAGCGCAAGCAGAACAAAACAATTGTTTCCTGTCATATCTACAGGATGTGTGTGAAAATCTACAGCAGAATAGAAATCCTTGCATGCGTCAAATGTAAAACTTGGGTGAATGTTATATTACAGAAGCAAAGAAACTTTTACAGTGTTTACTTACACTTATACTATTGTACATTTACTATCACAACAACAAAATAGAATTTGGCATTTACTGCTGGACGTTAACGGTATCAGAACATACTGTAATGATGAGCGAATACATTTCCTCAGGGGTCCCTATCTAGGGGATATGTGGATGGCGACCACAAGGTTCCCAAGCTGAGCACATTACTTGCACTTATTGGTATTTTGCTCCTCACTGTAGTTTTTCTATCTGACCTTATGACCTTCCCTTGGTCATCTCTTGTTCTCTTCCGACCCTGATGCTAATAGGGTACCTGAGAGCTACGGAGTCTTTATTTTTCCAACCTTTCCATTTCTCTAATTCCTCTATAAACTCTTAACCCCTATCATGCTGACCTGTCATGGCATGTAATACATCCTCTGATTGGTAATGAGAGGATATGGTCAGTGAATTTATTTTAACTCTTCCGCTCAGGTCGGTGAGACCTGTAAACCAACAACAGGTGCGGTCCTCCAGGCATTCTGGGGGTTGTGAGAGCCATGTAACCGCCAGAACATAAAAATATGGTGCTCTCTAAAAAGCGGTTACTATTACTGCTATTGTTCTCTTCTATATTGAAGAGCAAGAGGATTAATCACTTCATTGTCAGAAATCCAGCATTAGCTAACAACATTTACTATCATAAAAATTTATTTGTTTGCATTGTTTTTTATTATATTTAAGAAGATTTTCATTTTCATAACATACTATACTTAACTGAAGGTCAGTTATGTTTACACTATGTCACTCATTTTTGAAAAGTAAGATATGTTTTGGGAAGCTTCGTTCCCATCCTCAGCTTTCAAACAAATAATTGACAAAGATATCTAGTATACTATCAGTGAATTACTATGCTTGGCTGCATTATTCTACTGTATCCGGCATATTGGGAAATTTGAGACAAAATGTTATTAATTAATAACAATATTCATAAAAACTACATAATAATTATGTATACGGCCTTGATGCCTAACAATACACTCAAACTGATATGTCATAAAATGTGAACTGTGAAGGGCAAAGAAAAAGTGAGCAGTCAAAGACAGCTAACATAGTTAATAGTAGCTATACAGGGCTATATGTTAAACCATATGTTAAACCAATATGTGTCAAAAAGTTTTCTTATAACTCCTATACATAAAACACCAATTCTATATTTCCAATACTTGGCCAATTAATTCATGTATACAGACGTACACACATAAAAATGACAAATTACTGAAAATATAACGGTTTCCATCAGTTATGGTTTTCTCTTAAGCATCTTACAATTGTTAGCAATGACATCCATATGCACATGCATTTCTAATTACACTTTAAATGAGGAGTTTTAATAGCACAAACAGAATGGCTACTTGTTTTGTTGTGAGTACAAATGAAAAATTAATATCACAGAATATATTGTACATACCTGTAAGACGGATCCAGCTGCTAAGCAAGCTGACTGATATGAGAGTGAATGGAAATACACCGAGCGATAATCATCTTGAAGTTTTGCCAGTTCAGCAGGTTTCTTCTTTGCCATATCTTTCATCAACTCAATGTACTCTCTAGCATGAAGGAGAAGCAATTCTTCTTCAGTTGCAGAACGAGCCTTCAACAAAATGCACTTACTTTTTTATAGTTTTATAAAATCATAACGCAATAAAGTACTACAAATGTGAAGAGTGGTTGATGACAAACAAAAAAATTCTGGCCTTTCTTGTGTAAATTTTATCATAAGTAATCTAACTAGAGGTTGTGTTATTCTGAAAAAATTGGGAGCAACTGCATGTCACGAGTGTTTTTGTTTAAGGAATAACAATCTAAAGTTTTAGCTATTAAAACTCTAAAAATGAACTATTAACAGAGTACTAAATAACCTTAATTCAGCCCTTTTGAAGTTTAATGGATTACAATTGTCATATCTTTACTGTTAAATCTCTTTGGAACAGTACAAAATAAATCCTAGTTTTAACAGTTCCATGTCCATAAACAAGGTTAGATAATTTAAATAAGGAAAAATTGAAGCTATTAACAGTGAAGCAACAAGACTCTAAAGTAAGAACAAATTAGCTTTGAGAATGAGCTGGACACAGCTTGAAACCCAGGGTCAGCAAATAACAGCATTACTAAGGTAAGTGAAGTTTTTAGTTTCTAATTTGTTCTTACTTTAGAAGGTTAGATAATGTAAACCAGAAACAAATTTGTTATGTAACATAAACCACAAACACATTCATGAATTTCTTCATATCGCACCTCCCAAGGAAGAAGATCGTAACTCACTTTTTTGCAATTTTGAGATATAATATGTTTCAGAAAGTGTAGGTGAAAGAGCATCTTGTGTATAAAAATCATATTTTTATCTTTGATTGTTGATGAGCTGTAAGCAATTGTTTTATGTTGTATCTTTGAGGTCATTATATTATTCGTGGAAAACTATCGTATGTTGACATACAATACTTTTCCAGGTTAACATTGTTGCCTTCTTCCTAATTTAACTGAAGTTACGTTTGTTTTCCAAGGAGATTTACAGTCTAATTTTAATAAAATAAAGAGGAAATATGTTATGACAGTTGAATTTGGCAGTGATTATGTAGCTTCAACATTGTGAAGGTAATGAACCTGGTACGACGTTGATAAACAATTTTTCAAAATTAGGTGTTGGTACTTGTATATCCCCTGATAAGCGTGGTCACCATAGTAACAGACCTCATGCAATAAGTGATTCTGTTAAAGATACATTAAGGGTTCACATTCAGCTGATTCCAAAAGTTGAGTCCCATTACTTGCATAGGAATACTAGTAGACTTTTTCTGAAAGCTGATCTAATTTTCTCAAAATTGTACAGACTTTACTCTGGATGGTTCACTCAACAAACATATGCTTTTAAACCAGCTACACACAGGCAGTATCAAGAAATTGTTGACAACGAATATAACATTGGTATTTTTAAATCTAAAAAAGATCAATGTGAACTTTGTCCTAGCTATATTAAATTAACTACCGATCAAGAATTATTGCAGAAAGAAGATTACGAGAAACACAAACACAACAAATAATTAGCTAGAAACCAGAAGGAAGTGACTGTTCGTTAGCTTGTGCGGTATTTGATTTTCAGAAAGTGCTTCAAACTCCAATGTCAGATGTCAGCGTTTTTTATTATAAGAGCACATATAATTTCACTGTGTATGATTTGGGTAGTAAAGACGGTTACTGCTACATGTGGCACGAGTCTATTGCTAAACGTGGAGCAAATGAGGTCGCAAGCTGTTTAATTGATTTTGTGAGGCAAAAAAAGAAGGGAAAAACAAAATAACCTTCTTCTCTGACAACAGCGGGGGTCAAAATAGGAATAGGTTTGTTTTTGCCCATCACGTTTTTGCATCCCAGTATTTTAAGATAGATATTTCACACAATTTTTTAGAAAAACGACATACGCAGAATGAGGGAGACTGCATGCATTCCTATAATAGAAATGAGAAAGAAAGGATTAGAAATTTTCACACCACAGCAATGGTAAATGCTAGTGAGATCAGTAAAAGTTACGGGAAATTCCTATAAAGTTAAACAGATGATACAAACAAATTTTTTTTTATTTCTAATCTTTAGTTGGTTTCCAAAACTGGTCAACTGATTCTTCAGGCAACTCTGTTATGTAGAATAAAATCAGAGAATTTTCTGTTTGTTCGGCAACTTTTCATGAACCAAAGTTCAGATATTCATTTGATGAAGATTATTGCACTCTACCTTTGCAAAAAGGCAGAAAAGGTAGACCTGCCATGGAATGCAAACATTTACCAAGAACCTACAGCAGAACTATTCCAATATCAACTGCAAAATATAAAGATCTCATTTTCTTGTGCAAAAGTAGAAACATTCCTGAATGTTATCATTGTTTCTACTATTCTCTAAAGTACAGCTATACAGGAGTTGAATCAGAAGCTACAGATGACGAACTGCAGAGGAAGAAGTAGAGTGTGATGTAAAATCTAATGTTCAGTTTGGCAGTACTTTTAAAAATGTGTCCTTTTTATGTTTGTTTGTACTGTGTTGACAAGTACCAAGAGTTGATACAATTAAAGCTGTTCTTTGCTGCAAGTAGAGATTACTTTATTTTATTTTTAATAAAAGAATCTCTACTGCAACTTGACTTTTTTCATAATTTCCGCGGAAAAACATCGTAACTCAAAAAACTTCACACCTTGTAATGGAAAAAATATAATAGCTTCAGTAATTGAATTCTGATAAGGTTAATATTAATACACTCTATTAACAGATACATAATGAGTACTAATACCTTAACTTCAGACCCAAATATGAAAACAGTGATTTTTCATTGTTCTTCAAACTTTGTTTTTGCTTTCCTGAAAAGTTATGAAAAGTGAGTTACGATCTTCTTCCTTGGGAGGTGCGATATATTACAACTTTACTTAATCCTTTATACATTACAGTGCTCGCATAAATAATGATTCTTCTATTCAAACTATCTTGTGATGATCTTACTAGAAATAATCACAAACTGAGTAATATAGACTTGGTTGTATGCACAATGTGGAAGATAAAAATTGAGTGCATATTATAAGTTAGTTTCTGTTATTATACTAGTTTCATTGAAAGGATTGGTCCTTATCTAAACAACGCCTAAAAAAGTATGACTCCACTTTCTGGCTGTGACTGGAGCAGTAACGATACTACTTTTGTAACCATGTGGAGACTGGAACTATCATTGCCTACCTTTGAACCATCAACCTCTTCATGCGATAGTTTAAAACATGCTACTGATTAGATAACAATTGCATATAACACTCTGACCTAAAAACATAAATAACAAATATACCCTCATAGTAAACAATGATGTTCCTATCATTCTTTTCCAGAACTTGAAACCTATGTCAAGTAAGAGCTTGTAAAAAGAAGTCTGCTTGAATGTAGTAAGGTCGGGTTCATCATTGACAAGCGCAAGCACTTTGTTGACTGTAAGTGGCTCATTTTTAAGGAAGAAATTATGAACTTTTTGTTGCAGTGCACTTTTTAATCTTTTACTGCACACAGAATTTATACTTACTACAGACACACCTGTCAGATTAACAACATCCTTGATAGCCAAAGTGGGATATTTCTCACATAGTTTGTGAAACATATTCAGAATTATAAGTTTCTCAGCACTAGTTAGAGTATTTCCTCTGTGATGTTTTACAAACTGCCACGATGATTCACTAACAGTTTTATCTTCCCACTTCCACAGCAAAAGTCTATCTGCACATGCTCTCCACCCATTTTCTGATTAAGTAATAGTAGTAGTAGTAGTAGTAGTAGTAGTAGTAGTAGTAGTAGTAGTAGTAGTAGTAGTAGTAGTAGTAGTAGTAGTAGTAGTAGTAGTAGTAGTAGTAGTAGTAGTAGTAGTAATAATAATAATAATAATAATAATAATAATAATAATAATAATAATAATAATAATAATAATAATAATAATAATAATAATAATAATAATAATAATAATAATAAATTTGATTTGCCTATAGACATACAATACATATGTTTCAAGCATCGTCACAATCTATTTTATACAGCTTTTAAAATTTATCTATTCTATATAAACACATTTCTATTAAGTATTTTTTCAGTTCTGTTTTGAAACCATTGCCAGTTAATGTTTTAAGCTTATTTGGCAATTTATTATAGAATATAATTCCTTTACATAATGGATCTTTTTCAGCTGATTTTGTTCTTAATGCTAATCTATGAAAATTATCACATCCTCTGGTATTGTAATCATAGAAATTACTATTTCTATTTACACTATATTTAGTTCTATGTACAAGCAGTATTAATTTATATATATATACATACACACAATGAGGTTACAGTTAAAATTTTTTCTTTTCTGAAAGTCGGTCTACATGAAGTTCTACTTCCTAATTGATACATTGTTCTCAAACACATTTTTTGTAATTTTAAAATTCTGTTCATATTTACAAATCCACTACTACCCCATATTTCAATTCCATAACTGAGATGGCTATGTATTAAAGCATAGTATACTAATTTCAGTGTCTCTGTATTCATATACTTAGACAAATTTCTTAGCAAATACACACCACTACTAATTTTATTGCATACGTTCTCAATCTGTTTATGGAAATTTAAATTTTGGTCAACTTCAATACCCAGAAAATTAATGGATTCTTTCTGTTCTATATCTTTAGCATCAATTACAATATTATTAAATTTTAGACTTGTTCAATATTCAAAAATAATTAAATTACTCTTTTTTATATTAACTTTTAAATTGTCTTTTATACATTTTAGTATTAGTGAAGTTTGATTTATTAGATTTTGTTTTAACTGGTTTTCTGATTTATTCCAAAATAATACAGAAGTATCATCTGCATATGTGATTGTTTTATAATCAATGGAGTCTGGAAGATCATTTACATAAACCAAGTATAATAATGGGCCTAGCACAGATCCCTGTGGTACTCCTAATTTCACGATATATTCTGATGAAATTTTATCGACTTTATTTCTATTTTGATAGTTTATTTCAGTGCACTGCTTCCGATTTGTCAAATATGATCTAATTATTTCGAGCAGTTTCCCCCTGATACCATAGCTTTCTAATTTAGCAAGCAAAAGTGAGTGATCTACTGAATCGAAGGCTTTAGATAAATCAAGGAATAACCCAGCCACTTTATCACCGTTTTCAAGATGTTCAATTATCTCATGAATTAGTTCTATCATTGCAGTCGTAGTTGATAAGTTTTTTCTGAAGCCATGTTGCGTAGGTACCAATACATTATTTTTGTTAAAAAAATTTACCATTTGTTTAACTATTATTTTTTCAAATAATTTTGCAAATATAGAGGTAAGTGTTATTGGTCTATAGTTACTTTTATTGCCTTTATCACCTTTTTTATATATTGGTCTTACTATACTAATTTTCAAGCAACCAGGGAAGATGCCTTCAGATATACAACTATTTATAAGGTGTCTGAGTATGCTACCTAACGCCCCTATACATTTTTTACGAAGATCAGAGGATATACCATCCCATCCAGAGGATTTTTTTGGTTTTAAATTTATTCACTATGCTTATTATTTCCTCTCTTGTTGTGGGCATAACATAAATTGTATCTGTAACATTGATATTTAAATTAACATTAAAATTTGTATGGCCAATAGATTCACCTATAAAGTGAGTATTTAATATTTTACAAATTTCATATGGATCTTCCACAATAGTTTCGTTTTCCCTTAATACAATGTTATGTCTAACTTTAGCTTTCCTATTTTCATTATATTCCAAGCTGTTTTGACCTTATTTGCTGACTGCATAATTTCTTTGCTATATTTTTGTGATTTTAGTAAAGCTAGTGAGCGAGAATACAGTTTTTTAAAATTCTTATAGCTTTCTTTATATAATTCACAACCTGTCATCTTATAAAATTCATATATACTTTTAACCTGTTCCCTCAATATGTTATACTCATGTGGTAATTTCATTCTTTTAACTTTTTCTGTAGTCTTAACTAATCTTAATGGGAAATTTGTGGAAAATATACACCCAAAAATGTCATAGAAGATATTCCACTTGTCATTTACACTTTTGGCAGCATATACATTTCCCCAATTTTCTTGTACCAAGGCTTTTATGAATTTTTCTTCTCTACTAGGTGTAATGATTCTATTAGATGTATATATATATATTGTCTTTAGAATTAATTTCACAATTGAAAATATCTATTACTTCTGCTTGATGGTCAGATATACGTAATTCTTGAACATAAGATGAATATTCATATGGCATTAAGTTTGTTATTACATGATTTATAATTGTTGCAGATTTATCTGTTATTCTGGTTGGACATTTAATAACTTCATGTAAATGGTAACTATTCAACAGGTCTTTAAGTTTATTTATACTACTTGTTTGATTTCCAAGGTCTATATTTATATCACCAAGTATAACAATTTTACGGTTATATCTGACAATTTTTTGGAACACATTATTTAGGCAGTTCAGGAAGTCATCAACCCTAGAAGTTGGGGATCTGTATATGCCTAATATATTTCACAGCTTTTTAACATTATTTTGACACCTGCTATTTCACAGATTATTTCCTGACTAAAACAACTAATATTCAAAAGTGGTACATGCTGTACATTATTTTTAACATATATTGCAACTCCCCCACCTTTATGCATTTTTCTGCAGTATCTACTACCTATATTGTAATTGTCTAATTTACATATTTTTATATGTGGCTCAATTAGACCATGCTCAGTTAAAATTACAACATGTGGCTCAATTCTTGATAACATATCCTCAACTACATCAGTTTTATTTCTTAAGTATTGAACATTTTGATGCAGTAGTCTAAGTGTAGTGTTAGTTAAGTTACCTCTACTGGGCTCTGAGCTTTGTAGTTTCCCAATTCAATAATTTCTTCTCCTCCCAATACTATTGTAGGCTTATTCATCATCCCATTTATGGCTTTACATAATTCCCTCACTATGTATTTCTTACCTGCTACATTCAAATATATTGCCTAGTAAAACCCATGCCTAGTATGCATATAACTGGGTAGCCTACCTATATCGATAATTTTCACATTAGGAAAATTGGCACACGCTTTCAACCACTTGTTTGTCCTCCTGATTTCTTTGTTCACACACGAATTGCTATCTAGATCATATCTATGTGGAATATTGGTTAACTACAATACTTGTATCATTTTGTGCACCATGTAATAAATCTCCCATTTTTTTTATCATTCTTCTAGACTCATTTTTATAAACGTCAATTGCATCACCAATAATTACATTTACTTCTGCTTTTTTACACATATTTTTCGACACACACTCTAACTTAACATTTGGTTTCACATAACCTATCACTTTTGCACCATCAACCCACTCGTTCAACCTCACAGCTACGCCCCTTGCATGACTGTCCCCACTTATTATTTTCTTGTTTGCTCTTCGCGTTGATACTTCATTCCGAGACTGCTCCGTGTCCTTCAGAAGTTCATTAATCACTTGGAAGTGCAATTAATCACTTTAGATTCATTTTGCTGCAGTTCTATGTACTATAACAACACATTAAACATACAATTTTTATGGAATACAGAGAAGATCCAGTAGTTTTTGTTAGTACTGAGCAAACTATTTGTAACCGATGTAGGTACCTTGTAATATGTGGCAGCAGCCAATGAACCTGCACTTGATTCATGTTTGTATGCATGTTTCTATTTCCTTAACGACCAATCCTTTTGACAAAACCAGTATAATGAACTCATGTGGCAAAACAAAAAATCACATAACATAACATATAGATGCTGCATGGCAGTTTAAACTGGGAGAATTTAAGGATGTAACAATAATGTTCAAAAAACAGTTATTTGACAAAAATTGTATACTTTCATTAGCTGTACACTTTTTATGCATTCCTTATGGTTAAAGAGTTATGCAAGCTTCTACACAATTTATTCTAAATCAAGAGAACTTCATACCTGATTTAACAGAGAATTGGAGATAAAAACATTACTAAAGCTCAGAAGTTATGCAAAATGCCTTTTCGATCTGGATGGATACTGGGATCTGTAATCTAAATTTACAATCTAATACAGGCATGCCATTCACCACACTACTGTGCATATGCTTACATTCATCCCTTCCAGACAACGTGATGCAAGTTAAAGCAGATTGGCCCTGCCTTGGACCTGCATTTGTCATTCTGGTAGTTCTGTGGTACGTGTGTGGTGATAAACATTCAGTGGCGTTTTATAAACTTGTCTAGTGCTCAGTTTCGAACAACTAATTCTTTTTCAGAGAAAGGGAAAATGATTGATCTATTGTAATATTGTGTTACAGTCAAACAGTAAAAATAAACTTGTGGTTATTAAGATTCTTACATGGATCAGGAAAAAAGTGATTGATGTGTTGTAGTAGTCTTATTGTATTACAGTCAAATAATAAAAATAAATACATGATTTGTAAAAATAATTACAATATTTACATGCTGTCAGGTGTTACCACTGACCCCTATTATTGTGGCTTTGTTAATGTCAGAGAGGCTTGGGAAGCTAGGATAGATATAATGGTGGGAGAAGTCTAAGCAAGACTATTTCCCCTTCAAGGGCATCCCTGATCTAATACATTTAACATCCAATTATATGAGGCTTCCTTCCACACAACCCCAGGGTTAACTGTACAACGAAGCCTCCCTCCCCCACTGTTTACGTTCCACAGTATAATTATTTATTCTTAATTCTCTCATCTTTTAACTGCTCTAATCCATTGTTTCCCAATTTTTCCTACATATTCTCCCATCATTTTATTTTGTTTGTTTTCTCCATATCCTTAACATTTTGAATGCTAAAATGCCTTTCTGTATTTGTCCAAGTTTATTTCCCGTTTAACCTCCCTACATTTCTTCAACCTAACACATTCTAATAAAAATGAAATATTTTTCTAGTTCCCCACATATAACAACTCCCTTTGCCATTATCTTCTCTTGAACCCTTTGACAACAGTGCTCAGAATACCCAACAAAAATGTGAACCTAACTTCCCTGACCTTTCTAGACCAGAATTTTGCATTTGCAACATTTTCATACCCCACTCCACCCCTGTTAGCTGTCCAACGCACAAATTTTAAACAATAATTTATTACTAGTGATACTCAAAAGGAAAACACCATATAGTGCATATTAAAAGAATATGCCAAATAAGAAAATTTAATGATTTTATTATGCTTGACAAAACAATTCATTAAACTGTTCAAAAGTTCTTTCAGATGGGAGAGCAAAAATGAGCAATCAGTTCATTACTTTGAATAATGTGAGAAGTGGCTTACTACAAAGAGGTCATTTTAAACAATGTTAATTTGCATTTTATTAAAGTGTCTTGGATTTCTTCTATTGTGAACATATACTTTCTACAGCTTATCACTTGTAACATAGATATAATATTGCTATGGTGTCAAATGCATCTAAGGCTCACCCCAGATAACCAACGTTTTCAAGCCATCATGCTGTATTACCTTTTAGTGGGAACACTTTATTGTCAGTCACAGCAGTGTACTGGACCTGACAAGCTGATGAGTGAATAAATATGTGGCATTCAGGAATGAGCTGCAACTCCCAATCAACAGCCATTACACCTATCCATTATCCATTGATTACATCACTTAGATGCAGGAGCATGCATTCCAAATTTTTTCACAGCTTTGTGAGATTCACACAATTCTGAAAAATATTTTTGCTCACACTGGTCTAAAATTGTAATATTTACAACTACAGTATTTTATAAAATTACCTTGATTCGGTGGCATCGTTTCAGAAGTCCAAACTCTTCATGACGATTATAAATGGCAGATATTCGTTCTGGCTTCTCCGGATGGCTCCTGTAATATATTTGTGCACATTATCGTACTAGTATTTTTAACCTCACAGAAGTACACAAAACTGCTAACGTGCGAGGATCAGCACTTTCAACGTATGTACCCATAAAAGTATAAGTAAATGCTGACAACCAAAAAGATTGGTTTTTACTACAGATGGTTTATATATTGTGAACATTAGTGAGGGAAGTATAATGGTATGAAATAGCACTACTGGTTTCCAGGCCAGATACATACCATCACTGGAAACTGACATTCTGCCATTGAAATGGACATAATATTCAAATGAATATTTTTGTTTACTCTATAACCTGACCAAGGCCAGTGCAGCAGTCCTGCATAGGAAGTGGCAAGCAGGTGAACTAACGGATGACGACACGAATATGTGACGAAATGCTGTACAGTCTGATTTACTAACGTGCAACGTAGTGTTCATGGTGATTGTGCTAGTGATGGAGTGTAAAGTTATTCACAAGCAAGCTCGGCCTGTTATTTATAATGTTATTAAGTTTTGTGATGAGAAGAAAAAAGGTCAAAAATACCTATTACAAATGCTACTGAATGTGCTGTCGCTTCTACTGGCTGCAGTAAGACAACAGTATGCAGAATTTGGGAAGAGGGCCAACTTGAAGAAAGTGGGGTGAGCAAAATAAAATCACCTCGTAAGATTGGCAAATCCCTTGCAAATAGAATTATTTTGGACAAAATGGACAAGTGCATCATTAGAAGAAAGTATCAGGAGTATTGCAAGGTTAAAAAATAAATTCCTTTGCTGCAAAAATTATTGAACTTTTGCAAGAAAGAGATTAACTTCACGGGAGGGGGGGGGGTGGTGTAAAGAAACACTTAGAAAAATAGTGAAATCTATTGGATTTCGATTTAAAAAATGTGAAAATAAAAGGAGTGTACTGAGGGAATGCCCTGATATAGTGGCTCAAAGAGCATCCTTTCTTAGAGCACTTAGAAGAAATGAATTCGGGGAAAATAAGCCAGTGATATACATGAATGAAACCTGGACTCACATGCATTACACAGTTTCTAAGTGTTGACAAAGTGATGATGTTCCAAGAGTGTATGCAAATGACAATGCTGGACAGCGTCTTATTATTGTGCATGCTGGCTGGCAAACGGGACTTATTCCAGGTACTTGCCTCATTTACGATTCCAAATCCAAGACATCAGATTAACATAACGAAATGAACTACGAAAACTACTCCAAGTGGGTGCAAAACCAACTGATACCTGGGTTACAGCAAAACAGTATTGTTGTAATTGACAATGCTCCTTATCACAATAAAGAAGACAATAAAATGCCCTCAAGCAACAATTTAAAGTCAGAAATACGAGAATGATTACAGAGCAACAATATACCATTTGACCTGGAAATGACTAAAGCGGAACTCGTTATTCACGCAAAACAGCACAGACCAAAGAAAACATACTCCATTGACAAATTATTCGCATATGCTGGCTTTACAGCACTTTGACTACCACCTTTTCATCAGGACTTGTACTCTATCGAACTAGTCTGGAATTTAATAAAAGCAAAAGTTGCAGACAATAATGGGACCACGTTTTTCTGTCAACACAAAAGACTTTACACATGATGCTATTGGAGCAATAACAGTAAATGACTGGAAAAAAACTGTTCAGAAGGTGAAAGATATTCAAGAATCGTATTGGAAAAGAGATGTGCTTATGGAAAAAGAAATGCAAAGGATAATAACCAATCCAGGACTGCATGGCAGTGACAAGTCTGGAGAAGAAATGGCCACTGGATCGGAGACCGACACAGCAAGTGAGGGACACATCGAGGAATAATATAACTTTCAGAGAAATGCTCAAATGTACTTTCTTTTAAAGTATTTGTGAATATATTTCATATTTTAAGGTATAAATATACAGTAAAACCCCGCTTAACCGAAACAAAAAAATAATTAAATTTAAAAAAATTAAACTACAGAAAGAAAAAAAGTGTCAATATTTTGTTCATCCCTGCAATAGTTTGTCCCCTTTTGCAAGTGTTCAAATTTAAGTGCCAATGACCTCAAAGGAATGCTACAATTCTACCCTCGTCCCTCAAACACTAATTGTGTTGTGACCACGCGGTCAGTCCCGTTAGCTCCTTCCCACCTACTTGGGAACACAGTGCTACAGTCAATTTTTCAATTTCTTAATTAATTTTAGTTTTGGCGGTAATTCGTCCCTAAGTCACCCTCTTGCACTCTGCACTTATTAAACAATCAAATAATATATTGTTGCGAGCAGCAAAACACACAGAAGGCAGAATCCGGGAGTACACGCACATATTGCAAAATGGATGAGAATAGTGATAGTCAGATGGTCTATTTTTAACGCGATTAGATGTGATAAGCCGAGCTTCATTACCCTCCCCCTATGAGCTGCATGAGCGGCTCATGGATGCACAAATAATGTATAATTATGATTTATTTGCCTAATTAAAGTTATGTTTAAAATTTACATGCTTAACAGTCTCTTATTCCCTCCCAGTTTTGCGAAAATATTTTTAATCAATTATCAGAAAAATTGCATTTTCCGAAATGGCTTTGCCCTCTTTATTTCGGATAAACGGGGTTCTATTGTACATACAATATAATATACATATAATACAGTTATACACACAGAGAAAATACCAACATGAGATGTGTTATTGTTCACCTTTTGCCAACCAGACTGTACAGGAGGGTGGGCAAACCATAGCGTGTACAAGTGGAACACTCCTAAGCAGGACTGCACTGGCCTAAGTCAGGTAATACTTTTGTAGCAGATAATGTTTTCATTTAGAATTATAAATTTCTGTCACTTGAATGCTGATTACCATTCTTTGAACTCAATCATGTATATCTCAAGTTAATCAGAGCTAGGAAAACTGTCAATAAGAGAAAGATTCAGACAAAACTATACTTCCAGTAATGCTACTGGACAGGCTGAAAAGAAACAAAAGCTGATGTTACAAGCATTGGTTTTCTACAGTACATTGGTAGATCGACTGGACTTCCCTGCAGTGGCATTGGACCAATTGAGGACTGGCCTCTACCAGAATTATACATATACGACCGGCAAGTCATGGAACACTAACTACTGTACTAATTTACATTAGGCTTACCTGCATCACAACAGATGTTTAAATTGATGGCCTTCAACGTGAACTCAAAAATTGCATGGCAATAGGTCAGGGGAACGTGATGGCCACAATCCTCAACTAATTATACTGTCACCATATGCACTTCTCAATTCATGCATAGAATTCACAGCAGTGTGTTCTGTAGCTGAATCCTGCTGCACATTCTTTCATTTCTTGTTATGGGAAAAAATTATTTAAAATAAAATTTACATAAACATGTGAATCAACTGTTAACTGCAAAATATGAAACCGATAATTCTACGTGGTAATTATTATTTATTTATGCCAACAAACTTACTGTTGGTGTTTTTAAACACACAAGCCATGTGTGGGCAATGTTTGAGAGGTAGAACTGGAACTTAAAAATTCAATGCCACAGTTGGGATTTGAACCACAGACCTTCCGCTTACCAGGCGGCTGCTCTAACCATTGAGCTACTGTGACAATCTGCCAGAATGACATTGAATTCTCAAAGCAGTTCGTAGTTTTCCCTGGTAAACCACAAAGGCAGTCTCACATCAGAGACAATTACCACAATGGTGACTTACTATTGTAAGTACTTTATGTCCCAGGATTAGATAACCTTCAGATGGTAATTATTATTTATTTATACCAACAAACTTACTGTTGGTGTTTTTAAACACACAAGCCGTGCCGTGTGTGGGCAATGTTTGAGAGGTACAAGTAGTAAGAGGTAGAGGTAGGTAGTAAGTCGCCATTGTGGTAATTGTCTCTGATGTGAGACTGCCTTTGTGGTTTACCAGGAAAAACTAGGAACTGGCTTGAGAATTCAATGTCATTCTGGCAGATTGTCACAGTAGTTCAATGGTTAGAGCAGCCATTGGTAAGCGGAAGGTCTGTGGTTCAAATCCGAGCTGTGGCATTGAATTTTTAACTTCCAGTTCTACCTCTCAAATTCTACGTGGATTCACTGTGCACCAAACCCCAACTTTTACAGCGTGATGAAGAACTTCCTGAGTAATATAGGGATTTTTGGTAAACCATAACTGTTTACGGAGATATAGGGAATGTGTGCACATTGAAGGCCATCAATTTCAACATCTGTTATGATCCAGGTAAGCTTAACACAAGTTAGTACAGTAGTTAGTGTTCCGTACTCATGACTTGCCAGTTGTTTACATGTAACTCTGGCAGAGGGTGCTCAGTCTTTGCTCAGTCCGGTGTTGCTGCAGAGTGGTCCGGCTGATCTACAAAATGCACTGTATTTAGCAATTTGCTATCTGAGCTGTATTCAATTCTAATATTAAAAAATCTTATGTGTTGCACTCACATGACTTTCTCTACTCTTGTATTAACCATTCTTACAAACTCTTATTACTATATCTACTTTGTGTTAGTTGAGATAAACATATGTACAAATTGTCTTATTGCTTATTTCCTTGTAGGTAATCTATAGGTTCATTTAATTGTTCAAATAATTTAACCAAATGAATTAAATTAACCTATAGATTAATATTATATTATATACTTTATATATTTTAGATTTAATTTAATATATAATTTAATAATTTAATATAATTAAATAATTTGGGAAAAGATTTATTTTAAAAACAAGAACAGCATTATGAATTTTGAAATACCACCAACATATTGTATTTATAGGTTTTTGTTTTCAGAGGTTGGTGAAAGATTTTTTAAATTGAGCATCGGTAACTAAGGTAACTTGTTTGTATAGCTTTGAAAATAAGTTGGACAAAACTTGAAACATGTCAGCTCTGGAAGTTCTTGCAATATTACTAAGATAAGTGAAGCTTTTAGTTTCTAATTTGTTCTCAGTTTAAGAATACAACAGTTAATTAGGTTAAACAGAATGATAGCTTGTAAAATGCATTGTATGAATTGTTAAGCACTATCCATAAGAAGAGTTGAATCGCCCACTATATATTATATAGAGGAAAATAAACAATCCATTTTACTGATAAGCTGTGTACAAAGTAGAAAAAAATCCTATCTAACATAATTTAGTTTTATATCTATGTTTAACAATTTGGGAAATAAAGCTTCAAGTAAAATAGCCATCATTACACAAACTGCCACATTTACCATGTATTTAAGTGCTTACAGTCATGAATAATTTGATTTAGTTACTTACGGATCTGCCAGATTTCGATGTTTCAACATCTGTTCATCATATATAAAACTAACTCTGTGAGGTGGGAAAGTCAATCTCGTGTTTGCAATCAGATTGCTCAGCCTAAGTGCAACACTTTTTAGAAACTCTTTGCTTTGAACTGGATAACAATCCCTTGTTTCATAGCTTTCAGGCTTTTCATCACAACCAAGGAATTTCACTGTGGGTAAATGTCTTCGATCAGTGGATGAAGTTTTCAAATCATCAGAAGTATCCTTGATGCTGTACTCATTTTGATACTGATAACACTGCCAGAACTTCTTATGGGAATAGATGACATTCAATATTGTTTCTTGTATCCTGCAAAAAGGCAGTTTTAAAAAAATTGTATCATCCCTACAATCATTAGCTTACTAAACATCTGCAAAAAAATATGTTGTAAAATCCCTGTTACAAACATGGCTTCTGGATGAACGAAGAAAAAATGCTTTCTGGTATGCCTAAAAATATCCCGAATATGGCATGAAATTCACTTTGACAAATTACATATGAAATCAATACTGCCAGAGGGAGACATGAGATCACAGATCTAAAAGTTGAATCTTTTGGGCACGTTCTGAAGAAATGAAATCAATACTGCCAGAGGGAGACATGAGATCACAGATCTAAAAGTTGAATCTTTTGTGCACGTTCTGAAGAATTCTGAAGTAAGTTTTTCTGAAATGGAGATTTACGTGCTTAGTGCAGTACATTTGAATAAACCAAACAGCAAAAGAGGAATATACAAAGCAGCTCTTCCATGTCAGAGGCACATAATCAAAAGTTTTGCTTTTCTTTTTTTAAGCATAAAGCAAAATTCTGGTTATTTTTCAACCTTTTTAAACGTGTTCCTGACAGAATTAAAGTATTGTATCATTGCCTTGGGTTAAGCATGTCACCATAATTTCATTTGATTGCTCTTTTGTGCACATTCCCTCAATTAAGTGCAGCTTAGACATTTATACAAATAAAAAACACATTATGTGTCAATTATTGTTCCTAAAAGTGTATTCTTAATGCTTGTGCAATAAAACAGTGCAATATAGTGTTAAAAGAGCACAAAAATCCATTTGAAGTGTTTTGGTAAATACCCAACATTGTCCAAAAATTGTGTTCACAGTATTTCTGCTGTTAAAAGAGTTATACAGGTTAGAAATCTGCATTTATGTGTTAATAGAGTAGGTATGTTTCATCACATCTTCATTTTAATCACATTTTTGTGGCTTTCATGAGTAGACATGAGTAGTGTTTTTATCTGTTTCATGTGAAGTAGACCACATTCCATATACATAAAGGGAACATAGTTCCTATTTTTGTTAAAGAAGCACATGTTAATTATTTTACAGTAGATATAATTAAAAATCAGATAATTTTCATTAATGCCTGTCATACTCAAGCATGTATTAGTTTAACACAAATAAATATATTGTACCATTATCATTTAGCTAGTGCATTTGTAGGCTGGCTTATATGTAACAATGGACTTAGGTGAATTTATTCAGATTATTTACTTGAAGGGAACTACCGGAAAATAGAAAGTACTATATTCATTTCAAAAATCATTACAAACTGTTTTAGCATCAAGAGAGGATCCCTAGCCACTGTTTCTCATTAAGTTGGGGATTTATACATACCCTTCACAAGGCGCCTTAGTACTAGGAAGAACTGGACATGGATCTCCTAAGAGTGCTCTTAATGTAAGTGCAGCACCTTCAGCTAACGATTGGAGACAGTAACCACCCTGCACAAGTATATTAAGCATACATTAAACATTTATGCTATAAAAAGCAATGGAATCTGGAAGCTTTTAAATTGGCATATCTTACATTAACATAAATACATACTTATTCCATGAAACAAATTCAACTGAGAGCTGAGTTGATTGTACACCCTTAGGATATTTCCCTCATCTCCTTTTGTCTTCTCGATATAAAGCTTGTCACAATTATCACAGTTGATTTGGTATGCTCGCTCCCCCCACACTTACCAGTATTTTATTTTGTGCAATTTTAATGGATCTTTGTAGAGAATAGAAACACAGGGCAGCTCAAACTCAGGAGTGAAACACCTCAATCCTTCAAACACAGTATGTTGTATGATGGAGTTGAGACAGAATATTAAAAGACCCCAAAAGAAAATCGTTTATGTGAATATTTGTTAAGAGTGTAATTTGTTTTTGATGTTGGTATGAGTTGGTTAATTGACGAAAACGTGTTACTAATGTTCATTGTTACAAACAATTAAGTTTGTTTAAAGACGTCATAAATATTTCCATGTTTAATTTTAATATATATGTATAAATAAAAGAATTATATGTGTTCAATATTGAAAGCGAAGGGAGAATGGCTAAGGATCGCTTCCCTAACAATGCGGGAACTATCTGATGAATGCATACGCGGATGTACACAAAAAGAAGTGTAATGAGTCGCCAATTGTCTAGTCATTAGCGTCTATGTGTTTGGCATAGATGGACGTATTTTTATGTGTGCCCGTCATAAAATAGTGAAAGTAAATTTACTAAGTGTTTAAACACCGTTAATTTGTGTAAAATAAGAAAGACATTAGCTAACTTTAATAAGTTAGTTAATTCGAAGTGTGCGAGTAAATGAAAGGATGTAAACTAGACGAAGTGTAAAGTGATAGAAAACACTTTTAGCGAAATATCGCTAAATTTTTAGACATTAAATCCCGGCGATGCTAGGGAAGTCGTTCCACTAAAATAAAAGACTTATAACTGTGATACGATTTAGATACTGTGAACAAGAAGGTGCGAATAAAATATTTCACCAAAGTTAAATCCGAGTGTATGTTCATTCCATCCAGTACCACGACCCGAGATTACGAAAGAGTCAATAGCTCATCACCATCACAACTTCGTAATACATAAAAACAGCACCAGAGTGAATGGGTTGAAATGTTCTTCATTCATTAATTCTCAATTTATGATCTCCATTGCCTTACTTTGCCAGTATGTCTTGCTGGAATTTGTCCGCCCCCCCCCCCCCCCCCCCAATCATCAGCAGCTACCAAAACAGTGCTCTCAGTCAACTGATTTTAATTGCCCAGTATCTGTTGCTATTCCATTGTTGTATCTTAGTCAATAATATACATTTGTTGCTGTAAACACAATTGACATACTGTCACACCGGCCATAAGACCAGACGCTGCTGATAAGAAATGCCAGTCGGGGCCTGATCTCCACCTGGCAGCAAGAGGCACTTACCTGCTCTAAAGACCCGACTGCCGATCGCACAATAAAGCATGCGGGGACAATAGCTATTATGTGGTGGTCCAGTGTCTGGACTGTTCTCCCACAGCCACTCTGGACCATTCTACTTCCAGAACTTTTCTACTGTCTGGAGACCTATATAACGAGCTGTGTGAGTCGAGAAAATCCAGTCGTGGTTGTGGTGAAGTGTGGGAGTGAGTTAAAATGTTTATGAAGCGTTCAGTGGACTGCACCTGTGAACTGTGCTGAGTAGCAGTTCAGTGTGAGTTGTAATTTGACAGTTGTTTATTGTGATTCGATTCGACAGTTATTCTGTTGCCCTGAGTTTGTACAAAAGTGATCTAAGTGTAATGTTAGCACTACGCTAACTAACTAGAAGGAAATAAAGTGTGATTAGCAGTAATCGTATTTTCTCATTTGTTACAATAACATTCGTTTTGTTACTAGTAAGAAGCTGAGCAAATGTATGCAAAAAAAGCAGAGTGGGAGGTTGAGTGATAAAATCACAAAGACCTTTTACTGGTACCAGGATACATCGAAAAGTACCACATAATTTTTTTAAGCAAAAGTTTAATAGATTAAAAAACAACACACTAATGAACTGATATCTTTCAGCTACTTTTCTATACAGTTGCTAATTTTCTCAACAGATTTCTCTCATCGTGATACCAGACGTTTTCTAAACCCTGTTTATAGAAGTAGGTTCGGTTGGAGTATAGCCATCTGCAGACTGTTGATTTCACCTCTGCATCTGTCACAAAACGTTACTACTTGATGGGATCAAACAGATGAAAGACTGACAGTCAAGGTCTAGACTGTATGTTGTGTGTGACTATAGTTAACTTTCAAAATTGCCACCTCAAAGTCAGCTGTTGCTGATTGTCCAGAACATGGCGATCACAAAATTTATCACAGCCATCTTTGAAGAATGCACACCAGCTGGAGACATTACTACAGTTCATACAGTTATCTCACGCATGTTCTTATAAATTTCACTCAGATTATGCCCTTTAGTCTACAAAAATCACACTATACTTGGAGTCAACTCGAAACTTGAGTCAGTTTTTGCAAAAAGAACTTGCTACATTACTAAGATAAGTGAAGTTTTTAGTTTCTAGTTCGTTCTTACTTTAGAATTAAAAGACTTTCCTGAAATGTGATTTCCAGTTCCAAAAGTAATCTTCAGTCAGATGCCTATGTTTTCAGAATATACCTATGGTATACTAAATACTCTGAAGTACCATTCTTGATTGTAGCAACTGTAGAAACTCAACTTCCTAGAGCCTACCATTAACAATGTGTAACTAATTGCCTTAATTGCCTATCCACTTATATGTCAACCATGATTTATTTATATACACACACCAAAATGTATCATTATTATTAACTTCTTTATTACAGTTTTCAAACTGATGATAAAGAGATGAGCAACTCATAGTAGAAGATACTATCAATAGTTAAGAATAAATTCTATTTTGATTTGATTTACTCTGAATATTTGCATCCAAAGCCAATGTAATTATTATGTCTATGAATAGATTGTTTCTTCTTATTTTCAAATAGTAAAGTTATAAAAGTTATATGCCAGCCAACTCACCTCAAGAACAACAGCTACTTTTCCCCCTGCAAATGCCATCAGTGAAGTTAACAAATGAGCATAGCAAGCAGGTGTTATTTCCATCTCTCCCTTAAAAAGAAATAATACAGATGAGTGAAAAAAGTAAGTACCCTTATAACAATGCTCCAAAAACTTTAGGTTTTGACCTAACCTGACCTCTTACTCTCTAAATGTCAGTTAATTTTAATGTTTTAGGTACCAACAAGCACTATACTTCAATTTTATAGATCCTAAATGGACCTAATTTTATGTGAGGACCTAATAAGACTTTTTTTTTACAACCTAAAAATACCTAATTTGGTTATTTAAGCAAATAGAGTACATTTAATAATAAATACTGGAAGTGTTGTTGGCATCACATTAAAATAGGATTTAAGTCAATAACACTAAACAACACTCACTTTTTAAAATTTTCCGGAACATGTTTCAGAGGTTAGCTCTCCATTATCAACTGGACATTGACTGAACTTGTAGAGGCTGGTTTCTCCTAGACTGCTCTGGTGGTGGTTTTAAGAACTTGTATAACAGATCACTTTGTGGTATATCAAAATTAAAAACCCTGTCTTTGTTTTTCCAGATGAAGATCTGTTCCCGCATTGACAATTCTTGGTTTTCTGATATGTTTAAATAACACTGGTCAACAAAATTTAAGATGTTTAATGTTGTTGTTGTTGTTGTTGTTGTTTTCTAGTGCCTTGCATCTGGCAATGAAGCCATTAGCATTCGTGCTTTCCAATACTTTTGAACTGTAGTTTCTTCTGATCTTAATGCTTCACAGGTCTTCAAGTGTTCTTCATTCATTTCTGCTGGATCGTTACACAGGACACATATCGGTGAGGCTGAGATACCTATTCTGTAGAGATGACTTGCCAAGCAGTCATGATTTGTCAATAGTCGGAACGCTGCAACAGCTGTTTTCCTTGGTCTCTGGGGGATTATATCTGGATTGGAAAGTAGTATAAAGGGCGATTCTTACTGAATTGCGTGTGCTGATTACAAATCTTTTTGCAGAACTTTTCCATCACCCATAGTTTTTGAGTAATTTCATTAACAAGATTTCTTGTAATCATACAGTTAATATGTGTAACACTTTAGCTTGAGTACCTTTTACATAGCTAAAATGTATGTGAATTAGATTTTTGACTGTATTTTGCTTGAGGAACATCTCTCTTGAGTGTCCAGCAGTAGTCTGCCAACATATTTGGAGCCCAATTTCCCTGGTAGCGTCTTACCATTTCAGCGATGTCCTGATGGAAACACTCGCCATGTTCGTCGCTGACAGTGCCGAGATTCTCAGGAGAGAAGTCAAGATGGGAGTCCGTGTATTTTCAAGGACATATTACATCCCATGACCTTGTAGTTCTCAATCAGCTCACTGACAAGTTCTGCGTAATGTTCAGAGCTGTAGTTTCCAAGAAAGTTTATGACAATGCTTTTGAAAGAGAACCATGCAGCTCGTTGTTGCATATTTAAAAGGCTTTCAAACTGCGAATCGTTCATAAGTTGTCTAATTTGAGGGCCAACAAATATTTCCTTGTTTAGTTTTGCTTCACTGATCTTTGGAAACTTAGTTTTCAGGAACAGAAATGCACTCCCATCACGATCCATTGCTTTCACAAAGTTCTTAAACAAACCTAATTTGATGTGTAATGGAGGTAATAAGATTTTGTCAGCACTTACGAGTGGTTGGTGAACAACATTTGCCTATCCTGGGCTGAATGACTCTCTCTTTGGCCAACTTGTTTTAACATAATGATTGCTTTTGTCTCTACTATCCCACATACACAAGAAACAGCAAAATTTTGTATAACTAAGTTGTAATACAAGTAAGATAGCTATCACTTTAAAATCTGCACATATCTGCCATGAGTAGTCATCATATCAGATACTGCATAGCAAGAGTTGCATGTTCACATAACTCTCCTTCATACCAACTGCATGGGCTATAGGAATGGATGTAAATTTGTTTCCATTATGTAGCAAGACTCCTTTCAAGCTTGTTTTCGAAGAGTCAATGAACAAGGAACAATCTTCAGGCTTATGTTGAACACCCAGAGACTCCATCAAAGCATCGACATCATTACAGAACAACTAGGTCCTCCTGTTTAGAAAATAAGTGCTTCCTATTCCTTTTGGCGTTAACGAAAAGAAGATCCTTTGGTGCAATCCTACAGGAGACACCAGCCTTTCAATCTTGAAGCAAGTAACTCGGCCTTACGTTTAGATAACCCAAGATCATGAACCAAAACATTTAGATCCTCCTTGGTTAATAAGTGCGGCTAGCTTACAGTAACTCCTTCCACAAAATCTGGGTCACTGTTGTGATTCACTAATGTCATCAACAGTTTCAAAATCTTCAGTCACATTACTGCCGTCTGGTGGAGTTGGTACGGGAAGGCCTGGTCCATGAGACACTGATTCCAAAGATGGATATTTAACAGTGTGTTTGGATTTGGAACTTATTCCAGATATATTTGTCAAGAAAAAGTAGCAGTCTGTTATATGATCCTTAGGTTCCCGCCATATCATAGGAATTGCAAAAGGCATATGATGGTCCCCTTTTAACCAGCCGGTTAATAGTGTTGTACATTTGGCACAACAAAAACCAAACAATTATAGAATGTTGGAAAATGCTTAGCCATCTAACAGCACTTCAAAAACACCTTGTCTTCCAATGGATACCAGCTCACTGTGGACTGAGTGGTAATGAGAAAGCTGATTTTCTTGCAAAAAAGGGTACCAGTGGTGTACAAAAATCTATAGTTAATCTACCATTTTATGCAGCTAAAAGATTAGTCAACTCTGAATTCAAAAAAATTATTGAAAAATATTACTATGAAAAATCAAAGAATAAAAGATGGGAACTACCAAACATTCAAACAGTAATTCCTGAGTATCCTCGAAAAACAGCAGTTGCAACCTTCAGGTTGATTACAGGACATGATTGTCTGGCAAAACATTTAAACAGAATTCGGATATATTCTTCACCACTCTGTCCTCTATGTGATCTGCAAGAGGAAATGGATCGAGACCACCTTCAAATATGCCCGGCCACTTCTAGTGCCCCATCCATCAGTGAAAAATATTGGAGAGCAAGAGGATTAATGACTTCATTGTCAGAAATCCAGCATTAGCTAACAACAACAACATTTGGCATAACTGATTTCTGGAGCCCAAAACTTATTCTCATCAATTGTATTGTCAATATAACACTCATAAGCTCTTTTAATTCGAGAAGTCAAATTTTGCCTCTGTGCTTTTAAAGTGAGCTCACCACAAATGTAAGAAACATTGTTTTTATCATTTACACATTTGCGAGACATTATCCTCCTAATTCCCAATGCTTAAGAACACACACTATTAAAAACACTACACTTATTAATTTATAACTGAGAACACACAGAATTAGCTTCTACTCCTTTGGCAACTGTGCAGGACAGTTTGTATCTGCAATAAACCTTCCTTGTCTGCTGTTGGAGTAAACATTCACCTGGACGGTAAAATCATCTGAAGAGACTCATTGTTGGCCATTGTCATTCCTGAAGTCACAGACAACAATCACCTAAAGCAAATGTCATTTGTTGCCTTATTTGTTGAACTAATAAGATAAAACTACTTTATTTTAATCAGCACATTTACTGCCCTATGCTAATAATCATAACAGTTTTTTTAATATTACAAAAAATTGGTGGGTGATGGAGCATTTCTAACTTGATTTTTGGATTTGGCACATACAAATACATAAGAATCAGCAGAAATTATTTAACATTTTCATTGTTGACCAGTGTAATTTTGGATCCGGATTAATGCTGTGTTTTTCTATCAAAAAATGGGTGGCAACTGTTGATTTTTCTAAGTGCTTGTATTTTATATACATCTATTTCCAAATTTCTCTTAGTTTTTAGATTTTAATTCCAAACATCCTCTTTAGGCTTTGAACCTCTCAAATCCTAGACGTAAACTTTTACACACTGCAATTCATCAATTACACCTAGATGTACTCTGTCCAGCTGAACCCATGTTTTACCCACAATGGTGTGACTCCGGACGTGCTGGATTTCTTCATCGGATGTAATATTTCCCGTCATTGTTCCTGTCTTTCCATTTTTCACAATCTGAGCTCCGATCATTTACCAGTCCTGCTTACTCTCTCTGATGGGGTGAAGTACAAACTTCTTTCTGTCCCTGGTATGGCATCCTTTTGATTGGCCTTTGTACACACCTTTGATTGCTGACCTCACTATTACAACTGTGCCGCTTAAGTCATCCTGTGATGATGTCATTTCTACCCTGACTCGTAATATACAGTGTGCAGCCAACCTTGCCAGCAGCAATATCCAGGATTCTCGGTCTGTGAATTTCTGCTCTCCTGAGATTCGTCTTCTGCATTCCATCAAGGACAGTCAGAAATTCTGGGGATGTACGCATTGCCCACTTCATAAAACTAATTTTAACCGCGCTACTCGGGAGCTGCAGCTGAAGGCTGCCCTACATGCTGCACGCCACAATGCTGCTGACTGCAAACTTCGAGTCTTAAATGCCCGCGATGGATCCTTATGGCAGAACACTAGAGCTTTGACACAACATTCTGCTGCCATATCACTTCTTAAGATTGGCAACACTTGGTTTCCTACACCACTTGAGAAGTTCAATCTGTTTTCTGAACTCCTGGCATGACAGTTTTCACCCAATCTTGTGCTCGACGTGGAATTCAATCAACCTTGCAACCTTTATTGCTCACTCCTTTTTGACACTACTTTACCCCTGCTGAAGTTAAAAGTATTATCGTTCATTCTTCAGTTCACAAATCTCCAGGTCCTGATCTTATTGTGCAACCCTTATTACTTAATTTTCCCTGGAATGCGCTAGTCCTAACACAAATCTACAATGCTATTCTCTGCACTGCTCATATCCCTCACCAATGGAAGCATGCTACTGTTATCCTTCTTCCTAAACCTGACAAAGCTAAGAATGAGCCCCACAGTTATCATCCTATTAGTTTACTCTCCCTACTTTCCAAAATCTTTAAACGTCTCCTTCTGCTTCACCTCTTATCTCAGCTTGTACAAATTATCCCTGACCAGTTTGGTTTTTGCCCTCTTCACTCCTGCTCTCAGCAGCTCCATTGTGTCATTGATACTGTTCTTAACACATATGAACATCTGTGTACTTAGGTTTGTTTTTGGATATGGAGAAAGCCTTTGATAAGGTTTAGCACAACAGTTTGTTACTCAACCTCTAACTGCATGTCTCAAGACACCTATTTCCGCTTCCTACAGTCCTATTTGCATAATCGGACCTTTACCATTAAATATAACCATGCCTTCTCCAAGGCCCTTCCAATTTCCTCTGGTGTACCGCAAGGAAGTATACTAGGCCCCTTACTGTATTTGGTTTATACCTCGCATTTTCCTAATTGTCCTTAACTCACCATTGCTCACTATGCCAATGACGTGGCAGCCCTGAGTGTTGGTATTTGTGCTGTGGCCACTAGCCACCTTCAGGACTTCTGCAATCAAATTCAGTCCTGGTGCCAACGTTGGAAAGTGACTATGAACACTTATCTCCCAAGTTGAGTTCACTTACAAAAATAACGTGGCCCATCATCCCCTTTATCTCAATGGAACGGAGATACCCACAGTGACTTCCATAAGATACCTCGGCCTTATCTTGGACAGCCAGCTAACATGGGATCCTCATCTCTATAGTCCAGTGCAGAGGATTCATCACCACATCTGCGACATCCATCTTGTGTCTAGTTCCTCGTCATTGCCTTTGCGATACAAGCGCCTTGTTTATACATCATTAATTTGATCCATGTTGCAATATAGCTGTGCCATTCGGGGTTCTGCAGCTCCGTCACAGATCCTCAGGATCCAGTGTACACAGAATAATTTTCTATGCCTCATCACCAGCGCTCCCTGGTACGTGCGCAACTCTACTCTGCATGCTGATAAAGGTCTACTGGAAGTGATGTATATCCTCTGCATCTGCTACAGGAGGCTGCATCAATCATGTCTGCGCCATCGCAATCCTCTTCTCCGCCATATTTATCTTCCTCCCGAACCTCTACAATGAAGGCTGTAGCGTTCGTTGCTGGCATTCCGATTTGTGACTGAACATTTAGCTGTATAAAAATGCTGTAATTGTTTTTCTCTATTTCTGCGTACTATTATTAGGACTATCGCTGGATGGTACCCCAATTACAAGCTTCATTGTTCTGTGTCTAGTCTAGCTCAATTATACTGTACTTAATTGTACAAAAGAGTTTGCTTAAGAATAATAATTATAAAAAATAAAAACCTAATACATAATGAGTATACTGAGATTGTATTTTCAGTGCCATACTAATTGTAGATATATTGAAGCTAATATTTTCCAATATATATTAAAGTTACAGTTAATTTAACCTTTTACAATTTAAATTTCAGCGCTTTAAACACAATGACATGCCCAGCAATTTATACAAATATATACCTATTCCACAAATCCTATAAGTTCCTAAATTGAACACATGAGGTCCTATAAAATCCTAATATACTGACATATACAACCTAAAACTCTGGGGCTTGCTTACAACATTACAACTTCTATTTCTTATTTTCTATCACAGTTTTGCCTTTTCCTGGGAATATATCCATACAGAAGCCTCAATTACTAAAAAGAAAACATTCTTGAATTTTCAGAAAATACTTATACCTAGCTAATTTTCTTGCACTCATTCTGTTTACTTCCTTAAATTTGTTTAATATTTTAAAATAAAATTACGTATTCAAGCACTTAATATGTGAGATCAGTTCATTTAGTCGATTGTGTACAATGGATCCTACCTTTCTCTTATGCTCTTATATTTGTTTCCTACTTAAAATCTCTACAGTTTTTTAAAGCAGTCCTATCCTTCTGTCTTCTGTTTCTTTGTTATTCTTACTTATATCAGTCCTCATTTGTGCAAGTTGTTTTTTGCCTTAATGTTTCTTAAAATTTTTTCTCATGGTCCCTACGTGGTTACCACATATTTTCAGTAATATTTCCGTATTGCTTCTTCCAAACTACTTCTCATCATAGTTTCATTTCTTGAAATTCTAATCAGTGAGTTTTCCTTTAATGTTGTATGGTTTCTATATTTCACACTATAGCCATTTTGGATAAAATTGTAGTAATCAAATGTTCTGGAGCTCTTGTTTTGTCACTATTCGTTTATTTTGGATAAAATAAGCCAATGAAATGCAACATTATGAAAAAACATAAATGCATTCATAAATTACAACACATATATGCACTGGGTTGAAAGTGCTGACCAATACCTTGCCTACTACCCTTTTATTTGCAAAACCATGAAACTGATCCAAGAAAGATTTCTTGTCTTTCCAAAATATATTTTTTAATATGTATCACCCAGTAGACGCTGTGAACACAAGAAGCAAAAGAATGGACATTATCATTTCAAAAGACTTAAAATATGAGAACATTTCAATGCATCTCATGAAATTTTTTGGAAATAGTTAATGCTAATAAAGGTTTGTATGGTTAAACAAGAGTCACAGTTTTCCTGTAATAAGTTTTATCTGCCTCTTATGATTCTACAATTATATCAAATTCAGTATGAATGAAATTGATCACTGCTATTTAAAGAAAATGCAAGATATTTTGTTCAGCATGCAGCACGTCAAACTTATGGTATTCCAACCTAAAGCAGAAAAAATTACATGTCAAACATTGGAGGGAGAGCAATTCCCATGAAAATTTTTACCTTACATTCAAGAGAATTCCCATTTTCCACCTTTTTTCCCCTTAAGTAGTGTTTAACTCTGTTCTAACTACATACTGCACAACAAGCAGTGAACAATTATAAATACATAAGTTTAGAATACCGAGTACCTCCCAGGCATTTGCCAGTTACGAGAAGCGAGAAAACCTGGAAAAACCTGAAGTCAAGGAAGATTTAGCACCTAGCTCCTGGTTCACAAGTCCATGTCTTAATGACTGGTCACCTGTGTTTTATTCTGCTTTATTACTTTCTCTACTGGTGAGTAGGGGAAGTATTGTATTCCACCCAAAAATTTGATGAGATTTCACCAGAAATATATGTTTTGAGGCCCCCTGAATACAAGAAAAGCACTTTTAGAAAAAGGTCTGTGTGTGTGTGTGTGTGTGTGTGTGTGTGTGTGTGTGTGTGTGTGTGTGAGTGTGTGAGTGTGTGTGTGTGTGTGTGTGTGTGTATGTATGTGGACAGCATAACTCAAAAACAAAGTTGGTTAAAAACCAAAGTTGGTATTTAAGTTTAATGTCTTTCTAGGATGCAACACAAAGATTTTGAAGAAAATAGCCCCGCCCTAAACTACCCTTTACATGGAAAATTTTTCAAAAATTTTGATTTTCTTGAAAATGGCTCTAACGATTTTGATTAAAATGACATGTTTAAGATATTTTTATGACAAATGAAATGTATATTTTGGATTTTCTGGCTACAGCTAATGTAGTCCTGTTTACTCTGGACGACTTCCAAATAACTCGTAAACCATAAGAGATAGACAAAATCTTACTATACAAAAAATTTAGATCTTGCTAAAACACACAATTTATTCAAATAAGTTTTTTTTTGTAGTGAACCATTTTGGAGATATTCCTTGTTATTTGTGGCAATTTCGGAAAACTTAAAATTTTTGTGAAATGCAAAATTGTTGTTCATATTTTGGTGTGTTAAGTGTGCAAAGAGAATGGGATCTCAAAGCTTTAAAAGATTTGACTATCGCTCAAAGCCTGCTGTATTCCCATTGCACGTGCAAGAAAACAAGCAATAAGATAATTTCTGCAAATGTTTATCTCAACTAAGACAAAGAAGATAGGCATAAGAGTTTGTATGAATGGTTAGTATAAGAGAAGTTAGTAGAGAAAGTCATGTGAGTGCAACACATCAGAATTTTTTTTTCTTTCTTTCTTCCAATGCTTCTTTTGGACAAGAACTTCAAAATATACTATTTCCTATGAAATCCAGACACTGAAATTTTCTCACTGAATATAATACTTTATTTAATAAGTGGTACAGAAAGTAAAAATGAGGGGCAGAGCCTACCACTCAAAGACGAAGCACAACAAAGTTTAACTCATGCTACAATCGGGTGCCAGTGAATAACTCCAAAAGAGGCTAATAACATCCACCTGTGAAGATTTTGTGGCTTGGAATATTATACATCACAATGTTAATGATGCTCTGATTTTGAACAATTATGTTTCAACACAAAATTGAAAGTTCAGTACGTTAAAATTAACATCACTGCATACCCCAACTTACAATAGTGGCATTGCATACTTCCAAATATTTGGTGCTCAATTTAAGAAGCAAGCTTCAGAATGTTAAATGGTCATTTCTTTATGCTCATGTCATGCAATTGTAAAACATGGTGTCTAATAAAATGTAAACTTGGAAAATAGCAAAGCGTGTTTTCAGAATAATTACAATAGATCGCTTTTTAAGTTTTCATTGTATTTCTTCTTTGACTAAATAAAAGATCTGCTTTTGAAAAATGAATGTGATAAAGTAATCTTAATTGAACGTTTAAACAAAGGATAGAAATTATTAGGTATGACAGACAACTTGATGACTATATTCCATCCAGCCTTAGATCCAGACCTTGTATCTCTCTGCAACAACCTGGTGTTCGTATTGGTTGCGACTAATACAAACAAGCATCACATGGACTCATGCCTCATATTTATGATGCAACAGAACAATATTTACTTGGGAGTTTCAGGAATAGCACTGTTATTGCATACATTCAAGTAGTCTTTACCACAGTTATCATACATCTTGAAAACTCACAGATAATCAACAATATTTAAGGTAGTATATTTTGTGGTGTGCTTTGGTTACGGTGTATCGTGGTTAGTTGTTGATGGCTAGTTTTTTCATCATCAGGACCCAAGAGTGGAATGATTAGTTTCCTAGCATTACTATATATACATTTACATACATATAATTTTTATGTCCTTGTTTACTATTTTAACCTAACAAAAATAGTGTGAAAAGATTACAATTACGAAGATATAATAATCTGCCTTCTAAATATTTATACCCATTTGTCACTTAATTTGTAATTATGAAAGTTATCATCTAAGGATGGATTATAGATGGTAGATTACAGTGCCACTTTTTACATAAGCCACATTTGATGTGGTGGTATGGAACTTATCAACTATTATAAGATCCATATTTAACTTATTCAGATGAAATAAGTCATTATATGTGGTCCAGTATGTAAAGCACACAAGAAGTGCACAATGTCAATGAAATTACACAAAATTAAGCCTGAGTTGGAGATAACTTATGGCTGACATGCTACATATGTTCTATTACATGCATTATTAGTTATATTCTAAATACATACTAAGTGAAAAGAGAACTTAGCTTTCAATCATGTGAAGAACTCGTGGAGCCATTTTGTTCATATTATAAAGATTAGAACAACGGTTTCATCTATTATTATGATAGTGTTAAACATTTTTAACAATGCACACATTAAAGATTTTGCGGATTACTTTACAACTTAGAGGGCTTAGAGACACATCATAATGTACCAGATGGCATCACAAAGCATTTAAGAGTGAGAGCTAAACGTAACGGTAATTTACGGATGGGATTCCACACTGAACTTAATCACATTATTGTATATCAAATCCCAAAAGGAAGGGATGGAGTTGTGTTGGAACCTGGGCGACCAGCGAGCCTATGTGTGCTCCACAGGTGTGCTCCCAACATGTGCTGCAGGTTATCTTGACACCAGGGTTCGCAAGCAGTTACCAGCCAGGTGACCACAATGCCACCCATCTGTCAAGAACAGCAGTTATAGATTGTAGTCCTCACAAGTAATGCCAAACTTGCCTGTTTACCAACACTTTGAATCCGAAAGAATGAGTTGAAATGAAGGTGGAAATGAAAATGGAAGGACAGGAAATCCTAGGGATGTAATTATCCTTCCTAGCATTTGCCTTGTGACCAGGAACACCCTCTCCCAAAAAGCGTGGGTCAGAAATGTCAGCTGTGAGAATCGAACTCACGACCTACCACTGATTGAGAAGTCAAATACTTTGCTAATAAATATTAAGTGATTAAGCCACTCAACAGGAATAATTACAAGTTGTAGAACTATGTGTGTTCCAGTAACATCAATATGGATTATTTTTAAACAATTCTCTGTGTGAGCTGAATATCCATAATGAGATGTGAATTAATATTTTCCAGTTAAATGACTTGTACTATTAATATTACCTTCTCATCACCCAGAGCAGAATCATAGCCAGCTGACACAATTACAAGCTCAGGTCCAAACTGAGTAAAAAAGAAATAAAATAAATTACTAACTACTTTTAAGAATATTTTCATCACAAAGACTTTGGTCATGACTTGCCCATGAATGTGCTGAGACTTCCAATTTTGTAAAATCTAAGGCACTGAACTGTAATAAGCCACAAAATTATTCCACTTAATACATATGAAGTGATATAGACAGCGAAACTTTTCCAATGTTTTAGAAGTATATGAGTCAACCTATAGACACTTACAGTTTCACTTACACTTATTTTTGTCCGGACGCGTTTCAAAGACCAGCATTTTCATTCTCAACAGTTTCTCGACTGGCGGTTGAAGAGGTTGTGGTAGTGACTGTGCTGCTATCTGGGTTGCTGGATATAAACTTCATTATGTTGTCTGCTTGTGGTATATCAAAATTCATGGCTATGTGAACATTTTTCATAAAATGTATTTTCTCTCAAATTATCAGTTCTGCTGTTGTTTTTGCATGTTTTAGTAATTTAATATCCTTTTCTATGGTGTGCTGAGTTGACCAGAAGTAATGAGCTACAGCTGATTTATCGATCTGTTTGAATGTTATGTTTCTAATGTGCTTCTTCAATAGTGTTTTAAGACTTCTTTTCGTATGGCTGGTGTCCAAAAAACCACATATCTGAAGAGTAATGAGTGAGTGGGATTTAAGGAACCATCGACAAGGTCATTTAGGCCCTAAGTCTAAACCTAAATATCGTAAAACACTCAACTTACCACACCTTGAAAATTGTAAGTTAAAACAGTGAAAACATTACAAGGTGAATACTAAAACAGAACATTAAAAAGTGAATGCTAAAACAGTTAAAACATTTAAAAGAAAAAGTGAAAGCAAAACTGTAAAAGGTGAATGCTAAAACAGAATTAAAATGCTAAAAAGACATGATCAAATACAAATATAAGAATTCACATGCAAAAGCTTAAAAATTGCAGAAGAATAAAACAAACTATCTGAAGAGCAGACCTCAAGTGAGTGCTGAAGGTATTTTTAGCGATCAAGTGAATGAAGGCATTATAACAATTAAGTCTGTTCAAAGAGAAAGAAATATAGTATGTCTGAAGAACATTGTAATCCATATGTACGTTAAGCTGGACAGATTAATTCCTTGTCACCCAGCCAGAATAGCCCTGGAGTCTGTTTCAGGTTTTACCTGCAGGCAAATGTTCATATTCAGAACACCCACAAGCATAAGTCCCTGATGTCCGAAGTGCCCTCTTTAAAAATATTCTAACAGATGAAGCTATGCATGGATGTCTGGACTTCAAGGAACTCTTGCAGAAAAGTACTAACCTGAGTGATCTTGAAGCTCTGATATACATGCACAATACACATAAAACATTTGTGGATGGAACATTAAAAGCACTTTGGATACCAGTTTCCAATATCAACTGTGTGGTATTTTTTTATTACGTTTTACGTTCTTATAGGTCGACAAATGAACCTGAGCATGACAAATCTGGAAATACTTTCCTCTTATACTAATGTAGGTAGCATGTAGAAGTGAGTGGATTTGTATTCTGTATGTGCATATCAAGGGATAAGAGAATGTAACCAACATTTTTAGGAAATTATAGGTTTCAACACGAAATACATTGCTTTGTGAATGTTTCTGGGTAGACCTTACTTCTTATCACCAATCACAAAACTTTAAAAGACATAACTAGCATTACTTGGAGAAAAAGCTAGTTATTTGTAAAACTTGCAAGGAAAATAAATATATTTAATAAACAAATAAATATGTAAATGCCCAACTTACAATTATAAACATACAGCTATCAAAAATTATAACTGTTAAAATTTATATAGAAACTGTGATTCTCCCCCTCCCCACCCAAGAATTTTCACTTATTTACTCAAAAACCTTTATTGCCCAAGAAGTTTAAGGATGTCTACACAAGAATTTTACAGCCCTGTCAATTGCACCAGAAACAGTATAGGGAAAGCAAATAATGGTTCATTTCTTGTATTGCGTCTTAAACATTAGCTTCACATTGCAGCATCCCATGGTGTAATTGATCTATTATGATGCTACAAATGCAATTCTGGCTTCATTGCCAGATGCAAGGCACTAGAAAACAACATTATTTTCATGCTATGAATTGGTTAAAAATATGAGATTTTCATTTAAAAACAACATAATTTATGTTGAAAACATTTGTGCATGGTTTTGAGCAGTATCACCTACTCTTCATGCCTGTGAAAATGATTCAATTTATATTTTTCCATCAGAGATATTTGTGATGCAAGTTTTAGGTGACTCATCCAGTATACTAATAAAGTTATGTGTATTATTCATGATTTAACTCTCAACAATACATTGACTATGTAACAGCAAAGATTTTCTGTGGTTCCTTTCAGTCATACTGCACAACACAGGCATTAAGTCATGACCATAGTTTTGTGAAGAATCTGTAGAATAAATATATATCAAACCTCAGGGCAACCAATTGCTGCGTCATATCCTGCAGACACCAGTATCAGTTCAGGCTGAAACTGAAAAATAACTTTATTACTTAATAGTGTTCTTAACAGTAACAAAATCAGGATGAAAGGGGTACAAATTATTCATTACTAAAGTGGTGATCTTACATGGTACATCAATAAAATATTTGTAGTAGATTTTTATTTTTTAACTTCTAGAGCTGCCAAAAAAATATTTGTATAAGACATAATTAAGCATTAAAGCATGCTTAAGGCAATGAGAAGTAAAAGAAACCCATTTTTCACTACATCCTTTTGGTCAAACCAACAGTTTTCACATCATTTACTATTAAGTTTTCATCAAATAACAATTCTTGTAATGCACCAGGCATTTAAAAAAAAGGGTCTGATATTGCAACAGATCTGTTGAGATATGAGGCATTCTACTTGTGTAGAGCACTTACATCAGACAATGGACTTCATCCAACAAGCACATTCTTGGGAACACTTTATCACAAATGGTTAACAGAACCATTGTTGGGTAAATATCCATAAACAGCAAACAGAAGTTGTGATGACTTGCCATTCTGTCCTCTGGTAACATCTGCAAGTTATGTCGATACTACTACAGGAGATGCTCCATGTGGTTACTATACATTCTTACTCATGCATCAACTCCTCTTCTTAAAGAATATAGAACTCTTTTGATCATACCTGGCTGCTCTTGGATTTGGGCACATGCACGGGTCACATGCTCTTGTAACGTATGCACATTGTCAATGGGCTTGGCATACACCAATGCCCTTGAATGTACCCATAGCCAAAAATACAATGGATTGAGGTCCAGCATATGGGGAGGCCATGCTACTGGACCTCTTTGACTAATCCATCTGTTGGATGAAGTCCATTGTCTGATGTAAATGTTCAAGTAAAATGGCTCATATCTAAATAGGTATTTGCTTTTGGACATATATTCAAAGGGACATTCATTCAGAGCTTGCCCAATCCCAACTCCTGTTGTAATATCAGATACTCTTTTTTAAACACTCTGTATATCTAATATGGTATCCATCTTTTATTTTAATTTTGGCTTCTGCCACCCTATTTAGTGCATTTATGTCTATTTATTTTCCTTTTACTAGTAACTTTATTTTTTATTGAAGTATATATCTGGCTTCTGCTATGAATTGTTTTTAAGGGTGCTGATGACCATGTAGTTGAGTGCTCATAAACCTACAGCTCCTCCACCATGCATGTGACCAACCCTTGCCTCAGTCTGGAAGGGAGTTGATAACAATACAAATAACAGTTGAACTAAAGCATACTGAGGCAAACTTGGTGAAAATGTGCTATGTAAAAAAACAAATAATGAAAATGTTCACAAGTAGGGCATATGAGGCAGCTGGACACAGCCCTAAAGAAGCAGCCAGAACCTAATCTACATTTTGTACAAGAATTTAATTTCATTGGACCAACATCATGATCAATGTAATATATGACGTGTAATTCCATTATCCAAAGATAAGAGGATTGCGAAATGCAATGAAACTTTTCTAATACTGAAAAACTGACCCTGGACCTGAAAGAGTAACATTTGGAAATTAATAATGGAGAAGGAGCTTGGGCAGTTCAAGTTTCTCATTAAGCAGTTTTATGGACAGAAAAAAGGTTTTGCAAACAAATACCCTTGTACAGGGTTCATTTAAAATGTAACCAGCACACAGCATATTTGCCTGTGCACGGTTGGGTGTGCCACAGCCGGCTTTGCTCCTACATAAATTCCACACACAAAGCATTACCTTATATCTTTCAAGTGTAAATGTAGTTATAAATGGGAATTACCAAGCAGAGTTCACACAGCATACATTCAAATGTTCCCTTGTGAAGTGCCTCCTTCCAGATTTACAATTCACAAGATTGTGAATAAATCTGAAACCACTGGTTCTGTGGCAAACAAAAAATGAAAGTGTAAGCATACAGTTTTAACAGAGGAAAAGTTAGATGAAGTAGATGCATGCACCAACCAAATCCACCTCAAAATTAGCACAACAGGTAGGAATTTCAGAGTCTTCTGCACATAGGTTAACTAAATTCAAACTAAAACCGTACAAGTGTGCAAGTGTCCATGCTTTAAAACAAGATGACCCAGTATCACAAATGCATTACTGTGAATGGTTTATTTCACCAGTAAATGACGGTTTAATTGATCCACAGCTTCTATTCTTTTCCAACAAGGTGTGCTTCCTCCTAAATGGTCATGTCAACACTCATAACAGTTGGTACTGGGCCTCTGAAAATCCACGTCTCATTCAAAAAATCCCTCATTATGATCGGAGAGTTGGAGTTTGGTATGCTTTTAGCGCTAGATACATAATTGGTCCAATATTCCACAAGCAGAATGTAAATGTGGAGAGGTAACAAAACTACATTTTGACCCCCATTTTATCATGAACTGACAGAAGAAAAGAAATTACATGGGCAGTTTTAGCAAGATTCTGCTACTGCCCATACAGAAGAGGAGTCCGTGAATAAAATTAGGGAAGTGTTTCAAGATAGAGTGATTAGTGCTGGTGTATGGCCCTCTCACTCCCCCGATCTAACAGTGTGTGATTTTTACTTGTGGACAAACACTGAAACCAAAGTGGGTAAACACGTGTTATTAGTGAGTAAGGATCAAACAGACTCCAAGAAACATACTGTTCGCTTCTTGGAAACCTTTTAGAAAAATCCAGAAATAGTAGCTTTGGAAATTCCAAAATTTCTCCTACCATTAAATGTAACGTAAAATGCCAAAGTAATTGACGCTTGTAAATATTCATACTCATGAATATTTTGGACAGTTATATTGCTTTAAAATGTGCAAGAGGTCCCAGGTTCAATTCCCGGCAGGGGGGTAGGAATTTTTCTCCAGCCAGGATTACTCCTCATCCTTTCCTGAGTCTGGAAGTATAATGGTGACACTGTGGCTGAGTGGTTAGACTGCTCACCTACCATCTAGGCAGGACCCGAATGTGGTATTCATGGTGGACGAAGCACCATCTGGGCAGGTTTTCTCCAGGTTCTCCGGTTTTCCCCACCATTCATTCCACCAATTGCTCATTATCACCCTTCCAATAATCCATTTCGCCTGAATTTCATATCATCCTCTTCCTCAGTATCATACCTGGTGCTTGGCTGACCACCTGCTTCCAGGTCTTCACTCTGGTCCAGAGGTCCCTCTGCTCCCTGACAGGCATCTGACCCTAGGCACTGGCTTGTAAGTCCTACATAAGGGGAGGGTAATCAGGGAAAGAAAGATATTGCTTTAAAACTTCCTCCTTTTGGAGTTTTCAAATTTATTATGATACACAGCTCCACTTCCATTAGATACTAAAAAAAATTATTTTGTTAACAATACTGTCAACTGCCTGGATCATTTTAATGCTGTTGGTGTGTTGGAATTTTGTACAGCAGGAGTTATTTTACATGCGAGTAATTCTACCGACATGAGGATGTCAGTTTTAGGCACACTTCAGCCTGGGCCAGGTCTGAACCTACAACCTTGAGATTCAATTAGATACAGCTTGGAAAATGCCACATATAACAATCTTAAATCAACAGCTTGGTTTGGTAGCTATTCCAAATCCTAGTATTTGTTAAACACCTTTATAGAAGGGTATGGCAATGTTAAATTGACATGAGTTTAATACAATGTTAGAGTTAAATTCAGTGTTAAATTAGTTTCACACTGTGTTAAAATTTAGCATTAATTGGTGACAGTTGTCCCTAGTCTTTAAAATGAAAGGTTTTCATATACCTTAAAGTCAATTTTATATACCAGATTTTATCTACATTTCACCAATAATTTTCTTAAATTCTTAATTCGTAAATATACTGAAAACCGTTTAATTCCATACTTCAATTAAAATGATACAAATAACTCATGAAACAAATGCAAGTAGATTGTTAAGGCAGAAATGAAAGGAAAATTGTGATTTCCAGTTCACATAACATTACAGGAAACATGTATGTTTGTAATATATATGTCTATATTACATTAATTTATTATTGGGATGCCAGATGGAGAATGGATGAAGTCCAAGATCCAGAGCATTAGCCAGCAACAATATACTACATTCTAATGCATTTTACAAATAAAATACTATTACAAGGAATCAAATCCCAGATTTGTTGCTCTATAGGCCAACTGGCCAATACTGTTCACCCTTGTGCTTCAGGTGTTGGTTTTTTCATCACACATCTCATCATCCTGTTGTATATTTATACTGATGGATCACTGATATCAAACCGAGATGGAGCAGGGGCTGGAGTCACGTGTCACCTCTTTTCCTATTACAAATCTTTAAGTTATGGAACTACAAACTTTGATGGAGAAATTGAAGCAATTCGAATGGCCCTACAAAATCTTTTGTATAGAATTTCACATTTTCATCAAGCAGTTATTCTCTCAGGTTCCAGGCAATTATAGCAATTGCTTCCAAGTTGTCACCAAAAAACCAAACAATTTATAGAATGTTGGAAAATCCTTACTCATCTAACAGCACTTCAAAAACACCTAGTCTTCCAATGGATACCAGCTCACTGTGGAATGAGTGGTAATGACAAAGCTGATTTTCTTGCAGAAAAGGGTATCAGCAGTGTACAGAAATCTATAGGTAATCTATGATCTTATGCAGATAAAAGATTAGTCAACTCTGAATTTTAAAAAAATTATTGCAAAATATTACTATGAAAAATCAAAAAATAAAAGATGGGAACTACCAAACATTCAAACAGTAATTCCCGAGTATCCTCGAAAAACGGCAGTTGCAACCTTCAGGTTGATTAAAGGACATGATTGTCTGGCAAAGCATTTAAACAGAATTGGGATATATTCTTCACCACTCTGTCCTCTAGGTGATCTGCAAGAGGAAATGGACCAAGACCACCTTCAAATATGCCCGGCCACTTCTAGCACCCTATCCATCAGTGAAAAATATTGGAGAGCAAGAGGATTAATGACTTCATTGTCAGAAATCCAGCATTAGCTAACAACAGATTTTAGCCACTCTCCCCACACAACAAATATTGTACTTTATGTTTGTACACATGCATACAGTCTAATTTTTAAAAGAAGATACATGGCAGATGTCAGCTTCTTCATATGGAGAGCTGCAGTGTTGTCAACATGCAGATAGCAGAGAATACTCTGCTCAATACTTAAGACATAAACATTTGGGTTTATCTCACAGCAGCAAAAACATGCTCTATTAGCCTATTATCAAACCAAAGGCAGTTTGTTCTCAATAAGACAACAGACAAATTCTCTAGCCTGGTTGTGCAATGTACCACCAGGACCGGAAACTGATCTTTCCCTTTGGCCATGTATCCTCTGTCTACCTCTACCTCAACATTCACCAACTCTTACTTCCATAACTAGATATTTTAACATAAAAGTTTTAACAAAGTACGCCAACAACACACTCTGCAACTGAACATCCAAACAATCTTGGTTCCCTGCACACAAGCAGTGATAACTGACCTAAGGAGTAAATTATTCACCAGTGTGACCACTGTGACTAATGTGGCAACCTTTGTTTACAGTTCCATAGAAACGGCCTTCCCCTCTTATCCCTTAGCCCCTTGCATGACACCTGTCACGTACCTTCTTTTAAAAATCAGACCGTAAGTAAGGCTATCATGTTTCAGTTTGGTTTCAACAGAAAGATGAAGGAGTCTACATAGAAAAGTGAGCTGTCTTGTGAACCAAAGCTTGGTGCATGGTAGATGAAATTCTTTAACTAGAAAATACTCAAGCTGTTCACCTATTGTGTTTTCCACAGTATAATGCCTACAGTGCTGAACCCTGCTTCAAATAAATCTATTTTAAAATTATTGATATTACACCTTAAACTATAATTGGGGATTTTAATAGTCACTCCAATGGGGTTAACGAAATGTGGAGTATATAGCATATAATTCTGTTGTTGTTTATAGCATATTGACAAATTTTGTTCACAATTAGAGTTTATTTCCATAGGAGTTTGTCTAATCTCTTCCTTCCATTTGTACACCTGTGAACAAAAAGAGTCATGTCTGGAAGCCAAATTCATCCAAGTATTACGCAGCACAGTCCCTAGTTTACACCATCCGTGATACAGTTGTGTAGCTGCAGCCACAAGTTGCCAGAAGTTTCAAATCTTAATATTACTAACCCATAAGATGAATCAAGGTGCTGTGCCATGTAGGACAAATTTGGTGTCCAGACATGACTCATTTTTTTTTTTTGTCCACATGGGTACCTGTAATACTTTCTCTCTCTCCCCCTCTCCTGTGTTCTATAGGCACCTACAATTCTGTAATTTTCATAATTTAACATAAATTTATTTTAATTTAATAATCATCTAATATAAAGGTTATCAACAAGTTCCTCTACCTGTGCAAGTGTGTACCACACAAGATAACTTGGTATCCTGTTTATCTACATTACCTTGCATTAATTACATACTGAATCTATCATATATTATACTTTATTTCCTGAATGTTATAAATAACCATAGGCTCATGGCAGTCACTGCTGCCACTGGAATTTCTATCTCTAAGGGAGTTTTGGTACAGGAGACTGCAGTGACATCTCAATAACCAATTTGCTATATTATTTCACATGCATTGTTTTAAATCACCAAAGCTACCTTTTTGGTCAAAGTGAAACAAAGAAAGGACAGAACTAAATAGAAAAAGATAGGCATGAGAGAAAAAGGGAAATACTTCATCTGGTATCATGCTATCTTATAAATCATATATCTTTATGGAAAATGAAATAGTTTAATTTAAAAGGTTAGTTAATTAAATTAATTACAACAACACTGTTTTCAAACTTCTATGAAAGGAAGATAATGAAATAGTTATTTTTATGTATATGTACAATTTGGAGTTAGTATTATTGTAAGTTCATTTTCTACACTAGAACTTACTGGAACATGTCTTGGAGACATCTCCATCCTCAGCACTTCCTTCTATGACTTGTAGATATCATTTTGACTAAACATACTGTACAATGAGATCTCTTTCATACTAACATCAGTTTAACAAAACATATTTATTACTGTGCATGGATGATTTTTCCCAGACAGAGTAATAAAAACTCCAAATTTCACATTTAAATGCTCTTATATTTAAAACACTCTGAAGACATAAAATTGTCAATCATAACTTCAAATGCTACTTACCTCAGAGGCCATTGGAAGAAGCACCTGATGAAATATTGCAAGATAATCAGAATCATTCATCCCTGTGTTGTTTAATGGAATGTTGAAATTATATCCTGTTCCAGGTCCATCCCCTATGTAATGGTAATCTGATTCTCTCAGGTTTGGCCAAAAGCTTCCATGTTCATATCGGTGAATTGAAAAGTATACCACCCTAAGAATGGATGAATGAAACCATTAAAATTGATCTTGACCCATCCAATATAAATCTAGTTTTTATAGTTACATACTAATTAGTAATTAATATGGACACAATTTTATGGTAAATAAAAATTGAGTCTGTATAAAAAGAAGGTTCACAGCGGGATAAAAGTGGTGAAATAAAGTATAAAATATTATTGTTATAGAGGTAGAACTGGAACTTAAAAAATCAATGCCACAGCTGGGATTTCAACCACAGATCTTCCGCTTACCAGGTGGGTGCTCTAACCATTGAGCTACTGTGACAATCTGCCAGAATGGCATTGAATTCTCAAACCAGTTCGTATTTCTCCTGGTAAACTACAAAGGCAGTCTCACATCAGAGACAATTACCCCAATGGTGACTTACTATTGTAAGTACTTTATATCCCAGGATTAAATAACCTTCAGACGGTAATTATTATTTATTTATGCCAACAAACTTACTGTTGGTGTTTTTAAACACACAAGCTGTGTGTGGGCAAAGTTTGAGAGGTAGAACTGGAACTTAAAAATTCAATGCCACAGCTGGGATTTGAACCACAGACCTTCCGCTTACCAGGCGGGTGCTCTAACCATTAAGCTACTGTGACAATCTGCCAGAATGGCATTGACTTCTCAAACCAGTTGGTATTTCTCCTGGTAAACCACAAAGGCAGTCTCACATCAGAGACAATTACCCCAATGGTGACTTACTTAAATAAATAATAATTATTGTTATAATTTACATTTCAAATGTTGTATGTGGCATGGTTTCTAAGTTCCCTGCTGTAATATTTGTTCTTTTATCTGACAAAATATTGTACACTGAAAGAGCTCCTGCACAATCACCATTAGAAATTGAAATATAGGTACATAGACTGTGGTTCTCAGCGTCCCATTCTACACTGGGCATGAAGGACAGCTTAATTTTGCTCATAGGTCTCTCTATCAAGCTTGAGGTTCTTTTACATGCCGTAAATATATGACACGGGACCACTGGCTTTACTTCCTTCTGAAGGAAGACACGTTAAGGATTTTTACGCCCGTAAAAATTCATCAACCTACACCACATTTGAACCTGCGACCTGGGGAAACAGAGGTTAGCATCTTACCTCTAGACCACGGAAGACGACCTTCCTTGCCATGGAAACTCTTTTAAGAGCATGTGTGCCTTGCTTTCAGAATGCACTTGTTTTAGTGTAACTGTACAATCATGTGCCTTGCCTCTACTCTTGGTTCTATTCTTAGGTTCGGCCCAGCCCAGCCTCAAACAGGCCTGAGACCAAGAAGAAGTTACAGTGTATCACCTGGCCCACGCCCGAGTAAAGAAATGTTGCAATAATTGTGCTATTCTAGGCATTTAAACATCAGTGATCAAAAAATATAATGAATTATTTTTTAACTCTTAATTTTCAAGCCTGGGCCTGGCTCAAGCCCGACAAACATTATCGATATAGGCCCGAAACCAGCCACGGTCCTAGAACTTGCCCCAGCCTGCGCAGACCTCCTCAATTCTACAGTGCATTGATACACAAAACAAACAGCACTAAACTCGTGCTCCCTGCTGTCTGTCACAGCCTTCCATAAAATATGCATCAACTTATCGTTCCAGTCTAAGCTATATGTGTTTGCAGAGTGTGGAAACACCAGTAGAGGGAAAGGTGTGTTGTCTCCGGCACTTTGCTCCAGTGGTGGTACTATATGATAGAAGGTATATTCTATGCAATCAATGAACGCTCATGTACGCCACTTGTTATCTGCCAACCTACTTTCCCTGCCGCTCTCATATATCTTTTCTGTTTATTGTAAACATAGCTGCATTTCCTCCAGCCACACAGAGCTTGAACACTTGACCATGACCTCACATCTGGCTTTCCATATTCCAAAAAGTGAAAGCTTTTCTTTTATTCCTGAAATAAATCTTTTAATGTCAGATTCACAGAAACATTGCAATGAAATGTTAATTTCATGTTAAATAGGAAATAAACATTCATTTTGCAAGTAAATATCACAATAAATGATTAAATTCGTGATAAATCTTAAATACTCATTTTGCAAGTTGCATTAAAATTTGTGTTGAATGCATCCTCTGATTGCTGATCAGGGGATATGGTCGGTGAATCTATTTTGGTAATTCTTCTGGTCAGGTCGGTGAGACTTGTAAACTAACAAGTGTGGTCCTCCAGACATTCTAGGGGTTGTGAGAGAGCGATGTCACTGCCAAAGTGTAAAAATATGGTGCTCTCTAAAAAGTGTTACTTTTACTGCTATATAGCTCTCCAATATTATATGCCCAGCCACTTCTAGTGACCCATCCATCAGTGAAAAATACTAAAGAGCAAGAGGACTTCATTGTCAGAAATCCAGCATTAGCCAACAACAAGTGCAAGAGTAAACGTTGGTAGTCATGCGGACAATTGCAATAGAATTGATTCTGAAACCTTTTTATTGCATATTAACATATTTCGTGTCATCATGATCCACCAAAATACTGTGTCCCTAGTAATTAAGAAATCTAAATTATTTATCTTTGTGTACATAGCCTTATATGGGCGAGGGAAAAAGTAAAAAAGGGAATAATGAAAAAAAAAAAAGCTTTATCGGATACCAGTAGAAGGTACTTATATGATGGATAGACATGTATGTCAAAATTTGACCAGAGTTTTATCACCACTGATGAATTTTAACAAGTGGACTGTTCTTGACACACTCATCCCAAGAGTACTCCAGGATTTTTAAACTAAGCAGTTTATTTCAAGAGAATATGATAAGACAGGCATGTTACAATTTGGTTTGAGAATTACCTTGGATCGCTGTAAAACATCTGCTGTGTGGCTTGCCCATGATGCACGTCCCAGTCTACTATAAGGATTCTTGAAGTGCCATAATGCGTCAAAGCATGTGTAGCTGCTAATGCCACATTATTAAAGAAGCAATATCCACAATACTCACTTTTCATTGCATGATGCCCAGGTGGCCTGTAGTGAAACAAATCAAAATTTATTCAGTAAATAGTGTACTGTACTATGTACAGTAAGAAGACAAAGTATTGTATTCCACCCAAATATTCAATACTGAGATGTCACTGGAAATATGTTTTGAGGCCCCCTGAATAAAAAGAAAAAGCATTTTTAGAAAAAAGTGTGTGTGTGCGTGCATGTGAACAGCATACCTCAAAAATGAAGTTGGTTAAAAACAAATTTGGTATTTAAGTTTAATATCTTTCAAGAATGGACATGAAAATTTGAAGAAAATTTCTCCACTCTAAACTACCCTTTACATGGAAAACTGTGATTTTCTCAAAAATGGCTCTAATGATTTTGACTAAAATGTCATACGTTTAAGATATTTTTATGACAAATAAAATATATATCTTGAATATTTGGCTATAGCCTATGTATGCTGATAACCAAGTAGTTCAATGCCCTTAAACCAACATCAAAATCAGCCTATGTAGCCCTGTTTACTCTTAACCTCTTGAGGGATATCGACGTAAAATCACGTCAATTTAAAATGACGGATGAGCGATATGGGCGTCCTGTGCGTTTAAGCATTTAACCCTTATTTATCCCTTATCCAACTCAACTTATTATAATTTTCCCTTTATGAAACATTTTAGTAAGGTCTATATACTTTATTGGTTTACCAGGAAAAAATACGAACTAACTTGAGAATTTAATGCCATTCTGGCAGTTTGTCACAATAGCTCAGTGGTAGAGCGTCCGCCCGGCAAGCGGAAGGTCTGTGGTTCAAATCCCAGTTGTGGCATTGAATTTTTAAGTTCCAGTTCTACCTCTTAAACTTTGCCCACACACGGCTTGTGTGTTTAAAAACACCAACAGTAAGTTTGTTGGCATAAATAAATAATAATTACCTTAATATGTTCGTTCTGCAGTGATTTACCTCAAAACAGAGATAAACACACAAGGGTACGTACATCTCCACATTCGCGAATTCCCTTCTTGCGGCACACAAAACACTTTCGAGATGGGCGGGACTTCTTTGCTGTTGGTGGTATCCTTTTAGGATAATATTTTCCATGAAGTCTGAGGGGTGCAGGGGTTTTAGATTTTCAACCCCCAACGTGGTATTGTTCAATTAGGCTGCGAGCTATTTATAGTCGGTAGTCAAGGTCGGTCATTGTCCTGTGTGGGTTTAGAGAGCTGTCCAAATCCCCAAACAATTGTATATGGTTATATCCAGTTGCTGCAAAAACACCTTTTTATACCACTTCTCCCTTCAGCTACAAGCAGGAAAGAATACGTATGTATTTCAACAAAGAAAGACACGGACTCTACTAAGTTACGAAACTTGCGTAAGCAAAAGTTGCAATGTTGATCTATTCTGATGACTCAAGAGACCACGCATGCAGTAGCGCTTTATTACACAGTATGCTGACGCATAAGCCACACATACAATGGGTGTATCTTTACTCTTTCTTTCCGAGATGCGTTCGACAGAGCAAAGTTGACTTTTCACCACAGTGAAACAAAATTGTGCCATTTCAACATTTTGTAAATACAACTCAACTTTGCTGATGACGTACATTTATACTGCATATAACGAGTTTTATACCAGTTTTTGTTTCATTAAAATAACTTAATATTTACACAAAATACAGCTGTGTATATACGAAGCACTTTTAGTGCATTTAACAATTTAAATGCTAGCAGTTCTCGGCTCACGGACGTTTTAAATGGCCATCACTCAAGAGGTTAATGACTTTTGCATAATTGGTAAACTGTAAGAGATAGACCAAAATTACGTTACAGTGTAACATACAAAACTGTATGTGATGAGTCGGCTTCCATCTGTGATGATAGTGTTGAGCAATGGAAAGCTTGCAGAACTGCTACAGAATTATGATCCTAAGGACGTATTCAACATAGATGAAACTGGGTTGTTTTTTAACATTCAACAAGACACTGGTGTTTAAAGGAGACATATGTCATGGCGGTAAGCACAGCAAATTGAGGCTTACTGTTATGTTGGGAGCCAATGCAGATGGCTCTGAAAGGCTTCTAGCATTTGTAACTGGTAAATCAGGAAAACCTCGATGCTTCAAAAATGTCCGTTCCCTGCCCACGTCATATGATGCCAATAAAGTGTGGATGAACTCCGATATATTCCAGAAGCAGCTTTCTACACTTGTTGTCAGAATGGTTGCACAGAACAGGAAGATTCTTCTCTTCATTGATCGCTGTCCTGCTCATCCTTTTGATGTGCATTTGAGAAATGTGCAGTTGGAGTTCCTGCCAGCAAGCTGCACCAGTAAACTGCAACCCCTAGATCTAGGAATTATTCATTCCTTCAAATCAGCCTACAGAAAGAGTGTGGTGCAGCACATACTGATGCAATGGATGCTGACAAAGACCTTTTTGCCTTCGGAATTTCTGCGTTTGATGCCCTCTACTACATTGCGAAAGCATGGAAAGACGTCATGAAAATTACAATTGCCAACTGCTTTCGCAAAGGAGGGTTCTTCAAAACAGAAAATGTGCAGCCTGAAGAAGAGGAAGAAGATATCAACTCCCTTTTGACCACATGGGATACTTTGCAGCCAGACTGTAGCGTTGAGGACTTCATGGCAGTTGACGAAGCACTGGTAACCACCGAGGAGAAGTCCTTGGAAGATTTTGTTAATCAGCATACTGCAGTAGACTCAGACAGCAATGATGAAGATGAAAATGACAGTGTGGTGCCAACAAGTGGTGAGGCAAGTGAAGCTTTGGAAGTGCTGCGAAAATATCTTTCATCGGTAGAAGGGGATGAAGAAAACTGAAAAACTTTATGAACTTGAAAACCAAATAGAGGAAATTAAATCAAAAAGATCAAAACAAAAATCAATTTTGGACTACTTCAAGAAGAGTTAGGTGTTCTTGATTGAACTGTATAATAGTTAAATAAATAAAGTGATCCATGTTCAACAGTTAAGTTTCCTATCATTATTGCAAAAAGTGAGCCTTTTGGTTCTCCTGACAAAATGCAAAATTTTTAATATTTGGTGTGTGTAACTATAATACCCTTTCATCAGTAGCAAAATAATGAAACTGGTTACTCGTTAATGGTACCTATGTGCCATGTTACTATCTGAATAAGCAGTGAAAAGGTAAGTGTTTTACAAAGTGCAATACATTTCAGTCAATATTTTTATAACCACAACAACATACAATATATATATAAAGCCATTATTTACTTACTGCAGCGAAGTTCTTGTAAAAGCAAACACAAAAAAGATTCAAATCTTTCAAAACCAAAGTCTGAGATTAATTACAGGTGCTATCAAAACCACACCAATAGCAGCTGTGGAAATACTAACCAACCAATGACCCATTGAATATGAAATAGAAAAAGCGGCTCTTATTCAACACGAAAAGTTGATCAGACTCCCATTCAATACATGGCACAAGAGAAATTTTACACATACACCAAAGACTCAGGAGAGCTTTCTTTCCAAAATTCAAGACATCAAGAAGAATGTATACCTTCCTAATTCAAAGGAAAACTTCATATCTAAAGTCAATCCGACACAAACATTAGACATCACATATTATTTAAACCTGACAGAAGAAGTTAAGAAAAGTGATACTCCAACTAGTGTTCTAAAATTATTGGCATTAGAGACAATCCATACTAGATTTCCAGAACACGAATGGCTCCATATTTATACTGATGGATCACTAATATCAAACCAAGATGGAGCAGGTGCTGGAGTCACATGTCACCTCTTTTCCTATTACAAATCTTTAAGTTATGGAACTACAAACTTTGATGGAGAAATTGAAGCAATTCGAATGGCCCTACAAAATCTTTTGTACAGAATTTCACACTTTCAGCAAGCAGTTATTCTCTCAGATTCCAGGGCAGCAATTATAGCAATTACTTCCAAGTTGTCACCAAAAAAACCAAATAATTATAGAATGTTGGAAAATCCTTATCCATCTAACAGCACTTCAAAAACACCTAGTCTTCCAATGGATACCAGCTCACTGTGGACTGAGTGGTAATGAGAAAGCTGATTTTCTTGCAAAAAAGGGTACCGGCAATGTGCAGAAATCAATAGTTAATCTGCCATTTTATGCAGCTAAAAGATTAGTCAACTCTGAATTCAAAAAAATTATTGAAAAATATTACTATGAAAAATCAAAAAATAAAAGATGGGAACTACCAAACATTCAAACAGTAATTCCTGAGTATCCTCGAAAAACAGCAGTTGCAACCTTCAGGTTGATTACAGGACATGATTGCCTGGCAAAACATTTAAACAGAATTGGGATACATTCTTCACCACTCTGTCCTCTATGTGATCTGCAACAGGAAATGGATTGAGACCACCTTCAAATATGCCCGGCCACTTCTAGTGCCCCATCCATCAGTGAAAAATATTGGAGAGCAAGAGGATTAATGACTTCATTGTCAGAAATCCAACATTAGCTAACAACATATTTTTATAACCATTACATATTACAAAATTGTTGAGTTGTTGCCCATTTCCCCTAATTTACACCACTTTTCCTCTAGTTTCCTGAAAAGTGTAAAAGAGGGGTGATACTGTACCATCACATAATTGTATGAAACCAACAATTGTACTGTAACCTTAGATAACTATAATTATATAAAAACATAAGCATGTAGTATTGCATTTTCTGTAATGGAACATCCCAAAATAAATTACTGTTAAAAAAAACACACACATATATACACATCCACAGACCTTTTTTTAAACATGCTTTTTTTGGATTCAGAGAGTCTCAAAACAAGTGTTTACGGTAAAATCTTGACAATGAATTTTTTAGTACAATAGGATACTCCCCTACTATGTAGTAGAGAAAGTAAAAATGACTATAACTCTTTGTTTTAATAATATTCTACAGTCTTTTAATAATAATAAGTTTTACTGTGTTAATGTCTGCTGTAATTTTAACAGACTAGATCCTTTTTAATGGCTGTTCTATTGGTCAATGCATATTTTATATTCTGCGCTACCTGTATCAGTATGTACTAGGCAGATCAAGAGCTTAGATGCATATTCAAGCACTGTTGTGTTGTGCTGAAAAAGCATAGACATTATGAAAACAGTTACATATAGCTGTAGAAACTTACCTCACAATAGCCATTCCATTCTGAACCCTTCCACTACAAATGGAGTCAACCAATTCTATTGCACTGCCAGCAGCTAGGAGAGAAAGTTCATACGTTGACTGAAAAATAAGACATACATCCAATGTTATCAATCTTAAAGCACAATGAAAACTTAAGATAAATTTAATGCTTTTAAAATTACAAAGTTATTGCAATGCCAAGCATGGCACACAACAAAGGACAGACAGGTCCAAGCTAATTCACACCACATGCCGAGCTGGCAAGCAGACAAAAGCGTTCAAGGTCAGGCTACCTCATGCAACTGTTTGTGAGTATGTGAGTAACAACAATGGAAATGGCTAAGGGCTTTCTCCACAACTTCGAGAAAGATCTGGCCACCTCATCGTCGATGTATGTATAGAAATTGAGAAAGGTCTGCATGACATCATCCCCTCTATATAAGTAGGCAAGAAAACAGCAGAGTGAGTAAGTTAAAGTTTATGGTTACAAACATGAGTCGGTCAGTGTGTCAGGGAGTGTGAGACAGCTGTGCATGGTTGCAAAAGATACTTCAGTTGTCATGAAGATTTTAACAGGCGTCGAGTGATTGCATCGTCATAGTGAGTGTATGAATGACAAAATGAAAACACTGAAAGGACTGAGTAAAGGTTACACAAGTAAAAGTTGCAAGTTGAGATAGCATGAAAGAGTATAGACTCTTAACAACGAGAAGAAAACTATATTTGTAATAAAATTTTAGAAGACAAAGTAAACGAAAAGTAACCAGACTGATTTTGTAACACTGGTGTCAGGAGTGGGATTTGTTGAATTGTCATTTTTGTTGCAATATATTTTTAAGAGAGTAGCAAATGAAATCTTAATGCCCTAACTGGACCCATTCTCTAACCAATATTACATTAAGTTTCTTAAATCACAGTTATGGAGTAGCCTTCACATTCAAGCACACAGCTACAGTCGGCGAGAAATAACCAGGCACTTGACATATAGCTGATTCACTTACCTGCGAATGAGACTAGCCCTATATTGTCCAATCTTATTACAAACACATCACGCAACAATTAGTTGATTGGATGAGATAGGGCTAACCTCGCTCATGTCAAGAGAACAACTGCCGGGATACCCAAGTTACGTTAATTCAACTCTAATGGCAGAGGCATATTTCATAAATGTAAACTTGAGCATTATAATACATTGTGAACATGCAAAATCTGAGGGGCCCTGACCTCCCCGAAAAGCAGGGTTATGAACGACAGGAAAAGACAGGTTCCCAAACGTGATGTAATACTTTACATTCTTTTCTTTGTAAAAATTATGATTTTTTTGGCATTGCCTAGTGACCGCTAACCAATAGGTAGTAAACAAGTTAGTTTTTCCTTTGCAGTTTTTTTATGTAATGTGCAGCATTGGAAGATGGCTATCGATCATAAACTTGGATAGATTGAAGCCACTAATAGGAAGGGGTTAATCTATACTTAGCAAACACATCAAAAGGGTCGTCTAAAGAAGCCGGTGTAACTATAATTTGAAAATTTAATTGACATGTGCCACAACATGCATGATTAAGGGAATGAAATAAAATACAATGTGATACATACCGGATGAATATAAATTGCATCATATCTTGAAGACAATCTTTCAAGAAAAATCTCATCCCTACTATCACTTGTTTCTTTGAGGACCTTTAAATGCTTAGCTGTGTGCATTCTCAAGATCTCTGTCTCTGTTGCTTTACGGGGCTGAATGAACATGCAACGTGAGATTAAATCCAATGCAGTACATCTGAAACAATCAAAAGTAGCAATTCAAACATGTAAATTGTATTACATTTAGCAAAATGCTTAATGAGAATTTTTCTCTTAGAATTTATTACCCAAAAAGGGGCTGTTCCATTTCATTTAGGACAGCAGGAAACCCTGCAATTTTTTTTTGGGGGGGGAGGGGGGTTTCAAATTTCTGTCATCTAAAGTAGACATTAAATTAATGTCTTTCGCCAAATCGCAGCTATGATAAATAAATATGTGGTTCTGACCTTTTTCCAGGGTCAAGTTACCATAACTGATAAATTATTCAACGTAAAATTGTGAAATAAAATTAATGTGTATTGTATGGTTTGTAGTGGTATTTGTTCAATATTTTTATAACTTAAATTTAATGCAATTTTCATCATAGTTCATGTTTTTTCCCCAAAAAAGGCTATTTTAAATGGAATATAAATTATGCCATATTGTTCAGCATTTAATTTCAAAACAATATTAGTTAACCTTTTCATGACATCTTCAATGGAGAGCTGTACAAAACGCACCACCTATGAGTCATGTCAAAGACGTTGTCTATACACTGCTGTTTGTTTTCCCCTGAGGATGCTGACAAGTGAGATGATAAAGAGTTCATGAATAAACAACCCTCTTTTGTTCCCCTGACCTAAGTAAGTCACCTACAGTACAAGCTTAAATATTTATTGTTTCATTATTTTTTTTCCCCATTTCAAACAAGGGGTGCCATAAAACCAAAAACTGCAATTAATGCATAATAAAAAGAATTTAAGTCTATATAAGTTTAATCTTTATTAAAAAGGTTTTAAATTTTTTTTTGTAATTATTGCTATGTTATTGTTATATACCGTCAACAAGACATTCACCTTCAAAATGAATCGTAGTTTACTGAAATCCAATGTATGATTCTTAAGTCATATGGCACAAAAGTTGACTCATTCTGAAAATAACATAAATTTTACTGAATTTTAACTCAAAAACTATAAACATGTAAGAGGCAATTTTCTGAAAACTGTTTTCTTTTACAGTAACTGACACTTGTAGAAATTAATGATTTTAAAAAATGTGAGGTCAATTTTCTAATTTTTTGTTCAGTTTGAAATGGAAAGGCCCAAAGGAGAGAATAAGACAACAGCAGAAACCACTCCTCAATATATAGAACTTTAACATAATTAATGTTGAATGTTATATAGTAATTAATTGTTGATACTGTTTCCTACTATAATATTGCAATATTTCTTACCTCTGCAACACACAAGTAAATCTTTCAGGGCATTCTGGATATTTTGGATCCCAAAGACATTTATGTTCTGTCATGCTTGGATCATAAACAATCCCTGTTTGACCTTTAACCAGATTCTTTGCATCTCTTGCCTGTAAAATATAATGTGTTCTCTAATTAAGTGCACTTAGACTCACAGGATTTATGGGGTGCTTGGCTTTGTGGGAAAGTGTGAATAGTGTGAGTGAAGATTTGCTAGCTCCATAACTGACCCATCAGCTAGTGAAATGGAACAGATCAATACAAGTGCTCCTCAACATAAGAAATTTCCTAGTGAATAACAAAATCACCAATATTGCAAGTATAAAGCTTGTAAATTTGGTGATTTTTCATAAAAATCATGTTCTCTTTTGGTATATTCTTTTAAATGGCAAGTTATACCTTTACCAACTTTCAAAAAAGAAAGAAGATGTAGCAATTAATAATTTCTTTGTCTCATAAATAACTTACTTCTATCTTAATGAATGGAACAAATTAATTAAAAGCAAAACTGAACCACTGCTTAGTGATCCATTGAGCTATCGTTTCAAAGCTATTATTCATACCAAGTGACTTGATTCAGATGGTAGCATCCTTGATTTACATTCTGAGGTGCTCAACAAAGGTCCTCTAGTGGAATCCTTGGTATTGTACTCGAATGTTGGATTTACTTTTCTGAAAAACTTCATGAGCCTTCCTCAGATTATTCAATTTCATAGAACTTTGACCCTTTGTCAGATCTACATGAGATACACAATGTACAGCATGCTGGGGTTTTAGTTCAGTTTTGAAGAACCAAAATGCATCTCAACTGCTTTTGTTTTTTAGCGGGACTGTGTTACAATTTTCACCCATTCCCCGGTTAGATGTTATAGCTTGATATACTGGATACAATGCTAAATTTTCCACCTCTTTCTAACATAGCATATGTAAAGTATTTGGATATTGATCTCTCCAAGTAAAGGAGGGTCCCACATATCCTAACCATTAAATCATCCCTAAGCTGAATGAAGATCAATATTGTCTGTTTAATCAGCAAAGCTAAAACACCAGTTTTCATCAATTTTGTGATGTCTGCACAACTGTTGAGAAAAAGCTCAGTTTATCAACAGAGTGGCAAATGGGAATGGCCAATTTTAATATGGCTGTAATGTACCTTGAACTGAGTATTATATACATCTAAACACAATCATCTGGAAGCTAAAACTTTGCCATTTATTATTTACATTTGCTACTATTTAGTAATAGCAATCATTTCCTGTAAATGACCTCCTTCTCAGCAAGTTTGATGTAACTCTCCGCAACATCTCAATGCTGATTAATGCAATGTTGTCAGCCCTTAGTTTATGCTTTTAGATCTTTCAATGTGCAATTTTAAAAGCTAAAGTATATGCATATGCTATAGCTTTTAAAAAAGAAACCATAGAATGATTACACCGGGCAACAAAAAAATAATTTTTGAATGTTTCGAGCACTTCGTGAGGCAATTCCTACTAATTTTGGGTTGAGAAAAACAAATATGACAATGAAAAATTTTTATTAGCTCTAGATTCTATGATATACACAAGGTGAAAGTATTACATATTAACGGATTGAGAGAAAAGGATACATTTTAATTGCATTTAATATAATTTTTAATACAATTTTTTAACCCGTAATTACATGCTAAGAGTTCTAAGTTGCTGGAAAAATACTTTGCAGATAGTCGTGTCTGAAGAGAATCATGTGGTGGCCTATTGACTTCGTCGTCTTTTTACTTGCCTCTTGTGATGGAGTTCCGCAGAATCCCTATACAAAGACCAACAGTAATCTGCAAGCATTACTTCATTCCAACGGCCCTGATATCTTTGTTCCATAACAGAACTGTCCTGATGGAATCTCTCCCCATGTTCATTACTAACAGCTCCACAACTAGGAGGGAAAAAGTCTAGGTGGGAGTGGAGAAAATGGATCTTAAGGGACATGTTGCATTCAAGGTTACGGTATTTTTGCAGGAGCACTGTCACCAAATGCTTGTAGTTGTCATCTCTTTTGTTGCCTAAAAATCCATGAACAACACCCTTGAAGGCTTCCCAAGCTTCTTTTTCTTTCCCCTCCAAAACTTGGTCAAATGCAGGATCCTTTACAAGTTCCCTTATTTGTGGTCCGACAAAAATGCCTTCCTTAACTTTTGCATCACTTAATTTCGAAAATTTCTCTCTGATGTACTTAAAGGCCTGTCCTTCTCGGTTCATAGCTTTGACAAAGTTTTTCATCAAACCCAGCTTGATATGCAGGGGTAGAAGAAGAACGTCTTTTGGGTCCACAAGAGGCTTGGCAATGACATTTTTCTCGCTAGGGTGAACCAGAAATTTTGCATTAATTTGAGTATAAACTACATGTAATTCAAAGTCACAGCAACAGTATCTATGTTTATGACTTACAAACAGCTGAAGAGCATGTGTTTTGTTATTTGACAGGTGTGCCAACTCCCAAAAAAAAATTCCCCCAAATTTAAAATCTTCACTCTAAAAAATGAAATGTCACTTTATCTTCAAAACAAGAGCTAATCTAACATTTTTATGGTGATTTTTGAATTCAGCAGATGGAAATACATATAAATTCACTATTTTTAAGCCCGAAACATTTTCATTGTTGCCCAGTGTTATGGCTTGGTCCTCTTTGCCACTTGTTGATGTAAGCTCATTTCTGATAGGCTGATGGCCCTGAGTTCTGATTGCCTATTGGCCCAGACCACTTAGCCAATCAGATACTGATACAATTTCTGTTCATTAGCCATGAAGCTGCAATTTCAAACAAATTATATAAATATATTAAAATGTCTGGTGAACAAAATAAACATTAAACAAAAATTAAAAACTGAATAAATCTCTCTGAATCAGTATGTATTGCTATTTTTAAGCTTAAAATACCAAGATCTATGCTAGATTACCAGTAATATGTTTGTCTTTTTCCTATGGAAATTCATAATGTAAATTCCATTTCAAAGATAGAAACTATCTAGATGGTATTAAAATGCACTTGATATCTTGAGAAGACAAGAAAAAAAACACATGCCTATACACTGTCTGCTGCACACAAACATATATCCCACATTGCATTTGTATCTAAGTTTATTTCACAATGTTCCTACTCACCACATGGTAAATATCTTTCAAAAATATTTCAGGGCCTTTTTTATTGACATGTTTCAACCTTGCATTCCTTTTAGCAGCAATCACAGCCTGCGAGGGTTTGGCCTGCAAATAAAGAATGTAGTTACCAGTTCAGTATTAATCAGCATTTTCTGCAAAACTGACACAAATTATGTGTTATTAGACCGCTTTACAATTTCTTGAAAAACTACACAGAAACTTCTTCAGTGAAACTAAGTACTTCTAGAGCACACCTATAATTACTTTAATTTTATGTAAATAAAGCTAAAGGCTTGTATTGGAAACATAATTTTGTGTAAGTGCTCCAATATTTGTTTGTCTCGTCATAATGTCAAATGACATTTTATCAATCTCTATTTTTGTATTAGTGGCGTTGAGGATGTTTTACGGTAGAAAAAATGTCCTATTCTGACAAAGTTAATCCAGTTAAGCAAACATCATCCACAAAACTATGTAAACTAGAAATTTAACACTTTGCAAGTAATGATTACAATATTCAAATATAAATGTTCTAAAATTCAAAATAAAAATTGAGTTGATTAATGTTGCAAAAGATTAAATTTCCTGAAACATCCGTCAGAGGCTACTTCTAACATTGACTAATTTTGAGTAGTGAAGCTAATCCTTCCAGACACCTCTAGGAAGATGAGTCACTTTGTGGAGTATCAAAAGGGAACACTCTGCTCTTGTTCTTCAAGATGAAGATTCATTCCCTTGTTGAAAATTCTTGATTTCCAATTATGTGATTTAATATTTTGGTTACAGATTAATGTTGTGATTTTATTTCCAAAAATGAGTGAATTTTGGATTTTTTTTTTAAATGAATGTGTTTTACACATCTGAAATGTTCTTTGGTCCTTGTTTCCAACCTCCTCTTGCCTTTTGGTTTTCTTTATATAAACTTGGTTAAAGTTGCACTCTGATAGACCCAGATTTTCTATTTGGAGGGATGTCTTTAGTGGTAGAGCCAATTATATGTTTCTTGTGGTGTATTTTTTGGCTGGAATCAATTGCATGTTGTATTCCCTGAAAATGTTTTAAATGTAAAATGTCTGTGGGTGATACAATGTCCCCGAAAAGTTTCCAGACAAACCTCTAATAACGTCCTATACAACATTAATGATGGTTTCAACATAGAATCAATTATAATTTGATTTAAATATATATGAATGAAGGATATTTTGAGGAATCAAAGGTGTAGAAAACAACAAAAGTATAATTTTCAGTTGTATATTTTTGCAGATTGACAAGATTTTGTTATAATGTTTTATGTTATCATGGAAAGGTGTTATATGTTTAAATAGTTATATATATGTTATGCTTAAGTATGAAATATATAACTAAATCTTGTGAGTGCGGAAACTTTTCAGGGGTAGCGTACATTAATTTTTTTGAAAGGCATCCCTTCATTTGCGTTGAGTGAGGTTGTTTCTTTTAAGTCTTTTTTTTCCATTTTTGCTAGGTTCACTTTTTTGTCTGTCAAAGATTTTTTGGAAAACTTTTATTTCGGTTATGTCAATGATTTTATTATACTCCGCTTCTTAATCCTTTGCTGAAAGTGGCATGTTCAGGAGACTGAGTATCAACTGTTGAAAGATGGCTGTTTGTGTGATCTTGAATTGTAGTTATTGGATACAATGTAATTGTGTTGGTTTTCTGTAGATCCCAAAGTATATTCTATTTGCATTTTGTTATGACTTTTAAGTCTGTAAGTGCTAGTTGTACATTTATTTCTGTTTCTAATATGCATTTTACAGTTTTTTCTTGTACAGGTCGTGTTAGTTCTTGAGACAAAAGAAACTTTTATGAGAGGTTATATGCAAGGCACTACTCACCTTTGCTGTGAATAATGGCATTGAGAGGCAGATAGTCTGTACTCAGATGTTGTGTGTGTTGACAACACATGTTTCTGAGCTGAATTAGTGAAGTACTGTAAAGCAAATAGTCACACTCCCAGTAGTGTTAGCCACATTATCAACCTCCATAATGGTTTGCTGTTAATTTTCTTGTATTTCTTCAGTTCCTGACATATCTCCCTCGTCTGTATTAGTACATAACTACATCAGTGTCGCACAAAATTTTTGAAGTCAACTGTATACACAAACGCAACAGTGGGAAGCAGAGCTGTGGGTTGTTGTAATATGCACTATTTTGCTGACATGTTATTGAGGGTAGTTAGCTTACTGCTCCTTCACAGAAGACCATTAAATCCTCATTTTACCAGATAGGCAATTTCTGTGTGTAAATTTATCTGCACTGTATGTTAATTCTGAAACTGTCTATAGGGGAGATTTGCTACTCCACACAGATAAGCCATTGTCTCTGTATAACATGTTTAGAAAACTCTGCCCTTCCCCATTTTTATATGTGGGATGAAAGTCAGTGTGGCAGGGGATCAATTGAAGTGGCATCTGCTTCATGTTTTTATTTTGGAGAAGCTTAACACTATTCTCTGATGGCTGGAGAGGTCATACATGTTGCCCATGCATTGGTTTTGTTCCTACTTCATAAAAGCCCTAAAAACTTAAAAAGAAATAATGTGTTTCCCAGTAAGAGGATATTCCTATCTCTCTGGTGATCAGGTTTTCGGGATGGTGAGGGAACGCTTAAGAAATTATGAGGAAATATCTCTCAATCACTATCATGAAATTTATGAGACTGGTTCTGTGCATGTATGCAGAAATGGTTTGGAAAGCAAAGATTATAAACAACTTCAACAACTCCTGAAAAAGCTATAATCGCTCCACCCTTAAATCCGCACTTGATGAAAACACAAGCTGTCATCACCTAACCCACGATACACCGAAGCTAAGGCACACCACAAAATATACTACCTTAAATATTGGCAATTATCTTTAGTTTTTAAAATGTATGATAACCTTGGCAAATAATATTAGAATGTAACGTGATAGCACTGCTATTCCTAAAACTTCTGAGAAAATATCGTTCTGTTGCATCATAAACACGAGACATGAGTCCACGTGGTGTTTGTCGTAGCTGATGCAAACACCAGGTTATCGCGGAGGGATACAAGGTGTGGATCAAAGGCTGGATGGAGTGTAGATGGTACCAATGACATGAAGAGATAATACTAAAGAAAATCATCAGAAATGGGCAGATTAATGTATTAACGAATATGGAAACCACATACTGTATCGATGATCCATCAAAGAAATATATCTCTGTTTTGAACCGGTTCCTGATTCAACAGTGATGCCTCTACAAAACAGGATCTCGAAGGAAAAGAAAATGGGCATACAGAATATATTGAAGAAAAGGTATGGAGATGACTGGAGAACTAATCATGACCTGAATTTCTACCCCAACGTTTTGGATGACCCAACTGACATTCGTGAGACCGGTGAAGACAGGATGATTTGTGATTGCTTGGAAGGACTGTTGAGACTTAGAAGGAATTGAATTCAATAATTTCACATTTTGTTAATGAATTCAGTAAACAAATATTGTATTAACTTATACCTTAATAGTTTTTCAGAATAATTAGACAATGGAACTGGCTCCAGTCAAGTAATACACTATAAGAAACATTCTTGGCAAAATTCGAGACATCATCCCTCCAAACAGAGTGCAACTGCAACCAAATTTATATAAAGAAAAACAAGAGGCAAGAGTAGTTTGGAAACAAGAGCCATAGAACATTTCAGATGTATAAAACACACGCACCTAGGAAATTCAGAGCTGCCACCCACTTTTGTAATGAAAATTGTGACAAATCTGAACAAAATATTAAAACACTACAAGTAATCAAGAATTTTCAATATTGGAAACATCTTCATCTGAAAGAACAAGGACAAAGTATTCAATTTTGACATTCCACAGTGACTCATTGTTCAAGTTTGTAGAATCAACTCTAGAGCAGTCTATGGAAGGATTAGCTTCATCACCCAAGATTAGTTGACGTCTGTTTGATAATGGTGGAAACTAGCCTCCGAAACATCTGGGAAATTTAAAAAGCAAGTTCTTTTACTATTAATCGACTTAATTTTACTTCTAATTTGATATTATCAACACTGTCATCAACTTTCAGTATTTGGAGATATAAAAGTTCCTATTTTTACTGCAACATTATCCTTAAATATGTTTGCTTTCATTTTAGTATTCTTTTTTCTAAATTTTGCAATATATAACTTGAAATTGTGACAAAATTTAAATAACTAGATAAGAAGCACCATTAAAGTCCAAGATCTTTTCTTACACAAAAAATGAGCCTCACAGTTAAAACATTAACAGTACCAGAAATCCAGCAACTTGTAGACAAAATCAAAAAATTTAAAGGAATACTATTTTACACAGATTGATTTGAATTATGAAATAGTTTAAAAATCATTTTTACTTTCTCTACACTTACCTATAATACATGAGCATTAAGAGGACGTATTGTATCCATCCAAAATTCAATATAAAGATTTTGCCAATATTGTACATTTTGAAACACTCAAAAAAGGATGTAAATTCAAATTAATAATAAATATCTGTTTAGAAACATCAGCTACAGATTTAATGTCTTGTGGTAGTTTGTTGTAAAGTGTGATTCCAGAAATATATACATCTTTTAGAGATACACTTTTATTCACACAATGCCTAAAATAGCCCATGTTTCCTCTTGTATAGTGTTCATGAATTTGGTTGTTTTTGATTGGTTTAAACTTATCTATTACATACATTATTGCTCTGAATGCATAGAGAGAGAGTAGATGGTAAGTAGTTTATTATTGATAACGGTTTCCTTACATGATTCCCTTGCTTTTAGGTTAAACATGATTCTGATACATTTCTTTTGATATATAAGCAATTTGTCCATATGCGTTTTTGCAGCAGCACCCCAGATTTCAATCCCATAAAGTATGTGTGGATAGAAACATCCATAGTATATTAGTTGTTGGAAGCATCATCCTCCTGAGTTATACAGGCATTGTATCTGGTAACCAAATACTGGCTGACGTGAGTGAGTTCTGTCACTTTAATATTCCCAGTTTAATTTGTAATGTTTTCTTTCAGTTCCTCCAATGTGTGTGGATTTGTTTGATACACTTATTCTTTCAGTGTACCCCACAAATAAAAATCACACATTGTTACATCTGCAGAGTGAAGGGGAAATAGACCAGTACTGATTTTTGACTGCAAAGACTTCTGAGGTTGTGATAATTCATCTGCTGTATAATTTGGAGCTGAATCCTGTTGAAACCGCACACATGAATGTTTTTCTTCCGTTGATGGATGAACAGCATCAAAATGTAATCTTGACACCTCTCTATATTTACTGATCTCTCTCAACAACAACAACAACAACAACAAAAAATCCAATTATTCATCTTGCACTAACACACCAATCTTCCTTATCATAATGAGAGGCTTTATAAACATCATTACAATTTTCTGCACAGCAATAAGAAGAGTTATGGCTGATCACATGATCATTAAGATGAAAAAAGGCCTCTCATCCGAAAAGAGCACAAGTGTGGGTAAAATAAACGATCATTCAATGATGCAAGATACCACTTACAATATCTCACTCTTGTGGCTTGTGGCAATATCATCAGGTTTTAAACAGTTAAACCTGTACAGTTTGAGATGTAACAACTTTGTAGCTCTGTGTGCAGAAGAAAGCAAAACCCCTACTTGTGCTAATTTTGCAATTGATTTATTCAGTGACCATTCAAGATTTGCACCAATATCATCTAGTTTTTCCTCTTAAAACTGTTTGTGTGTGCATGTTTTTATTGAGCACTGAACACTAGTGACAAACTTTATTTACAATACGTGAATCTGTGCTAATGAAGGTGGCACTTCACCACGAAATTGCTGAACAAATGCATCGTGTACCCATCAAGCCGACTCCTACTTTAAATAACTTTTACATATGAAAATAAGAAATTGCAATGGTAACTGATTCACCATGTTAGCATCTGAGATCAGACTGAAGACTTCTGTTTGCAAGGTCAGCAGCTTATATATTGGAGAGTAAACTTGCTGCTTGGACAGTCTTGGTTTTCATAGGCAACCTGATACATTACAATCTGTTGGTGCTATTTTAAATATGACTTAAATCTGCCTATATTTATATTTTGAGCAGTCATGTCCTACTAAGAAAATAAACCTTTTGAAGAACTTCCAACTGTATCTGAATTAAGTTTTTCGTGACATGGTGGCCTGCTCCAAATCTGAACTGGAGACATGAATATTTCAGACACTGCAAGCCAACATTTCTTGAACAGAAGAAATTTCTACTTTTGTTACATTAGATGTTTTTGTGACAACCATCATTCCTCTGATTGTTTGAAATGGTAGAAGTTTCTTAACCCAAAAATGTCCGAGGCATGCAGCCAAGTTGTTTCCTGTAAATCAACACCAGAAACCAATATCTGTTTACTCAAATAGTTCTTTAGCAGACACTTAAAAGAGCTCTGCAGAATTAACTTGCTTCTACTTTTCACTGCCAACCATATTATCTCTTTACTTGGTCCCCAATAGCATCAACTGATCCCTTTCCATATTCTGGTGCAGAAGTATTACATTTAACAGTTTCTACTGACACAAGCTACTCAGACTGGTGTCCCACTCTATCACATTGCTGAGGTACCCTTTAACAACAAACACCACTATACCCACTCTTCCCCCTGCGTTCTTAAACTCTTACATCTATTATTACTTTCTCTACCATGTACATAGCAGGAGGAGATGCTATTGCTTTACATCCAAAAATTCTATACCAGGATTTCATTGGAAATATATTTTTTGAAGTCCCGAATCCTACACAAACTAACCTTTACAAGGAAACATTTTTGAGAACTTTTATTTTCTCAAAAAATATTAATTATGTCATGTTTAAAATATTTTCATGACAAATGACATATATATCTTGAAATTTCTGGGAGTAGCATCTGAACTTCTTTTCATTTTGGATGATTTTTACATAGCTGGTAAACCGTAAGATATATACAAAATCTTACTGCACAAAATATGTAGATCTCATAAAACAACACAGCTTATGCCAAATACATTTTTGTTGTGGAGATCAACATTTTCGGGATATTCCTTGTTATTGGTTTCAAACTTCAAATACTTAAACATTTTGCAAATAGGTCGCTATTCATTTATTTATATCTTGGCCATCTAAAGAGGAGGGAATGTTAAAGCCAACTCTTAAAACTTGAGTATTGCTTAAGTCTAAGTATATTCCCATTGTACTTATAGGGAAATAATGAAATGTATTTCTCTATTAACATGAAGTAAATACAAGGATAAGTATTTTTAAGAATAGTGTGTACAAGAATGAGTAGAGAGTCATTTGAGTGCACATCAGCTTTTTTGTAAAACTCATTTTCCTTTTTCTTTCTTTAAAACTTCACCCATTTTTACTTTCCCCATCAGGTACATAGTGGATAGAGAGGGCATTGCATTCCACCCAAAAAGATGGTACATCAGTGAACAAGTGAGTGAGTGAGTTTGTCATATTTAAGGGCCTGTCAACAAATTGGTCATTAGGGCCCTGAATCCAAAGATAAAATCACGGAAGTGCAAATGTTAAAACCTTACCCTCAAAAAGCTAAAAACTGGGAGAAAAAAAAACCACAAAAAAGAGAAAAAGCAAAATTTCAGCTATTAAAAATTCACATTTAAAAAGCTAAAAAGTGAAACTTGACATTGCTAAAATCCAAAACAGTTAAAATGGAAGAATTAAAATGTTTAAAAAAAAAACATACAAACAAACCAAAAAGTAAAACACCCTAAAATGCTGAAACTGGCAAAATAAAATAACCTTACACTTGCTTACCAAAATCAATATTGGCAGCAAACTGCAACACTATATTGACAGCTACTGGGTCATTGCCTAAAACTGAGCAAAGTGTAAGACCCAGGCCAAGGGACTGGCATGTGTGCATTATGGACAATCAAGGACATGTGCAAAGAGAGTGGAACATTGCACAGACAGGTGCCAGAGCACCACACGAAAGGTGTTCATGTGTAGCTCGGGTGTGGCCTATCCTCAGGCAGGTTAAAATCACTTCTTCCCACTTGGAATCCCTGCAAGAGGTCTGCCAGAGTTGTACAGTGTCTTTGATTGTCCATAACTGAGTGCCAGCTAATGCTTCCCAACACTCCTGCCAGACAGCAAATAGATGGCGACAAAAGTACTTCTGCACATCTACATAAGGGAGCGTACGGATGGAATACTCCAGCAGGGGACATGCAGACTTAGCAACTGCATCCACCACCTTGTTGCAGGGAATACCCGCATGGCCTGGGATTTACGTAAAAACAAACTGGTATCTGCAAGACAGTACCTGAGAGATTGGTGTCTGAATTTTAACAATGAATGCCAAGGTGTCGAGAAATTGTTGAAGGACCTGAGAAGCACCAAAGGAGTTCGAGAAGAGGATAAAACTTCCAGGACCTGAACTGGAGATAAAAAGTAAGAAATAAAATATGGCCTGGAAAGTGGTACATGTGAGTGTCACCGTTGTACACAAAAGCACAACCCATAGCACTACCCAACTGATAAGTGAACAAGCTTTGCACCTGTTTGCAGAGACATTTATTTATTTACTCATCACATAACAGTTACATCGAGTTAATGCTTGCAAATTGGTAACACGTCAAAATTAGCATTACGAACTATGAGATTACATACATAGGATACATTCAGTATTGGACACATCAAAATATAAACATACACACATTTCCAGCCAAAGCTTTATGGATAACACGTATATTTACAGTAATCCTCAATGGAATAAAAGCAGTGGTTAATTAGATGTGCCTTGAGACATGATTTGAAATGATTTACCAGATTTATTGCTTAGATGTAGCTTGGCAGGTTATTATACAATTTAATGCCTAAGTATAGAATACTGATGGAGTGAGGTATTGTGATTGGTTACATGCAAATTTGTATTTTTTCGGGTGTTATGTTTATGTACTGTTATTCATTGTAAATAGTGTATCTACAGTGTTAACGTTCTTAAGTGTAAACATATTGTTTCTTGAATATAAATGCAGGGAAGTGGAAGGATAACTAATTTTCATGTTCTCACAGAAAGAACAGAGTAGGGACAACAGCGAGGTAGGGGATGTGGAAAATGTTGCCAATGTATGAAAATGCAGGTAATGTGGAATCTAGTACTATATGCAGGAATGGTGCGCAACCAAAGGCAGAATGACAACAGTAATAAAACTATGGAAATTTACAAATCCAAACTTGGACACAGTAAGTGCAACAGAGGATGCTTTGTTGAAGGACAATGGGTATTTGGTGGTATGGAGTTGGCCACTTCTTTTTATTGTTGGCAATTTAGGGAGGAGATTAATATGTCACTCTGGTCGCATAGCAACCAATGAAGGCACCAATTAGAGGCAAGCTGTTCTAAGCCATTTCTTTGACAACAAAAGGTGCAAATGCAGGTTTGCCAGCAGTAACATTGAATACATGTTTCTGCAGGATGCAATTCACAGCCATATTTATGCGTACTACATGAGAAAAGAACATAATATTAAAATAAAATATGACGATCAGTGTGTTCAAACATTTGAACCCTCTTTGAATTTGTTGCCTTAATTCGTTGTAATCTGTTACTGTGTGCAGACATTGTTAATTCCTGTAAGTTAGCATGGCAATTATTATTCATGTTTCCGTTATGCATTTGGTCACCATGTGGACAGTGGCACTAAAAGTGACAACAATATTGTTTCCACTGGGCAAAATGTCAATCTCCATCTAAGGATTCACACGCCTTAGTACCTATTGAATAAAGAAATCTGAAAACTGCTGCAACTTATAAAGGACCAGATATTGTCAGAAACAATAACAATCAGCAACTGCTATAAAGTCTACAACACTTTGATCTTGAGGGCCTTGTTCAGCTAAAAGTTAACCATTCACTGGAAATGGTGTCAACTGGAAGGGTTGGCTATATACACCCAGATAACCTGAGGAAAACGGATCCACTGTAAATTCCTATGCACACAAATACTATACAAACCATGTGGAAAAGTTTAATGTACTCCATTCCTCCTTCAGTCGGAAGGACCATTTTGAAGGCTACTTAGTGGAGCACATTTTCAAATATGTGTATTCCCGAAGTTGCAAGTGCATCACATCCTAAATGCAGCAACTGACTTGTATCAAGCATCACAATAGATTATACTTAGCCTGTGGATGATCTTGTAATCCTGGTCATTTATACACTCTATTAAGGAGTAGTTGGGGATCATTGCATTTGGTATACACACCTGAAGCAAATATAATCCACCAGTATAATAAATAATGTAGAGACCTCAGGTTTTGCTTATCTTGCCTGTAGTCTCAACATTATTTACTTCAATATAACAATATAACCAATTGGTGGATCATTGTGTTGTTTCAGTTTCAAATGTTTGCTGCACTTGCAGTGCCGATTATGGCAACAGATGAGCAAAGGTGGGAAGAGATGAACAGGGTGGAATGGGTGGAATGCATATTATTCATGGTTGTGGTGTTGCACAATTTCTGCTCCATTTGTGACTGAAGTACAATTACTCATATATATATATATATATATATATATATATTTTATTGGTTATGTGTACTGTTATAAGTTATGCAATAAACAAGTACAATACAATGCTACATATGCGTGACAAGTGATGTTAAGTGTTTTCCCCAGTACACAATCTTAATCTAAATCTGACTGCATGGATTCATAGGAATCAATAACCTTTTTCAGCATATGATGTCTATGGCCTAATAAGCATGGAATAATAAAGCTTGAAAGCTAACCTTTTCTGCAAATCTTGATGAGCGCCTTAAAGAAGACGTAGCCTGATTAACACCTGTGCCTTGAGCAGCTTTCCTTGTAGCTCTTCTAGTGGACATTCTAGTGGCTTCCTCTGTTTCTTCTTTGTCCAGGGTAGCCTATGAAAGGGATAATAGACGTTTCATGGTACTTCAAATATAGGTAAGATTCACGGGCACTTTGAATTAGAGGTTAAGATTCCCACGCACTGAAGGAATCTAAATTCTAAATAATGAGCTTTTCTGAAAGTTACACAAAATCTGTTGCTGTCATGTGGTATTTAACGATAAAAGAACAAACCATTTTACAGTAGATGGTGTTCCCAGTGATGTCACATTCAGGCTTTTAATTCTGACCCACCTATAGCCGCCTACTCTATCAACATTCCAAATATAGTTACTTACATACCTATCTCTTTAACAACTTATCTAAACTGCGTAATGTTTGACAGTAAAACAAATATCGGTTTAACGATATTTCCTAGCGTCTTATATTTCGCCCTGAAATTTACTTATTTAAATAGAACAAAACATATATTTTCATTTACCTAGTTTACTCTCCCACACTCTTCCCACATGTATTACTTTTATAGGGATCTAAACGGCCATGAGTGTTTCGAATACCGCCATTGACAGTCGACGCACACAATACCAACCTTAAGTCGACTGTCAAAAATATAAAATTGCCGCCCAAAATTTTAAACGCCCTGCCGGACAGTTCAGAGCTCATCTGTGGTTTAGGTTTAGAGCCCAACATTGCATGGCTGATTGCGTCCCTAAACGTCTACAGTTACTGCCGCTAGGGTCACTTTATCATACCATTAAATCATATAAACTGTCATTCTTTCTCTAGTTACCTTGGCTGTCATCAATGAACAGTCAATCTCTGTTACTGGTTTTACTGTTCACGTTTTGCGTAGCGAGCATTCAAGTAGGTAACTACTATAGAAAGTATAAAGCATATGAAAATACAAATCATTAACAGCAAATAGGTATCGTGTAAATAGTTAAATTCATTGTTATCTACATTTATGTGTAGTAAGTACGTTCTTTTTTTCCATTTCTGTGATTTACCAGTTATACAAATTTCATTCAGATTAAAGACTACACAAGCTTTTCTCAGAAAAATTAAGATATTTGTATAAAGCACAAAATGTAGCTGTATTTTAATCACAATCATTTTTGAGAAAATAAAACATTACGAAGAATTTTGTACAGTGCTGTTAGTTTAAGAATCGGCGCTAGCGACAAATGCCGCGCTCCCGCAAGTCACCGCCCGCTCCCCGATAGACGGGACTTCACATGCCGGAAGAAACTGGCGCGCAATTTTAATGCATCTGTTAGTTTCGACCTTGACACGCAGTAGTGTCGTGACGTCGTGACTTATCAGATGGTTGGCCTTCGTTGTTTCTTTTTGTCAATCACACAATCTGTTTCCATAAACCTTTTCACTAACTTGCGCACTGAATCTCTGTGAGGAACTGGGCGATCAGGAAATTTACGTCTAAATTTTCGCCTGGTTCTGCAAACCAATTTCTTTTTCAAAAAATAGCTTTTCACTATATATGCACGTTCACTTACTGAATATTTCAGCATCATGCAAACAACACGTCCAACCATCTGATAAGTCGCGCCACTATGTAAAGAATAGGTAAGGGTAGGGCAATTTTGTTAAAAATGTTCCTTGTCGTATCCTTGGAAAATGCTCAAATTAAATTACAATTTTTGTATACATCCAATAGGTATGCTTTTCACATACAAATACACACACGGGCGCCAAGCACTTATTCAGAAATCCATTTCCGGGATACCCATGGATCGATAAAAATGATGAAAAAATTAAAATTGGTTTTATGACATTTTGTTTTCAATAATGTGACTTTGTTCAATGACCCTTTTAAAACTATGTTAGCAATATTTAAAGTAAAAGCACTATGTTATTTAATAGGTATCTATCAAATTTTAACGCTTATTTTTATCGTTCTGGTTTTTAGCAGTTTTTTTACCTACTTTAAGCAAGGTTTTCCTTCAGTTGCAGTTAACTCTACATAAAAGTTAATAAATGTATAAGAGTTTGTCACATTCATTTTGTATTATTACTGACATTATTAATGCCATTGGTAAGCATATGTTACCATATGAGTGTTCATTGATAACGATGGATAACTTTATCACAGCCACTACTTCTAAACCTTTAAAATATGAATCACAATACATAAGAATAGGAGCAAATAACATCCCCAATATAGCTGCCTAACTTGGCTTTAATTCACTGTCAACGCATTAAGCAACGCTTAGAAAGAAAATATAGCTGTTTTATATTATATGACGTATCTAAAACTTATTTAACATAATTCCATAACCTAATGCATTTCACAACACATACGATGATAGGGCAGCTCATTGTCAGTCGACCCGCCTGCTGAGCAAGGGGCCCCGAGTTCCATTCCCGGTTGCAGGAGATTATTTCTTATCCTCCTGAAAGTTTGGGCGTATGAATAACAATGTGAATGAGTGTGTGAATTTAATGTATAAAGACCCAAAACCCACCGTTAAACGAGTATCATCTTGCCGACAGGTAATATGTACCACAGGAGAGGCCGCCCATATGACCTCTGGAGTTAAAGATGGGATATAAACGAACAATTAAGAAAACATAAAATACTGTGATTGACTTTTCTTATAGAAGGTGAAAGGGCATTTCGGGAGGGGGAGGTCCTGAGTTCCGCCCAGAGGAGGTTTGAGTCGAAAGGGGCTTGTCCCGTTCGGTGTTGTTTCCTCAGTACTTAGCCGCTTCGCGAACTTAGGGCCCCCTTAAGTGGGAGTCCTTCACACAAACACACACACACGAAGGCACACACACCCACATCCCCCACGCCCATATGCACACCTACCCACCCCCACATTCACCCCCCTCCACTCCCCCGCCCCCCACACACGCGAGGTGCGGGGACGTTTTACTAAAATCCTTTTTCTCAACTCATGAGTCTTCTATACATGTAAAGCATATTGAATATTTGGGTGAGATGCATATTTTTCTTACTGTAGACAAAGAGGAAGTAAAACGTATGAAGTATATGAAGATTCAAACCAGTAACAAAGGATAGCTCTCTAACGAGTAATGACACAAAAAAAAAAAATCTTTGTGTGCTCTCACATGACTTTCTGTACTCACTCTTGTGCAAAATATTCTTAAAACGTCCATGATTCTATCCAGCACGGCGTAGGGAAGTGGCGACCCCATCACCCAGTGGGAAACCACTGCAAACAGCCACCCGAGTATTGGCGGGAAAACCAAAACCTTTCGGTGTTGGGAAGTTGTTGCCCAATCCCTACCTAAAGAACTGAGGATCTATCCGAGTACCCTGGGGATAAAACAGGGATCTTAAGCGTTGGACTAATCCCCCACCTTAAGTAAATTAGGATTCAAAAGGACAATGTGAGTCTGTTCAGAGGTAAACCCCTGACGCCACGATAGTGGTGGAACAGGCATATTGAAGAGGAAAATTCTATCTACGTTAATCGAGATAAAGGTTTGCAAAAATTGTTTTATTACATATGTATTTCATTATATGTAAAGAAGAATATAGTAGCCAGACCTGGTCGCTTTGAGAGGGCTTTGATATTCCATTCTCTTTGCATGGCCAGGAGATTAAAAATGAAAAAAAAAAAAAAAAAAAAAAAAACTATTTGCTATTTGAGAAAAACATATATGAAAATTCAAACCAATAACAAGAAATATCTCGAAAATGGCTACCTCCACAGAAAGAATTTGACATACATTATGTGCTTTAGTGATATCTACACGTTTTGTTCAGTAAGATTTTGTCTATATCTTACAGTTTACCAGTTATGCAAAAAGTCATCCAAAGTGAGAGGACTTCAGAGTCTATTTTGCCAGAAAATACAAGATACAAGTACGTTGTTTTTCTTTAATCAACTTTTGTTAAATATACACTATTGGGCTGCCTTTTTTTTAAAGTATGAATATTGGGCATTCACCCACAGTTGCCATATAGGTATATAAATCTTTTTAAGAGGGATTTCTGACAAGAGAAATTTCTGCATGTAGTTAAGGGCAATGACTCCCACTTTTCGTTATCACGACATAGAGATTTGCTTCATTCAGGGCTTATAAAACTTGCGAGTTGCGGAGTGAACCTCCAAATCTGACTTAGCTGCAAGTTTCGAAACTCCAAAAAATATTAGGACTTTTTTAATTTGATACCAAACTCCTTACAAAGAGAATAATTTCGATTTGTGGTTTGCGAAACTCAACATCAGAATTTTTCCCGAAAATACTGTCTATACCTATAGGTTATATTCTACATTTGTGCCTTATTTCGGTTATTATAGCACATATCTTTAGTTTTCTTTCCAATGAGCTACAATCTCACCTGTAATGCTTTAGTTTTTAAATCGTTCAGCTTTGTTTCCATATCCTCAAAGCTGCTAGCTAGCAAACAAATCATTCACGAAATCCAAGTCCTCTAACCTGCCTTTCAGTCGCGACTGGATACCTCTTCAGCGATCCATTGCCTTCTTTATCATAGAATTGTAAGGACTTAAGAGGAAGTATATGTTCATCTGTGGTTTTCAAAATATCATTAGTAATTGTACTTTCCTTGATGTCCTTTCCACTAGTGGCGTAAATAACGGCCCCACGGACCCCTTGGCGCGGGGAGGGGGCTATCTTTAGTGTCCCCAGGCTACTTAAAATGACTTTTATGTTCAATTCAACCATGAAAAATCGCTCTGAAGAAGCGCTGGAACAGATGCAGTTCACTGATGACATACTGACAAGAAAAGTGTGCCATGTAAATATTTCCTATCCTTTCTTGCTTAATAGTGTGAAACAAGCTTACTCCAAGTGTGTATCAGACTCTGATGGCCTAATTTGTCGACGGGCCCTTAAACGCTACCACTCATTCACTTCAAGTGCGTATGCTCTCAAAAGCATTCACTATCATATAGAGAAATTCATTAAAACACGGCATTTTATTCAATACGGTTGTTATAAAAGGCGAACAAACTACATAGTAAGTGCGACTAGTACCTATGCGAAAATGTAGTCGATTGGCTGTTATAGTAGGGTAATAGTATGAATTCAAATATTGGTAATGGAAACATAATTGTTATAGCAGAGTAGAATAATAGTATGAATTCATATATTGGTAATTGAAATATAATTGTTATAGAAGAGTAGAATAATAGTATGAATTCATATATTGGTAATGGAAATATAATATGAGAGAAATAGTTTTAAGCAGACGTATTCTACAGAAGTTGGAAATACTGCTATATGTGGCTGTCTGGAAGTTGACCTTCAACCCCAAGGGGGACCCGAGGAAGGGTGTAGCATTCCCAGACGCCTGTCACATAACAGTTTATGGTTATTAGGGATAGTGTGCTTACCCAGAGAATATTGTGGAACGATATATAAGCCTTAGTCACCATGGAAGGGATGTCTTTTGACCCGCCATTGTCAACGAGTCCACATCGGATGGTGTAACCACTACCCATATTCCTTTAAGCTTGTTCCGTACTGTTTGTAAATAAATCCTTTAACACCAATTGTTGTGTGATTTCGAGTGGAATATCCAGGAAACCTCACCTACTTGCTTCCGCTCGGCACTCAACCAGACAATCCCATCCCACCTCACCTGCGGGAGGGTGCTAGGTGCGAGAAGGATACAACATGGCCAATAAATCGGATTATTTTAGAACTTGGTCATAAGGTATAAACATTAACCAATGTGTCTTGTTCTAACCAGTTATTTAGTGTTATTGCTTCTGAACGATATCTGAGGCACCACAAATAGAAGTTTGCTTGGGTTAATACCAAAGTTACCCAGAATATTGATAGGTAACGATTTTGTTCAACCTATGTGCATTATGCGTTTAGCGAGTGTGCATTGTTTATTTAGGAAAAATAACCTTTGGGTTGATAATTAACCAGGGAATGTTATTTTAGCACTTATTCTATGTGAGTAAATATGTAATATTTTAATCTCTCCATTTTTAAGCTTTATTAGTAACTAGACCCCACATTTATGTGCAAGGGGAGGGGGGCTCAAATCCTTAGTTACACCACTGCTTTCCACATTCACCTTATGGTAATTTTCCGTTTATTAAAGTGAACGTTTTAGACAACACCCGCGTCATACCAATTACGAGCAAACTTTAAAATGCTTTTTGACATATCTGTGCTCTGTGATCCACACATGACGAAATATTGAAAACTGGAACTGCTTATTTTCTTCATCACTACCCGATTTTCGGGGTCTGTGCTGCTTGACTGTAACATTGCTTAATGATGCTTTTCCTCATGTGTTTTATTCATCGTGCGCAGTTATGCGAACTCAACTGTATGAGACGCTCGGGGCTGCAGCAACTCTTTCTTGCAATTTGTGACATTCTTGTTTAAATTGTTTTATTTGAAAAGCTCTGTAAGGCTTACTACAGATGCACTAGTGTGCTTTATATTCTGTTTATCTTCAGCTTACAGAGCAGATCTGATCACTTTGTTGTGTAGATTTACTCTGCAAAGCGTATACTGAATAATAATAATAATAATAATAATAATAATAATAATAATAATAATAATAATAATAATAATAATAATAATAATAATAATAATAATAATAATAATAATAATAATAATATCTAATAATAATAATAATAATAATAATAATAATAATAATAATAATAATAATAATAATAATAATAATAATAATAATAATAATAATAATAATAATAATAATAATAATAATAAACAAATATAACAATAACACAATAAGAAACGAAGAAATGCCAATGAAACATTATGTGCCCTAATGCTTGCTCTTTACAATCTCTAATTCAAATGTTAGACAATGGCAGCATTGTCTAACAATGTTGTTAGAGTTTATTCCCTGAAAAATAAAGACCTGTAAATAGAATGAGATTTTATCGGTTGTATATACTGTTATTGTCTATTATCACGAAGTACACACGCTGGTTCAATTGCCTCTCACCTCACGTCCCATTGAGAGGCGGCAGCGCCACTGGCCTCTCTTGCGCCGTGAACTTCTGCAACTGTTTTTACGTACGAAGGGTTACCTACTTACCGTGGGGTCACCTGGTATAAATTCTTTTATCGCCTTCAACTTTGTATCTATTTCCTGGTGTCTTTAATGTAAATGTTATTACAATTTTAAGGCCGTCATTGACTGACACTCCGATGACATCCAAAAGAGGACGTACAAAACTAGGGAGGTGCTCATTGCATTCTTGCCAGTCACTTCAGCAGCAAGAAATATTTGACTAGAGCCAGGTAAAATATGACATTTCATATTCTAGATCATGCTGTCTATCATTACGGAATATTCAGATATTCTGCTATTCAAAAAGAAAGAACAGATTTCAAATATTTATTTCTTCCAAACTACAAAAGATAGAAACATGATTCCAACGCACATGGAGAGGGAAAAGTTTACAATTTTATATTATGCATTCAATATGAGCACCGTGTTTTGACAAATGTCAAAATGGTGGCTCATTTCTTGCCACACACGAATCAGCTGGTCTCCAGTTATCAAATTCACAGCTTCAACAATTCGATGTCGTAGATCTTCAAGAGTGTTAGGCATAGGAGAAATATAAACATGGTCTTTTACGTAACCCCATAGATAAAAATCACACGGAGTATTTTAAAAAATTGTTGTTTGTTGTTGTTTGTCTGTAGTGAAATGGCGGCGACACCGTTCATTGTTATCATAGCAATGATTAAATCACAAGAGTAATTGAGCCAATGTGGCCGTGATTGGAACTTCTATCCCCGCTATTTGAATTGTAAGCCTTTCCCTCTCCATGAACGTTGGAATCATGTTTCTATCTTTTGTAGTTTGGAAGAAATAAATGTTTGAAATCTGTTCTTTCTTTTTGAATAGCCCTACTTTTGTTATAAAAATATGAATGGGTCAAAGAAGACCCAAAATGCACATGTATTGTACGAGTATAATTCTGAGATGTCAAATGTTATGCCCCTTTTCGACATATTGTTACTCTTTGTAACATAAAATATTTAAAAATTCTGACCACTGTACGAAAATTATCATCAGACGTTTTATTTCAGTGATTTTTAACTTTCATACCTTCTCCATATTGTGTAGGTAGAAGCCGAAGTGTAGAACACACTGCGAACGAACGTTTGCTTATTTTAAATAAGGCATATTTCTTCACTAATTCCGGTCTTCGGCGATGGAAAGGAAGAGAACTTACTGATCTGTACAGCCAAGAAAGATGCTATAAAGTATAAACACTTTGTTCTAATTACACGCAGCATCTGCTATCTCGGTTTTATCTGCTTCTCTAAATCTGTTCCAATTGAAGATAACAGCTGCACGTACGACCTCAAACATGTTGAGAGCATCCAGAACGAAACAAACATCTTAAGCAAAAGTGAATGCCATTTTCATTTTCATTTTCATTTTTTTTTTTTCCGTTCAATTCGGTGCTGAGCCCAGTCGGGATTAAGAATGTGTCTGTAGCTGAAACATATTGCCGATGAAATCTCGAGCATGGGCGCCAACTGATGGGGGTGGCAAGGCACTTTGTGTCTCAGCTTAAAAATTCAGAGCAAGGTCCCCAAGAATTTTCCTGAAGGGTTATGGCCGCTCCAAAATTCCAAGATAGGTCTTTCATTAAATAAACATACGAAACTGTTCTAATAGACGACTAAAGTTAAACAAGATTACTTTTTTCATATTCAGAGTTCAACTGCTAAACAAAGGCAACTTAGGTTTCAGTTAACATCGGATCAGAACGAGGCACACAAATACTGAATGGTGGTTTATACTGACAGCTACATAGTTTCATCTGCTATTATAAAAAAATATTTTACAGTTTTATTATCTGCGTTTGGTTTTCAAGGTGTGATAAAAGATAAAATTCATTTTGAGTGCAGTGAGAAATCCACTTCTAGAAATCCCATTGAGTTCGTGACTACCCACGTAGTAGCAAGCTTTTAAAATTACTTTTGCCATTTACAGGACGGTGGATTGAAATTTCGTGTATTCGCCTAAATGCTGCCATACATTGCCATCGAAGCCATGAATTGAGAACTTCATTCTTGGTAGAAACAGGAATTATCTATTCTTTTAGTAGCCTTAATGCCCGCTCTTTGGCGGTGCCGTGGCCGAGCGATTAGCGCCTAGGTGGCCCGGGTTCGATCCCAGGGACCCGCATGTGGTATTCGTGGTGGACGAAGCGGCGTCAGGGCGGGTTTTCTCCGGGTTCTCCGGTTTCCCCCGCCATCTCATTCCACCAGTGCTCCATCTTCATTCCATGTGTCATCAGTGTCACCGCCTGCGCTGCCGTAGTAGTAAAAGCGGGCATTAAACACTACAACAACATTGCCCGCTCTTACTGCACAGAGCAATACAGGCGTTGGGCACTAGTGATACACGAAAAATTATAATTAACTAAGAAAATTTGGGGAAAAAATCTTTTAGATGTAAGTTTTGGTTATCTACCTGGCATTTGCCAGTTATAAAGACTGGGAAAAACTTGGAAAAGGCCTCAGTCAGGGAGCATGATCCAGGCGGAATTTGAATCACAGACCTCCAATTCACGAGTCCATGATTTAAAGACCTTGGCCAAAAGTGTTAGAAATTAACTGAGATGTAACACGGTAAGACCCAGCAGGTCTAGAAACATTTTTCTTCAAACCTTTAATTAGTGAACCATTTATTTAGTTTCCAGACACATGGCAAAATCCGGAGATAAAGATGAATTCAAAATAAACATCCTATCAAAAGTCATAAATATCGATCAATATAGAGAACTAACCGTGGCAAAAGGCGGAACAAGACGAAGTTACAAAAAGGACTGAAAGGTACGAAACCTCCATATCTACTAAATCCTTAATTGGAAGTTTATTTTTGACAAAACTTCCAGAAACTACTGAAGATGTGCTATACAAACCCACTCTAGCGACACAAGACAGACCTTTGCTACACGACGGACAAAGAGGAGCAAGGTAACCGTGCGTAACATTGCAGTAACCAATACGTAACCCTAGTTTTGTACGTGCTCTTTTGGATGTCATCGAAGTGTCAGCCTTAAAATTGTTCAAGCGAGTGACTTGCGCCGAGCAGAAATTCAACCGATCGGAATATCAACGCTCGGAATTGACCCTAAATATCACTTGCGCGAAAATCGTTTCAAGTTCTAAAACATTTTTCATTTCAACCAGCAAACTTTTAAAGTCCGAATGAAATTCCATTGTCGAACAAATTTCTTGCTCTTTGTTAGCGTGATACAGAAACTATTTTAATCCGTATCGTAGAGACATAGTAAATATGGGTTTGTGGAAAATGTTAACAGGTATTCTTTCAGTCTATGAGAACTTGAAGCCCTCTGCCAAGAGTGGGTGAGCATGCATTCTTTGGGAACGTCTAAATCAGCCATGGTCAGAAGGCGACCGTAATCGTGGCCTTGACTTGGAATAGCGCTGATTTCACGTCCCCGACCCCAAGCTTGTGTTGTGTCAAGCAGGTTGCAGAACCCAATGTTTTGGGGTTTGCCCATCGCTGGTCTAAACCTTCCTTTTTTTTTTTGCATTGTAACTTTATTCATTTGTATTTTAGATCTCTGTTCGATATTTGTTCAAAGATTGCTGATATCTGATACTTTTCGTCGTTTGGTTGGTCTTCTCCTGTCGAAAGGTATGTTGTTTAAATTATATTATTGTGGAATTGGTGGTGGATGAAGCGGCGCTGGGGCGGGTTTCCTCCGGGTTCTTCGGTTTCCCCCGCCATCTCATTCCACCGGTAAAATTAAATTTTTGTTTGTTTAACGACGCTGTAAATTGCCAGGATCCCATCAGCGTCGCCGGTGTGCCGGAATTTCGTCCCGAAGGAGTTCTTTTACATGTCAGTAAATCTACTGACATGGAGCTGTCGTTTTTAAGCACACATAAAAACCATCGGTCTGGACCAGATTTGATCCCGCGACGTTGGGATCAGTAGGCCAGCGTCTAACCAACTGACCCACCTAGACCGACTCATTCCATCAGTGCTCAATCTTCATTCTATGTATCATCAGTGTCACCGCCTGCGGTGCCATAGTAGTAAAAGCGGGTGTTAAACACTACAAATACAAAAAAAAAATTACCTGTCAACGATCGTTATTGCCTTGCATTGTGACTCGGAATGTATGAAAACTGTTTTTGATTAGTATACCTCCTAGGGAAAACATGAACAAGTTGTTTATTGTCTCTGATAATAAGTAGTTGTAAAGAATTTTAACTTGCAGCCCATTGAAATTAGTGAGGGGAAGGAACAACAACTCGGTGCAGAGTTAACTAAAGGCAGCTGAGCACAATGGTCATAACAGTCGTGGAGCTCTATTTATTCAAAACAAAAGCCTGCTTCACTGGCCAGGAAACAGCCATTGACGAGGCAGTGCCTTGAAACAACAAAGTTTTAGAACAAGCTGAACTATTTTTGCATGCCATTCCTCAGAACGAGAACAACTGAACTGCTGTATGTGCACAAATGTGCTGATGATTTTTGGTAACAAAGACCTATATTCAGTAGATGCACATTTCTGGAAGTATATGGGTCACATGATAAACTCTCACTATGTGTCACGCAATCGGTGCAGAAAGTATACATGAGAATGGAATAATAATACCTTTGTTCTGCTTTCCTTTAAATTGCGTATAAGAGCGAGACTTAAGCTATTCATGCAGCCTGTTTCCTAAGCTTCAAAGTGCGGATATTACGACTGGCGTGTTGCCTCTTCTCATGGTATACACATTTACTGTCCATTTCCTTCATTGCTTGACGTTTTGAGTCAAGAAGTGCTGATATTCGCGTTTCTGGAGACGCAAATTAAATAATTCTTCTCAGGTTTACATGAAGGTGAGAGCGTCATTACTTTCCTTCGAGCTTGGAACTGATTTCACTCTCGCCTGCTGAGAACTCGAGAAGAAATGCTTAAAGGATTTGGAGTCTCCTCTTCGGTTTGCTGCAATACTGAGCACTGGTTACATATGACTACATATATTATTCCTAGAGCTCAAATTTTTATGACGTAAAATCCTGAAAATATGACCAATACTTGAAACGAAAGACAAAAAATGCATTTACTTTTAATAGTTACATATGAAGTAATCCATACCTCTCTTAACCTTCGTTTTCAGCAGAATTATAGTGGATGCAGTGGATGCAGTGTTAGATGGTTAAACTTGAAGGCTCTTCGGTTGTCAGCAAGTAGTCTTATTCTCCTTCTGTAACACTACAGCCCAAATTGAGCCTTGACTTCTCTTAAGTGTTGTCTCCATTCTTCTCTATTTGTTACATCTCTTTTCAGATTCCTACTATTCAAATATTTTTGTATTTTAATAGGTATTGAGAATTAGTTTTAGTGCAATTTGTTACTGGAGAACATTTCCTAAGCAGAACTAATTATTTGTTTGCCTACTGCACCTGTAGCCATATTAAAAAATGCAGTGCAGTCAAATTCTTGATTTTGCTTCACCTAAAACATTGCACCGTGGGTCACATCACAAATCAAGATGATAAGAAAGCAATTCCAACCTCCATTTCTCTATAAAACCTTAACCCCTAACATGCTGACCTGTCATGGCATGTAATACGTCCTCTGATTGGTAATCAGAGGATATGGTTGGTGAATTTATTTTGATAACTCTCCCGGTGTGGTCCTCCGGACATTCTGGGGGTTGTGAGAGAGCGATCGTGACCGCCAAAACATAAAAATATGGTGCTCTCTAAAAAGCGGTTACATTTACTGCTAAGTCTCTTCAATATTTATATTGAAAAATATTGGAGAGCAAGAGGATTAATGACTTCATTGTCAGAAATCCAGCATTAGCTAACAACAACAACAACAACTATTCAAATATTTCTTCCATCTCTTCCAACATGATCAAGCCATCATTGGCCTGCCAATTGCTCTGTTCCTTTTTCATGCTTTTAAAGGTATATGTTGGACATTCATTCTCAATACGTGAGCAGTCCATTGAAGCCTTCTTAATTTGACTATCCTTGTTATATTCTGATCTTTATATGCATATATCATATATTTCATGATTAAATCTGAGTCTCCACAGTCCATTTTTATTCACTGGATCTAAAATTCTTCTCAAAATCTTTCTTTCAAAAGCACTTATCTTATTCTCTGTTTTCTTTACCATTACCCACACTTCACAGCCACACACCTAAGTTGCTCTTATTATTGTTTTATACAACCGTATTTTTTTATTACAGTTTCACGGGCGATCAGCCGTGTGAGGTTTAAAAATATTGAGCTTTCGGCCATTCTAAACTCCAAGGACATGGAGTTTAGAATGGCCGAAAGCTCAATATTTGTAAACCTCACACGGCTGATCGCCCGTGAAACAGTAATAAATAACGTGCGCCGTGAAAGCTTTAAATCTTACAACCGTATTTTTGTTTGCCTGCGTATGTCTTTAAACTTGAATGTCTGTAATAATGCAACATGTGCTTTATTTGCCTTTGAATATTTTTATCTCATGCATTCCATTATAATTATTACTGATTATTGTACTTAAATATGTAAATTCTTAAACTATGTATATTTGTATTTATTAGGTCTATCTGCTCAGTAGAGTCTTATACGTAGAGACATTTCTTTCTACATCACATTATGTAATGGGGGCAAACTTGAAGTAAGGAAAATCAGTATCAGATTGTAGTTAATGATTATGAATTGTGTTTTATTTCATTGTTAGTATTTTGGCAAGAATAACAAAAAGTGCTCAAATTACTTTTTTAACCTTGATTTCTGCTTCACTGTCATCGACTTCTTCTTTGTCACAGAGAATGTCACCAGTTTCACATAATATTGTATATGCAGGATTTCTTTGAAGCGCACACGTAATTTTTCCCTAATCTTGTCAGCTACTTCGCTCCGTGCACTCGTTAACTCACTTTCAGTTTCCTTCACAATGCTTAATGCAGCACACAATTTCATGCCTAGTTTCAGGGCATGTTATGGACTTTAATGTTACAGAGAAATTTGATTTCTTATGTAGCTAAGTTTCTTGATATGGTGAATGAAAACAATTGTACATTTTTGATTGAAGATGAATCACTTTCGTCAACGTCATTGAAAATCTTCTCAGTCTTACTGCATTTTATGCAACAGTAATTTGCAGCATCAAGCCAAGTTCTCGAATATGTTACAGTGGGCTAAGGGGGAAAGGGGAAAGGTTATGAAATGATGTTTACAAAAATATCTGAAATGTTAAATGCTATATAAAATATAACTAAAAGTATGCATGTATTCATATATTTGACCAAAATATGACCTAACCAGTGAGCGAAATCCCGGGGATGAGTAGGATTTCACTACCCCACCAATGTTTTTATACCCAGAATCCCCCCCGTCTCTAAACTATTCCAGGGCGGCGGTTTATATAACGAGACAAACAGCGAAATATGCACTACTAAAATGCTCCCTAACATATGGTCAAACATGCATTTATATGAGCAATAGAAGGTAATTCATTTGTTCACAAATGTTACAAACATGCTAAAATTACCTTAGAGATGAAAAAATAAGCCAGGATAAAAATATGACGTCATAAAAATCCGAGCCCTAGTTATCACACAGTTGTAAAACATCCACCACAGCTCATTTTTATTACCTCTTATACTACCTGGTAGGAAGAGATGGTGAAAAAATCTATATCAAGACTTCACTGAAAATACATGTGTTATGAGGCCCCCCGAATCAACAAAATACACTTTTAGAAAAAGGTCTGTGCGTACGCACGCTGTGTGTTAATGTGTGAACAGCATAACTCAAAAATGAAAAATCGGTTGAATACCAACTTGGTATTTAAACACAAGGATTTTCAAGAAAATACCCCCTTCCCAAAGACTCTTTACATAGAAAATGTTATTTTCTCAAAAATTGCTCTGACGATTTTGATTAAATATCATGTTATTTAAGATACGTTTAATTTTCTAGCAATAACCCATGAAGTCAGATCGTCTCTATAATGCGGTTCGACCCCGATATAGGGGTGGGGATTTCCTCGCGCTGGAAGATGGTCCGGGGTGCATCCAGACTCGTTAAGACCCTGAGAGGCCCATTGAGGAGCTACTTCATTGAGAGGACCTCCCTGGTTGCGAGGACCGCATAATTGGCCGAGAGGGACTGGAGCGCTGATTACGTCCCGCCATGCAGGACTGCATCCGACTCATGACATCTGTGGGACAGAGGTGGGTGAAGCAGCAATTAGGCGGTAGGTCTTGGCCCAGAAAAGGCTGTTACACCACGAGAATCCTCTCCATTCTGAATGATTTTTGTATAACTAGGAAACAGAAACAGACACGATCTTACTCCACATAAGAACTAGATCTCGTTAACGTCATTTTTTTGTAAAGTCAAGCGTTTCCGAGGCATTTTGTGTTATTGGTTCAATTTTAAAATGTTTATACCTTTTTCAAGTGGTAAGCCACTATTCGGTTGTTTCGGTCATGCAAAGAGCGTTTTAGAAGTCTTACTGCTCCTTTACTCAGATATATCCTTCATGTACCTACATACAATGAAACGTGCGAATGTGTAATTAATGTTTATCTTGATTTACCTATAAGTAGTGGATAGAAGACCGCCTCCGTAGCGCAGTGGTAGCGCACTTACCTCTGGCATGGAGGAGCCGGGTTCGATGTCGACACCGGCGTGGGGATTTTTCCCTCACTGGTAGGTCTGGCACGGGATGCACTCAGCCTCGTTAGGTCCAATTCAGGTGCAACTTGATGAAGAAATAGCGACCCCAGATCGTGAAGTCCGCATAACTGGACGGAAGGGCTCGAGGCACTGACCCGTCCCATCCTCCAGTACTGTACCCCATTCATGACGCCTGTAGTGGGCAGAGGTGGGGGACGTAGAGGCTGGGCAGTAGGCCTTGGCCCTTCATGGGCTGTTGCGCTGGGGGTTTAGCTTGTTAGCTTTTGTAAGAGTGATTTGTAGAAGAGTAATGAGAGAAAGCCATATGAATGCAACACATAGAATTTTTGCAACTTATCTTCGTTTAAGACGCATTTACTACACTGTAAAGCACCAACACAAAACCTGCAAGAACATTGCTGAAACATTTTCTAGTGTTGTAAAGTAAGAATATGTATGTGTGAAATGAAATTGATTTGTATTTATGGAGGCGCTTTTAGCTACCATGCGTCCCAACCTTTATTGTGGGTGAAACTCCACTTAATTTTGCTCAGATACCTGTTTATCAGGCTTGAGATTATTTTACGTGCCGTAAATCTACGACACGGGACCACCGGCTTCACTTCCCTTCCGAAGGAAGCCATGCTCAGGAGTTTTGCGCCCGAAAAAATTCATCGCCCTCCACCGGATGTGAAACCGTGAACTCGGGAACTAGAGCCTAGCATGTTACCTCTGGACGTCGGAGGACGATGTGTGGTGTGGTGTGTGTGTGTTTGTGTGTGTGTGTGTGTGTGTGTGTGTGTGTGTGTGTGTGTGTGTGTAGGATAATATAAAAAAAAACTTGATAATTCTTTCACAATTGAAAATACAAGGGATATTGGATATAAAAGCCCATGTTCTACTCGAACACTTTATCTTGAGACTCCAGGTGGCACTGTTGTCGAAGACAGCAGCATGATTATTCATGTCTGTTATGCAGTCATACTTCAAATGTTATCGTAAAAAGCCCTGAGTTGTATCCGTAATAATTGTTTTTCCACATTAGGCAACGTCTAAAGTAAATGCTTAAACTCATGGCTCCTTCTTTAACCATTTACATGAATTTTCGTAGTCGATGCTGGGCCTGCTTCAGGAATTTAGTATTTAAAATGACTGGTTTGGTTAGACACAACATTAGAGCACAAAAGTAAACTAGTGTAACACAAGCAAGAGAACAACAAATGCAATGCAGTACATTGAAATGCACAAGTAGTAACACTGGGTTATGTACAAAGAGGCTGAGTTGTTTGGCAAAGTAAACAACGGGAAAAATACGTGGTTAAGTACAGTGTCCGTTCGCATTATCAGCAATGTCTTGTTTATTTCCAGGAAAGAAACAGAGACGTTACCTCCACAATCAATTTACATCACTCGCGCAGATCTTAGCAAGATCATTCGCCACGTCTAAACATACCTCTGTAGGTTATACGAAATTGAAGAAAACTTGGCGACGTGTTTTACATTTGATTGACAACGGCACAAAATTAAGAGTGATTCATTGGGACAGAACCATAAAAATGTATAATTTTAGGGGAAATTCTTGATGCAAAATTTGAAATTTTGTATACATTAACTTATAAAAAATGTGTGGACATATTTCGAATTTAAATAAAATTGGTGAAATTGGTGAGCTAAAAGTGGTTTGTATTGAAAGCCTTCTAAAAACTTGCAACCTCTAATAAACCTCTGTTGCATAATGAATTTGAAATATTATGAAATACGTGTAAAATTAGAACATTTATGGATACGTTTCACAACTGGACGAGAGTTGCGAAGCTAGGCAGATATGTTTGTTGAACATACTTTAATGAATATTTAAGATAGTTCAGATGCTCTAAATAACTACCACACAACGAAAAAGGCTCTTAATTGTATACGAAAATTAAACTTTTTTAATTAATGTAAAGTGAAAATGCTACCATTCTGTAATTAGCTATTCTGTACTCTATCATCCAAATTTAGAAAGGTCATAATACAAACATGCTGTTAATACGACCCAAAATGAGACAAATACATAAAATAACTAAATTAAAACCCCAGCGCAACAGCCCATGAAGGGCCAAGGCTTGCCGCCCGGCCTACTGGCCCAAAGGTCGTGGGTTCAAATTCGGCCCAGATCGATGATTTTTAAGTGTGCTTAAAAACTATAGCTCCATGTCAGTAGATTTACTGGCATGTAAAACAACTCCCGTTGGACAAAATTCCGGTACACCGCCGACGCTGATGTGATCCTGGCAATTGACAGCGTCGTTAAAGAACAAAATATTTTTTTTTAAACTACAGGTGTCATGATTCGGGTGCAGTGCTGGAGAACTGAAAGTTTGGGAAATATTCATATGCATAAACCTAAAAATCGTCATTTTTATGAACTTTTGGTCAGTTTTCAGTCCCAGGGTCCCTGAAGGTAGTTATTAGTGGTAAAACAGCATATTTTCGAAAATATCCCAATGTTTTGTCTTTAATAAAGTTACTAGCCCGCTTTTCTAAAAGTTTGTATTGCTTATTTAAGTACAATTAAGTGTGTATTCTGACAATTAATCTTACAATGTTCATTGTGCGTGAATTGCGAAGTATTGTTTAACTCCCGTTCTGACTGCATACGGCACCACATCGTGTTGCCATGTCTGCCGAAGTAAAAGCAGAAGATTCGATTTGGAAAAAGCAGGAGAAAACAGTAGATTTTTAACCAGCAATTTTTCTTAGTGTACACATATTTATGACATCATCATCATAATAAAAAGTAATAATAAATATTCGCTCCAACATTCTTGCGCTGTAGAGTTACTGCCTCGTGCAACGTCAGTATTGCGCAATAGCCTCCATTCTGTGTCTATTTGTTGGATTTCTTCTGCTTTCACCAAATTAGTAAACCGAGAAGCAAGTGGTGCAATGGACTGAACTATTTGGATTTTAGCTGGTTCTGACACTTCCAATATTGTAAGAAGAGGATCACTTAATGAAAAGCGACTTAGCATGTCGCGAACTACACAGTCTAATTTGAAAACTTGCACATATTTGTCGGGCAGGGATGACTTAGTCAGAGATATTTGAACTTTGGCACCAAAATACATGTTTTCCACAGGAACAAATACTTTTGGACCCCTGTATTCAACTTTATCTATTTCAGTGGAATTCAAATGTTCAGGTTTAATGTAGCAGTCATGGATAGTTCGCAATGCAGAAACAACAGATGTGGTATACTGTTTATGTATACAGGTGATTATACTAATAATTTTATACACGAGAGAAAAATCCTTGCCTGAAAATCTTTTTCAGAAGAGCGAATTATATGATGTTTAGGAAAATAGCGTTTAAAATGGAAAATACATAAAAAGCAGAAGATTTTAAAGTGACAGCTTTTAGCAGTAAATCAGTAGATTTGCAAAAAAGCAGAACTGCAAAATCAGTAGACCTGGCAACCCTGCACCACATACGGAGGACACGGTGATACCTGAAACTAAATGATAATTGGGAAAGGGAAGTTGAGAAGAAAATGTTCTAGACTAAGTTTTCTCTTTAATTGGCAGGTCATTTTGCTACATATGCCGCTCTTCTTCTAATTCCCAAACCTGTTGTCATATCCCTTAGGGAGGTACCTTAGCTGAAGCGATTAGAGTGGCCGTAATGGTTAAGGCAATACACAATGTATTGGCCAACCATTCAAGCCGAACGTAGCGATTTCGAATCCCAACAATTGTAGTCCAATGTGCCTGTGTTAAAGGAAGGGGAGGACCCAAGTAAAATAATCGGTGTAATAGCACGCTTGGAAGATGAAGGGGTTACATCTTCATCAGTCACTTTTGAGATATTCTAGATAAAGATAGGTTGTTGTTCATGTCAATGTTTACTTGAAAAGTTTAGAGCGTACTTGCTGCTAATGTCTTTGTTTTCAGCAAGAAATACTTGCGTAAACAATGCCAAGTTGAAAAGGGAAAGTTTGAGCTAAAGCAATAGCCAAGGTCGTAAATGCACCAGCTCCTGAGTTTTCTAATACGTATTTGGGCAGGAAAAGAGGATGAGGCAGAGAAGAGATAGGGAGATGTCCGGTTCAAATGCTGCCAAGACCGTCCCCATTGAAGAGCATCTTGAGGAAAGTATACCGTAGCTAACGACGTAATCAGTAACAGCAATAAAAATAGTGCAAACCCAGAAGAAATTTTCATGCTGCATGTTCTTTCATTACAGAGTAATAGTAGAGTAGGCGACGGAAGTAAATTGGTGCTAAACTGCATTAAGCGATATTAAAACCGTTCATGCATCATCAACTTGTAGTCAGCCAGCTGTGTGCCTGAGGAAGAGTTTATCCCAAAAGGAATAACTGTAACATTTGTAGGAAAGTTTCCTATCCTTTAATTTTAAAACTACACACTGTGTAGTTTCACATACTGACAAAATTTGAGGCCAATTCCTTTACTGTTTCCTTTATTCCCTTCATCAATCTCACGAAGCATAGATATAGAACATGAAGAATTACCCATATGGTAAATTAATCTACTTTAAAAGGAAATACTTATTGACCCTATATTTAATGCAGTATACATGGAAACCTAATAATTGTCAGCATAAAATCTACAACTCTATTTTTCGCACAAATAAAAAAGAAAAAAGAATGTGGTTTTTCAAAGGTCAAGTTACCAGACTTCTAATTTCAACAACTGAGGCATTGACAATATTGTTTTTCTGAAGTGACTGCCGAAGATATAAAAATCTGATATGTAAGCTCCCACGAGTCTCTACTCACTCTTTACAAGTTATACTTAAAACGCTTACTCCTCTGTTTACTTCACGGTAATCGAGATAAATGTCTGTGGAAATGATTTTATTGCATATTTCCTTATAGGTATATTGAGAATAGAGGGATACTGTGGGCTTAAGCGAAAGACAAATGCTTTTAGAGCGGGTCGCTATCTGATGGCTTTGACATTCCATTCTCTTTGCATGACTTATTTTTTTAAGAAAACTGTAACTATTTGAAAATCCAAACCAATAAAGAATATCTCCACAAAAATGTATTTGACATAAATTGTGCTTTAACGAGACCTAACTTTTTTCGAAATAAGATTTCATCTATCTCTTGCGGTTTATCAGTTATGCAAAAGTCGTCCAGAAGAAGACAACTTCAGAGGCTATTCACAGGTAATATAAGATATACATTTGATTTGTCATATATATTAGGTTGTTTCATAAGTAATGTCGGTTTTCTGATTTTGTTGTTTTGGAAAATTTATTGGGTGTCTTTGGTTTGGCAATGCTATTTGCAGGATGCCATGGCTAGTGTTGCCTACATTGCGAGCATTTATCAGTCTTCAATTGTAAATAAACAATCACAAAATGGAGATAAAGTTTGAACTTAGAGTCCTTCTAAAACACTACTGGAAATAAGATTATAAAGCCGCTGTCGCAGCTCGAAGAATATGTGACGTGGAAGGAGAAGGTGTCGTTAGCGTGTGGCACAACGATGGTTCCAACGTTTCAACGATGGAGACGAAAACACTAAAGACTTACCACGTTCTGGAAGACCTAAAGTATGGAATATTGAGGATACACGCCAAGTTTTGCGAGAAAATCCGCAAAAGAGTACCCGGAGGCTTTCAGGAGAACTTGGTGCGTCAAAAGATACCATACATCGCCATATTAAGACACTTGGAAAATCATACGGAGGCTGTAGATCTGTATCTCATGAACTGACACCTCAACAGGCTCAACGTAGAGTGGATATCCGTCGTCAGCTTATCTGTAACCCCATGGATGACAGATTTGTCAGGAGAATTGTCACTTGTGATGAAAAATGTGTATATTACGAAATCCTGATGCCTCGAAACAGTGACTTGATCCTCGCCAACCTGCCAAAGTCATCATTAAAAAAAATCGGTTCGGTCCCAAAGTATTGCGTCTGGTGGAATTTTGAAGGTGTTATTTACTGGGAGTTTGTCTAAAACGGGCGGGCGATTGATGCGAATCTTTATTCTCAACAACTGGAACGAGTTCATGAAATTTTGACACGGAGATACCCAGCATTATTTAACCGAAATAAAGTTACGAGTGCAACAGGACAATGCAAGACCCCATACTGCACGAACAACCTTGGAAAAAAATTCAGGAATTGGGAGGAATCGAACTGCTACCACACCCAGCATACAGCCCTGATCTCGCATCATTAGATTATCATCTTTTTCGATCCATGGCCCATTTTCTACATGGAAGAAATGTTGACAATATTGAAGCACTGGGGGCTCTAATGACCTAGCTGTCGACGGGCCCTTAAAACCCTGATCACTCACTCACTTGAAGCACTGCAAGTGGGTCTCACTGAATTCTTCGCACAAAAAAAAAAAAAAAAAAAAAAAAAAAAAAAAAAAACAACATCAGAGATTGGTACCATCGTGGGATAATAAATCTCGCTGAAAGATGGCTCAAGACCATAGAATCTAATGTTCTGTACTTTGAAGATTAGTTAATTGCTTGTCAGAATACATTTAAAATGATTGTTTTCCTTAAAAAACGACATTACTTATGAGACAGTATCTGTATGTCATATAGGTAGGTATATATATATATATATATATATATATATATATATATATATATATATATATTATATTTTAATCAAAATCGTTAGACCCATTTTTAAGAAAATCCACATTTTCGAAAAGTTTTCCTTGTAAAAGGTAGTTTGGCGTAGAGGAGTTTCTTGAAAATCTTCGTGGCATATCCTTGGAAGATGCTGAGCTTAAATACCAAGTACGAGGTGCATCCAGAAAGTAAGTCCCGATCGCATCCAGAGATGGCACCACCAGACGGATAGGAATGCGCGTGTGCAGGAGAAGAGAGGAAGTATATGGTAACATTGCAGTAAAGTTTCAGTTTTGTGACAGCAGTAGTTACTGCTCTGTGCTAGGAGAAAATGACTTCTCAAATATTATCTCCCGCCAAATGCGAGGTTCATGCAGTCATCCGATTTTTACATGCTCAAAAGCAATCTCCAGCAGAGTTCCATCGTCAATTGTGTCACGTGTCTGGACAGGACATTATGTGTGACAGCAAGGTGCAGGCAATTCACGGAAGGAAGAACCAAGATTCAGAACGAAGACCATAATGTCTGAGTGTCCCTGGTGACGCCAGAGGCATTACGCTTGTGCATGGCAATGCAAGACCCCATACAGCCAACGGCACACGAAATGTGTTGAATAAGTTTGGATGGGAGATCTTCGAACATCCACCCTACAGACCCGATCTTGCTCCAAGTGACTTTCATCTCTTCCGTCTCATGAAGCGTTTTCTGGCAGGATAACGTTTTCACAGTAACGCTGAGGTGCAGAATGAAGTGACTTCGTGGCTGCGGATATTGGCGGCAGAATCCTATGAGTTGGGCATACAATTAATGGTGCACCGTTACAATAAATGCCTCAACAATGGTGGTGACTATGTTGAAATGTAGCCAGTGAGTCTATGTAATTATTCCAATAAATATTTCTTACTTAGGGATGTTCTTGTTCTCTTTATCGGTCATCGGGACTTACTTTCTGGATGCACCTCGTGTAATATATAAACGACTTCTCGTGTTTCAGTTATGCTGTTCACAAACACACGCATACACACAAACGTTTTTCTAACCTTTTTTTAGATTCAGGAGATACCAAAAATGTATTTCTGGTGAAATACTGACAGAAATTTGGAGTGGAATACAATATATACTTCCCCTAGTCACCTACGTAATAGAGAAAATAACAATGGATTATTTTATGAACTCACAGTTTGATTCGTAAATATGTTCACCCTCTTCCTCGCTGTAAAATCCAAGACAGCAATTTGGAAAATAGTCCATGTGCGCATGTAGGAAGCGTAAGTTCAAATTCATGTTGCAATCTAGTTTTCTCAAATTTTCCAACACAATATTCACAATTATTTTGAAATCCAGAGCCATTCTGTTTCCTAGGAAAACTTTTACATATTTGTTGTTATGCCAGCCTTGCTATTCTCTTTGGCTGATTATATCCTAAAATTGGTATCATACATTAATTTGCTGTCTCAGGCACAGTGAAGCACCCAGGACCATTCTGATAACACACTGATATGTACTTAAAACAAGTCATTCTCCTTGTCTAGGGCATGTACAAACTGGCTCATGATATTCAATGTCATGAAAAAAAATGTTGATTTTCCTAAAAAACGTAGCGCTAAAGAAGAAAACGAATTATTCTGCTCAGCCCAGTGCAAAAAATCTGTTTTCGAACATGCATTCATTCAAAAACATTTTTGACGCAGAGCAGTGTAATAACAACTAGAGTGAAAATGTTGAGTATGGTACAGTTAAATGAAAAATGGAATGGATTTCACCTGGTCGAGCATGTGTAGACAATGGGTTCACTATAAAGTACATAATAGAAAGAATACAACTTGAAAACTCATATAGCATTTATCGATTTTGAAAAAGATTTCGATCGAGTAGATCGACACATACTGTGGAAGATTCTAAATAAGAGGATACTAATTACATTTGCATAAAGTCATACAGAGTTTGAATAAAAATACAAGAATAGTAATTGAAAACGACGGAAGGTTAACAATAGAAATTACAACAACAATATAGTCTATCCCCAGGACTTTTTAATATTGATCTGGACAACTTTATTCAAGAATGAAAGCATTTAGTACATAAGAGAATCAAAATAGGAACAAAGATTTGCGGACGACGTAGTCCTTTGGCAATGATGACAGATTACAGATGTCTGTGCATGAACTTAACGCCATTTGTAAAGGGTATAATACGATCATTTCCTAAATCAAAATAAAAGACAACCGCGTTCTAAGGTAAACACTAGAAAAGAACAAAGTAGTAGTAGAGCAAACAAACTACTTCCAACATCTAGGTTGTGGTGTGACGCATGAGGATCAAGTTATGAACAAAAAATTACAGAAACTCCAAGCAACTTGAGAAATAATACATAGAACATGTAAAAACAAAATTAGAAAAGAGACAAAATTGAGATTTCATTCAGTAATGGCTCTACCAGCAGAATTCTATGGAAGCAAGGCATGGACTCTTAAAGCAAAAGAGAAAGCCAAATTCAGGCAGTAGAAATGATATTCTTATTTGCGATCAAGGGAAGAACCATTAGCAACGCAGAAATAAGAGAAGAGCTAGGAATAAACCACCATGTGAAATAATACTAGGTCATAGGGGAGAATGGGTAAATCATCTATTACGAATATCTCACAGAAAATTCCTAAACCTTTGACTATAAGCCGATACAAAAGGATACCAACTGGTTGGAAGGCCACAGAAGCGTTGGAGAGAGCAAATGTAAGACCAGAACGGATGTAGTCCAATCCATGTGGGAAGAGGCAGAAGAAGAAAAACCCATTTACCTCTAACTCGTTATAGTTAATTGTTCTGAACGCCAGCTTTCTACGTTCCAGGAAATACAATCCAGATGGAAATATAGTTTGATACAGAGATTCTTCCAAGACTAACTGTAGATTCGGAGCAGAAATTAATGGGGCGGCATCAAAATGTACGTTTACATAATATTATCTTTGGGTAGCTCGATAGAGCTCCAGAATGGAATATGTGCAAGTGAAATATTTGCATGGGAGAACTTGAGAAGCAGCTATCACAACGTCATTGTACTTTCAGATAGTGAGGTAGCTGTTAAAGACCTGTAAGTTGGCAAATCAATCCTAAAGTGGACTTGGAATCCCTGCAAAACCTTAGTAAAGACTGAAAAAGACAACGATGGTACAGTTGGGTAGCTGGTAAGATAAAGGAATGATGAACAATGAACACATATTCCCCTACAGGTAAAGACTTTCTTGAAAACTCTCACCGGATCAGAAGCTTAACCACTACAAGAAGAACCAAAGAAAATGGACAGCAAGAACGCTTCAATTGTACTGGATCATAGCAGAAGGGTGTAGATACAGTAAAAGGTCGATAAAACTTATTCTTTATTAGTAACTGATCAAATACTTATCGGAACCTACATGAACCTGGTCATTGTAATCTAAGGAAACATAATTTATATGCATAGCAATCTACTCAGACGGCTTTATAATGAAAAAGAAACAGTTCCTCCATATCTGAAAATATCTGGCTGGTAGCAGGTATAAACTCTTTGGAATTGCTATCCCAGAGGAGGAATATCCTGAAAAGAAACTGTTAAGATATTTCTAGTTCAAATAAATGGAACCTATCTACTAATTTAAATTGCAATTATTGATGACCGGAAATAGAGATCGGTGATTTATGTTTTCATTTCAAGCAAATGCATTCCAACCAATCTACAGTTTGAATTGACAATGTCGTTTATGGCAAAATAGTCACCAGTTTTGGGATATGTGTTTTAGGACAATGAAATTAAGTTTTTATTTGTGGTCGCTCTTTAACTGCTGTGGTTCTCAACCACGTACCCTAATTTTGCTCGATGGCCTTTTTATTAGGCTTGTGGTTCTTTTACGACACATGGCCAAGAGCTTTATTTTCCTTCCAAAGGAAGCCATGCTAAGGATTTACAGCCGCAAAAACGCATAACCCTCCGCCGGGTTTTAGGACAAGCTGTCGCTGAATATGTCACTATCAGAGTTTCCTCATTTAAAGGTTCATTTGCCTTGCTTGACTGACCACGAACTCTTAAGTGTGTCACGGTCACACCTCAAACTGACCTACCGCCTGAAATCCTAATGCTTATACATACACCAGGTTACATACCTGGTCCTAACCCGAGCTTTTAAATGAGGAAGATTACATTTATAAACAGAAAGAAGGACTTTTTCATTTTCTCTTCACTCTAGTGCCCAGTGTGAGGCCTTTTGAAACGAAAGATCACGGCTTCGACTCTTCATCGTAGAATAGGGCCATTTGCTTTAAGATTATCTTGTATTTCGGACAGTGTGGAAAGCCTGATTAAGCGAGTAAAAGTATGTCTTATTGCTCAAAGAGGAATAAACCTAAATTAAAGCTAGCTATAAGCTCCAGCAATCGACATAATCCTGGAAGTAAATGGTGACTTCTCAGTTGAACGGGGTTAGTAAAGCTTTAAATATGCTCAGAGGATCACATATTATACTATTAATTTTACTGTATATCTGGTAGTTTTGGAGTAATTAAGTGTTTTATAATATAAAGTTGTAACGTAGCGCATTACAATTCGTGTGTCTCATACTGAGGTCGTTGTTTATTCTTATTTTCTCTATGCATACTTACAGTAGTAGAGAAACTATTGCATTCCATCAAAAAATTTGATCTCAAGATTTCACCGAAAATACAAGTTTAGAGATTTCCCCGATTCCAAACAAAGCGTAGTTAATTGACTGTTGCATAAATACCTAGCTTACCATATAGTTCAGTATCTCTTAAAAATCCGAGGCAAACTTTTTCAAGAAAATACCTCCACCCCAAACTACCCTTAACATAGAAAAGGTTTCTTTATATTACATTTACCGGACAGGATGGCTCAGGCAGTAACGTGTGGGCCCGCTTTCGGGAGGTTGCGGGCTCGATTCTACCTGACCCATGGGTTTTTTCGGGGGCTTCCCCGGGTCGCCAGGGAAATGTTGGGTATGTTACTTTCATCCACCGAATTTCCTCTCCCCCCACTTCACTTCACTAACCATTTCATTCATTCTTTCATCCGTTTAGTGTATTTCAGGGTAGAAAGTGTCAGCGAGTGGGCCGAAGTGGGGGACGTAGCGGCTGGGCGGTAAGGCTTGGCTCCTCATGGGCTGTAGTGCCGGGGCTTAGCTTAGTTATTTTGAAACAGTTCCACATTTTAAACCGAACAATGATCTTCAACAAGGCTGAAATTAATGTAAACTTTGCATGTCAGATTTTTGTCTTTCCTTCTCCCTCCCTTGTTTCATTTGAAAGCCCCCTATAACTTCTATGATTGTATCAAACGCTTTGATTTCGAAACAATGATGGTGTTGCTAACTCGCTGAGTGTAGGTATTTTGTTTTATTTTATTATTTTCATTAGGAAATATGCGCGCATTCACTGTTGCGTTCATACTTCCGGAGTCTGTGAAGGTGCCATTATTATAATTATGAGAATATTCCCCATCCCAGCCGGGAATCTAACTTAAAATCTCTGTGCCGTGAAGTTAGAACGCTGACCACTCAACCGAGAGGCAGTCACCAGATTAGTGTAGAATTATATATTGAATTTTGCCCATTAAAAGGCAGAAAGAATTCAAGGATGTGACCCGTTTTGCAAGTATCTATTCTGTTTAACACTTCTAGATAATTGAACTACGTTTGAACATTTCGCAAGTGTATTCAGTCATGTATTGCACATTGTATATAATAGGGATATTTAACATCTATGCTTCATCTTCACTTGTAACACATACTTCAACTGTTTCCTATTTGTGCGTGGTATTCCAAACGATTCAGCTTGTAACGAGAATGGAAGATGATAGGAGTGCCGTTATAATGATCTTCAGTCCGTAATTAAAGTTGCTGTTCTCGATCACAGGTGGCGTAGGTCGTGCGCAATCGTTACTTTCCAGAGTGCCGCAGGAGGAATGAGTTTCACGCATGCCCTTACTGTGATGCAGTTCTATAAAATGGAGTTGCCGTGAAATCTGCTACCCGCAATGCGCGAGGTGGGAAAGTTAAGCGCCCTTACCTAACTAATGGGCAACTTTGTTCCAACTAGTTGGTTAGGAATGCCTTTATCAGTACTGTAACAAAACGACAAAAGTCCAGTCCAGTCCAGTTAATTTTTCGCCACTTTATTTTCTTCTAACAGAATGCACAACACAGTTCTCTTTTAGTGACGTTACAGTCTTCAGTCCTGATATGAATTCTCACAACTGTTTTCTTCTCGTAACCTTGACTCACTCATTTCTGACCTCTCTTTCTCTGTCTCTCAAACAGCTAACTCACGATATGATCACCCAACACTCATTAATTGCTTCATTAACCTCCTTTTGAGCGATAGTTCTCTCACGACATCACGCAGCTGACACATACACACACGCGCGCGTGCGCGCTAAAACTAAAAACTGATTCCAAACTCTCGTTGCCCCGCTTCCTTATACAGCGAGGATGACGTAACACAGACCTTTTCAGAAACCACTACAAATACAGCGGCCGCCGGAAACTTCTCGAGTAATCTCGAAAATCCCTTTGACGTGCCGCACTCATTGCCACGTGTTTGCTCGTGTGAGTGATGTGGGGTAGCTTGACCTGAGCGCCTTTGATACGCTCCGCGCCTTGTATTGGTGAGAGCTAGCTTGGCTGCAACTGCCCTTTGTTGTACGCCGCGGCCGGAGCAAAAATACTACAATAAGGAGCAAAAAACTTGTGTATGGCTGTGTGTAGTATAATCTCAAAAGCACACAGTCGAGTTTGATAATTGTTTCACTATTGAAAAGCCCAAAAGTTTCCAACAGACACTTTTGTTCTATCTCTTCCACCCAGGGGTCTGACATACAATACCTTGCATAGGCTCAATGTGGAATTCCCTCCGTATATACTCTACCTCTTCATTTCATAACTTACGACAATATTAAAAAGGATTTACTAAGCCCTTATACTTGAATACGAACACCTTGGAGGTATAAAAGAACATACTTGAGATGAAGACCTAGGCATTCAGTGTATACTCCATCCAGTTTTAGATCCAGACCTTGTATCCCTCCGCGATAACCTGGTGTTCGTATCAGCTGCGACCAACACAAACAAACATCGCGGGACTCATGTCTCGTGTTTATGATGCAACAGAACGGTATTTGCTTGGAGTTTTAGAAATAGCGTTACATTCAAGTAGTCTTTACCAAGATTATTATATATCTTGAAAACTCACAGATAATCGCCAATATTTAAGGTACTATATTTTGTGGTGTGCTTTGGTTTCGGCGTATCGCGGGTTAGCTGTTGACGGCGTGTGTTTACATTAAGTGCGGTTCTAAGGGTGGAGTGATTATAGAACACCACGGAGGAAACTGTAGTTGTTACTCCACAAAATATGCATGTAAAATAAGATAAATGCTACGGATATTATATTCAAGGCAATACATATGTAGATGGTTACGATTTAGCAATTAAGTCAAAATATTTTTATGCTTGACTATGCCATGATGTGACGCCTATACGTCACTGTAATGAACCTCATTATATTCACCTCTTCATAACGATACTATCTTCCAATCAAAGGGGCACTTGTTCATAACGACACTCGTAACGACCAATCAAAACATCTGCATGTAGCACTCAATACTTCGCCGTCTGCGCACATTCCCACGTAGATGAGAACGAAACTAACGATTCCCATAGATGAAATAAAGCTATTGTTTCTTTAATAATTAGTGTTAATATTATAAATAACATTCTGATAACTTCGATTTGTTTCCTGATTTTGAAAGGTTATAACGTGTATTCTCTATTTCATTGTGTCAAGGCCAACATAAACAATAAAATCAACAATTTCGCAGTTGCAGGCGCAGCTGTCAATTCCCGTATGCACAATAGTATAACAAATACATGATTAAAACGTCAGACACCAGTGACAATAACATACAGGGTAGCATATTAAAATCATTTTATAAATGTTTTAAACTTGACTCATGGTCGAGCATAAATAGTCGTCTGAAACTTGCCCCCCTCCGAAGGAGTGTCGCCTTGTCGTGGCGGAGGGGCTCAGTACCTGAGCCAGACGGCCTACTAAGTGTCATTCTGATTACTGGTAGGCAAGAAGTGAGGGGAAGCAAAGAACATTCCAAACGGGTAGATGGGGCTCGTTAGTCTTGGTTGACGACTCATCTAGGAGAAGAGGACTCCGAAATCAAACTCCCCCAGGGGCTCCTACTACGGTAGGTACGGGTTTGGCGTACCCGGGGCCCCATGCCATACTCTCGATTGGGTTCCTCCAAGAGGTGAGAGAGCACATGCCAAACGCCCAATCAACTTTGGTCCACTTTTGTGTTTGACCTCCCACCTGTTACCTCCCTGTACACAGTCTGATGGATAACCTACGCGCGGGTCGGAGGATGGGGTGACGCAAGGGGTGACTGGGTAATCGCGTAAGTCCCAGCCCCTGGTTATCATGTAGGATCTGTGTGCGTATCCGCTGATAAAGGTCAGTCCCGGGGAGGGGCCATTGCATGAGCTGATGCACTCCTGAAGGCGATTGGGTCCCTCTGTCTATACATTGGGAGGTGAGACCCTAGGGTGAGTAAGGTCCAGGCCAGGACTCTCACCTAAGCCGGGGTGGCGCCCAGGATGTGAGCATGCCATCGGAGACATCTGCAATGGTGGAGGATGACATCGCCATGAGTTCACAAAAAACTCACAACAAAAAAAATTTTAAAGTTAGTGTAAAGGAAGTAGCTGAGTCGAGTGGTCCTCGCTACTTAGTTATATCTCGAACTGAGGGAGATAAGAAATTTTTATCGGTGAGCCCATTTACCATTCAAAAGGGTTTGGATAACATTGCTGGTCCAGTAAAGTCATGCACTAGATCTCGCAATGGCACGCTCCTGGTTGAAGCACATTCAGCTACCCAGGCAGCTAAGATACTGAAAGCGAATATGCTAGCAAGTTATCCTGTCAGCGTTCAGATGCACAGAACTTTGAACTCCTCGCGCGGCGTGATAAACACCCGTGCATTGGATGATTTAAGCAATGAGGAGATTCAAGAAAATCTTACAGAACAAGGCGTAACTAATGTTTACCGAGTTCAACGCAAAGAAGGTGGTGAACTGAAGCCAACACGTACCCTGTTCCTGACCTTTGATCGGGTAGATCTCCCGCAAAGGATTAAGGCAGGGTATGAGTCCATCGAAGTTAGGCCGTTCATCCCGAACCCGCTCAGATGTTTTAAATGCCAGCGCTTTGGGCATACAAATGAATTTTGCAAGGGACAAGCTACATGCCCTCAATGTGGAGATGAATTCCACGATGGTGCATGTACAGCAGCTCCGTCATGTGTGAACTGCAGAGGTGAACATCCATCCAGTTCCCGAGATTGCCCCCGCTTTGTAGAGGAAAGAGCGATCCAAGAGATACGGGTCAAAGAGAAGGTGCCCTTCTCAGAAGCCCGGAAGTTCTTGCGTATACGCCAACCCTCTGTTCCAAGGTCCGGGACCTACAGCTCAGTTGTAGCTAAACCGGTACCGAGCAGAGAGATCGCAACCCAGACCAGCGATTTCAATGGGGCAACAATATCTGAAAAGACACTTGTAGCCCGTAGCTCTACTCCAAAGCCTTCAACATCAGCGCGCACATCTGTGTCAACGTCAACGTCTACAAAATCCGCAAGCGCAAAAAACATTAGCGTTACATCACCATCAAGAGCATCAAGATCAGCGCAAAAAACTAGCAAGCCCGTAAGATATGAAGCCTCACCGATCAAATTTAAAAAGAGTTACTCAAAGACCGACTTCCTCAAGGAAAATAAAATGTCTAGTCCCAGTACATCGAAGGGATGTAAGAGTCCCCGAACATCTCCTCGAAGATCTCGAAAATCCTCTTCTGGAGAATCTTCAGGGGTGGACTCAGACCGGCGTCTTTCATCTTCGCCGGTCCCCATTAGCAACCGGTTCGAGACACTCGAACCCAAGTTTGCTATGGGAAGACGCACGTCCTCGGCAGAGGACATGGATTTGGACCAATCTGCCCACACTGGGAGACCCCCAGTTGAAAAGAGGCGCGAAAAAGCGTCCGAAAAGAACGTCAGCCCAAGAGAGAAAAGGGCTAAATTAGTTCGACAACCGCCTGCTCCAAAGTAATGAAGAGTTACCTTGGAATTACCTATCCCATACACAATGCAATATGACTATCCTACAGTGGAACGTACGTGGCATTCGAACTCAAAGGCCAGAACTTGAGCTCTTGCTCAAAGAAAACGAACCTCTGGTCGCATGTTTGCAAGAGACTAAGCTGCGTCCTCGAGACGCTTTCCATCTAAGGCGATACACCCCAGTACGGTGTGATGTTACACCAGAAGAGGGTGTTCCGGCACATGGCGGCGCTACGATACTTGTGAGAGATGACATATATATGCAAATTGTACCAATACAGTCTGATATCCAATCAGTTGCAATAAGGATTGTACTGCCAGACATCCATTTCACCATCTGTAATATTTATTTGCCTCCGTCACATGACCTCTCGCACATTGATTTAGAAGATCTAGCTTCCCAGTTGCCAACACCGTTTCTGTTGGTGGGAGACTTCAATGCGCACCACCCACTTTGGGGTTCAAGTCGCGCCTGTGCGAGAGGTAAACTCATTTCCGATTTCTTGGACAGTCACAACCTAGCTCTCCTCAACACTGGAGAGCCTACATTCATTTCGGACTCCCACAGCACCTTCTCACACCTTGATCTTGCAGTTTGTTCACCTCAGTTGGAAGTCTCCTTACAATGGAATGTCATCTCTGATTTACACTCTAGTGACCACTTCCCATGTCTTATTAGTCTCTTGACGCAACATACATACTCCACACGTATGCCCAGGTGGCGTTTGGACCATGCGAACTGGAACCTTTACACCCAGTTGGCTGTCTTTACCTACAACGAGCATGACTCAGTAAATAATTTGGCGCAGCATCTCACGGAGACGATTCTCTCTGCTGCTGAACAATCGATTCCGCGGTCGACTACACACCCCCGTCGATTTCCCGTTCCCTGGTGGACGGAAGAATGTCGGAATGCCATTCGTGCTCGAAGGCGTGCACTTAGGGTTTTCCAACGTCACCCTACTTTGGAAAACCTAATCGAGTACAAGAAAATGCGCGCCAGGTCCAGACAAGTCATTAAGGATAGCAAAAAGTCATCATGGAGCAAATTTGTAGCTTCATTTAACCGACACACACCTTCCTCGGTTGTGTGGGATAGATTAAGGCGTGTTGCAGCTAAAACGACCCAAATACCAATAGCGGGACTAAAAACAGCCACAGGAGCTGTTGTTGATTCATTTGAAGTGGCCAATACCTTTGGCAGTGCTTTCGCACAAGTGTCTAGCTCGGAAAACTACTCCCCTGAGTTCTTTCCAATTAAAACTCAGGTGGAATATCAAGGCTTCTCGTTTCGTTCTAGAAACGTAGAAGATTACAATCGCCTTTTCACCATGGCAGAGCTGGAGTATTCCCTGAAATCTTCGCGATGTTCAGCACCAGGACCGGACGGTATTCATGTACAAATGTTACAACAGCTCTCTCCTGAAGGTAAGGCATTCCTGCTCGAGGTCTATAACCGTGTTTGGGTTGACAGTATACTCCCAGAAAATTGGCGGGAGGCCACCGTTATTCCCATCTTGAAGGCTGGGAAGGACCGTCATCTTCCCTCCAGCTATCGTCCTATTTCCCTCACCAGTTGCGTTTGCAAGGTGATGGAACGCATGATCAATGGACGATTGGTATGGTGGTTAGAAAGTCGTAACCTACTGACTAACATCCAGTGTGGTTTTCGACGACGCCGTTCAACTGTTGACCATCTTGTGTCAATATCGACACAGATAATGGACGGCTTTATGAAGAACTGTCAAACCGTTGGCATATTTTCCGATCTTGAGAAGGCTTATGATACGTGCTGGCGAGCAGGGATTCTACGTTCCCTGTATGCCTGGAACATACGTGGACGCCTACCACTTTTCATTCAGGAGTTTATGAAGGACCGCTTTTTCCGAGTAAGGGTCGGCTCGGTTTTTTCTAATTCTTTTGTTCAGGAGGAGGGAGTACCTCAGGGTTCGGTGCTAAGTGTCACGCTCTTTGCTATAGCAATTAACTCCATCTGGAAATGTCTTCCACCTGGAGTTTCGTCATGCCTATTCGTAGACGACTTCGCTGTCTATTGCACTTCTCAGCGCACGGCGTTTTTACAACGGCGCCTGCAGCAATGTTTGGACAACCTCAGGGAATGGAGCGTGAAAAACGGCTTCCGTTTCTCAACTGAGAAGACAATCTGCGTTAATTTCTGGCGCCGTAGGAGACGATTGCCACCTTCGCTCCGATTTGGTCCAGATTCACTTCCCTTCGCAGAAGAGACGCGCTTCCTGGGTTTGATCTTAGACAGGAAGCTTAGTTGGTCGTCGCATATTGCACAGCTAAGAGCGAGATGTGACCGTTCCCTAAATATTATGCGAGTACTGAATGGCAAATCGTGGGGAGCGGATCGGACAATTTTGTTGCGAATATATCGCGCATTGGTCCGATCCAAGCTAGACTATGGGTGTATTGTTTATTCGTCAGCACGACCATCTGTGCTGAGAAGATTAGACGTGGTCCACAATCGGGGCATCCGCATTGCAACAGGAGCTTTTCCAACAAGCCCAGTGGTGTGCCTTTACGCCGAGTCCGCAGAAGCTCCTCTGCAATATCGGCGTGAGATTCTCTTGGCAAATTATGGTTGTGCGCTTAGATGTATGCCTAAGCACCCAACGTTCGCTTCTTTTTTCACCACCACGCTAAGAGAACGATATAGAAATAGCTCCCTTAGTCCAAAGCCTGCGGGGTTCCGTTTCCAAGAGCTCCTAGTGAAGCTTGGAGTGGAACTGCCTGCGATGTTCGCCAAGGGTGAGAGACTTTACCCCCCTTGGCTATCTGGTACGCCCCATGTAGATCTTGGGATGACCATACACCAGAAGTCCACGATGCCTATTTCAAGTATCCGCACGTGTTTCTTAGAATTTTTGTCAGGTTACCCTGACCGTAGATATATTTACACCGATGGATCAAAGAACACCAACGGTGTTGGATGTGCTTATGTTTATGGAACCGAACCATATACATTCGGTTTTCCAAATAGCACTTCCATTTTTACTGCAGAGCTTTATGCAATTTATCGAGCCGTTTTGTATGTTCGCCGTCGTAAATTAGGTGACTGCCTGATTTTGAGCGATTCCCTTAGTGCACTGCAGAGCCTTTGTCAGTTGTACAACCCCCACCCTATTGTACAACGTATCCAGGATGCCCTCCATGTTTTACACGCTTCTGGTGTTGATGTGGTGTGTGCATGGATTCCTGGTCACGTAGGTTTGCCTGGGAATGAAATGGCAGATTTAGCAGCAAAGACGGCAACTACAGAACCCAGAATTATCATCTCACGTGTTACTTCGGAAGACTTTAGGCTTGAAGTGCGGAGAGCGGTGCTGTCGTCCTGGCACGACGAGTGGTCAGCTCTCCGCGGTAATAAGCTTAGAGAAGTGAAAGAACTTCCGATAAACTGGGTAACTTCCTGTCGCACATCTCGTCGCGAGGAGGTTAGTTTGGCTCGATTAAGAATAGGGCACTGCAATTTTTCGCATGGTTACCTATTTAAAAGGGACCCTGCGCCTCTATGTCCGCTGTGTGACAACGTTTTGTCGGTTCGCCACGTGCTGCTAGAGGGTTGCTCTCTAGCGCACCTTCGGGATTCTCTGCAGCTGCCTACCAGACTTGCAGAGGTCCTAGCGGACGACAAAACAGCGGTTGATAGAGTTTTTAATTTTTTAGCGCAGTGCAATATAAATTTGAGGATTTAAAATTTTTAATTATCTGTTTCTGATTTTGGACATATTTATCACTTTGTTTCATATCTGGCTATTGCCACTGCTTTTTACCTTTGTATATTTTTCTTGTTGCTAGTATTTTTATTTTTTGAGTGAAATTTATATCTGGCTATTGCCATGAGTCTCTTAAGGGCGCTAATGACCTAGAAGTTGAGCGCCCTTAAACCAAATCCAATCCAATCAGTCTGAAACTTGCCTATAATGGCAATAAGATGTCCGTATGAATATTATGAACATCGCTACTGCTCGTTTCATAAAATATACTCATCTTAATTGCAACCATTATGCTCTCGTTGCATAATGTATCTACTGTGATAACCCTTATGCAAGCAAGTTTAGTTTTATTACCTTTGTAGCTATAGTGTAATCAACTTTGTTATCGTGCCATGTCAAATCATTTTTTAAAGAGATAAAATCTAGCATTAGGATTCCGTAAGATTCACTTCTATTTCGTTGTACTTGTTAAATATTTGCCTATACTGTGAAAACGACTAACCGTTTGTTATTAAATAATTAAAGGGAAGGTAAAAATTTTAAAAGTTCATCTACTATAATTATCTAACAAGTCACTCAGCATCCCGATTGATGATTGTTCCACACCCAAAGGCTGTGAAAAATTTCCAGAACTTAAGATTGTCGAAGGGAACTATAGTCAGACGTTGTTCTATTGTTTTACATCTGTTTTTAGGTATAGCAGGTTCTTCTGTGCGAAATTACAATTATAACGCGTTAAGGGGAGGATTCACTATAAAGATCTTATAGGTCATTGCACAATAATCTCATAAAGAACATTCCCAACCTTGTCCTAGACACGATCTGTGTGAAAGAACAACTAATCGCCACTTATTGACTTAACAATTGGTTAATGAAGCTTAGGGCTTAAATCACTTATGGCGCTGTCAGTCGTCATTGATTTTGAGACCTCCTTGTGGTTGATCAAATTGCGTAAACTTTCACTGCCGGTGTCATAAAATACAAAACGATTATGCGGGATTGTGGACTGTGGTCTAGTGGAAAATCTTCCAGGCGTTTCGTTCGAAACTGCGTCGAACATCCTCAGTGGTGTGACCGTAGCACTCTGCTGGTCTCGGCGACGACTGATACGGAACCTTGGTTTCTCAGATTTTATAGGTTTAGCATGTGCATTGGATGTCCTTGTGGCTTACTTGGGGAAATGTAAGTTGGAGAATTATGGCAGACGCAAAATTTAATGGCGACTGATAGCTGACCATTACTATTGTCTTTCCTGTTTTGCAAATACATTTCGTTGGCGCAAATGATATTTATATCACCGGCTTTACAGCGTGATTTCACAGCGTGTTTAACTATACAACATCGGAAGGTGTGGCAAGCCTCTGATTGGACGTTGTGTTGAGTCACCCAGCATTAAATTTTATGTCAGCCATAGTGTGTTGCTTGCGTAGTCATGAAAATCAGAAGATCCGTGGTTCAAAACCCTGTTATGGCATTGAATTAGTTCCCCTCTCCACCTGTCGCTCTAGATGGCTCATTTGGTTAGACGCTGGCCCTCTGATCCCAAGGTCGTGGGTTGAAATCCGGCCCAGATCGATGGTTTTTAAGTGTGCTTAAAAACGACAACTCCATGTCAGTAAATTTACTGGCATGCAAAAGAACTCCTGCGAGAAGAAATTCCGGCACATTGGCGACGCTGATATGATCCTAGCAATTGACAGCATCGTTAAACAACAAAATAATTTTTCCCCTCTCCTCTTACCATCCCATGGCGAGCCTGGCCTAAACCAGTGGCTCGCCTTCCAATCCGGGGGACGAGATATCCAGAATGCATTTGTTTCCCCTGCCATGTTGCTGCCGCGACGCTCACCGACGCTTCCAACCCTGAAAGAAACCTAACGGGATGCGGGGCGAAATAAAATGATTTATGAAACCAAATGGAGGGATAGGAAATTCGGAGGATATGGATATCCGTCCCATCATTAGCCTGGCGACCCG